>OX031018.1:22502256-23702256 GCA_943736025.1 Tenthredo mesomela
TTCCTGACCCCGTTCGGCTCTTTTTGCCCCCCCTGCCCATTCCCTTCTTTGCCTCTTCACGCTTCTCTCTTGCCATGGAAATTAGCACGGTTTCCCACAAATTTTCCGGACGTAAGACATAAGACATAAGACATAAGATTTAAGCCTTAGGACTTTTGACATTTGGGGATTTGACAGATCTGAAAAAACATATTGGGTAATCTTGGGGATCCTGAGAACATTTTCTGATATACGGAATTGAGAATTGGGAACCTATTCCAATGGAAGAGATGGGAGACGAACCTATTTTCAAATTGACAGTTTGCGCAAAACAATAGGTCGAGAAACAACGCAAGCCAACTGTTAAACGAAACTTGAGATCCCTTGGTGTTTTGACAGATTTGAAGCAATATCGAAAAATACATCCGATTATCTGATCCTAAATCCTGAATCCTGAAGAGATTCCGTGGATCGGATATCACGTCAAATAGCCAAGGTGAGAGTAGAATAGACATATTATTTACTGCGGTTGATTTATTTATTTTATGAAGCGTAGGTATTCAACTGTGGATATTAATTAAGGAGATAGTTAATTGAAAACTTAGTTAAGGAGATAGTTAATCGAAATGAATGACAACCGGGCTATTGCAGTACGTATAGTGGGAGACGGTAATTGTTTATTTAGATGTTTTTCGTATTTTTTACATAATGATCAAGAAAAGTATCAGACGATAAGGTTGCAAATTGTTTCTAACGTAGTACACAATTGGTCGGTATATGAATCATTTATTGTGGGCGATGAATCGTACGATTCAGAAATTTCAGATAAATATGCATACCAATCACATATGTCTAAAACAGGAGTTTTCGGGGGGGAAGTAGAAATAGAGTCGTTCGTCAAAATTTATAATATACATGTATCGGTATATATAGATCATTTTGAGTATCCAAGAAAATATGGGGATGAAATGAGTACGAATAAATTAATTATTTTATAATCTGGCTGTTTAGACAGAGGTCACTATGACATTATCAATTCACAGAATTCAAGTTTAACAGGTAGAGATAGAATTAATAGACTACACTACTATCATAACAAGGAGCGAATTAATGAAAAACGACGGGTAGAAAATCTTTCCGAAAATAAATTGAATGAAAAGAGGTTAAGGGATACTATTCGAAGTATGGGAAAAGAGCGAATAGAGAAAAAGCGAAAGAAAGATTTAATTAAGGGAATGAATGAAAAGCGTTTGGACAAAAAACGAAATAAAGATTTAGTTGAGGGAATGAATGAAAAGCGTTTAGATAAAAAACGAAATAAAGATTTAGTTGAGGAAATGAATGAAAAGCGTTTGGATAAAATACGAAATAAAGATTTAGTTGAAACAATGAGTGAAGAGCATTTGGATAAGAAACGAAAGAAAGATTTAGTTGCGACCATGAATGAAGAGCGTTTGGATAGGAAACGAAATAAAGATTTAGTTAAAACAATGAATAAAAAACGTTTGGGTCAAAAGCGGAAGAAAGATTTAGTTAAGACAATGGATGAAAAGCGTTTGGATCAAAAACGGAAGAAAGATTCAGTTAAGACAATGAATGAACAGCGTTTGGCTCAAAAGCGAAAGAAAGATTTAGTTGAGACAATGAATGAAAAGCGTTTGGATCAAAAGCGGAAGAAAGATTTAGTTGAGACAATGAATGAGAAGCGTTTGGATCAAAAGCGAAAAAAAGATTTAGTAGAGACAATGAATGAAGAGCGTTTGGATCAAAAACGGAAGAAAGATTTAGTTAAGACAATGAATGAAAAACGTTTGGATCAAAAGCGTAAAAAAGATTTAGTTGAAGCAATGAACGAAAAGCGTATAGAAAAGAAAAGAAACAAAGATAAAGTAATAAATATGGCGGAAAATAGATTGAATAAAAAAAGAATAACCCAGCAAGCTGCAAAATTAAATAATTAAATAGAAGCATTACCTCGGGAAAATTGGTATCTCGATTTTGGGGATTTAAATTATACGTGCCCACATTATTCAGCACTATTTTGGTCAGTGGAATTTTCAAAAAAAAGTTGCTGTCATTACGGAAAAATAAAACTTCCTCCGATGAGTGATTACGACGAAATATTACAAAATTTAGTGTTATACGACAAAAAATTTAGGGATCTAATTAGATATTATAATAATCGTTTTTCCTTCGCAAGTTTCAGTGCAAATGTGCTGAGCGAATCAAAGAAAGGTGTTTATAATTTGAAAATACAAGGTCAGGTGTGTCACACAATTCCGAGCAGTATCATTTCGACAAATGATGAAAATCCAAATTTCGGACAAATTTATATATATGATGATTACGAAGCAACACAAAGACGGCTAACGGAAGATAATAATTTAGTACAAAGTCATATCGAATATATACAAAATTTGTTGAATAATAATAACCCGTATGCCAAAAAATATAAATATTTGTATCAACTCAGTCAAGACGAATCATTACCGGAATATTATCTATATTTTGTCCGTGATATAAATTTAGATAAAAATAGGTACAATACTCCTAAAACTGCGGAATGTGCTGCCTTAATAATATCCAAAGATGGCCAGATACCATCATCGTTTGATATGTGTGTTTATCCAAAAGATCTTCCACCTGGTGTGAATAGTTATACATCTTTGAACAAATTATCATTTCATATCGACCCTATGGTTTTCCCTTTGATGTTCCCATGTGGTGATTTAGGTTGGAGTTCAATATTCACACAAAATCCCGATGTTCAAAAACGATTAACAGCGCTTCAATATTACTCATATCGTTTAGCGTACAGACCGAAAAGTAAATTTAATCCTATTCTGTATTGTGGAAGGCTAACACAACAGTATATAGTTCAAGCTTATATAATAATCGAAAATAATAGATTGAATTATATCAGGTACAATCAAAAACAATTACGAATAGAATGTTATCAGGGATTAGTGGATCACGTTGCCGGAAGTGCTATGAATAGATCAGGTAATTTCGAGAACAAGGAAAGGTTAGGAAATATGTTTGTATTACCATCTTCGTATATAGGTAGTCCGCGACACATGTATCAATTATATCAAGATGCAGTTGCTATTTGTAGGGATATCGGTAGACCTGATTTGTTCAGACCTGTTACTTGCAATCCGAATTGGCCAGAAATTAGAAGGATATTAAATAATTTTCCGCCTGGAACAACTTGCAACGATATTCCAACGCTAATCGTAAGGCTATTCTATTCTAAACTTAAATCTATCATGTCTGATATTATTAGCGGAAAAATGTTTGGAAAGATATTAGCATTTGTTTATACCATTGAATTTCAAAAACGCGGTTTACCCCATTCTCATATTTTATGTGTCTTGGACTATGCTAACAAATTGTCGAATTCGGAAGCAGTAGATAAATTTATCAGTGCTGAAATTCCTTCGAATGATATCCATTTACAAAATTTAGTAATCAAACATATGTTGCATGGTCCACATACATCTTATTCAGTATGCTATGATTCCAACAAAAACATTTGTACCAAGAATTTTCCAAAAGCATTCTGTGAGCATACTGCGTTTAAAGATAATGGTTTTCCAATCTATAGACGTACCGATAATCGCGACAAAGGATATGTGTACAATAAGAAAATTAACGGTGAATTTATTAACGTAGACAATTCGATGGTAGTACCTTATAATCCTGAATTATTGAGAAAATATGAGTGTCATATAAATGTAGAATATTGTGCTTCGGTTATGAGCATAAAATACATTTATCAATACCTACATAAAGGACATGATAGGGCATACGTCAAATTAAAGAAAGGTCAGCAGACAGAGGTTGATAAAGATAATGAAACTTATGACGAAATTTCTGAGTATATTGATAGTCGGTATTTAAGTCCAATGGAATCTGCCTGGCGAATAGAAGAATTACCCCTCTCTGCGAGATCTCATACCATTATTCGTTTAGCAGTTCATACCGAGAACCAACAAAGAATAATTTTTGAGGAAGATAAAGTAGAAGTTGCATTGAAAAATCATGAAACCACCTTAACAGCTTGGTTTAAATTAAATCAACGAGACCAAATTGCAAAAAATATACTATATATTAACATACCGAAAAGTTATCTATTTGATCTTTCCGAAAAGAAATGGATAAAACGTAAACAATTTTCAAAAGTGGTAGGACGTATCAACAGCGTCAGCCCTAAAGATTCGGAACGTTTTCATTTAAAATTAATTTTAAATAGAAAAAAAGGAGCCATGTCTTTTAACGATTTAAAAGAACATGAAAATAATATTTATCTGTCTTATAAAGAAACGGCAATCGCGATGGGATTAGTTGAAAGTGATGAACACATTTTTGAAATTTTTGAAGAAGTGTGCAATGTTGGAATGCCTAAACAATTACGTAAATTCTTCGCGTGGTTTCTTATTTCGGACAATGTGTCATTTGCCAAAGAAATTTGGAATAAATATAAAAAATATTTTAGCGAAGATTTTAAGGACAATAACGAAGGCAGAGCTTTGAAAGAAATAGATGATATTTTAAATTCAGAAAATATGACATGCTCGGATTTTCAACTTCCGGAACCTATAATAGATAATGAAAATTTCGAAGAAAAACAAATATTAATGATGAATAATGAAAAATTATTTGCAGAAATGATTACGAAATGTAATGAAGATCAAAAATATATATTTGATTATGTAACGAATACTAATAAAAATCGTCTGATATTTATTGAATATAATAAGAAATAAATAATAGCCAATATAAAGATGAATAATCGCGGGTTACAAAACCTTCACTGGATTTCATTACAAAATCGTTTTTTTTTCGAAAAAATCCGCAGATTATTTGACTTCAACAGATGACACACAATGGGGGGTTGGCGCGCGTAGCGCGCAGGGGGGCGTAGCCCCCCTAGTATATATATATTGTAACATATCCAGCTATAGTGCACATCGAATATCGCCAAAGACCGAACAAAGGAAAGGATTACACTAATCCTCTACGTTCGACCAAGTGTCTGACGTCACGCTAGGGAGTGGGGATAGAGAGTATATAAACAGCTCACGCAATCACTCGTTAGCGTATTTGTGCCATAGAGGCCTTGCGACTCATAATATCCAATATTCGAGCGTATTCTGGTATAGCACCGTTTCGACTCATAACTCCGAGCGTAGTCAGGTAGAGCACCGGTGCGACTCATATTATTTATTAAATTCACTTGTATAGCTTCAGATCGCCTAGATCTGAATAACTAACATAAATTCAAGCTAATAGAATCAAATCAATTGCCTTTAGATAAAATATCATTGGTCACAATTTAAAATATAATAGAAGAGAATAGGAGAATATTATAATGAAATCAAAATAGAATCATAACAGAAAACATAACCGCGCATAGCCTAAAATATAAAAATAGAATATACAAACAGAACGAAAACCTAAACGGAACAAACAAACAAACGTGACTAGAGTCACGAATTTAGAATAGGAGTAGAATAAGTAAATCATTGTGAAAATTAGTTTATTAGAATTCATTTGAATACAGTTATTATTTACTTATTTGAACTTTGTCGGATATTTCAGCACTGACTCCTAACTAATCAATTTCCATCCCTGAATAAGCCTATAGGGACCAGCTTTGGATCATTCCTAGTGCGAACGGCGTTGGATTAACTTCCCGCGTCCGAGGGCCAAGGAAATACGATTCCGAGTCTGAGACACGGTCTTGGAATCGCAAGGTTCCCGGATCCGAGTAAAGAATAGGTTTTGTGTTTAGGAAAGCAGGCTTGGATTCACTTCCCGGCTCTGTTCAAATAGGAGAAGGATCGGCTTTGGTTCTACCCGAGTCCGAAGGGAACAGGCTTTGGTGGAGTAATCTACCCGAGTCCTGAGTTAAAGTAAATTCACAAGGTTGCATAGGTGGCTTTTGGTGGCTAACCCATCCTTTTCCCTACCTACGTACCTCAAAGAAAAGCCCTATTAATTTTGATAATTTAAATCCCTTTTTTTATAGGTAAAGAACTCACAATAACTGCGGGTATCTCTTAACTTTCGGGTTCAAGATACTCGCCAAAAGTTACAATATATATGGGGTAGTCTCCCTCGAACGGGACACTTTTCTGCGCATAGGTCACAGATTTTGGTGCCACGCGAGATTGTGACTTCGAACCGATCCCCAACAAGGAATCCAGAGCCATTCGCCTTGGTATCAAGTGGTTCGGAAGTTATTCGATGTTCAAAATATGAAAAAATCTGTTTTCGAGCGCACGGAACGATCTTTAGGCGTACGTAACTTCCGTTTGAGCGATCATACAGATGTTTTTCACTTGTGATTCGGAATCGCAAAACTTTCACCTTTCACGCTGTGAGCTCAGAAATTTTGGAAAAAAAATTTTTCACTACGATTTTTTCAAAAAACTTTTGTTTTTTAGTTTTCGAAACGAAGGCCATAATTTTTGATGATGAATATTTTACTGTAGGTAGTCCTTTGAATACTGAAGAACCTCTGAAATTTGTGGAAGGGTGTTCGGCCTTGTTTTTGTTCAAATAATTCGACGATGAATTTTAATCATTGGATCAACGCGCCTGGAGTCTTTTTGTTCAACCAATAGGCCATAGTTTCCACTATAAAGATTTTACGGAACTTGACGTATTCAGAAAAATTGCTATCAGAGAATCATAAAATTTTATATTCAAAATTTAAAATTTTTAAAAATTTTAAATTTCATGATTCTCTGATAGCAATTTTTCTGAATACGTCAAGTTCCGTAAAATCTTCATAGTGTAAACTATGGCCTATTGGTTGAACAAAAAGACTCCAGGCGCGTTACTCCAATGATTGAAATTCATCGTCGAATTATTTGAACAAGAACGAGGTCGATCACCCTTCCACAAATTTCAGAGATTCTTCAGTATTCAAAGGACTACCTACAGTAAAATATTCATCATCGAAAATTATGGCCTTCGTTTCGAAAACTGGAAAACAAAAGTTTTTTGAAAAAATCGTAGTCAAAAATTTTTTTTCCAAAATTTCTGAGCTCACAGCGTGTAAGGTGAAAGTTTAGCGATTCCGAATCACTAGTGAAAAACATCTGTATGATCGCTCAAACCGAAATTACGTACGCCTAAAGATCGTTCTGTGCGCTCGAAAACAGATTTTTTCATATTTTGAACATCGAATAACTTCCGAACCACTTGATACCAAGGCGAATGGCTCTAGATTCCTTGTTGGGGATCCGTTAGGAGTCAAAATCTCGCGTGGCACCAAAATCGGTGACCTATGCGCAGAAAAGTGTCCCGCTTGAGGGAGACCACCCCATATATATATATAGTATAGTATAGTATATAGGTATATATACTCATATATTGTAACATTCCGGCTGTTCTGGCTCCTGCCGGAGCAGCCGGACAAGTGTCCATCGCGCATCCCGCGACGCGCATCTCGCGACGCGCACCGCAGAGTTCCGTGCATTGCACAATTCCGTGCAACCGGCGATTCCGCGCCACCCGCGATTCCGCGCAACCCGCGATTCCGTGCAAACCGGCGTTTCCGCGGGCACCGCGGAATATCGGTATAAAAGGGGGTACGTGGAGGCCTCAGGTGCCGATTGTGTGGCAAAGCGCCCGTCGAGTCACTTCGTTAATTACTCATTAGGCACGTAGCCAAAATAGTGCGTGACCTTTATTTTGCTCTTAAATCGCATTTCGACACTTGCTAAAATTGAAGTGATTAAAATCGCGATTTCTGATATTGAAAAATATAAGTCTAATTAAAATTAAATTCACATTTCACACTCTTCAAAGTTTTACTAATTTCCTATAAAATAAATTAGACTGCAAACTTCAAAGTCGTCTTAATTAAATTAACGACGCAATATAAAATAAACCGGGATTGGAAATCCACGATCATTAAATCAAACAAACTATCGGCTGAAACAAAACTCTAAATCAACTAAATGGAAACATTGATTGAAAATTATGAACTCTAATTAAATCTAATCTTAACCTACGTTATGGACTCTCTAATATAATATTTTTATATTCTATTCTATTCTTGTTTATTCTTTATAATTTAATTCTATTCTAATTTCTATGCTTAAAATGCTATTTTCTGTTTATTCTTTTGTATCGTTTCCTATTGTCGACGATATTCCTTATTAAACCAAATCTATTATCAAACGACATCTGTTTCTTTCAATTTCTTTTAATCTCTAAGCATTTCAGGTTTCTTTCTTTATTCTCAATTAACAAACGACAGCTACGGTGCGGGTGTAAAACCCACACCCGAGTCTAGTTGTACAGCTTGGTACGCCTAGCGACACCCAGCTCTGTATTATCGCAGCTACGGTTGAGTTTTTGCTGGGTTACAACACTGGGGAATACCCGTGTCTGTGATTCTCACACACAGCTAACACAACCCGCGTCTGTGCACAGGCTCGGTTAGCGAAGCAGATCCTCGCTCAGTAGATAAATAGCTCAAATCGGTTGATAGCTGATTTGAGTCTGTAATAGGGTATTTTGTGGTTTTTCACTTTTTCCACCAGAGGAGCTCCAAATCACACCCGTGACAAAGACACTCACGCGGACTAGCACCGTATCTCCAGCCATCAGCTGAGATATTGGTGCAGTAAGTTACATTTGGCGCCCAACGTGGGGCTCCTCTTAAATAAAATTAAATTCATTAGATTCAAAATTCAATTTAACTGCATTTATTAAACTTAAATTCATTCTAAAGACAACTTAAATTCATTCAAAATAGCTTCAAACTTTTTTCTTTTCCGAGCCGTACGGAAATCGAAAGGGAAAATGGAAGGAAAAGATGCTGGTATCGGTAAAGATCAGGATAAGGCGGCAGTCGGATCAAATAGAGACTCCGGGGTCCCTGAGCGGGATGAATCACTCGTATCCGATAATAGCATATTAAGTTCGGACGAAGGTCCTTTAGCTGAAAAATCCGATCCCCTTGCCAACATCGCTGCTTGCCTAAAAGCATTAGAAAAGAACAGTGAGAGAATTGAAAAGAAATGGGATGATACACGGAAAGAAAATCCTATGAAAAATTACTTTGGGAACATCGTAATTTATGTTATAAAACATCATACTGGCGGACTCGAACCAAATTATAATAATTTGTACGATGTTACATAGTAAATTCTGTGAAACAAATAATACTACTTTAAGATAATACACAGTCTTATACATCATATCAAGAATTACGATGCAAACATAGTAAAATATATAGGTCGATAAAGTTGAATTTCATAAAGTTACAAAATAATAAATATGCTCGGTACAGTAGAGATTTTGTTACCAAATTATTGGAAAGTATACAAATTATAATAAGAAACTTTTGTCTTGCAATTTTTTTTTTTTTATTGATAAATTTATAAAGGATATTCATTACAAAAGCTCAATTACAAAATGATAAGAACAGTAAATTACAGTTAATTAAACATATATTCATTTTAAGGGGAAATGAAAGCTGATGTGGTGCCATCTATCGGATTGGGATTTTCGGACGCTATTTTCTCAGCTAAAATACATCCGATTAATGTGAAATTGATATCAGTAACGCAGAAGACGTGCACGGAGGGCATGATTCTCTTGGATTTTCGAAAATCGAAAAAAAAAATTACAGATTTTTATCAACATTGTTCTGTAATGAATAATTGTTGTTTCTTGCATTTCACCTTACAAATATACGAAAAAGACGAGAATCATGCCCTCGATAATAATGTATTACAATGAGCAATATTAATACACATGATATTTATCACTGAACAACGGAGAATTTGGCGTCCGAAATAATTGTAGATAACGCACAATGACATTTTCCAAATTTCGAGGTATTTGGTAAAGAAAAATGTGACGAATAGTACTCTGCGCGGAACTAGATGGCGCAGCAATAGAATTCATATTCTGATAGGTGGCGCCACTTGTGTCGCACATGCTCCGTTAAATCAGAGATGTTACGAGCCGAGCTGCCGAATCCCTTTTCATTTTGTTGTTGAGTAAAATGAGAAGGAAAAAATTAACTTCTCAAAGATGTAATATTTCCTTACACTCAATGAACATATGCTACTTCCTACGATGAATGGTAGTCGATTTGTCGTTTCGTTGAGTATTCCAATTATTATTTCTTACGTTCCTAAATAATGGTTTCTATTTGTGACGACCATTGAATCATTTATAGTTGATAATAATGATGTCTTTGACCGCAAAACGGCAACGAAATCCAACTGCAATCAGATACCGATGTGCAAAAACTTCGTTATAGCAGCAATTTTCTTCTACAATATTTATGGTGAGAAAAGAAAGGATGGAAAAAGAAAACAAGACAGCTACTGTCAGTATATTTCTTCAGCTCTATTTATTACAAGATTACAACCCAGCAAACAAAACCTGTCGTTCAAAACTCCCTTTTGCTAGACTGACGCCAGACCAGGGTCAGATTTATGGTGTGCTGTAGCGCCTGATTCATAGACTTCTGTGTCGCTCCTTGCATTGGTTCTAGCGTCAGTGAGTAACGTTACTGAATGACGTACATCAGGCGCAAATATATAGCCATTCAGTGCTGCCGCCATATCAACATCTTAGCGCTAGGTTGTGACAGCATTCTAGCGTTATGTGAAAACGGCATACTAGCGTTCACCATTAATCACATTATTGGTTAAGTTCGAACTGCATTTTACTTTCTTCGTGCAAAATGTACCAAGAATCGCATAGTGCATCGCGAATTGGTTAACTACATAAGTCTTTCATATTTACATAAATCATAAGCAGTTGTTGGCGCAGCGGCAAGAGTTCGGATTCATGTGACGAGGGTCGTAGGTTCAAGTCCTCGTGTGGTCAATTTGTTTTTCAGTTTCTTTAAAATTTTTATGATATTTGCATTGTACCGGTACTGATTGACGCGAAGGTAGTGTCAACTTTATGAGGCATTCTAACGCCACTGGCTGGTGTTAGAATGGCGTTGGAATACGGCAAGATTTTCGTGTTTCTTACTGAATCAAAAGTAGCGCCAATTTTACGTCACGGCGTAACGCCACGGCCTCACGTGAGATATGGAGGTTTATAGCGACACAGCACTCTACGTTATTTGCGTTATTTACTAACGTCACGTTAGTCGCTAACGCATATCTAGCGTGTTTGTTACGTTGGTTGGTTTGCTGGGAATATACTATGAAACATGACGATTGTATCGGTACAATGTTGCGAGTCACTAATTACATTTTTGATGAAATTACTCATATCACACATTACCAAAGTAATGGTTAATTAAATCGAACTGAATTACACATTACCAAAGTAATGGGTACTTAAACTTCATTTGATTACACACTACGAAAATAATGTGTGATCAAATTCAATTACACAATACGAAATGAGTCTCTAACAAAAATTCAATTACAATGTTCACAACACTGTCGGTACATTACTTTCGTCCTCTATAATCGTTCTATGCGTTTTGTTCATCATTTATAACGTATGTAATACACACTGAGAAAATACTTCCGTTGTGAGAACGTTAGAGCGCCGCGGTTATTATTCCTCAATAGCCAACACAGTAAAATCTACTGTGCTGGTTGATTCCCCACCATGTTATTGCATGTTATCCAGTATAAGGCACTGCGTTGCCTCTCCCGTAAAATTAACACAATGCCTTATACTGGATAACATGGTGGGGATAACACAACCAGCACAGTAGATTTTACTGTGTTCTATTGAGTAGTAATGACGCGTCGCTCTAACGTTCTCACAACAGAAGTATTTTCTCAGTACATGGTTCACTCATCGTCTCCTTTTTTATGTAGTATTTTATTTCAGTATTTTGTACAGAGAGTATTAGTAATAGAAGAGTCAGAGTCATATTTCAAGGAGTATGAAATTCACGAGCCTACGAAAATTAGCTAACGTAAAATTCCTAATATATTATCCAACCATGGTGGAGTTGCAAAAATAAGTGATGGCAGAAAACATCTGAGCCTTACGTTATTCATTGACTTGCTATAGGGTAACGGCACCAGTAGTCGGCCACTTAAGCCTTACGGCGATTTTAACTTCGTTTTTCAAACGCTTTGTATCGTACTTGATATTTTGGGTTTCGTGTACTGATTTCAAAAGGTCCTAGATATTGTTTTTCACGTTCAGCTCAAGGAATAATACTTAAATGCGAGAATTAAACGTCAAATGAGGTAATGTGGTGCGAATCACCAGTTGTCGGCCACGCTGCACCAGTACTCGGCCACGTTGAGTATACCAGTAGTCGGCCGGGTAGTCGCAGGGCTCGGAGAATCATAAGGGCTCATTCAAGCCACATTAATATATGTTTCCGTTAAATTAATATTCATTTTTATTATTTGATAGCTATTATTCATTTATTTATCAATCATTATTATTACTATTATTTTTAATAATATTTATTGTAGAAAATATTTTTATTAATTATATCTACTCTTAACAGTACCCTATTTTATTATATTAAATATTTAGGGATCTATTGTTTTAGTATAGCAGTTAACAGTAATGAAAATAACTGGATTAACGGATTTAATATTTTTCGCAAACGAATTTTGGGTTAAACATCGTGACTGGCCGGACTGGCCGACTACTGGTAGTAAAAATTAAATACGATGTGCTCCAGTAGTCGGCCACCCGGCCGACTACTGGAGTTACCTAGGATATTGTAGCCCTGAGGTCGGCCACCTTGAATAATTTTAACCTCACAAATATTCACACTGATTTAGGCGTTGAAATAGCTAATTTCATCAATGGCCAACATGTATAAATACTAATATTACTTTATTTTCGCCAGTAAATTCAATACTTACGGTTTTCAAATACCACGCTCTTGTTGTGTCCACCTCAACTCAGCACCGCGCTTGACAACGCGCGACGTTCGACGAACGATTTTACTCCACTAAAACAGCTAACTTACGCCACTGTGGTACTTACCGACGGAAAAAACCTCAATGAACACAAGGAAAATTATCGCAATGAAATCAATGGATATGCATACTAATTATTGCGATGTAATGGATCAAGTGGCCGACTACTGGGGGGTGGCCGACTACCGGTGCCATTACCCTATACCTAGATAGAATCATTGATGTTATACTTCCAATGCAGAGAAAACTTGGCACTTATATGCGTTCAACAATACAGAAAAAATATGAAACAGATATATTTTACACTATGCGGACTCGGATCGCAAAAACAAATATATGATTACAGTTCTTCTATCTTAATAGATTATAAAATGATTTTCGAAAGCGTAACACAAAAAATCATCTGACATTCTCAGGGTGATTCAGAATTCGTAACAAGTATTTCATGGAGTGAATCGTCGCAGAGGTTGCAGCTCTCGCGCGATAGTCTTCCCCCGCGTTCAGTTCAGACTTCCCTTTTGGAAGACGTATCAAGGCATCGCTATTGTCGTCTGCGATTTTGTTACGCTGTGGACTGATGGATACGTGCGCGAGATGGCAATGAACTAAAGCCATAGTTGTGTCACACCAGAAGTGTCATCTGTAAAGAGAAATCTGTGAAGTGAAATCAAGTTATGAAGAACTTTCGACTGTATTATTTTTTGTACAGAAAAGTAAGTATCTGAAATGTCCTTATCAATTAGAAGAAACCTATCACTCAACATTGTGTAATCGGGAGCGCTTCGATTGAATCGAGTCAGCTGACAAAAAAGACCTACAGCTTTCATGTTTCATGTTTCATGTTCACCTTAGACTGTGTTGCGGTATCAAAATTTTTTTCGTTTACTCTCGGCGTGCCTCGAAAATTGAGAATATAGTCAGACTCGATGAATGGTGCAATGTGGGGCCTCTGGACTGATTTAAGGGGTGTCTCAACGGTCTTTTCGAATTCCCAACTAAATAACGCGTGAAAATTTACTTCCAAGTAGTTGCATTGTTTACTTCCTCGCATGGCACATCACACACAGGCAGAATTGCTCGCAATCTGAGTTCCTTGAGGTTGGATCGAAATGAGAAAAATCGAAATTTTACCCTCTGGTCATATGGGGCCAAACTGAAAAAAAGAAAGGTGAAAGTATCGTCTTTAATTTTTGTGGCAAATAGTTAAAAAAAAAAAAAAAATAGTATAAATAGTATAGCGAAACTGTTTGCCACAAAAATTAAAGACGATACTTTCACCTTTTTTTTTCCCACCCCATAATATCTGAACCCACCAGCAGCGGCCTGCCAGATCAACGATTCTCGCATAAGGGTCTTTCAGGTAAGTATTATCCTGACTTTCATTGACGATCAAATCACCTCATCATTTTGGTCGTCAGCTCTTAGACTATCATGTAGATTATGAAAAAAAAAATTTCATCATTCCCGGCGGTGATGAAGGAAACTTCTACTGCAGGCCGCGAATGGCCTTTGAAAAATCTTGTTTTGTCTACAAAAGCAAATGAATTTTTTTTTTTTTTTTTATTTCTCAAGATGTGTGTAATCGATGCATATTATGGTGTGTCAAAAAAAAAACCAAATTCGAATTCATTTTTTTGACTGCTGAATGTGTGTATCCTAATCTCGAAATCCACCTTGCGAAAAGAATCCGCTGAGAAAAATTCTCACGATCTGCTAATCGATATTTACCGATAAAACTAGACATCGATTGAACGACCTCTTGGGATAGTTCATC
Organism: Tenthredo mesomela; assembly: GCA_943736025.1. NCBI lineage: Eukaryota > Metazoa > Arthropoda > Insecta > Hymenoptera > Tenthredinidae > Tenthredo > Tenthredo mesomela. Next base: position 22,516,918 of record OX031018.1, read on the forward strand.
CGCGCTCTCCTTTTGCATGGTGCATTGTGAGGGGTAAATCTAAGGTTCAAGCCTTGGGGAGGCGAAGAAACACAATATTTCTGGAAAAAGTTTTTTTTTTTTAAGTTTTTTTTTTTCAGTTTTTTTTTTCAATACTTGGAAATAAAATTTTTTTTTTTTCAAACTTTTTCCAAAGTTTGTTTTTCAAATTTTTAAAGAAAAATTAAAAAAAAATTTTATTTTCAACTTTTTTTCCAGAAAAATCGTATTTCTTCGTCTCCCCAAAGCTTGAACCTTAGACTTACATCTCACAATGCACCATGCAAAAGGAGAGCGCGAACGAACTATTTTAAGAGGTCGCTCAATCGATGTCTAGTTTTATCGGTAAATATTGACTAGCATATTGTGCGAATTTTTCTCAGCGGATTCTGTTCGCAAGGTGGATTTCGAGATTAGGATACACACATTCAGCGGTCGAAAAAATAAATTCGAATTTCGTTTTTATTTTTGACACACCCTAATGCATATACAGTGCAACCTCTCAATAGTTCCGCTCATGGGCTGTGAGGGGAATACATTTCTCAGAAACTCGGTTTCCCCACTGTGACTACAAACGCTTGTGAAAAAAAAGTGTAACCTCCGTACCTTATTGTACGCCGGGAGTGTAGTATGGTAGTGGGGGAAGCGCCCGAGCACGGATTAGAGGAAGTGGCACTGTTGAGAGTGGCACTATTGAGAGGTTGTACTGTATTGGTTTTGTAGCTTTATTCCGAAACGTACTCATGAAAAATCATTGAAAAATCCGTTTTTTTGGGCTCCAAACAGGTATAACCCCTCAAAGATTTAACGCTTTCCCATAAACTATCCGGCATTAGCCATTTCTCCCAAGGAAAAAACCACATAAGTGTGTATTCGTGACCCAAAGTTGATAATGTAGTAATTTCGTCGGCAAGGGGTCGGAGATAACGGAAAAATTTCAACAAAATGTGCATTTCTATCTGACGTTTCGGCTAGGCCTAGCCAGGCATCTTCAGGGTACATTTATGAAAAGAAAACAGAACAAAGAACAATTACCTATTTAATAGAATAGGGTTTTTTTGGGTTAATTATGCTGCCTAAGTACAGGAGTGAGGTTAGCTTATGATTATTCTTCTAATTACTCTTTTAATTACGCATCTAATCATGCTATTTCAATGTTCAACATTCATACATTTTTTTGCTTATAATCTGGTGACAAAAATAAAGGTACAGAATTTGTAACTCACGATTGACCATTCTAAGCGCACATGGATGTTAGGCGTGCAGACTTTTCGGAGGCAGTGACATTTTTCACCTGGATGATGATCGATTAGCAATTGATGGATTTTGGTCAATTATTAATCGATCCTATCGATTTGGTTTCAATTGATCAAATAATGTCAGAGTACAAGTGGCTAATGTCCCGTCTACTACACGCTATGTTTAACTGCACTTTAAGTTGATGTATTTATCTTCGCATTGGCCCTTTCGACTGGGCTCGACCTGGGATTGGATAAACCGACCCAGTTGAACATAGCGTGTAGACTAGGGTGGTCCAAAAAAAAAAAGTTTTTTCCTTATCATCTCAAAAGTTTCGTTTAGGTATAAAACAAATTCTCCTGAAAGGGCAGCTCGATATCTCAACTCTACGAGGAGCTCAACGATTTTCCGTTTTCCCATCCCTATTTAGATAAATAGCACATGAAAAATTTATTTTTTCGTTTTTTCTGCATAAAACTCCGAAAAAAAATGTTATTTCAATTTTGATGCACATATTCTTGTAGGGAATTCAATTCTCTACAATAAAGGTCTCATAAGGTTTTCTTGTAATCTCAACAGGTTAAAAGTTATCAGACTTTAAACCCCTGCAACTCAATTAAATTTAACCAGATATAATTTCAGAATGATTTTCAAATTTCTTCAAATGTGGAATGATTTCTAACTGTCTAAAAATAATCATTAACTGTCGCAAACATTTATTCATACAATCACAAATTCACAGTCTACTTATGGATTAGCAATTACAATATTTTTAAAATAATATTACGCTTTTAATTATAAATAATTATTTTTGTTACAATTAGGATATTTTTTTCTACGATCAGCAACTACTTGTAACAGGACTAATAAATTTGGCCCCAAAAATAAAGAGCAAAAACAATATCTGTTACAAGTAGTTGCCGATCATAGAAAAAAATATCCTAATTGTAACAAAAATAATTATTTATAATTAAAAGCGTAATATTATTTTAAAAATATTGTAATTACTAATCCATAAGTAGACTGTGAATTTGTGATTGTATGAATAAATATTTGCGACACTTAAAGATTATTTTTAGACAGTTAGAAATCATTCCACATTTGAAGAAATTTGAAAATCGTTCTGAAATTATATCTATGGTTAAATTTAATTGAGTTGCAGGGGTTTAAAGCCTGATAACTTTTAACCTGTTGAGATTACAAGAAAACCTTATGAGACCTTTTTTGTAGAGAATTAAATTCCCTACAAGAATATGTGCATCAAAATTGGAATAACATTTTTTTTCGGAGTTTTATGCAGAAAAAACGAAAAAATAAATTTTTCATGTGCTATTTAGATGGGAAAACGGAAAATCGTTGAGCTCCTCGTAGAGTTGAGATATCGAGCTGCCCTTTTAGGAGAATTTGTTTTATACCCAAACGAAACTTTTGAGATGATAAGACTTTAAAAAAAAACAAAAAAATTTTTTTTTTGGACCACCCTAGTGTAGACTAGACTGATTTGAGGTAACGACGATTTTTTCGTCCACTCTCGGCGTGCCCCAAAAACTTAAGAAGATAGTCAGACAAGATGTATGGTGAAATTTAGGGCCTCTAGAACGATGTTAAGGGGTGTCTCAACGGTCTTTTCGAATTCCCATCTGAATAACGTAGGAAAATTTTTTCCTAATCGGTTGAATTGTACCTCATCGTATGGTACATCACCCACAGGGTGGATCGCCCGCAATCTGAGTTCATCAAGGTTGGATCGAAGTGAGAAAAATCGGAATTTCACCCCCTGGTCAGATGGGGTGAAACGGCGGAGGAAATAAAATCAGAAAATTATTTTTTCAATGCAAAAATTCCAAAAAATTCTAAAAAAATTCTAAAAAATTGGAATAAACGTAATAGTACTCCTGAAAACTTCTGTTCATGAGACAACTCCCAAAAAATTTGATTTCATGATTTTTTTTGTGAAGGAAAATATCACTAATAATCCTTTATCGCTTTTAAAAATCATAAAATCTCATCTTCAGGGGTTGTCTTATGAATAGAAGTTTTCAGGAGTACTATTACGTTTATTCCAATTTTTTAGAATTTTTTTTAGAATTTGTCGGAATTTTTGAATTAAAAAAATAATTTTATTTTTATTTCCTCCGCCGTTTCACCCCATCTGAGCAGGGGGTGAAATTCCGATTTTTCTCACTTCGATCCAACCTTTGAACTCAGATTGCGGGCGATCCACCCTGTGGGTGATGTACCATACGATGAGGTACAATTCGACCGATTGGGAAAAAATTTTCCTATGTTATTCGGATGGGAATTCGAAAAGACCGTTGAGACACCCCATAACATCGTTCTAGAGGCCCTAAATTTCACCATACATCTTGTCTGACTATCTTCTCAAATTTTTGGGGCAGCCGAGAGTGAACGAAAAAATCGTCGTTATCTCAAATCAGCCTAGTGTAGACGGGGCATAAGGCATTGGATATCAGTGCGATTGTTGACGATCTTATTTGAGGAAATGTGAAGCATTTCCTTGATGAGACGTTTATGACAATTATTTTTGCTGTCTAGCACTTGTACCTTATCAAAATCAAATGAGTGATCATTGGTGAGAGAGTGAGAAACTAGAGCCGATTTTTCTGAGTCCCTGGATTTTAGATCATATTTGTGTCCGCTAATTCTCTTCTTCAGATGTTGTGACGATTGACCAACGTAACAATTCTAACAATCCTTACAGTCTATTTTGTGAATAGTGTTGATCATATTATTTTCCGTTGGTGTTTTGGATTTCAATTTAGTGAACAGACTATCCATGGTGTTTGTGATCTTATACGTAACGCGAATGTTTGCCTTCTGTAAGATTCAATCTATGGGTTGAGACAAACCATATACAAATGGTATGGAACCCTATATCCTACTATCGACACGGCTATCCCAATTTATGCTGTTGTAGGCTCTGTGTATGCGCTTTTGTATATAAGATGGACAGGGTAATCATTTGATTTTAATGTGTCTTGCACAAACTTCATATTTTTCGTCCTGAACTTCGGATGAGAGAGAAGTATGCTTATGTCAAACAGCCCTATGGCAACACCTTTCTCATATTAGAATGGATGATGTGAGTTGAAATTAATGTATCTACCTGACCATGTGTTCTTTCAATACCAATCAGTTATTATGGTTGTTTTCATTAATGACAAGTGTGTCTAAAAAGCTAATTGTTCTATTGTTTTATAGCTCGTGCGTGAATCTAAGTTTAGGAAATTATTAAAAGCCTGTACAAGCAACTGGTCTTTGTGGACTCATGTTAAAATATCGTCTACGTATCTTTTATAGAACAGAATTTTAAATGGTAACGAATTGAACCCTATTCTATTAAATAGTTAATTGTTCTTTGCTTTGTTTTCTTTCCATAAATGTAGCCTGAAGATGGCTGGCGTCCTGAATTTTGTTTGAATTTTCCGTTATCTATGACCTCTTTCCGAAGAAATTACTTCATTAGGAAAAACCACACCAAGAGACCTTGGAAAGATAGCTGAGTGTTGAAAATTATCAAAGTGTGAGTATACGTATAAAAATGTTCTTTGAAGTATACTTTGTTGTAAAAAGAACTCGGAAGAACGCAGGATCAGGAGGTGAGCGGTGGGAAGGCTAGGTCCTGCAGAAGGAAGGCGATAGGATGGCGTATGGGACTGGAGCTCAGGAGAAGTAGTTCGATCTTCAATCCCAAATCTGCCCACATCGAAAACTCTCCAAAAGATCAGTTCATAGAACGACCTAGATGGGAAGACAAATGTGAGATTCGTGTGCTAAATATGCGAAATCCTTTTTGAAAGGGTAAGATATAAGGTGATACCTAATCACAATTGTATTAAAAATCAAAATTAAGTGACTTAATAAAATTAGAACGATCTTATCTGAGGGGTACGGGAAAAACAGGAACGAAAGGTCCAGGATGGATTGATTTTTGGTACGAATTTCCAACCTCAGAATGCTAGATCAGTTCAATGGAAAATCTGAAAATTTTGTAAAGTATTAGTTGCTTAAACTAACATTTAAATTAGAAATTCACATTCGGATCTCTCAGCTGTCTTCATAACTGAAAGAAAGGAAAATGAGATCAATTAACCAGGAGAGACATCACCCATTCTCGTGGAATTGAAACAAAATAAAAAGTTACGCATAGTGCTTAGAAGCCTATGTCGAGGCCTCCTGAGTGAACTCTGATGACAGAAACAATTCAAAATAGTCAATCGATTCATTTGATCTTTGTTTTATAAACCTGCGAGGCGAGTTTAGGAATAAGAAGCCGAACCTAAAAACTAGACTGAAGTTTAGGACAGTGCCCTTTTTCTCTCTTTGGCTGAAAAAGCCGAACTAAATCTCCAGGTCCGAACTGAAGATTTAAAAATCTAATGTCATATCGAGCCTTAGTTCGATCGGAGGTTACGTGAATCTTTTTTATATCAAAACTATGTAAATCCTCTAACCTTTCTTGTAATAATGAAATACAGCAAACCTTCGATGACGCCGATAGCCATCTGCTTCTGCAATTTCAACCTTTTTTCATCTGACAGCTGTCATGTATCGCTGTTTACCTCCAACAGTCCATGAAGGTTGAACGGGTAGTATATGTGGGGTAACCTACAGGTTATTTAAACCCACAGGTTAACCCACGTTTATAAGTCGAGATTTCCAATTCTTATCGGGATAAGAGATCAGGTATTTGTGTTACGGAATCAGCTCAACTTGTAAAGGCGTTTCCTTTGGCCAAAATACGGAACCGATGTGACGTGCAGATTCGTCTCAGGCATTCGTCTAAGAGGCATTTCGTCTCTACATCGACAATTGAAGAAGAAACAAATGTTTTCAATTCAAACACATTACGTTTACGTATAGTTTTGCTTCGCTACGCGTGCAGAATATGAGATTGTTTATGAAGCATTACATCAGAAAAAGGTTCTACACAGTTGACCTCACCTCAAATTTTATACATGATTCCTAGGGCTATGCGCTCAAACTTTTAACCCTGTAAGACCGGCACCTAGATCCAAATGGCCAAGAATTGTTTCCTCTTGAATTTATATGTAGTTTGCCCCTGTGCAACTTTCAGAACCCCAAAAAAAATTTTTTTTTTTTTTTCTCATTGGATCTTGGAGGGGCAAGGGGGTGAAATTTTCCGGTTTATGAGTCCTGGTGGGTCCACCTAGGATGGATTTTGAAGACCCTAGGACGTACAGTCACTCACTTTACCGACAGACGATGTTTTGGCGCCCTCTAAAGTGAATGTGCCAAATTTAGCACAATAGGCACTAAAGGGTTAATAATTTCGTGATTTCATATGATTTTAGTCATGATTTGTTTGTATGACTTTATGTGTCATTTTGGATGGTTGCTGCTGATTTCTAGTAACGTCAAAGTGATTTCAGCTGATCCGAATTGATTGTGAAGTTATTTCGTGCGATTTTGAAGCGATTTTGTGTGGTTTCTCAGCGATTCCTTCGTCTGATTTCAATTGATCCCAAACCGGGTGTACAGCTGATTTCGGAAGTGAATAGCCCCTCGACCATCTGAGATTAGCACACGAGCGTCTTGGATGGCTCATTTAACGATGCAAACACGGGTTATGATCAATTATTGTTTAATTATCTTACGGAAGTCACGTACGCCCATGTTGCAATGATGATTATCACGCTTCATAGTCGACCCTAACCAACAAAATCATGCCCACGGACTTATGGACTGAGCCTTCCTTCCCTTTCGTGATCATGCCGCTATCCCAGCAGCATGGCAGGCGACAGCGTGTCACGTGTGGTCACATGTGTTGCACGTTGCGAGGTTTATTAAGCCGGGTAGGTTCATTCCTTCGGGTTCGGAGGGTTCGGACTGTGTATGTCGGTGTTCCCAAACGCACTTATGCCGATATACACTGTCGGCGTGACGTCACTTCTCATCATACCGGGAAGATTTCTTGATAGTATACACCTGACTGCCGTCGATTGCGCATGCGCCAAATAATTCGTTTTCATTGGTCGGTAAGATCGTCCCGGGCATAGACATAGAGCATGGTCCCGGGATAGTATTATGACGTAGAGGCACGGGTGTCAACATGCGAAAAATTAAGCGAGAGCTGTCAAACTCTGGCGCGTAAAGTAGTCAATCGAGGTTATGTTGATATTTATTTTATATTAATCAAAGCAAGCAATCAGCTGTTCGGAATAAATTCCGACGGTTCTTTCAGAACATCAAATTTTAATCTCGATAATAAAAGCTTTCCAAGCCTTTCTGAATCACTACCGCAATTAATTTAGATTTTAACCTCAAAAATTCGTATCAATTACATCGCCGTCAAAAACAAAGTTTGACAGCTAAAACTCGGGATGGCCAGTCTGCCTTAGCGGACGACGAAACTCGCGCATGCGCAATCGACGGCAGTCAGGTGTATACTATCAAAAAATCTTCCCGGTATACCGATATACACTGTCGGCGTGACGTTACTTCCATGCCGATACACACCATCCGTGTGATGTTAATTTTGAATATTTTGCGCTGGCGCCATTTCTTGGGCAGTATATATTTAATGATTTCATTGTCGAATAATTTTTCGGTGGTGGTCAACATTTCTAAAGACCAATACTTCGAATTACTACCAATATTTCGAATTTTAAAACAGCGACGGTACGAAATTTAAAAAGGCTATTTTAGAGAAAGCCTATCAAGCAGTAATTAAGAAATTACGTATATCGAAACGTAGAAAGATATTATGATTAAAATTAAAATTGGGAATGGTCAGAATTATACATTCATATTTTCTACATCATACTCATTCAGGGTAAAAATAATCAGAAAAAACATTTTCGAATAAACCAGCGTTCTGACAGGTAATCGCCTGCTGAAAAAGTCATTCGAAGAAAATATATGATCTTTCGATAAAAAAGAATTTCGAATTAATTACAATTAGAATTGATTACAATTTAGCTAGGAGACAATTATGGCTGTTGCATCACCCACGTAAAGTCCTGAACGACGCCTTTGAGAAAGAATGGAGTTCTCTTCTTTTCTACTTTCGTGATGAGAAGTGACGTCACACCGACAGCGTATATCGGCATGAGTGCGTTTAGGAACAATATAATAATAATAATAATAATAATAATATATTTTTTTTACAATTTTTCCATAATTCCTTTTCCCGCTGAAGCAAAAAGTTATTACAATTGATTCCAAACTAAACATTATTCCAGACATCCACATTTTTAAGAAATGTACGCTATTAAAAAAAAAAAAAAAACAGAATATCAAACGCGACCGGCTGGATTGGATCCAGCGATCCTTTGCGCACGAAGCGGGGTTCTTGACGCTGCGCCACGCGCTCGGTTGATTATTCCTAACGCAGAATGCACATGAACGCACTGAAATTTCGAATCATTACTTTCTCGGAAACGGCTGAGAAGCGTTAAAAAAATTTGAAAATAACTGAGAAGAAAAAAAAAAATCACTAACCGGCCCATTTGACGTTGAACCGCCCATACATGTTCTAAGATTAGATTTTTTTTAGCCACGTCACGTAGTTGTAATTTTCAATCCGTCATTCGGATTAAAATTTTCCGTTCATAATCCGCGAACGAATCATACGTTGAACCGACATTGTCGGTTCTTCAAAAAGGTTTTTTCAACCGTATTATATGAAGTCATCACAAATAAATGTATATAGGAGGCCCACCACACACCCCCATCGGCATTGAGATACCGATGGTCCTTCCTTTAGATATGAATACTGACATTTGTCAGTTCTAGAAAAAATCATTCTATACTTTTATCAATTCATCGAAAATAAATGTATAGCATGGTCCTACCATTCAATATCGTCATAATTATGGGAATTATGCTTTAATCCCACATTTTCACGTAAACCACATCACAACCTTTTTTGTTGCTTCGACGTAATATTCGAGCTGTCCGCCGTAGGCTTTCAACTCTTCGTTCTTGCAAGTATAACACGCACGTATATTATAATGTAATTATAAATTACATTTCAATCGGGAATAGAAGTAACTCCCTGAGTTGAATTATTCGCGCCATGTGCTGTCTCATAACGTTTGCATTTTTCACGTGTTTCGGATTACTTGGATCCTGACCCAACGCTAGTGCGGTCGCAAACGCAGCTGAGTAAACTCCACAGCTATTACCATCAGGTTGCGTCGCAACATCTGGAAAAACGATATTATTTATTCGTATCCTTGGATACCTTTTCCGAATAAAAGTTTTTTCGTTTTCACTCAATGCTGCATAACTCCTTCGCCCCATACTATCGTACACGAAAAGAGTTGTTTGCTCGCAACGAATACAACACCAATGTTGATATTGATTGCCTCCAATAATCAAGAGATCATGCTCGGTGTCCGAAGGTTCCAGCACATTCTGATAACCGAACAAAACTACCGGGATGATATTGTAATCACAATTTTCAGCAACGATGTCGAGGAAGTATTGAATACTTTCATCGTCCAAAAAAGCATTGTCCTGACGTACGTTCGCTAAAACGGCATCGACAGAAATATTTTGGAGTTGATGTACGAGCATCTCCTCATCTAACCGTTCTTGATCATTGTCTACGGCCATGCATGGAATCGATGATTCCAAGCGCCCATCGTAATATGTACTTGACAAGTTAACGACCGTTTCCGAATCTACTTCCATAGATTCTAACGGAGGCACGATTGCAGATGCTGCCTGATTTCGTGATTTCTTTTCAGCTTTCTTTGCATTCTCCCGTTCTTCAGCCAGCAGTATATATTGCGGCTCGCGAATTTTCATATGCCTATTTTTCCGGCTATCGACGATTTCGGGAAGCATGCACTTGTTGTAAAACCTTATCAATTTAGGCTCTATTTCGTGATTCCAGAATTCATCATCCCGAAATACTTTGACGTATTTCACGCCGAGCGGAGCCCATATCGCAAATATACAGTACTCTCGCTGAGTAATATGCAACTGACCCTGCACTTGATAAAAATGTTTATGATTTCTATTCATTTCTTCGGTACTACCTTTCGCAAAAAAATTTTTGTACAAAGGGAACTTTTCGAGTGCCTCTTCAGGAGTATACTCGTATTCTGCTGCTCTTGCCAGATACTTGATCTCTACGATTCCGTCAGCGTCGATGAGGCCGTCCGGCGAAGCACCCAAGTACGGAATATCCTGATCAATGAATAGTCCATTGAGAGATATTTCGGTGCCTAATTTTTGCGCCAACGCCTCTCTCGCCTCGGCTTCGTGTTCTTTCCCGGCAGCTACATCCGCTATTTCGAGTGGTTTCGGATACCGAATCGCCTTCACTAATCTAGAACACGATGTGTGCTCCTTCATTCGGCATATTTCTCCGAACTTAGAAGCGGTTATCATGTCTCGTCGGTACGTGTGCCACAAGTCGCAGTCACTTTGACTCGCAGTCAAGCGTTCCACATTCCTGCGATTTGATTGACGCTTACGCAGTTTTTCAAAGTGCTTTTGTTCTATGGCGTCGTATTTCGACTGGCTCATGTCAGGCTCGCGACAGGATGGACCGTAGTCTTTATCGGTACCATACCACCGTCTACGTCGCTTTCTACCATGATCGTGACGATGACTTTTGGTTCTCATGACCTGCAATCGCCTGCTCCTTTCCATGGCCAGAACCGATCGGGGAACTCGTTTTCTAGCACTGGCGTATATTTTTGACGACAACTCTAGCGTATTATGCTGGACCAATGCGCAATGCATGCGGAGTTCGTAGGAGCCGCGTAAGCTATTATTAACACGCCGCCCGCCGTTGAATCTATTGCCTTGAGCATGGTACGATTCGGCAGCATTGCTTGTTTTATCCTCCAACAAAGAACCCGCGTTTTTCGCTAAACGGTCTACGACACCGTCGATTATGTCAAAAATACCGACTTCATCAAGCAACGGGACTAGATTCGTTTCGGATTCGTCGCAGCCTACAAACGACGAGTCACATCTCGAATGATCGCCGAAGAAATGTCCCGGCATGTTCAAAATGTCATGCATTAGACCTTCACCTTGTTCGGCTCGCGTGCTATTTTCTGCTCTACGTCGTTCTATAGCAGCCTGTACGAAAACACGCATTTTCAAACCACTACTTTTGACGCGTGCACGAAGTTCCTTCACCGAACCTGATGACGGCTTTTTCATAAATTTCGCCTCTGACGCATTCGTGATATGCTTGCAAAAATTGCGAAATAAGTGATTTTTACACTCGATCTTTTTCACGCGAACATCATATGCTGCGTAAGGATCTTTATCGAGTATGGCTTGATAAACACTGCTATCTCCATCACCGATAACAGTCTGATAAATTAATCCATGGGTTTCTAAGCTACTACAAAACCCTTCAGCTATTATATCTGGTTCCATGCTTGTCGATGATTGGTGCTGGCCCCAGTTTTTATAGCACTCGTGTATCGGCGGTTCTCTATCGAGGTCCGTCACTCTATTGCAAATACAGCAATACTTGTTTCGGACTCCACAGAACAACACACGCCCGGTGAGAGCACCCACGATTACCGCAGTCCCAGACAACGCATCGTATCTTCCCCCACGGTAAGATCTCTTACCCCACGCTCCATCAACGATAACAGTAATGTACGGGAGACCTTCGGGAGTAACACGGCCTTCTTGGATAGCTAATATTCTTTCCATTTCAGCCGCATCCCTCATTTCTCTATCGCTGGCATTTTTAATGTGCGAAGTTAGCGAGTCCCTAACTTTGCGATAGGTTACATGCGACAAGCTGCGTATCCCCATCGCAGCAAGTTGTGCCTGAAGCGTCGCAAACCCGATTCCGGCCACCAAGCTACCACACACTGTGCCCTCGTGAATAGACATTTCATTACTCTTGTCTGGAAGAGTCCAAACGCTATAGTGAAATTTGCATTTCTTACAACGAAAGAATACTTGCGATCGCATTCCAACATCAACTTGCTTCCACAAGTCTACGTCTCGGATACTACTCGGACAATCACGATTATGACTGTCCATTTTTTCACGCAATGTTTGCAGAAGATATTTAATATCAACTATGTGTCTCATGCTTGCACCCTCGGATTCTACATCCGAGTTCGCGTATTCTCCGTCAGGATTGACGGAGTCATTTCCTCGGATATGAGTCGAATCACGGCTACTATTTTCGGTACACAGCAGCTCATCAACATCATTGTCACAAGTTTCGTCAAAGCAATCGTCATCGAAACGGGTGTTTCTCAGCTCATGCATTGCTCGGTGTAAATCTACGCTACTACTACCAGAAGCAGCGTTCGTTACTTTTCGATCGTAACTTTGGATTGGTTGATCAACCCTTTTGCTACGGTTTACTACATCTCTACTGGAAGCAGTAGAACATGTGACTGGTTGTGTTATAAGTGCCACAGCTTCAGGACATATTTCAGTCCCGGTAGAGTCCGAAAATTCTTTCTCCGCCTGCAGCACTTCAACCGTACAACGCTCGGTACAACCAATCTTATGAACTTTACTATTGATAAAATTTATACCCTCGCTCATACTTGCCCGATCTTCGGGTTCTTCGCGGCGCTGGTCATCCGGATCCTGGTCCATCGCATCTGTTTCCGTCTCTATTCGGCGCCTGGAAACAAAATCAGTGCTTCATCAACCTTGTCAAATATTTCATTGATAATATTCTATTTCTAATATTGACTTTATCTTCAATTTTTTATTCAATCTCATACGCGTTCCATCCATATGCTGTGAATGCCATGAGGCTGAGAATCTAGCGCCCGGAGCTAGCAGCCGCTCGGAGCGCGCGAAGTTATTGTAAGCGAATATCGAGTTGACATTTCGTATAAATATTTTTTCGTAAATATTTTCAGTAACAATTAAATTCAATTTTTTAATGGAAAATATTTCCAACCATTAAATTTAATCTTTTAATGGGAAATATTTTCATTAACCATTAAATCCATTAAATTACATTTTTTGATGGGAAATATCTTCAATAGCAATTAATAGTATATTGTGCATCAAGGGAAGGAAGTGAGATTTCGCTCCCGAGCGTGTAGATAGTCGCCCGAGCCGGTCGGGGGGACTCGGCGAGCCGAAGGCTCGCCGATTTCACCCGATCGCGAGGGCGGCTATTTACACCGAGGGAGCGAAAACTTCCGACCATGATGCACACGATATTTTTTTTCACACATGGACGGAAGGCCGATTTCCTACCCGCAGAGAGGTACGACCACGCACGATCGCAAATGCGCAATTTTAGGTTGAGGGACAAGGAAGTCATGCTATTTAGCTTTTTATCATTTCTGATTTCACTTTCTTCTTTGCAACAAACAAACGAACGATCATGAACGACGCGCTTTTTTTCTGTCATTTTGTGCGTCCGATGGCGCTGTTACCGAAAACATACGAAGCAAACTGGGAGGAAAATTCATTACTCACGGCCTTCCCTCCCATGGGAGGCAAAACTCCCCTGGTCGGTAAAACTGAACTTCCTCACCTCTCAGCGGGTAAGGAAATCGGCCTTCCTGGCCATGTGGGAAAAAAATTAAATTAAAGTGGCTCTATTTTGCTACTAGGAGCTAAAAGTGAACTCGGCGCATGCGCATTCGCAAGGCCGCTCAGCTGTCGCTAAATCCCCCACTTTGTGTACCGAGATCGAGCATGAAAAACGCGTAAAACATGCTTGCGTTGTATAAAATAATTATAACGGGAAACATATGCATTTAAAATAAAAATGGCTGAGGAAATTTGGATCCCATTTTTAATCAAGATTTACTTTGTAAAATATTCGTTGCAAGGTCTGATACACCCTGTATACAATCATATATAAATCTATATAATTATATACAATTATATCGGGCCATTTTTTTAATATATGCATATATGATTAAATATACTATATTATATATTATGTTTTTTACTCGGGCATGGTGATTTATTTATCTTTTTTTCTATGAATCCAGAGAAAAAAAAAATCATATACTCTCAAGAATCGCGATTGCGATTGTGCTATTGTCGATCGCGGTACCCCGCATCTTGCCCCACCACGCCGCCCGGCCAATGCGCGACAATTGTTTAATAACAAACATGTACATACTTCTTGCGGTAAACCCATTTCCTCGTTGTCGCTCTCTTCTTCTTCTTGCAGTTCCCCATATTTTCACACTAAACACTTACTTTTATTCACTGCACTGTCGTATAAAAAGTAAAGTATTCCACGACTGGCGTTTTGCACGATTATAAAGACGCTAGTTGTTGTTGATCGAGTTGGCTTGCCAACGCGGACGCCGTGTATTATTATAAACAAATGACCATCTCGGCCGATGAAACGCGTGTTCGAGACATTGTAAAAAAAAAAAACGCGCGCGTATTTATTTCTCGCGCGATGGCAATTATCACAGGGTGTCTAGCGGTCCTGGAAATCCTGGAAGTCCTGGAAATATCCCTGAATTATTAACTTCCTGGAAAAATCCTGGAAATATCCTGGAAATTTCCATTATGTCCTGAAACTGCCTATTTATTCGTAATAGTTACTATTTTTATATTCGCAATTTCGGTAATGCCACAGCTCTATACCGTGCTCGCTGGCGCATTCCGTAACTTTCTGAAATTTCAGCCGGCGCTCAGTATAGTGTGCGGCAATAGCATAAACGTTGCTTGCGGCCGAAAACTCCCTCTGCGGCTTTTCCCATTGATATTCGGCAACGGGAATTATTCTCATAAACAATTCTCCGGTCCTGAAAAAGTCTTGGAAATATCCTGGAATTCTAAAGATAAAATATACTAGACACCCTGTAAATATCATATTAAATTGTTCAATTAATTGATTAATTAATGATTATTAATCAATAGTAAAAAGTAATTAATAAAAAAAGACAAAATGAAAAAAAAAAAAGATTATGAAAAAAAATTATAATAATAATAATAACGATTACTCAAAAATCGTTTTTATGATGATAATCCGGCGGTCTACATTCAGGTGAGTACTGTAATTAAATAAATAATTATATAAGATTTCGCGGCGCTGAGAGGTACCTAGATAGATAGATATTTTATTCTTGTCCATAACAATATTGAACAATATTGAATATCACAACAATATTGAATATCACAAGCTATATACATTAGGCCGGAGTGAAAAAGGTCGATTTTCGCGGATCGTATTCTAATAGTGCGGGAAAGTTATGTCTTGGCATCACTCAAAACTGTGCCAAAGGAAAAAGTTTACAATAGATATCTTCTGTTCTGGCAAACGCCCCAAAGTTTTGAATTTTTTAACACGGGGTTTAAATGGAGAAAAAAGGCAAAAAGACAAATTGGCACTGAAAAATTCGTAAAAACTCTCTGGGTCGGCCGATTTCAGTCTTCTTACGCTTATTCGAGGCGGAAAAAATGTAGCTTTCGTTTGACGTTTTGAAATTCAAAATATCTTAATTACTTTAGAAGATGGAAAATTGAAAAATAGCGTTTTTTCGGGAAAAACTCGATTTTCAAACGCGTGTATCTTTGAAACTAAGAAAGATATTCTGAATTTCAAAACGTCAAACGAAAGCTATATTCTTTCCACTTCGAATAAGCGTAGGAAGACTGAAATCGGCGGACCCAGAAAGTTTTTACGAATTTTTCAGTGCCAATTTGTCTTTTTGCCTTTTTTCTCCATTTAAACCCCGTGTTAAAAAATTCAAAACTTTGGGGCGTTTGCCAGAACAGAAGATATCTATTGTAAATTTTTTCCTTTGGCACAGTTTTGAGTGATGCCAAGACATAACTTTCCCGCACTATTAGAATACGATCCGCGAAAATCGACCTTTTTCACTCCGGCCTAATATACATAGAGAGCGATTCTGCGGATAGTAGTCAGTCTAATGGCGGAGCATTTTTTTGTTTTTCGAAACTGACGACCTATCTACTGTGCAACGTTTGGGGTCTTTTTATTAATTAATTATTAATAAAATAGACAGATGGTCGTGGGGTGTTGCATTAATTTTTATATTTTTATATTTTATTTTTATATTTTTATATTTTAAAATGGCACTAGCTAATTATTGTGCTCGTTCGCTCGCTTCGCTCGCTCACTCGGTTGGTTGAGCGTTGTTCCTCGCTCGCTACGCTCGCTCGGTTGCCAGTGGTATTCAACACGTTTGGTGAGCATATTGTCGCAATATGCATTTCAGATTGGTTGGGTTAGGCCCCCCTACCTAGTCATCTATTCACTAATGAAATTCTTTCAATCGAAATAGATCAATATTCAATAATTTGTATTACACAAGCTCATAAACAGCCGTTTTATTCAATATTTTCCGATATAGCTGGATACATATGATAATAATAGGATAATAATAATAACAATTCTTTTTATTTCATAAATGAGAATTTATATCTTTTCATAGGTAGTACATTTTTTTAACGTTAGGACTTCTTCATTTGTACAAAAAAAAATAATTTCATCACACAAGTTGCATATGATTTGGATTCTCAAACCCAATTTTTGCCGCCCCTCTGTAATGCCGCTCTACACTGAAAGAAGATGGCGAGCCTGGCGCTCGCACAACCTTTTGGAAGCAGCACGGTCACACGCTCACTCTGCGCGCGACAGAGCATCCCACTTTCAGAGCGCCGTCATTTAAGAATACTCATCGTGCCACGATCGTAGCTACTCTGCGCGCGTGGTCATCGCACGGTAGGCAGGCCTATCCCGCTTTCTGCAATCCACGCGTTCTCAGACGGATAGAGCCCTACACTACCATACATGTGAGATCACCTGTAACTCACTCTGAGACGCTCGCCTTCTCGTTCTGCGAGCGTGGGCCGCGCACAACTCTCCGAATCCAGTCGTCCTACTTCTACGACTGCGAGGCTCTTTCGTGCGAGCGCCAGGCTCTCAATCTCTTTTCAGTGTAGGCCCGGGTCTCTCGGGCCTATAGGTAAATCCGGCGCTGGTAGCGCTCATACCCAGATGAGGTTTTAGCAGCTAGTTTTCGTAGCGCTTATGTCCAGATAAACAGGATTAGCAGCTAGTCATGTTCGACATTTCGTTATCATCATTGTTCGTTTGCCACTGAATCGATTGACTTACCCCGCGCGGAAATATATATATATATGCGAAAAATTTATGCGACATATTTGTTTTTTGCGCTAACATATATTTTTATAAGTTTGATATAAAATGTCGGATATATTATGTCAACATAAATGTTGCGGCATGTATGTCGACATCTATGTTAACACTATGTAAAACTCAATCAAACATATTTGTATTTTGCGTACTTATATGTTATATAATCGATCATCTATGTCGCATATATTTTTGGCATATATATATATATATATATTTCGGTGCGGGACGAGGCACCTAGAACTTCTTTGTAGACAATATTTCTTGTACACGATTGATTATTAGATTTTTCACGATTAACAGTGACAGATTTCTGTGTCAACAACACTTTCAATTTGTGCGACTTATTAAATACGGGTTCGATTTTGTTAGAACCAATCTAGTGCCATTGCATAATCCCCGGGACAAAATCTTTAGAGGATTTCTTTGTAGACAATATTTCTTGTATACACCTTACCATTTGATTTTTCGATCGATTTCTTTGTCAGCAACACTTTCAAATTGTTTTTTGACCTAACTCTGGACAAAGCAACGTAGAGTTGACCATGACTGAACACGGGATTTGGTAAATACACTCCAACGCTATCGAAAGATTGGCCTTGTGACTTATTGACTGTCATCGCAAACCCTAATCTCACTGGAAACTGTCTTCTCACCATCTTGAATGGTACATCCTCTTCGCTCGGTGATAAGTCTATTCGTGGTATCAGTACAGTTTCTCCGGCACAATTTCCGCTTATAATTTCGGTACAGATCAGATACTGATTTAGCTTTTTGACAACCAGTCTAATGCCGTTGCATAGTCCTTGTGAGAGATTTAGGTTACGTAACAGAATAACGATACTTCCTACTTTTAACGTTAAGTTATGAGGTGGAAGACCATTAGGTGTCAATGAATTCATGAATTCGATAGGAAGTATGTTGCTCATATCTGTATTATCCCCATCTTCACCTGTGTCAACACTCAGATATACCACTCCAATTCCTTGGATTTTTTACATTATTTGGGTATTTATGGCAATGACATCGACATTGGTTGAAGCTAATATAACCTTACCATAATTCGAAGGATCTTGTGGATCTACACTTTCTCAGAATATTTCTCGCACAATATCACTATTCGAACGTATTTCCGTAGGAATGCTTACAACTTCGTTGTTACGTTCAAAAGAATCACAAAAAACATCATTTCCCACTCGCAGAAGCCATTGTTTGAAGTCTATTTGCCCATCGGAGACACGAATGTTGCCCTTCAATGACATGTACATGAATTGATTCCATAAGCTGCTTCTCTTAACGCAGGCTTCTAAAATTTGGGTCCGACTTCCATGTCGCACAACTGGTGAAGTTTGCCGAAAGTCACCAGAGACTATAACTATTTTACCGCCGAATGATTCGTTACATTCACATATATCTCTCATACGTTCATCAGCCTCCAGTGCATACTTGGAGGCCATTGTTATTTCATCCCAGATTATGACTTTCGCGTTTCGAATGTGCAAACCTTGTCTGGATTTCGGTTTAATATTACACGTTGAGCATTCGTTGAATTGTAACGCTAGTTTAAAAGTTGAATGCGCAGTTCTTCCTCCTTTCAATAAATTCTCTGCGATTCCGGTCCATGCTACAGGCAACACTATCAAGCCCGTACTTTGTAATGTAGTTATAATGGTGTTATGTAGATAATTTTTTCCACTACCACCGGACACCTGGAGATGGTCATCCCCGAGAAAACCGACCTGAGACGCGAGAACCACGAACCGCGTACCGGGAAAAAAAAGAAAAAAAAAAAAAAAAAAAAAAAACTACGAAAACCACGTGGATGGGGACTCCCGGAGGTGGTCATCCTCGAGGAAACTGACCTGGGGCGCGAGAATCACGTGTCGCGACTCCCGGACATCGTAATCCCCCAGGAAAACGACCTGGGGCGCCAGAACCACGTGTCGCGACTCCTGATCATCGTAATCCCCGAGGATAATGACCTGGAGCGCGAGAATCACGTGTCGCGACTCCTGGGAATCGTTATCCCCGAAGAAAACGACCTGGAGCGCGAGAACCACGTATTGCGACTCCTAGACATCGTAATCCCCGAAGAAAACGACCTGGAGCGCTAGAACTACGTATCGCGACTCCTGGACATCGAAATTCCCGAGGAGAACGACCTGGAAAGTAACGAAGCCTCGGAATTCAAATCAGAGAATATAGTAGCACACATATAACGAATCAAAATTCAAAATAACGAACTAAATTTCAAAAATTTGGGACATCCGAACATCCGTCACGTACTTTAATATATGGATTTTGCATTTAACATATGCATTTGTGAAAAGCATATCCATTTTATTCATAAATGGTTTTATATAACACAACCATTTTTTTATCGCTTTTTCGTGCGTGTATACGAAAAAGACATAAGACATTTTTGCGATTGTCGAAATGCGTACTGGAGATGCTTGGTCAAATCTGTCGCCAGCTCTCCGTCTATGTCTACGTTTCCACCGTAGCAGAGTTCAAACGGTTTAGGTGCACTGCATCGGTACCAGTCGTATTTTCGTATGATCTGTATCTGCTGCTAGTTTCACTCTCAATTCTGGTCAGCTAGCTTTTTTTTACGAAGATTGTAGTACGTCAACGCTTAATTAGGTTTTTTTTTTTTTTTGAATCGCGGGGGTTTTTGAGTCACGGGGGTTTTAGAATCGCCGGGTCTTTGAGTCACGGGTTCCTAAAATCACGTGTTTCCACGAGGTTTTTATTTGGCATTTTAAATGCCTATTTTAATGTTCATTGATGCTTCCCAGTGGCTTACTGTTTTTTTCTGACTTTTTCGGGTACGATCGAATAAAATAATATTAAATTACGTTTATAAGGGATTATAATTATTGTTATCATAATTTCGGCCATGGGCACATGGAATACGACTAAAGTGGAGTATTGTTTCCGACAAAAATCAGAAGAAAAAGTTAGCCACTGGGTAAGCATTAATGAACAGTAATGCTCTGGAAAAAAACAAACGAAGCTGATTTACCGCCTGAGCAGATGTCGTCTCAAATTCATATAAAATATCCGTAAGATGAAGATGCCTTGGCAAGCTTTAGGAACGCACCCTACGGGCTACGAAGCGGCAATCTTCCGTATTCGTTTGTTTGTTCTTATTCTTTATTCGTCGAGGTGATATCGTCGAGCTTCTTATTAATCCGCAGTTTATTAATAAATAATATACTGAAGCGTTACTTCACCTTCTATAAAGAAGAGACATGATAAATAATATGATGAAAATATGTTAATTTAGATTAAGAATAATATGATTGTTGTAAAATTATTCGAAAATAAAAGAGTTCGTCGGAGTTAACATCAAACAGACCTACCCCAACAACTGAAAAAGAATTGAATCGAATTGACAATTCTCAAAACGGTCCAATTCGATTTTTGAATCCCAGCAATCGTATTGAAACGTATAGAAAGATTGTTGTTCGTATAAATTCGAATAGAAAAGAGTAGATATCCAACAAATAAACTTGTTGTAAATGTCCAACTAAAATATCTTTTTTTTTTTTTATCACCATCATTATTTTAAGCATTTCGCAATTTAGTACATTTCAGTACGACTACAGAGAGCCTTAAGCCTTTACGTACAAGTAACGATCATTACTTTTCATCATGGAATCCGAGAAATCGCGACGAAGTTGCGATTTTGAGGTTAGAGTGATGAAAAATAATTGGTTATTAACGTACATATTACACATTTAGATTTATCGATTTTTATAAAGTCACGATCTGACTACCCTGCTTAAAAAAAATTATTCAAACCAATAGAAGATTTTGTATGGGTCGTAATCGGATTTCTGTTTAAGTTATTTCCTATTGAAAGGCCCTTTTCCAATTCATATTTCCAATCCGTTTGTATCGGTGTTACCCAATTAACTTCCTCATTTTGTATATAGGATTCTATCGGTTTCAATCGTTTCTTCTAGCACGAAAAGAAAAAAAAAAAAATCATATTGAGATTTTTTCACCAATAGTTGTTTGTTTCCTTAGCGGTAGAGCACAGTGAATATTTCAGGGTGTTAGAAATTATTTATTCACAGACTGAATAGATTTTTATTCATGTCGGTCACCCATCCAAGTTCTGGTCGCAGTTGGAGTTGCTTAACTTCGTTGAGCATCTGATGTCCGGTGTCGATCTGGCTCTAATCATCGACTGTTGCGATTTCGAACACTTTTCGACTCGATACGTAAACTTTGATTCGTGAGGATTTACCTCGGGATTTATATCAATATGTATGTAACTAACTGTTGACCCGTGGTGGGTCAATTTTCAGTAAAATAAAAATAAATGATTAAATCTAGTGATAAATTCTGTCACCATATGGCATTCAAGTTACAGTTAATTATGAGTGTTAACGACGTCGTCGCCGGGAGTTGTCTTCGTAGAACATACGCTTTCGTTATCTGTGACCTGGAGCACCGCTACGTTGGTTTCGTCCTCAAGGTCGACCGCATCATAGTTTTCGTCCTCCAGGTCGACCGCTACGTAGTTTCCGTCCTCCAGGTCCACCGCACCATAGTTTCCGTCTTCCAGGTCCACCGCACCGTAGTTTTCGTACTCCAGGTCCACTGCACCGTAGTTTTTGTCCTCTAGGTCCACCGCACCGTAGTTTCCGTCCTCCAGGTCCACCTCACCATAGTTTCCGTCTTCCAGGTCCACCGCACCGTAGTTTTCGTCCTCCAGGTCGACCGATTGCAAGTAATTATTGATGAACAATTGATGTTGTACACACGACGTTGATAATTCATGCATCATAATTAAGTAAATTGTTAACTACGGTGAGGTGGACCTGGAGGACGAAAACTACGATGCGGTGGACCTGGAGGACGAAAACTACGGTGCGGGGGACTTGGAAGACGGAAACTACGATGCGGTGGACCTGGAGGACAAAAACTACGGTGCGGTGGACCTGGAGTACGAAAACTACGGT
The DNA here is from genome assembly GCA_943736025.1 of Tenthredo mesomela. Classification (NCBI taxonomy): domain Eukaryota; kingdom Metazoa; phylum Arthropoda; class Insecta; order Hymenoptera; family Tenthredinidae; genus Tenthredo; species Tenthredo mesomela. The sequence continues at coordinate 22,539,262 of OX031018.1, forward strand.
GCTGTGGACCTGGAAGACGGAAACTATGGTGCGGTGGACCTAGAGCATGAAGACTACGTAGCGGTGGACCTAGAGGACGAAAACTACGGTGCGGTGGACCTGGAAGACGGAAACTACGATGCGGTGGACCTGGAGGACAAAAACTACGGTGCGTTGTACCTGGTTACAGATAACGAAAGCGTATGTTGTATGAAGACAACTCCCGGCGACGACGTCGTTAACACTCATAACTGTTGTATTTTTCATGCGAAGCGGTCGAATTTTTTTCATAATAGTGAAGGCTTTATTATTTTTAATATAATATACACCGATATAAAAACCCTATTACCGTATTTACACGTAAATAAGCCGCACCTTTTTTGTTCTTTAATGTCAGAAATATATTGTAAAATCGGGTTTTGGGAGGATTTCGGAACGAAAAAAGGTGCGGCTTATCTACGTGTAAATACGGTATTTCCGATAAAATTTCTTTTTAGGTCTGTATCAGCATTTCACAATTTCCTAAGTCGCAGAATAATGGAAATATGATTGAGTCCGATAAAACTTGAAATCCGATTGAGAGCCATTAATTCCAATTCATTTTCTATCGGCCGCCGAAAGCTACACCGATTGCCCCAATCAAATCCGATTCAATTCTAATTGGTTTCTATTGGATTTTATTGCTTTCTATCGCTTTTTTTAACCAGGGTAGGTATTTCAAGCGACGAATCAAAACGAATTCATTCGTAAATATTTTTATCTGAGAATTGATGCGAATTGAATTTGGTTTCATTTTCATTCTAAATGGAGAATTAAATCGGATTCACCTCTATCGAGAATTGTTTCGAATTTGAGTTTCTTTGAACGGATTCAGATATACGTATTAAAACGAATAGAACTTACTACTAGAAAAGATCCGAATAAAAAACCATCGATCTGAATTCAGCAGTAGAAATTGAATCGAATAGACGAATTAATTCGAATAGAGGTTTGCCATGACCTAATTTTTAAAAAGTATTGAAACGAATAGACCGAAGAGTTGCCGAAGAGATAGTATAGATACGTGTAAGACCGCATTCATTTTTCTGAAGATAGGGTGGAATGGTTCGAATATGAACGAATTCGCGAATTGAGAAGGATTCGATCTCATAGGTACAACTTACGTTCTATACGGAAATTTACAAAAATGGGATTCGTAAGTGGAGTTGTCTATACGGTTGAATTCTTTTTCAGTTGTTGGGACTCGTCGTAGAACATTTTAGAACAGACTGAGGAAGCCTCTCAAGTATTTGAAAATTCTGGGAATCCGAGAAATAGAGTGGGAATTCGGACTATATAAGACGGGTGCTCGAGCAGAGCTGTTCATTCATAGAATCACTAATAGAAAAACATACCTACCAGATAGAGAAGTAAAAAGAATAGCAGAACAAATAAAATCAAATATAACAATAGAATCAATAGAATCAATAATCGAATCATATCGAACAGATAGGAAATTAAAACAAGAAGAATAGTAAAATTAATAAAATCAAATATAACATAATAGAATAGACAACTAGAAATTATAAGACGAGCTTTGACGAACATATATTAACCAATATAATTGTACCTGACGTGAGTTATTATATTACCCTACATTGATTGATTAACGCTAACGGGTGAAAACTCCGCAGTCGCAGTTGATGATAATTCCTTTCCACACATAGTAAGATATGTTCAACGTTAACGGGTGAAAACTCCGCAGCCACGGTTAGCTGCTATCTCTCCTTAAGAATACGCCTAACGCCAACGGGTTAAAACTCCACAGCCGCAGGTCTTAGGTAGTATAAACCACTAAGGTTATCATCACTTAAAATTAGAAAAAGAACAAAAGAATCAAATATAGAGCAGATGCCTTTGCTTAAGTAGCCCGGAGATTTATTAATATTCAAAAATAAAGGAAACTCTTATGAGAGAAGTAAATAACGTTTCAATACAGTGATGTCCTGTGGCAGAGGCTCCAAGCGAAGTTACGCTGAAGTAGCTGCAGGAGGTAAGTAATTATCTACGAGTATTATAAATGTGGATTATACAGAATCAGCGTTGTGCCGTGAAAATGTTCACAAACTTATCTCACGAACGACGAATTTCGGTTTTGACGCAGTGCCGGATTATCGCCTAGGCCGACAAGGCCTGGGCCTAGGGCGGCAAATTTTTAGGGGCGGCACTACCGAATTATTACTTGGTTCGACAGCATGAAGCAGCGGGAGGTAGCAGCACAAGATAGTATATTGTGTACCAAGGGCGTAAAGTGGGCTTTTTTAGACCCAGTGTGGAGTTTGCAGTACGAGTCGGAGGTGAGCTAGCATGAGTCGAAGACGAGTGCATCTGCGAGCCGAAGACGAGTACTGCAACCACACAAGGTCAAAAAGCCCACTTAGCCCTTGGTGCACACCATATTTTTTGTAACAGCACGATTTTCGCGTTTTTTCTTCATTGTTGATAATTTTCTTGAAAATATGGAAAAACATTTTAGCGGGCGTTTTCAGTTTATTATTGCCCGCTCGTCTGAAAACTGTCACTTTACGCCCGCTTAATGGGTAAAAAAACCGGGAAAATCGTGCATGTGTTACAAAAAGCACTTTTTGACCATCGAATTTACAGGTATCAGGGCGGCAAATAATTTCAGGGCCGAGGGGCGGCAAATTCATTAATCCGGCACTGTTTTGACGCCGTAGTATCGTAATTATAGTAGTGATGTAATATAATAATATTCAACAGTTATCTGCATCCGTTGCATATTTCGCGTCCTGAGTTATGAAATGTTTTGTCTTCATCAATATGCTTCACACCTAAGACGTGAAATGAGCCAAATTATTCGTCAGCTTGTTTTTTTTTTTTTTATATACCGAGAATATTCGGTGAAGGTAGACAGCCCCCTTCCTACGCCAAAACCAACACAGGCGCGCACCGCGTGCGTGAGGCTCGGCGGGCGGGGCTATTCGGCCAGTGATGCTTCTACCCAATCTTCCGCGCTAAGCCGACTCCGCATAGCCCATCCGCGCTAACTCGATAAATACTATAGCCCATCCGCGCTAACTCGATGAATACTTATCTTAAAAAGCAATCATCACACTGAACACGGAAAAGAATGAACGCGAATAAAATGAATTCGCCTAATGTGAATATTTATTTTCAAAATTTATCAACGAATTTGAAATCAAATATCAATTAATTGGATTTAAGTATTGATTATCAGTGTTTAGGATCGATATTTGGGACGAAGTTGAACAGGTAAGTGGAGGGTGAATCATTGAAGACAACATGGTCAAAAATTGGTTTATTTATTGATTTATTCATTTATTCATTTATTTTCAGGACATCTTATTTTCAAAACAAAAAAGTGAAATTGAAAAAACAGTCTGAAACAGAAAAATGAAATTTATCAACGATTATTGGTTAATCGAGGGATCCATTACTGTTGAATTATGGTGTACGCACAAACTTATCGGAGATTGAATGCTTGGGAATCGAAGGAAGGCTACCGTTGAGCCACTGTCGAACGCAGTACACTTTTACTCAAACCATTTTCGTCTCTCAACGATTACTTCTATCGGAGAACCGAGTGCTGAGATGTACCGCAGCGAGGCATAATAGCGTGCGGAGTAGCTTCGTTGCAGGAGTTGGTAAGTGCGTCGTCGATCTCAGCAGACATTTTCGACTCGTCTGACGAGCATTCAACGTTCATGTTTCGTAGAAGGCGGAGGAGCTTCGTCGCAGATGTTCGTGGTGCGTTGAGACAGCGTACGGGAGCTTCGTTGCAAGGGTTCGTAGCACGTCGACGATATTCATCGAACCTTTCTTACTTGTCTGACGAGCATTCAACGTTCATGTTTCGCATCTTGCGGAGGAGGTCTCTCTCCGTCACAGTTATTTGTACCGCGTTGGTACCGTAAAGTGGAGCTTTGTTGTCAGATTTTGCAGGCGTCGGCGAGCAATTTCTATTAAATTTTTGTTCGGCGAGGCTTTGCCAGAGTCCAGAGAAGATAGATAGAAACCGGCTGACTGTCAATACATCGCAAATTATACATTTGAAGCAAATGATAAATAAAATTTATAAAACCTACGTGAATGAAAAAAAAAATAAAAAAATAAAAATAGGAGCTTTCACAATTTTTTTCGATTTTTTTCGTTTACATGTTCTTGAGATATGAATTTTTGAATTTTTTTTACGAAAACTCACAACTAATTGAAAAATTGACCAAATGAGATGTTTTGTTTTTTACAAGTGTTGAGGAAGAAAAAGAATGTGATTATTATCAATTATTGTATGATTTTTCAATAAGCTCAAACTTCACGATTTCGAGACGTTGGACACTTTCTTTTGTTTGAAACAATTCTCATAAAAACGGCATTGCTTTTTACATAAATTATGCCTTCGGGAAAACTATGGGAAAAGACTACCAATTATAGTTCAAATTTTCATTACTTTATGTTACATATTGCAGCTCCATATGGCACACGCGGCCGAGGATCACGTGGTGGTGGAAGGTCTTTGACCAGGCCGCCACGTGTAGCGTCCCAATCAAGAACCAGTACGTCGTCAGTTGGACAAATTCAAGCACCGAATCCTGCACCTTCGACGGCACAACAGGTTGACACGCAGCGAAATGAGGCGGTGTCTGACAAGGTTGAACTTGTCCAACCACCGAAACTTGCAGCTTCGACGGCACAAAGGGTAGACACGCAGCGAAATGAGGCGTCTGACAAGGTTGAACTTGTCCAACCACCGAAACTTGCAGCTTCGACGGCACAGAGGGTAGACACGCAGCGAAATGAGACGTCTGACAAGGTTGAACTTGTCCAACCACCGAAACCTACAGCTTCGACGGTGCAGAATCAGCCACTACACGAGGCACCGGTAACGTCTCGGAGGATGGCGAAGCGGATGAAGCGCCAGGAGGCCGAGCACAGGGAATTGCGACAAACTTTAAAATCTTTACAAGAAGTAAGTGTACATGCCCCTATTTTTTATTCTCGGTCTGGAATTGCTTGCATTTAAAGAGCTAGATCGCCTGGTCTATATGACAGCGAAGGATTGTGAGAGCTTCCCTGTGCTGCAAATTAATACTATATTGAATTGTTTCATTGTGCAGGAGGTAGAGAAATTGAAGAGACAGAGAAGTGAGCCAACAGTGGCGCCTCCGACGTGTTGTAGACACTGTCCGGTTGCACCACCACAGGGATCAGAGATGCAGGCTTATAGCTTAGGCCGACCCCTCACCTCTGTACCATCTTGCGTTAGGTACGGGCAGATGCCAGCTGCAGCATCTTACACCAATGCGTTCCAGATGGAAGCACCGACGCCTTGCGCCCACCAATTGCAGATGCCGGCAGCACCGTGCACCCACCAATTAAATCATCCACGCACGTACTACGTGCAGCAATCACAATCGACGGCACCTCTGCAGTACACACCGTATCATCATCCACAATAAAGTTATATAATAAGTATTAGGGTGGGTTGAAATTTTTTTTTTTTCTTAGCATGGGGGTAGAATTTGTACCTTATAAAAAAAGAAAATTAGAAAAAAAAAAAATAAAAAAATTTTTAATCAACATTTTGAGGTGGCCCGCTCGTTTTTAAAATAAATATTTAATCAAATGGGGTAGTTCCAACGGGAAATTCTTTTTTTGGTCCAAAATGGTGAAATGTGATTTTTTTTTACTCAACTCTCATTCTAATACAAAAGAAAGTGCATTTAATTTTTTGATTTTTTACTTAAATTACAAAAATAATGGGAAAAAAACTTTTTCAACTTTTGACTTCCAATTGGCTTTTGAGGGGACACCCTACAGATTCTAGTAAAAAATAGTAAAAATTTTTTTTTTTTTTTTTTTTCAATTTTCCTTTTTTTATAAGGTACAAGTTCTACCCCCATGGTAAAGAAAGAAAAAAAAAAAAAATTTCAACCTAATAAGTATTACTGGGAAAGTAATATAATATAAAAAATGGTAAAATTTCAAAAATTATATTAAGTATTACTGGGAAAGTAATATAATATCAAAAATGGTAAAATTTCAAAAATTATATTTGCAAAACATTTTTCATGCGAAAATGAACAAGAAAGTTTCTGATAACATGGGTCAAAAAAATATATTCACATTATATTTACCTCATTCGCTGTAACTTTGTGAATATATTTTTCTCGATCCACTTTCCTTGCGAAGAAGATTTTTCTCGCCGCTGTCAAAAATTCCTTGCGCATATACTTTCATCGCAGGAGGCTGAAACTTTTCTTCACTATCTCTACTGACATTATTCAAAAACTGCTGCAAGGATTTTTTTATACACGTCTTTTCAAAGTTTTAAGAATTAAAAAACCTGTTTTTGCCAAAAATTTCACCGAAGTCTCCCCTTAAGTAAGACTAGACTTTCAAGATGGTTGATAATATATGAGTGAGAAGTAAAAATTCTTACAAGTTTTTGATTCATATAGTCCTGCGTTGAACTAGCATATGGGTTTTACATAGTTTTACACGAGGCTGAAGCTAGTAGCCAGAGTTAGCTGCCGAACGCTGCTGCGAAAATAAAAATAATAAAAATAATCCGGCGGTCTTCAATCAGGTAAGTGCTGTAATTAAATAAATAATTATATAAGATTTCGCGGCGCTCAGTGCAATAAACGGGGTGTATTTTTAATTAAAAATTTAGAGAATTCCACGGTTAGGAATTTTTTTCAAATCACCTATATACTGGGCTGCTTTACTTTGCTCGGGTATACAGAAAAGGCCCGGACACGCTCAAATCGGATCGCAAACGCAAACGCAGTGATCTGACGCTCCTGATTGGTTGTTGAAAAAATTTGTCCAAAGCTAAGCCAATCAAGAGCGTCAGATCACTGCGTTTGCGTTTGCAACTGCGATCTGATTTGAGCGTGTCCGGGCCTAAATTCGCGGTGAGCGCTGAAAATTCATTAGAAGAGATAGATAGATATTTTATTCTTGCCTATAACAATACAGGGCGACCCAGGTTGGACGCACCAAATTAGGTGAGTGTACTCCTCCCGAAAATCTAAGACTAAAGTTCCTTTACCAAAACTTCCAGGGTTCGATAGTTCAGGAGCTACAGAAGATCTTAGTCTACCAATCAGAGGGCTTATAAGTGACTAAGACAGGGCCGGTTCAAGAGTGTAAGTTGAGCAGTGCCCGCGTCAGATCAATTTTTATCGTCCGACGTTTCAGTCGTCCAGGTCGTTGTCCAGGTCGTTCGCTAAGTATTTCTCGCAGTCCAGGTCCCCGGCTTCGTAGTTCTCGTTGTCCAGGTCCTCGGCTTCGTAGTTCTCGCTGTCCAGGTCCTCGGCTTCGTAGTTCTCGTTGTCCAGGTCGTTCGCTAAGTATTTCTCGCAGTCCAGATCCTCGGCTTTGTAGTTCTCGTTGTCCACGTCGTTCGCTAAGTATTTCTCGCAGTCCAGGTCCTCGGCTTCGTAGTTCTCGTTGTCCAGGTCGTTCGCTAAGTATTCCTCGTCATCTAGGTCCTCGGCCTCGTAGTCCAGGTCCTTTACTTCGTATTTCTCGTTGTCCAAGTCCTCGGCTTCGTAGTTCTCGTTGTCCAGGTCGTTCGCTAAGTGTTTCTCGCAGTCCAGGTCGTTTGCTAAGTATTCCTCGTCATCCAGGTCCTCGGCTTCGTATTTCTCGTTGTCCAAGTGCTCGGCTTCGTAGTTCTCGTTGTCCAGGTCGTTTGCTAAGTGTTTCTCGCACTCCAGGTCGTTCGCTAAGTATTCCTCGTCATCCAGGTCCTCGGCTTCGTAGTTCTCGTTGTCCAGGTCGTTCGCTAAGTGTTTCTCGCAGTCCAGGTCCTCGGCTTCGTAGTTCTCGTTGTCCAGGTCGTTCGCTAAGTGTTTCTCGCAGTCCAGGTCGTTCGCTAAGTATTCCTCGTCATCTAGGTCCTCGGCCTCGTAGTCCAGGTCCTTTACTTCGTATTTCTCGTTGTCCAAGTCCTCGGCTTCGTAGTTCTCGTTGTCCAGGTCGTTCGCTAAGTGTTTCTCGCAGTCCAGGTCGTTTGCTAAGTATTCCTCGTCATCCAGGTCCTCGGCTTCGTATTTCTCGTTGTCCAAGTGCTCGGCTTCGTAGTTCTCGTTGTCCAGGTCGTTTGCTAAGTGTTTCTCGCAGTCCAGGTCGTTCGCTAAGTATTCCTCGTCATCCAGGTCCTCGGCTTCGTAGTTCTCGTTGTCCAGGTCGTTCGCTAAGTGTTTCTCGCAGTCCAGGTCCCCGGCTTCGTAGTTCTCGCTGTCCAGGTCCTCGGCTTCGTAGTTCTCGCTGTCCAGGTCCTCGGCTTCGTAGTTCTCGTTGTCCAGGTCGTTCGCTAAGTGTTTCTCGCAGTCCAGGTCGTTCGCTAAGTATTCCTCGTCATTCAGGTCCTCGGCTTCGTAGTCCAGGTCCTTTACTTCGTATTTCTCGTTGTCCAAGTGCGAACGACCTGGACTACGAGAAATGCTTAGCGAACGACCTGGACAACGAGAACTACGAAGCCGAGAACTTGGACAACGAGAAATACGAAGTAAAGGACCTGGACAACGAGAACTACGAAGCCGAGGACTTGGACAGCGAGAAATACGAAGTAAAGGACCTGGACTACGAAGCCGAGGACCTGGATGACGAGGAATACTTAGCGAACGACCTGGACTGCGAGAAACACTTAGCGAACGACCTGGACAACGAGAACTACGAAGCCGAGCACTTGGACAACGAGAAATACGAAGCCGAGGACCTGGATGACGAGGAATACTTAGCAAACGACCTGGACTGCGAGAAACACTTAGCGAACGACCTGGACAACGATAACTACGAAGCCGAGGACCTGGACTGCGAGAAATACTTAGCGAACGACCTGGACAACGAGAACTACGAAGCCGAGGACCTGGACAGCGAGAACTACGAAGCCGGGGACCTGGACTGCGAGAAACACTTAGCGAACCACCTGGACAACGAGAACTACGAAGCCGAGGACCTGGATGACGAAGAATACTTAGCGAACGACCTGGACTGCGAGAAACACTTAGCGAACGACCTGGACAACGAGAACTACGAAGCCGGGGACCTGGACTGCGAGAAATACTTAGCGAACGACCTGGACAACGACCTGGACGACTGAAACGTCGGACGATGAAAATTGATCTGACGCGGGCACTGCTCGACTTACACTCTTGACCGGCCCTGTCTTAGTCACTTGTAAGCCCTCTGATTGGTAGACTAAGATCTTCTGTAGCTCCTGAACTATTGAACCCTGGAAGTTTTGGTAAAGGAACTTTAGTCTTAGATTTTCGGGAGGAGTACACTTACCTAATTTGGTGCGTCCAAACTGGGTCGCCCTGTATATTGCATAATATCACAAGCTACATATAGAGAGCGATTCTGCGGATAGTAGTCAGTAGAGTCCCTAGAATAAACAGAGTCTAGCAAACGCATGACTGTTTTTGATTGGTCAGTTTGAACTCGCCCAAACATGGCTGCCGATCTAGTGACTTTTGTATAGTAACAAGCTCGAACCTGGCATTCTAACCTCGACTTCCACAACCTCATGTCGTGGAGTATGGACTTCAGACTTGCTGAATGTAAATTTAATACAAGAAAATTCGGAATAAGTGGTTTCGTGTTCAATATTTATTTCTACAATACCCCATCCGCAATGCGCTCGAACATTCAAACTTCGCGCGTACAACTCGCTCAAACATGGCGTCGCGTTTGCTAGACTCCGTTTATTCCAGGGACTCTAGTAGTCAGTTTAATGGCGGAGCATTTTTTGTTTTTCGAAACTGACGACCTATCTACTGATATCTTTTTTTTTAATGGCGTCGACGCGCCTATAGTGCTCTGGGTGCGTTCGGTATATGCGCTCGACCAGCTCGCGGAGCGGTGAAAGAGCGCGCAAAGTTAAAAGAGTTGAATATGAGCCACACTTTGAACCTCGCTCGAAGCATATACCGCAAACGCAGATATGCTGGAAAAAGTTAACAGGGCGAATCGACCGCATATACCGAATGCACCTTATTTGCGTATCGCGGCATTCATGTATTCATTTAATGTAGAACTGCTGAATAATAAATAGAAATGAAATCATTAAAATTATTCGTTTTTCTCGGATTTCACACGCTTAATATTATTTTCCATATCCAGTACATGGCGAATTATTACGTGACGTTGATATTTCGGTTACAAGAGATATTATATTCACGATAATCATTTCATATAAAACAGAAATTATAAATCATACAATAATTAAACTCGATCGTTCTGTAATGGCAAACCCTCAACATTAATTTCATCCAAGGTGAGGGTTTTTACTTTTTATCGCACGAGTACGAAATAGCAGAATTTTTTCAAAATAAAGAGCGTGATTTCTAATTTTGGAAAGCCCACTTATATTTTTCGAATTATCCTAATTTTTTGGTCGAGTCGCGCCACGGTGTTTTTTAATTTTTTTTTTGTGAGCCGCTACTGCCGTACTGCGTCGATTCGACGCCAGAAGCATTCTCATTGGCGTCAGACGCTGACGCGTCGATCGGAAGCTGCGAAGCATTTTCACTGGCGTCCGACGCGTCTGCGTCAGCGAATTCGCGTCAAACTGACGCTATAATGAAAAGGCACCTTTATGGTGGATTCAGATTCACGCGGAGGCGCGTAACCCAATGAGAGATACCGTGAAAATGCGCGGAGCAAATTTCAGGCATTTTTATTGGGTACCGCGCCTCCGCGTACATCTGAATCCACCATTAATCCTAAGATTATTACAGTTGAAAGATACAGAATACATGAAGTAACTAAAATTCATAATAAAAATAATATAAGGATCAAAAATACATAAATATATGGGGCATTCCACGAAGTATCGATCAAGATCGGAAATCGATGTTGCATGCCGATCTACTCCAAATTTTTTCTGTGGAACACTGGTAAAAAAAACAGAGCCCTGATTTTTTTGAATTCTTTTCAATCATTCATATCAGAGATATTGCTATTTCAGAACCGCGCGGTCCGCCCATTCCCTAAAGTCTGAAAAAAGTCACGAAATTCTGGGAAAATATAACAAAATTTTTGAGCCATGTTCGGAGATGGAGATTTCATCATGGCAAAAGTTAGATTTCAAAAATGATTAAAATTTTGAAAATTATTCTCGGAATGCGTTTTTCATATGAAAATGAAGAAGAAAGTTCCTGATAACATGGGTCGAAAAAAAACATATTCACAAAGTTATACCGAGAATTATGTGAATACAGGGTAATTCAGTTAGACCGGGCCGTATTGAATGGGCATATTCCTTGTCGAATTCTAAGACAAAAATTCTTTAGCGAAAAGTTGAAAAAAATACTGAAACGGTGGACTTAGACAGCTGAAAACTAAAAAGCGGCTGCAAAAGATTGGAAAACAGGATTGTCGAAGTGAAAAGTAACACCCGTTATCCGTTTCATCCAGTGTTTAGTGCAGTGTAGAAGATTGATACGCTGGATTCCATTGAATGGTTCACAATAAATTAGTGTAGGTGACAGTGGTAGTTGGTAGTATCATTATATATCGACAGCCTAATAACATAGTCACGTAAGCGCCAAAAATGGACTTTTTCGAGGTCAGACAAACGTATCTCCAAAAAAATGGTTCTCTGCATTGGAAATTCATTGATGAATGCATAGAGCCATCATCCATAATTCGGTGTGATAGTGACGTATCTCCACGTTTTTTGTGTGACACAGTCGTAACTCCACGTTTTTTTGTGTGACACAGTCGTAACTCCACACTTACGTGGTCTCAACTTTTCCGAGTGTCAAATGATTTGTAACATAGTAACGTATCTCCATGTTTTTGTGGAGATACGTTCTTCTGTTACCAAACCGGACTGTACATACGTCTGTTTCACACAAAAAAATGGCACTTACGCTTCTGTGTTTCAAATTTTTATTTATACCGCGAAAATGTTTCAAATACATTGACGAGTGCGAAAATGAAAGAAAAATGGAGATACGTTTCTATCACATAAATATAAAAAAAGGCCAAAATTATGGCGCTTACGTGACTATGTTATTAGGCTGTCGATATATACCTACACCAATTTTAAGCCGATTGTGAATGATACTTTAGGCTCTCTGAATGCTCAACTAAGATATTGAATTACTCGGACACCGTTAAATCAATATGAATAAAATTTAAATGCTTTTCAAAAATGCGGATATTAAATGCAAAATGCCATTTGGCATTTTAAATGCCTATTCTAAATGAAACCATTTCAAATAGTTACAGTAATGTTTATTAATGCTTCCTAGTAGCTAACTGTTTTTTATGACTTTTTCCGGTACGATCAAATAAAGCAATATTATATTATGATAATAAGGGATTATAATTATTGTTATCATAATTTCGGTCATGGGCACATGGAATACGACTAAAATGGAGTCTTGTTTCCGAAAAAAATCAGAGAAAAAAAGTTAGCCACTAGGAAAGCATTAATGAACATTACTTCACACAGCAGTGTGTGAATTGACGTGCTCTGGAAAAAAACAAACGAAGCTGATTTACCGCCTGAGCAGATGTCGTCTCAAATTCATACAAAGTATCCGTAAGCCTTGGAAAACTTTAGGAACGCACTCTACGGGCTACGAGGCGGCAATTTTCGATTTTCGTTTGTTTGTTCGTTATTCAATTATTCATTCGTCGAGGTAATCTCAACGCGTATAGTCGAGACTCGAGCTTTCACAGTTTATTAATATACAGTTATGTCCTGTGGCAGAGGCTCCAAACGAAGTTACGCTGAAGTAGCTGCAGAAGGTAAGTAATTATCTACGAGTATTATAAATGTGGAATACACAGAATCAGCATTGTGCCGTGAAAATTATCTCAACTTATCTCGCGAACGACGAATTTCGGTCTTGAAGCCGCAGTATCGTAATAGTAGTAATGTAATATAGTAATATTCAACAAATATCATCATTAGGCTACATTCTGTAGAAGAGATAGGCCAAAAGATTATAAAAAAAAAACAGTTATCATCCGTTACATATTTCGCGTTGCTATCAGCTATGAAATGTTTTGTCTTCATCGATATGCTTTACACCTAACACGTGAAATGAGCCAAATTATTCGTCAGCGTGATTTTTTTTATATACTAATTACATACTAGGCTCAAGAAGCTTTTTTACTTCTCGATTTATCAACAATTTACATAGCTTCGTTTCGAAAAACAAAACAGCATGGCGCGTCTGTGGTCACGTGGGTGGCACAGACACAAAGCAAATGGCCACCACAGCCGTTCAATTTTTTCAATTGGCTGATGCAACATTTACCGCGAATAAAAAATCTCTCTCGCCAAAAGACGTAGATTTGGCGAAAACGACTACTTTGAGTCTCCAGAAAATATTTGATTGGACTGTCTTTATCGATATTTTTATATCTTTTTGTTGGCCCGGGCTTCCACGGCATCGACTTTCGGGATATTATATTCCCGGCGGATAATTCATATTTTGATGGGGATAGCCACTCGTTGCGCTAAAAAATCCCTAGGGTGATTTTGGCGCGCGGTGATGGGACTCGGCAGCCATTGTTGATAGAAACCGGCTGACTGTCAATACATCGCAAATTATACATTTGATGAAACAAATGATGAATAAAATGAATAAAACCTACGTGAATGGGCTATAAATATATATCAAAAATCGATCAATGAGCTTCAAATAATATCCAAATACATTTAACTAATTAACTGAGCCAACAATTTATTATGACTGTGAATTAATTGAAGGATTTTGATAGAGTTTGTTTTACTTTTATCAGAAGTCAGAGCCGAAGCAACGACAATAACCTCTCGCGTACTGTGAGAACTACCAGATTCAGTTAGTTTATTGTGACAAATTATTATTCGCGTCACAAAGATGGACATAACCATAATTGTCATTAAATTTTTAACAATCAGCTGTTTTCCATCTGCATATATATTATAACGAAAATTAAGAATTATTTGAAAAATTGACCAAATAAGGTGTTTTGTTCTTTACGAGCTTTGTCTTTAATTGAGGAAGAAAAAAAAGAATGTGATTATTATCAATGGCTGTATGATTTTAGCTCAAACTTCATGATTTCGAGAGGTTGGACAAAAAAATGAGAACAATTACATGCCAAAAAATGTCTTATACATATAATATGTTGTACTTTCTTAAATTTAGTCTATTAAGTTCAAGTCTTACAAATTTTGTACATTTTTCTTTGGATAAAGATTTGGTGAATAGGTCAGCTATTTGATCTTCAGTCTTTATATATTTCAGTATGATTAAGCCATTTCCAATTTTCTTTTTTTTAAAAGGTGAGTTTCATATCGACATGCTTCGTACACTTATTGTTTTCGGAATTATTTCACAAGCTTATAGCTGCTTGATTATCTACACATGGCTAATGCAAGATACTTATTTTAGAAATTTAAAGTCTTTTATCGGTTTTATCAGCCAGCAGGCCTCGACAACTATCGAACTCAACGCAATGCCTTCCGCCTCTGCTGAAGACAGACTGACGGTTTGTTGCTCTCTAGATGACCATGCAATGGTGCACCCGAGCAATTCAAACCCAAGGCCTGACGTTGATTTTCTATCATCTATATCGCTCCCCCAATCCAAATCTACATATCCACATAGAATACTATCATAGCTTTTGCTTTTATAAACTAATTTACTATGTAAAGTTCCTTTTACATATACACGATGATAGTGAAATCTGTCCGTATGAAGTCTTTCGTCTCTTTTTCTCTATGTAACCATGAAGGATAGAAGGAGACAAAAGACTATGGTATGAACAGATACCACTATCGTCACAGTACCTTAGTACTCATTTTAATGCTACGTATGATTCCTGACTAGTCTGACTTTGGTATCTACTTAGGTAAGAGATGCATGTACAGAGATCTGGTCTCGTACCCAATACTGCGTACATTAAACATCCAATTATTTTTCGGCATAATGACTAAATTTTCCTCATTTTCACTCAGCCATTCCTTCATCTAAATTTTGATTAACAATTAAGCCTAGATAGTTTTAGACTAATCCTAGATCTTTCATGTGAAATATCTTGTTTAGATATTTTTTTAGCTTAGATCTCTTTCTGATTTGTACCGAATAAAAGGATATCGTCTACAAATACTCAGCTAAAAAATTAACGGACCACCTAGATTTGCCTGAAAAGCGGTTGGTTTACGAAGCGCCTTAACTTAGTGGAAGATTATTACAAATTAATTTAGAGGGGTAGTTTTTTGAAGATCGAATCTTCATCTTCAAAATATTTGCTGAAAATTTCACCTGTCTGTACAAGTTTGAATAATGGGTTGGGAAAATTCAGGTTTCACACTTTCTCCCATTTTCCTTTTTTTTCCCCTTTTTTCAAAGTTTCCCCTATTTTTACTCTAAAACTAACATTTTCCCTATTTTTACACTTAAAACCAACATTTTCCAGTTTTTCCCTATATAATTGCAGAATCGGGCGAAATTTGTTAATAATTCCTCCAATTTTTCTTGAATCTCCAAATAGTATATTATGCATCTAGGGAATAAAGTGTTAAAAATTATCATAAACTATCATAAACTATCATGCATATGGGACTATCCACGTCAACTTTAAAAAAAAGAAAGGACCTTTTTCAAAATTCTGAAAAAAATCACAAAAATCCTGTTGATGATATCGCTGCCCCCTAGCAAGAAGATCCTTATTCAGAAAAGTTGGGAATTAGATCCTAATTCAGAAACGCTGGGAATTAGATCCTTATTCAGAAAGGCTGTGAATTAGATCCTTATTCGCGACGAAAACCAATAAGATCCTTATTCAGATTAATTTTCAACAAGATCCTTATTCGAGCGCGGCTGAAAAAGTTAGGTTTGCACCACTGCTTCGAATTCGAAAAACGCGGGTTCCGAACCGGGATAAAGCCCTGCACCTTCTCTATTATCTAAAAACTAATCGTACTTAAGGTGGTTCTTTACCTACTTCCCACTTAACGTGGGTTTCAGAGAAGATTTTGAATACTTCTCGATGTGCGAAAAATCTGAAAAAAATGAAGCATGTAGAAGATCCTCGGGAGATTGATTTTGCATAATAATAATTCAAAAAAAGTTATCAACAAATTGATGGAAAAAAAAAACTGTGCAAGAAATAAGCCGACTTTTTTTTAGGTGAAATTGATTTGTTAATTTTTCTAAATATGTCTGAATTTTTCAAGAATTTTGTTAAATCTTTGCGTTTTGTCAGGTATGAAAAAACGCGATTTTCAAAGATTTAACCAAATTCTTGAAAAATTCAGACATATTTAGAAAAATTAACAAATCAATTTCACCTAAAAAAAAGTCGGCTTATTTCTTGCACAGTTTTTTTTTCCATCAATTTGTTGATAACTTTTTTTGAATTATTATTATGCAAAATCAATCTCCCGAGGATCTTCTACATGCTTGATTTTTTTCAGATTTTTCGCACATCGAGAAGTATTCAAAATCTTCTCTGAAACCCACGTTAAGTGGGAAGTAGGTAAAGAACCACCTTAAGTACGATTAGTTTTTAGATAATAGAGAAGGTGCAGGGCTTTATCCCGGTTCGGAACCCGCGAAGCAAATACTGCTTCGAATTCGAAGCAGTGGTGCAAACCTAACTTTTTCAGCCGCGCTCGAATAAGGATCTTGTTGAAAATTAATCTGAATAAGGATCTTATTGGTTTTCGTCGCGAATAAGGATCTAATTCACAGCCTTTCTGAATAAGGATCTAATTCCCAGCGTTTCTGAATTAGGATCTAAGGGGCAGCGATATAGAACATCCTCCCACTCGCAGAATCGTGGGCAGAATTTTCCTTATGTTTTTTTTTTCATTTTCAAAATAAATTGATAAAAAATAAAAAAAAATATCCATTTTGTAAATCGATTTTCGTATTTTCGACCGAGTGAGAAAAATAATGTTCAAGACAATTTTTTTGAAAATGAAAAAAAAAAATATAAGGAAAATTCTGCTCACGATTCTGCGAGTGGGAGGTTGTTCTATATCATCAACAGGATTTTTGTGATTTTTTTTCAGAATTTTGAAAAGGTCCTTTTTTTATGGATGAAAAAAATCATAGCTCCGAAAGCGTCAATTTCAAAAATCAAAAAAAAAAAAAAAATTGGGACGTTCTCCAGACATGGATAAATTGAGGTCTTGGAGCCGTGTTGAGTTGACGTGGATAGCCCCATATATAAATTGAGTCATAAATCTCTATTTGCCAAAAAGTTGAGGAAAAACCAAAGAATGTCTTGCGTCCAAGCAAAATAATGAGTATTACTTAGTTAATAAGTAATACTTATTAAGTATTACTTACTTAATAAGTATTACTTACTTAGTTCTTCAAGTTATAAATTTTCTAGAAAAAAAGCAAAAAATTCATATCTATATTAGCTCAAGAAAACGTGAACGAAAAAAATCGTGAAAGCTCCTCTCATTAGGTGTTGTCAGCCATAACATTTTTTTTATTCACTAATTCACATAAACACCTCGATATCACTGCTATGGTAAAAGCGAATTTTTCTTAGCAAGTACTCGTAACAAGAGAAGTAGTAGAGTTTTTATACAAATTTTTGAACCCTTGGATTTTGACAATGATCATCTGAAACTTCGAATTCAAGAATAAATTCAATTAATTAGACGACAGCAAGAGAAAAAAAAAATTGATCGCCTAAGTATTTAAGTATTATTTATTTATTTTTTATTTATTTATTATTTAAGTATTTTATTCATGAAAATTGCCAAAATAATCGCACAATCAACTTTTCGGCTAAGTACCCGACGTATTGAGGATGAAGGGGTCTTTTCAGATATTTTTCAAATGAGTTTCCTCGACGACGCTGCCATCCACACAAAAGTGCGTCTGGTGACTTGACTAATGAGGTCTAGCTATTCGTTATACATACATCAAAGCATTCAGCCAATTCTGTAACCAAATCTCACATGAAGGGCCGTTATGTCGAAAGATTTTACTACTCTCCTACCTTTGAGCAACTATCCCAGGTGTAAATATTTCTCTGAAAAGACTCAGAATAATTTTTGTAGAATTCGGAAAAAGAATTAAAAAAGTCTTACTTTCTCAGAAAAATTCCGAAAAAGTCTTCTAAAGGCAGACCAATGTTTTATAAGATTTTAAAAGACAGGGAACGCTGAAATGTTGAGACTCTTTCAGAAGAGTTATTCCGAGGGGTGACGCACTCTAAAATCTCTAAAATCATAGAGACAACGTAACACATTTCGCCCTATACTACATCGTACTGTGATTTCTCCTTATTTTTCCTTATTTTCCTTATTCACACCGCTATAGTATTACGCTATAGTGCGTTAAGGAGGTTCATCTGGTCAACGATTTAACAAACAGATATCGTTAAGAATAATTGTATACAGCTATCAGTATCTACAAAGGCACCTCTTCAAATTTCAAGCCCCCAGGATACCTTTTTTTTTTTCGTTTTTTTTTTAATTTTTATTTCTTTTTTATCACGTTCCTTAGATATTTCTTTATCAATTGTGGAAGTTTCTTTCGAAACTGTTGCAAATTGCATGTGTGATAGCCTGAAGACGGAAAAAACACTGAAACCCATAGGGGGACCATGTTGATTTAAAAAATCTGTTTTTATTCATTTCTCACGAACAAGATATCCTGAGAGCTTGAAATTTGGAGAGTTGCCTTTGTAGATACTGATAACTGTATACAATTTTTTTAAACGATATCTGTTCGTTAATTCGTTGACCAGATGAACCTCCTTAAGCGGTTTTGTCCATCAAGAGCTGAGCTTATTCTACCTTATTTTAACGAAGAAAATCATGATTTCCGAGTGCGTCACCCCTCGAGTTATTCAGAGTTTTGAAAAAGTTTTTCAGAGAACTAATAGAACAAAATATAACAGTGTTTTAAGGCTTTTCTGAGATTGTCAGTAATTTGAAGAGTTTATTGATTCATCTGAGAAATAATTATTGTAGGTTCATTAGGGTGGTTCATTTTAAACTTGTATTTTTTTTTTTCGCCTCCCACCTGAAAACTTGGTGCCAAATTCGGAAAAAAAATTCTCCCTAAATCGGAGACCATGACAAAAAATATTTAGAGGTCGCTACCGGCAACGAGTTTTTTCAAATTAGCATGGTGTTTTTTGATTTTTATTAATTTTTTTTTTTTTTTTTTACGTTTTTTTTTTTTTTCGCTCATGAGTCAATCATGAATGATACATCGAAAATGATTGATGTTTTCTTTATTCCTCGGTAGCGACCTCTAAATATTTTTTGTCATGGTCTCCGATTTAGGGAGAATTTTTTTTCCGAATTTGGCACCAAGTTTTCAGGTGGGAGGCGGAAAAAAAAAATAAAAGTTCAAAATGAACCACCCTAAGGTTCATTATAGGTAGCGATTGCAATTGCTGGATCCAGCGCATTTTTTGGCTTGCTGTACCCAGCACCGGGTGTTTAATTAACTTCCCAAATAATGGCGCAAAAGTCAAATTTTTGAAAGCGAGCGTATTTGCGACGGCTAGAGACGCATATATCTGCGCTGGAATTGCATCCGCTGCCGCTGCATTCGGAGATGAAAACCAAACTTTAATTCATGATTATTCGATGAGCCCGAAACCAACTAGACGTTATCCCTAAACGTTATCTGTTATCAAAATTTTTCTTGCATTAAACAATATCTAATAAATTTTCTAAAAAATATTCTCAACAAATATATGTTAACTAAATACATTAGTAATAAATAGACTATTTATTAACATAGATTACCAACATTTTCATAAATAATTGCAATATATCAGCAGTTTTTTCAGACTTTGAGCTTAAAGATGAACTCTTTTTGTACGTTTTCAGAGCTTCTATAGTGATTAATGTTGATCCACAAAATTATACAGTTTTTCAATAGTCAATTTCGCAAGCTACTGAATATCTATACATTGAATACAGTCATTATTGTACATCAGATTGATGAAATTTGTCATCCCAGGTATAGAGAATCACTTTATTCTGCGCCTATTGACACATTGCTTCTCTTCGTTTATTGCTCCTGCAACATTCATTCGGTGAATTTGAAGACTTCTTCCCACTTGAAAAATGTTGAATGCTTAGTCAGTCTTGATACTTCCACTGGCAGGATACAAGATTCTGTAATTCGCCATAAAGTATCAATTTCATCGCAATATTATATTTATTATTTCAGAAGAATATGTATATACCTATAGAATCTATACTTATCTCATGGAATGGCATCGGGTCACAATAGGTGAGGTTAAGTTATCCTATTAATCGTTTATGGTCGACAGCCCGATTTAGTAACAAACTGCTACGAAAAAACCTTTCCTGATAAGAATTGGCAATTATTCTTCACTACAAAATATTTTTGGATTTCGGTGATTTAAACATTTTCTGTATGGATTGAAGTATTGACGTCGATTGTTACGCATGCCAGCCATACTTGGCAGTTGGCACTGAACTCGCGGTGAGAGAGAGATAGTTGCGGTCGGAGTCGGATGCACTTGTCTAATGTACAGGAACTATCTCGCATTAAAACATTTACCGTTTTAGAGAAGAAACTCATAGACATAGAGCATGGACTGCGCATTCGGGCCGAAAATCGCTCGGTCCGTAGAGAGAGAAGGGTAACACACGCGGCCAAATCTGTTTCTTTCTAACCAACAACGTCAAATGCTTAGAAAGAGACAGAGATTGGCCGCGTGTGTTACCCTTCTCTCTCACTTTTGGCGTTACCACAGGCAGTGTAGGGAATGCGCAGTCCATGCTCTATGTCTATGAAGAAACTGGTGTGTTTCGTTCCCGGTCGATGTTTGTGGCTCAGGCAAGGTATTTGGCCAAGATTATGTGCAACTTTATTGGACAATGAAATTTCATTGTTCTAAAACTGGACTATCATGTCAACCACCAATCAGGAGCGCCGCTGCGCTGCTCCAGCGTCTGCGCTCACATTTGCGTTCGCGTTTGATCGTGCCAGGGCCTTTATCTCTTTCTCACCGGCCCCAGTCCCATTGGCCATCGCGCGCGTTCCAGTATATTATAGAATTCAGAGATACTTGGCCATACTTCTTCTTCTTTCCTTTTATGGCTGTTGGTAACTGTATCTGAAGCGTAGCCACCTCGTGGTCAAAACCAGTACTACTCAAATCGGGTCATGTATTCATGGCGGAGACGCGTTCGCCATCTGGTATTTGAAATTGGAACTATTGAAACAGTACCTTGCGTCCAGTTTGTTGTTTGTTTGTTGCTCCAACCGGGCTTATCGCTCTCGCATGTAGCCAGCTAGTGTTTAACCTTGCGTCCAGTTACCAAAGCTAGGGTAAGTGCCAAGCCAGCCATACTCGCTTAAGGCCCTGGCACGATCAAACGCGAACGCGTGCGCAAACGCAAACGCAGTGATTTGAGGCTCCTTATTGGTTGTTGAAAAAATTCGTCCAATGCTAAAGGCCCTGGCACGATCAAACGCGGACGCGTGCGCACACGCAAACGCAGTGATTTGAGGCTCCTTATTGGCTTAGCTTTGGACAAATTTTTTCAACAACCAATAAGGAGCCTCAAATTACTGCGTTTGCGATTACGCACGCGTTCGCGTTTGATCGTGCCAGGGCCTTTAATCAGGAGCGTCAGATCACTGCGTTCGTGTTTGCGCACACGTTTGCGTTTGATCGTGCCAGTACCCGGATTCTGTAACTTTTTCGTTAACGAAACGATCGTATCGGCTTGTTTTGTCTTGCTTTCTATTGGGTAGATTTGTCTTTCCTGAAACCTTATTGGTTGCTGATTTTTTTTTCGTTAGCTAACGACAGCGATAATGCTCGATAACGAGGTACAGAATCCGGGTACAGGGCCTTTATAGAAACACGTCTTTGCTCCTAGCAGACGACGCTTCTACGAAGGCAGTTTCGAGTATGGCTGGCATGCGCGACGATCGACGTCAATACATCAATCCTGGAGCCTAGCCACAGTTCAGAAAAGAGCGAAAATTAGGCTTAGGCACCCCCCAACGGATGGAAAATCCGAATTCCAATAAAAGAAGAGAAACGAGAGAACAGAATAAAAAAAAAAAGTTTATTTGGTACATCGGCTGGGCCGGATGTCATAGGAGAGGAAAAAAAAAAAAAAATACTTCAATCCATACAGAAAATGTTTAAATCAAAGAAATCAAAAAATATTTTGTATTGAAAAATAGTTGCCAATTCTTATCAGGAAAGGTTTTTTAGTAGCAGTTTGTTACTAAATCGGGCTGTCGACCATAAACGATTAATCGGACAACTTAACTTCACCTATTGTGACCCGATGCCATTCCATGAGATAAGTATAGATTATATAGCTATATACACATTCTTCTGAAATAATAAATATAATATTGCGATGACATTGATACTTTATGGCGAATTACAGAATCTTGTATCATGCCAGTGGAAGTATCAAGACTGACTAAGCATTCAACATTTTTCAAGTGGGAAGAAGTCTTCAAATTTATCGAATGAATGCTGCAGGAGCAATAAACGAAGAGAAGCAATGTGTCAAAAGGCGCAGAATAAAGTGATTCCCTATACCTGATATGAAAAATTTTATCGATCTGATGTACAATAATTACTGTATTCAATGTGTAGATATTCAGTAGCTTACGAAATTTACTATTAAAAAACTGTATAATTATGTACATTAATCTCTATAGACGCTCTAAAAACGTACAAAAAGAGTTCATCTTTGACCTTAAAGTCTGAAAAACCTGCTCAAATATCGCAATTATTTATTAAAGTGTTGATGATCTACGTTTATCAATATTCTATTTATTCTTGATGTATTTAATTAATATATATTTGTTAAGAATATTTTGTCACAAAATTTAATAGTTATTGTTTAATGCAAGAAAAATTTGAGCTGATAACGTTTACATATACAAAGAATGTGCTAAAAATATTTCTAATTTATGTTACTAAATAAATAAATAATTAATATTTGCCCCTCCGTAACTTATGGATTCTATTTATTTGAATAATAATTTTCCTACCGTTGCAGCGATTCTTCTCAATATACTAATATTCAAGAAAAACTCAGTATAATCATTTCAAATGAAATGCAGTAATACTTTAAAATTGACTTCTAATTAGAGATTGAAATCCAGCAACGTTTTCAATCCAGCTGGATTTTTACTGGCCAACATCATTCCAGCTAGATCCAGCAATTTCTCGATTTTTTAAAGAAATAAACCTTTTTTTCAAATACTCGAGGAACCTTTATTATTTCGACTGGTCACGACAAATCAGTCAAACTTGAAAAATAAAAAAAGTAAAAAAATATCAGTCTTGTATTGACTTAAAGGAGTAAATAGAATAAAATTTAATTTTTTTGCGTTTTATGGAAGTAGGCACTAGGATCTCCTGAAACAAATAGTATTGATGGTGTTGTCTCCCAACCTACTTCTTAATGAACTGCATATATTTTCGGCTGCAGAGAAGGCCCTTTCTGCCTCTACGCTAGTTGGTTTCAGGGTCATCAAATTAATCATAAATTAAAGTTAGGTTTTCACCACTGAAGGCAGCGGCAGCGGATGCAATTTCAGCGCCGATATATGCATCACTAGTCGTTGCAATCCGCTCTCCTTCGAAAATTTGACTTTTGCGCCATTATCTGGGAAGTTAATTACTTGTGGATCGGCCGCGCTGGATCCAGCAGGCCAAAAGATGCGCTGGATTGCTGGATGAAGGATCCAGCAATTGCAATCGTTAATCTGAAGCTCATCTAGAGGTTCCTCAGTGAAAAGAAAAGATTTTTGTTTGGTCAATTTTTCAGCACGAAAAATGATTGTTTCAGGTGAACCACCCATATATAGATCAAATTTTTATTATTTTATGTTACATATTGCAGCTCCGTGTGGCCTAACACGCGGCCGAGGATCACGTGGTCGTGGAAGGTCCATGACTAGGCCCCCACGTGCATCGTCAACATCGAGGGCACGTCTGTCGGTATCGCCAACGGCGTCAGTGCGTCCACCGCAACCTGAACCGGTGACGGTGCAGCAGGTTGACCTGCAGAGATCACAGGCGTCTGTAGAGCTGAGACAACAAGTCTGTCCACTGCAACCTGGACCTTCAACGGCGCAGCAGGTTGACCTGCTGCGGTCACAGGCGTCTGTGGAGCTGGGACATCGAGTACGTGCACCGCAACCTGGACCTTCGACAGCGCAGCAGGTTGACCTGTTGCGATCACAGGTGTCTGTGGAGCTGGGACGAGCAGTCCATCCACCGCAACCTGGACCTTCGACGGCACAGCAGGTTGACGTGCCGCGATCACAGGTGTCTGCGATTAAGCTGGGACAAATCCGTCCAACGCAACCTGGCCCTTCAATGGCGCAGCAGGTTGACCCAACGGGATCACAGGCGTCTGCGGAGGAAAAAAAAATTAAACTTGCGTCTTCTGCGCAAAATCAGCAGAGTATGTCGCAAGAGGCACCGAGAACGTCTCGGAGGATGGCGAAGCGAATGAAGCGCCAGGAGGGGGAGAATAAGGAGTTGAGAAAAACTTTAAAATCTCTACAAGAAGTAAGTGTACTTTCATGGTTGGAAAAGTATCTTAGCTCGTCCTCTAAGTGCATGGCGAGGATTTTGTTGGGCTAGATTATAGGTTTGACAAAGATGAAATGACTGAAATGATGATTGATAATGGATACTTTATGAGGTTGTCTCCATCTGGCGAGAATCACTAATTGATTGTTGAATGATTATTGTCTTAATTCAGAGTGTAGAAAGAATATTTTCAGGGTGAGCAGGCTAGTGTGTTGATGTTTCAAGATATGGGCTAACTTATTATTGTAAGTAACAAGTGTTGCTTGACAATTGTATTTACTATTGATCTTTGTCTTAAAGTTGCGCACTTGTATCATTTTCATAAGACCATTTATTTTACTACGTACACAAATCTGACGACTATGTCATGAATATAGTTGCGGGTGTTGAGATTATACAGGTTGGTTAGCTGAGAGTCTGTAATGAAGAACATAACATGGTAATGAAAAGAGTGAAATACTTGAAAGAGATGGAAAATCTACAGTAAAAATTAAAAGCAACAATAAGTATGATAGCTAGTTGAAAAAACTATATAGGTAGAAGGTAGTTGAAAAAACTGTGGCGTTGATGTCAACATTGCGGTAATGGATATATATCTTAGGGCTAATCATTTTGGGGTCATATTTTTTGATTTGCCCTCGCACCCCTCAAAATGTGAGTGTATGAGATCAGTATCAGTACCTATCAATATGACCACGGTGCGATTTTTTTTGGCGTGGCCCATTGCAAAAGTATTTTTCCCATTTAAATAAGACGGGAAATGTTTTTTTTTTTTATTTGGAATTTTATTTCGTTCTAACGAATCATCGTGTTCTAAAAATCAACACATATTCTTGTACGAAATTGAACGATCTCCAAAAAAGGTCTGATACGATTTTTCGCTAGGTCGAAAAAAAAGTCGTCATATACCGTTTGAGGTTGAACTTTAACCTTCAATAACTTTCAAACGAGTGGACTCACCGAAAAATCATATCAGACCTTTTTTGGAGATCGTTTAATTTCCTACAAGAATATGTATTGATTTTTACAACGCGATGATTCGTTAGATTGGAATAAAATTCCAAATAAAAAAAAAAACATTTCCCGTGTTATTTAAATGGAAAAAATACTTTTGCAATGGGCCACGCCAAAAAAAATCGCACCGTGGTAATATTGATAGGTACTGATACTGACCTCATATACTCACATTTTGAGGGGTGCGAGGGCAAATCAAAAAATATGACCCCAAAATGATTAGCCCTAATATATATGGGGAATTCCTCGTCAACTCGACCAGTGTTAAACTCCGACGATCTCGAAATCCTTAGACCATGCAGGATGGACTGAGCATTGGAGGAGTGGGGGTGCTGCCGAGTAACTATAAGCGCTACTCCCGTTAGGGACTATTGCTTGCTTAATTGTCTGACGAACGATTCAGTATCGTGCGTTCACGTCTGTCTTTTTCTCATTACCCAGCAGCAACCTTTACAATGCTTCAGCATAGGCAATGCTCAGTCCATCCTGTATGATCTAAGTCGAAATCATTCCAGATTCTTTCAGAACATTCTACTCAGTGGAAGAAGTGTACAGATTTTCTTTAAAATTTGTTTGTTCAGCTGTTCCTTTTTTACATGCCCTTGTTTTTCATTTCCGGTCTGGAATTGCTTGCATTTAAAGAACTAAATTGCCTGGTCTATATGACAGCAAAGGATTATGAGAGCGTGCTTAGACTGTCGTCGCAGAAGGTTGAAACATATTTTTGACATGCACACTACCACACTGTTGACACAAATGTTTTTTTTTCATCTAGCCTTTCTGGTGAATTAAAAAAATCAAAAAATAGATTTTATCTAGAATTTCGGTGTTATCTGTAACATACGAGCCAAAAAAAATTTCAAACTGTGATAGATTGACTGAAAATTAATACCATATTGAATTATTTCATTGTGCAGGAGATAGAGAAATTAAAAAAAGAGAGAAGCGAGCCGGCATGCTGCAGACACTGTTCGGATGCGCCATCACAGGGATCAGTGTATTCATCAGGCCAAACCCTCGCCTCACCGTATCTTCAATACGGGCATATGGCAGCACCACCACCTTCTTGCACCCACGCATTGCAAGTGACAGCACAACCACCTTGCACCCATCCGTTGCACGGGCAAGCACAAATTTCTTATCCGCAGCTCCACATGCAAATTCCGACAAACAATCATCTACCGGTGGACCGAGCACAGTCTCACTATGTGTCGATGCCACCTCACAATTATTATATACCGGCTCAATCTACACCGTCGTATACTCAGTATCATGTTCGACCACAATAAAAACATTGGGTAGGTAATGCAACATTTTCGTCATTATTATTTATACATCGGACATTCCACGAAGTATCGATCAAGATGGCAAATTGATGTTTCCGATCTACTCCAAATTTTTTTCTGAAAAAGTACTGTTTCGAAAAACAAAGCCATGATTTATTTTAATTTTTTTCAGCTACACGTATCGGAGTATTGCTAATTCGAAACCGCCCATCTTCTAAAATCTTGAAAAATTCAGGAAATTCTAGGAATATATGACAAAATTTTTGAGCTCTATTCGAAGATGGGAATTTCATCACAGCAAAATTTGGATATCAAAAATGATAACATGCGGTTCAAAAAAATATATTCACAAAGTTACAGAGAATTATGTGAAATCAAATATTGAATATTTTATAATTAATACTTCACCTCATTTGCTGTGACTTTGTGAATATATTTTTCTCGGCCCACGTTCCTGTTCATTTTCATATGGAAACTGCAGTCCGAAAATAATTATTGAAATATTCCTCATTCTTGAAATCAACTTTTGCTGTGATGAAATATCCATCTTTGAACAAGGCTGAAAAATTCAGTTATATTTTCATAGAATTTCATACAGTTTTTCGGATTCTAGCAAATAGGGGTTTTAGCCACGCGAAACGTGGGTAAAACGTCCAAAATCACACTGAGTGAATTAAAAGTACATTTTGATCGATATTAGTTAATTTTGCTTGCGAGATCGAGCGAGGCTATTTAGAATAATTGAATCCCAAACGATATCAACGTTCCAGAGGAGTTCGAGAATATAATTTGTTTCGATAAAAATCGACTAACCCCTCTTTTACTTCTAGATTCCAGAAGCCCGGCAAGCGAAAGAGCACCTCTTCTCCGTCAATTCATGAATATTTTTTCATTATTATTATTATTATTATTATTATTATTATTATTATTACTGTTAAATTATACCAAGTGTAGTAGTTTGTAATATAGTCTTTATTAAGATTGGGTTCGATTATATAGGATTTACAGCGAGCGTTATAAACAGGGCCTTTTAGGTAGAACTATGGAGTCTGTATGTTAGGAGACCGAACTCTGTAGTACGGAAGTGGTTCAAGTTCTGTCGCTTTGTATACATATATATACGATACACTAACGTTCGACGCGCCTCTACCGGCAGCCAGGAGTAATAGTCTCCACGTGCATAATGTATCGCAAAGTACCGGTTTTCTAAAACACGTGTGAAATAAGGGTCCACTTCATAGTATTATCATAATTGTTCAATAAACAATTATTACAAAAAACTTATATATAAGTTTTTTATATATTAATGAAGTTCATTTATTCATCTATTTATTTACTCAATACGGATAGGACAAGACTAATATTACGATATGACAATAATAAGCAGGAGGATGAGAACTCAAGCCTAGTGATTTTAATGAAACTTAATTTAGTGAACTTGAAACCAAATTGTACGTATAACGATGTACAGAAATACGCGAAAGGTCACGGAAATGACTCAAGCACACTACATTCTATATAAACGCGCCGAGTATAATTGAAATATCTATCAGAATTATGACTGCACGTTTTGGGCTCGCCTTAGGAACCGCAAATAAACTTTTATTTCGAATAGCTCTCCGCTTATTTTTATCTCGGGTTGATGAGTACCCAACATTGCAGCCAGGAAGCGAACAACCCATTTCGCAATTAATTATTCAATAATGAGAGTTGTTGAATATAAAAACTCCCAATTCAGAATATTTTCTATTATAATTTATGCGACTCTAGCAGATTTTCAAATAACAGTTGAACATCGCGGTTCCTAATTGCGGTTCCCATGACGACTTGAGCCTTTACTTAGCGCCACTAGAGGCGCAGCGAACTTTAGTGTATCTGTAGCTATAGATATACCATGGAGGTATAATATGGAGGGCCAGCTGCGCCAGCGGACCTGACTCCAATTCGCGGTCGGAGAATCAACTCGCGCCGTGGCCGACAGGCAGCGCTCTCGTCGGCTTGGCTATAAAGACTCATGAATTATGCATTCCGGCAATAGGCGCGCTTGACACATTTGAATCATTTTAACCGATGGAATCGCGTAAATTCGATTATTTGCGTCGGGTAAAGGAAATGAGAGTACGTTGATATGTTTATGAAATGTTTTCAGATGATTAATTTCCAGATTCTCATAGCAGAGGCTATAAAACTGCTGTCACGCATGCAGCTATAATTTTTTTAGTTCTGCACAATTTGATTAAAAGAAATTAATCTTTTTTATTGTATAATTAGGTACGTAGGTATAAACCCCTTCGTCTAGGGACGAATTGATCTGGTACAATTTCGAATTCCACTAGGTACCAAAGAGGTCACGAAAATTTTATGGTAAGGGCTCTCATACTGTATAGGAATTTCGATGTATTCCGCACTTTTGAGAACTAGGACTATAAGTATGCTAACCATAACTTAAGACAGGAGTCGGCCACGCCGGCTCGCCGAGCCAGCCCGGCTCTAAGTGTCAATTAGTGCGGCCGTAAATCCCCTCGGTCTACCTGAAAACGGTCAGTCGTCCTTACCTAGCAATGCAATGGTAGGGGCAGCGTTCAGGAGAAATAAAAGGAACTAAGGGGTGTGCGGTCTATTTGGGACGGCAACAACTGCGTTAGACTGTCTAGGTCTGTTCATACCTGCATATCCCCACTCATACCTACCAAAATCCAAGAAATGGCGTTAAAAGGATTAGTGCCGGTGACCGAGTTAAGTGGATTAAAAGCTTAGACTCTTTCGACTAATGAGTGTGCCGACCACTGACTTAAGATATGGTAACCATTGCCTCAATTGTGAGAATGGTTACCATACTTATAGTCCTGGTTCTCAAAAGTGCGGAATACATCTAAATTCTTATGTATGAGAGCCCTTACCATAAAATTTTCTCCGTGTACGAATAACTACGCAAAATATAAAGATTTTGAATTGAAAGTTTTGTAGATAACTTTTTCAATATATGAACAACTATTGGTTAAAAATCAAAAATTCTTAATATACTAGTTTGGATGAAAAAAAATCTTAAATATTGACCTCCCTTGCAGCCTTCCAATGTATGATGACTAATTAATTATATGAGTGTATAACCATGATGGCTATTTCCCTAATTATTCGCCTGCGCCTTGGAAATAACCTTATTAGAAACTATACTTTCCTTTTATCAGCACCGTCATTTCAAATCTTCCGGAAAAATTGCACATAAGAATTATCTCGACTGTAGTTTCCATCCCCAAAGTCCAGATAATAAGTGTTTTACCTCTTCTTTGAGTAGATGTAATGCTACGACGTGTTTTCCCCGTAATAACTGGAATTAACTCTCGAATCTTACGCAGTACATTACCAGAACATTACCTGTTACGTAGTGAAGGATATGACAACTCTTCAAATCGAGCACGAGCACGATAAATCACTTTTATACAGTTATTAATTGTTACATCCCGTGCAATTGCCATAGAATTGCTGCGCTTTTTATTCAAAAGTATAGCCATGCCGCCCGTGACGCACTCCAGTGGCGGCCTGCCGAACTATTTCAGCGACCGCGAATCGGGATCCAAAATTACGGTCGAACGGGGGGAAGCTGGCCCTCCATATTATACCTCCATGGATATACGGCGGCAAAAGCAGGGACGTTTTCCAGGGGTGGGGATGACTCAGTTCGGTCTCCTAACATACAGACTCCATAGGTAGAACACTAACTGTGAAAGATGCGTTCCTAAAGAACCCGAAAAAGGACTTAGTCATAGATATCTAACTATATTCATCTGGACTTGACATATGGACTAACTGTGTCGATATAACTTAAACCTTAGTTACCAACAATTACCACTTATCCTAGGTCTTACAGCTAATCTCTCATTCGTCATCCTTTTATTCTCACTTAATCCTCAAGAATTCCACATTCATACGGGTACCTTTCATATATACGCTGATATACGCTCTCACATTGTCATTCATCTATACTCGCTCATTCGTTCCTCATTCGTACTATTTTGACCGTCATATCTCCGGATCACATAAGACGACTGCGGCGTGTAAAATATTTTGATAAAAAAAGGGAAAACAAAAAAACAGAATCTAATATACAGGGTGTCCCAGAACTAAGTGCAATAAATGATAGGGGCCATAGAGGGGGTCGAGCTGAGTAAATTGACCTAAAGAACATGTGGTCTCCGAGTCCGCGTTCGCGAGATACGACCTGTTAAAAAATCGCGCTGGGCGCCGGCATGTAGGCAACCGTGGACACAGCAGGCAGCATTTATCAGTCTTTTTGATAAGCGCGATCTTTCTGATGCGAGTCATAACACTTTTGAATTAGAAAATTTCAAACAGAAACAGTTTCGACGTTGATTTTCCGCCAAATACAACAACATTACTTGTTTCCATACTAAAATTTGATATCTCAAGTATTTTT
The DNA here is from genome assembly GCA_943736025.1 of Tenthredo mesomela. Taxonomy (NCBI): domain Eukaryota; kingdom Metazoa; phylum Arthropoda; class Insecta; order Hymenoptera; family Tenthredinidae; genus Tenthredo; species Tenthredo mesomela. The sequence goes on from OX031018.1 coordinate 22,570,564, forward strand.
GTTTGAAATTTTCAAATTCAAAAGTGTTACGACTCGCATCAGAAAGATTGCGCTTATCAAAAAGACTGCTAACGCTGCCTGCTGTGTCTGCGGTTGCCTACATTTCGGCGCCCAACGCGTTTGTTTAACTGGTCGTATCTCGCGAACGCGGACTCGGAGACCACATGTTCTTTGGGTCCATTTACTCAGCTCGGCCCCCTCTATTACCCCTATCATTTATTGTACTTAGTTCTGGGACACCCTGTATATAACTATTCTAAACTATGAAAAAAAAAATAAACTAATATATAACTATTCTAAACTATTCTAACATGTTATACTATAATATAATATTATATTGTGAATAAAGAACATATAATACTAAACTACCCCTACGTAATGTTGTAATTTCTTTATTTATACAAATAAGCCTAATATATGTTGATATGTTCTATTTGTCAGGAGGATCGTTAATCGGATTATTGGTGAAATAATGGTGGTACAGTATTTATTTATAATAATGTTGGACAGCACTATATATATATATATATATATATATATATATATATATATAGTATATATATATATATATATATATATATATATAAATAATAAACTAACTATAATCTAATTATTGGTTTAACACTCGCATTCTTCGTAATATCGCAATTATCGTATATATCGTTAATCAGACACGTCTGTCTGCACATTATAGCTGCGTTCGGTATATACTATGGAGTCAACATATAGACTCCATAGTATATACATCTTCGAGCATTCGGAGCTCTTCTATCTTTTGTTAACGCATGTAAAAAAAAAGATAGAAGTGCTCTGATTGCTCACAGATGCATATACCGAACATGCGTCGTGTAAGACATTTCCAGAAAACTGCAGGTTAAAAAACAAAATGTTTGATCGTATTGCGGCCCGTGTTCTTTTCATTAAAAAAAAAAAAAAAAAATTGCCAGCATTTTTTTAGACGAAAAGGAAACTTTTCAGGGGGCGTCTGATGAAATTTAATTTTTAATGACCACCCTAATATATATACATTATCCTTTCTTATAAGTTTGGTCGCTAACATATCAAGAGACTCGGTAGTCTCGCGCCAAGTACAATAAAAAAAATATCACAATATATATAAATATATAGGTATACGCTGCGCGAGACTCGACGAGTCTTTATACCCGTACGGGAGCTAACCAGCGGGGTGGGGAGACAATATTTCCCTCATATCTTGTGCCTCGCGAAATCCATGGGATTGAAATATTTATCTCAGATTGTGGGCAGGAAGAGCTTTCATTCGAGTCCAACTTCGATTGAATCAGTGTACGGAGAGCTGTGATATGATTATTTCAAGTTTTCGACTACCTGTTTCCGTCAAAATTTTTCGTCATCATCACCGTGTTCAGCCAGATGACAGATCTCATATACACTAAATCTATGCGGATGAAAATTAGGAAAGAGTCACCACCACTAGACAGCAGAGATATAAGTACTCAACATCAGTTGTCAGATGGCGCTCTTGTCGACGCTGTTCACGTCATGATCTTCTTCTTTCCTTTAGTGACTTATCGCCCTGGACCCCTATTCACTAACTCCGATTACGATCGTATCGATGAGTTGACGATCGAGTGTGACGTCAGCGACCAATAGGGTTTCAAGAAAGACAAATCTAACCAATAGAAAACAAGACAAAAGAAGCTGAACCGATCGTTTCGTTAACGAAAAGTTACTGAATAGGCCCCCTGGGATGGGCATGTAGTCAAGTGTTCACGTCATGATCGCGAATCGATTGCAGACCTTAGACCACGGAGTACGGACTGTCAGACTCCCGAGACACAGCTAAGAGCTGTCAGTTCTGTTCATATTCGTACATCTGATCATTTTGCAAATTTCATTATCTTTTATGTTTCCTATACTTACTTATTATGATAAAATTCACATTTAAAGTGGAGGGCGAAATTATAACAATCTGTCATGAAATGATGAAGCGCGCAATTTTGAGGTTGGGTTATAGGTACAGTTATTGAATCGCACGAAGTTTAGTCTACAACACAAATTAATAAGTGACGAAGCTTTCAATCAACGTGGCAGGTCTTCAATATATTATTATTAATTTCCAAATATTTTCGTATATTCAATGAGTCAAATATATCATATTTAGTACATGCACACAAGAACATATCTTTTCATCATTCTAACCTCAAAATCGCAACTTCGTCGCGATTTCTCGACAATTCTGATGAAAATTAATGATCCTTACTTGTACGTAAAGGCTTTTTGACGAACTTCATTACAGCCTCTCGTTTCGTTTCGTCAAAAAAGCCTTTCCTTACTCGTAATGAAATGTACTATCACAGAGCTTAGAAAGCAACGAATGATCGTGTGTGTCAGTATTTCAGGCCCTTGTGCTTTCAACATAATTATATTATACTACCACATTTAACATTACTGCTTATCGAGGGATTAATTAATTGGCAGAACGCTGACAACGAAGAGAGCCTAGCGAGCTAGGATATAGAAAGACCCAATCAAGCTAGCGTACGAGCCAGTACGATTATTAGGTAGTCAAGCAAAATTTTACAAAAAGTAATTATATTAACTACCACATTTAACATTACTGCTCATCAAGGGATTCAGATGGTACAAAATGCATCACCGTAGGTGTATTGAGATATTCGTAGAAACAATTGCCAGAATGTAGCACGTGTTGCCATGCCGTCAGACATGAGCTGTGTTCGCGTTAGCTACACTTTCTACACTTTTACTAGATTTTACACTTTTCACTAGGAATCCACACCTCCTATTGGGCGAGCGTGAAAAGTGTAAGAAAAGTGTAGAAAGTGTAGCTAAGACGAACACAGCTTATGTTTGTTTTCGTTGAGGATTGAGCGTGCGTAGGCTACAGTTCTTTATAGAAGATAAGCCAAAGGTTTAAAAAAAAAAAATTGAGCGTGCGTAAGGCTACAGTTCTTTATAGAAGATAAGCCAAAGGTTTAAAAAAAATTGAGCGTGCGTCGTGATAATCATAGTTGCCACGTGGGTGTATATATACTCCGGTATATGACTCCGGTAAGTTCATTAGACATAATAATCCGTGCTTGCATTATTGAATGATGAGTCCAAGATAATACTACGCTAACTTTGGATGGTTTTTACAATGCGTGAAATCGTGTCGAGTGAATGTTGCATGAAATTTGAGGTTAGGTTAACTTGGTGAAACCTTTAACTTGATTTTACGCCCAAAAATTTGATGCCTTGCACGCGTAGCGAAGCAACACCACATGTAATTTGTTTAGATTAGTAATATTTTTTTCTTCAATATTGTCAATTCAGAGATGAAACTCCATTTTTTTGAAACGTACGTTACATTGATTCTGTAGTGTTGCTGAAGGAAATATCTCTACGAGTTGAGCTGATTCCACCGCTTCAGTACCTGATATCTTTCTTTCTGGTAAGTATTGGGAGCGCGCTACAACTTACCTGGGTGATTTCAGAAGAAAATGGCAAGTGATGTCAATGAAGGTTTGCCGTTTTTCGTTTTTTTACATATTTTGTTTTAGTGCGCGTGCTATTAAAATTTGGAGTTGCCATGCTCGACTAAACCATGGCACAGATTCTGGTTGTTTCGTTGTGACCTTCAAGTGACCTCACGCTGCCATCCAGAAACCGCGGGCCAGGTCACTAATAGGTCAACGCCAGGCGCTACGTCGCCGAAAAAAACCAGAATTTATGCCAAGGCCATGCCTATGCAGATATTCATTTCTTATTATATTTTTCAGACGACAAGAACCAAGATGAGAACCTCCGAACAATGTTTGACTATGAAGGATGGGTAGATGTAGACAAGTTTAACAACAGGTCGATGATTTTCGTGCAAGTCTTTCGGATGATCGGCTGAAAAAAACGTGTATTTGAAATCCAGAATTATCACGGTCTAGAGTCTAGAGACTACAATACAGTGGATACCAAAGGCAGATTTAACGGTAAAACAAACTCATGAACATTATTCCGATCTCAGCCTACGTAACGTGTTGGTGCATGTAATCTTCAGACGAATTCAATCACGAATTCGATTGAAAAATCATAACTGATTTAACAATCCTTCGCAAATTAAGTAATCGGTTCAAAAGTAGATACCCGAGCAGACAGGCAGGGACGTTGAAACATTGAACAAACAAAAATTTCTTTATTTTCTTGTATCATCTTACTTGACTTAATCGATGCATCTCTTGATTACACGATTTCGAGTGATAACTAGTTTATAATTCTTTAACAAATACGTTGAGAATACTTACATTAGTGTGTAAACAATAACATAGTAGAGTTTCTTTATCACTTGATTTCACTTCACAGATGACACTTACGGTGTGTGCTGAGTCTCAGACGATACTGATGACACCTCGATACGTGTTCCAAGAGTCACAAGGTCTCCTAAGGGAGCGCGTAACAAGACAATTGCAGCGACAGTTGCAGTTGTGGCAACAATTCCAGGTCTCGAAAGGACCGAATACAACGATGAAAAGTCTGGAACGTACCGTAAGCGTAAGCGTAAGAAAATAAAAATGGGCATAAATAGAACTAGATTCGTAGTGGTAATTGCACGGTACATTTTATTTCTTACAAAAACCTGATGAATTGATTTTCAACTTGATTTTCCGATTACAATAACACTTTTCTCACATTGATATTTTACTAGTTAGATCAATTTATTCAATCAAACAGATCAATTGAAATAAAATTAATTCGTTCATTAATTGAGTCCTGACGTAATTTATAGTGTCAATTCACTCTTTTGTCGCATCTGCGACAATATAAAATGATGAACATTCTGGTTTCAATAATGTATATTCAGAAAACTTTTGAACTTCTCAAGTTCGGAGTTGAATTAAAACCGAAAAGAAATCATTTTCCTGTTTTCATTCAAAATCAATCTCACGAATGAAATTTCTTCGTACAGATACTCTGAATGTTTTTGAATTATACAAACTTGGTAGATTATAAAAAGTTTGGGAATTTAGTGCATTAGAGTTTGAGACGATGCGATAAATGATCACTACTTGTGAAACCCAATCTTACATAACTTATGGTGACCCTCGGAGAGATGCTTTGCTCACATAAAAACCTTGAAATTTGAGGAAATTTTGGGTGCCTTCAGGAAACTTCGATGGGAATTCATTAAGTTTCAGTTTCTTAGAGTCAAAGTATTTTCTTATATGTACAGTATGAATATTTATATGAACGAATAAAAGATCATATACCGATCCACATACATATGTATCCGCGATACACATGAAAATATTACAAAAGCGACTTGAAATAACTAAAACTCTCAATGAATGGAGAATCCTGATATTTAGTAGAAAACCTGCATAAGTAACGGTCGTGTCAAGTTCTGCAACTTGATGGTAGAAACGTTAGTATTAGCTAAAGTGGCAATAATGATGCAAATGTGATAGAAATATCAAGCCAGTATAAAGTAACGGTCGTGTCAAGTTCTGCATTTCGATAGTAGAAATATTATTATTACCTAAAGTAGTAATAAAATGTTGCTGGCATTGACTTTGTGATTCTAATATTGGCTTTTTTTTTGCAGGTCATTTAGTTACGTGAAGTAAACTATTTATCGTTCATGAAGATGAACCACCCGATTGTAATTGAGATATTACGAGAATATTACATTTTGGGTGCCTACCTTTTTAGAAAAACCTGAAATTGTCAAGGAATTTCTTTCGCCACAATTCTTGACTCCTAGCAAAGTTCAGAGGTCGTGCAATGAATTTTTGGACTTGAGACTCGATATTCTAAGATTAAAAATGTTGAAACAGCATTTTTACAAATTCAGATATGATTTTATTATTTCGGAATATAGTGTTATTGCTTTTCCTGTAAAAAAAAAAGACAAAGTAAGAAATTGCCTGTAACATGTTGAATTTATTAGGAAGAAGGCTGAAAACATGAAATGTGAAAACATTCAAAGAATGTTACAGTAATCTAAATTTATTTGCAAATATTACATAAATATTACTGTGCAACAATTACCTATATCATGTAAATTGTATGAAATTCAACGCGCGATTCTCATGTGAAGAGTAGTGATTTTCCTGTTATGCTGACTGTAAAAATAATGAACAGGCTCATCTAGCAAACATTCGAGACTATCGGAATCTGTTAAATTGATAGAAATATTTCTTGGACTTTTTGGGACGTGGAAAAGTTATAACAAGTTGACAAGTTGACAAGTTGTTCAAAATTTTCAACTGTGAACGTCGTAAAGACAGTTTTAATACTGTATAGAAACTGTTTCAATTACTGTACAGATACTATGAATGATAGTCTTAGAAAATCCTGTAACTTTGTTAGAAATAATACAAATATAGTAGAAATACTATGTGATCAACGCAGTTTCAATATTGTAAAAGTAGTAGAAATACTACGGATCTAAACTGTATGAATATCAGTTGTGCCAAGTTCTGTAACTTGACTGTAAAAATATAATGTAATATTTAGAAGTAGAAATACTCGAAAGATAGAAATACTCGAAAAAGAGTAGCAATACTCGAAAAAGAGTAGCAATACTCGAAAAAGAGTAGCAATACTCGAAAGAGAGTATAAATACTCGAAAAAGAGTAGCAATACTCGAAAGAGAGTATAAATACTCGAAAAAGAGTAGCAATACTCGAAAGAGAGTACAAATACTCGAAAGAGAGTATAAATACTCGAAAAAGAGTAGCAATACTCGAAAGAGAGTATAAATACTCGAAAAAGAGTAGCAATACTCGAAAGAGAGTAGCAATACTCGAAAGAGAGTATAAATACTCGAAAAAGAGTAGCAATACTCGAAAAAGAGTAGAAATACTGGAAAAAGAGTAGAAGTACTTGAAAAAGAGAAGTAATACTCGAATTTCTGTAGTAAAAATACTGCTGTAACATGACACCCAAGAGGGCGCCACTAATCGGGCATTGGGCCTCTGCGCAGCCTAACGCGCGCAGCGGGAGCCCCCCCCCCAAAAAAAGGCGACGAGAGACGCCGTACTCAGTTAAAAAACACTGGTCTTAACGGCACGATGCAAAATAACCGTATCTTAAAGTATCTTTTGTACCTTTCCATAGTTTAATAAATATAACCACTGTTCAACCCATGTCAAGTTTATTAAACCACTCAACATCTCTTTCCCACGTTATAAACTGGCAGCCCAACGTGCGGGCCCGAAGAGAAAAAGGTCTACAACGTGCCCTGTAACCGCCATTGTGTGAAGAAAGTCTCCCACGTGTGCGGTGTTATTCCAACGAAGTCTTACCCTATTAGCTTCTAGTGTTCTGCGTCGTGCTTTTCCGACATCTCAGAAAATAAGAAACTAGCTGAAATATAGTGCATAAAAGACTTGAGTATCGTTGTGACAAAAAGTAGAACGTGAAAATGCCGGACGACCCGAACATTAACATGTCCGTGAATCAGTTCCAAACGCTGTTAGGGGTATTACGTGAATCTCAAACTGTATACAACCAACAAGTGTTAGAGCAGCTCAGGAGTGCTACACCACTAAGTGGGAACCCAACAGAACATTCGGGAAATTTCGCCAAGTGCACGACACGTTTTGACGGAGAGAAAAAGAGTGACGTCACAGCATTTATCGACGCCATAGAGACCTATAAAAGTTGTACTAACATAACGGACGAAAATGCGTTACGCGGATTACCGATGCTGTTTACCGGCCTAGCAGCCACCTGGTGGCAGGGTATAAAAGCTAGAACCAAAACATGGCAGACCGCCATAACAGCCCTACGGAACGCGTTCGGTCCAAAGAAACCAGCTTTTCGTGTTTTTCGCGAGTTATTCCAAACAGAACAGTTGACGGACGAACTGACGGAAATATTTGTGTGCCGTGTTCGCGCGTTAATCGCCCAGCTACCGTATGAAGTGAGCGAAACTGTCCAAATAGATATGATCTACGGACAACTAGACAAGAAGATTCGTACGCGCTTGCCTCGTGATGATATCAAGACCTTCGAGGGATTGCTCAAAAGTGCGAGAAGCATCGAAGACTCGATACGAGAAGATGACGTAGCAGCACCAGCAAAGAAAACTAATGAACCGTCAAAGAAAACTAATGAACCATCGACAACAGAAAAGAAAACTCGTCCACGCTGTACACACTGCGGTTATTTCGGCCATGAAATCGCAAACTGCCGAAACCGGCAGAAACAAGAAGCGGCGAAAACAGCAGAACCTAAAGAAACCACAGAGAAACTGAATGAAACAAAGCTGAAATGTTATGGGTGTAATGCTCCAGGCTACATACGGTCAAAGTGTCCGACGTGTAATCCTCCTAAAGCACCTGACAAGAGGCCTCCGGAGAACTGTAACATTGCTCATTTCTACTCACTAACAGATTCCAGTGAAAACACACCTGAGGAGAACGCCATATTAAGGATCAGTATCGGTGGTATAAGCGGAGTGGCATGTGCTGACACAGGTGCCGGCATGTCCATTGCAGGAGAATCTCTTTATCAGATGCTAGTAGACCTTGGTACCCCCTTCACGAAGAAAAGGCTAGGTATTGTCCTTGCAGATGGTAGCACCAAGGACGTCGATGCTTTAACCACCACCCTATCTATTGGAATCGAGGGCAGAATGGTAAACACGGAATTGCTAATGCTACCAGAATCAAAAGGAAACCGTACGTTACTCGGACGAGACTTCCTACGAGCAGCAGGTATACTCATCGACATCAAGAATTGTAGCTGGTTCTTCGCAGATCAACCCAACCGTAAGTACTGTTTCGCTGCTGACCCTAAACACATGATGCAAGAGACGTGTGCAGAAGCAACAGTCGCCGAATCAATCACCTTACGAGACAACGAAGGAACCCAGCTGACATCGATGGAACGGGAACGCATCAACACCTTATTGGAAGACAACAAGAGTATCTTTCAGCTAAGGGGAGACCCCACTCCTTTCATCGAACACCACATCGATACAGGACAACACGTACCTGTTTCAGTCCCACCATATCGCTTGCCTCCTGTGAAGAAAGAGCTACTTAAAGCAGAGTTAGACCGATTGCTGGAAGAAGGTGTCATCGAAGAGTGTGAGTCGCCTTATGGTGCACCGGTTGTGTTGGTGCCAAAACCTAATAACGGAGTTAGGTTGTGCATAGACTATAGACGTTTAAACGAGAACACTACTCCGGACAGTTACCCACTACCCAGAATGGATGATCTGCTACACGCTGCAAAACGTACAAAATACATGACTACCATTGACCTTCGCGCCGGTTACTACCAGGTCAACGTACACCCGCCGGACCGGGATAAAACCGCGTTTGTTACTCCTTTCGGAACGTACCGATTTCTAAGAATGCCGTTCGGGCTCCGTAACGCACCGGCCACCTTCCAGAGACTAATCGACCGGTTTCGCGCGGGACTACCTAACCTCATCATTCTAGCATATTTGGATGATATCATTATTCTATCACCCACCTTTGATGAACACGTCACTGATTTAAAAGCTGTACTCGAGAGACTCGCACACTTTAATCTCCAAGCAAACCGTCAGAAGTGCAACTTCGCATGTGATCGTGTCAAGTACTTAGGACACTGGATCACAAGTTCTGGATTAGAGGTGGACTCAGAAAAGACTGCCGCAATTGACAAATTGCCACAACCTAGGAACGTAAAGCAAGCTCTTTCGTTCTTGCAGACGTGCTCCTGGTACAGAAGGTTTGTACCCAACTTCGCCGAGGTCGCTCGCCCGCTGAGTAATCTCACCAAGAAGAAAGCTGAGTGGAAATGGGGAGAACCAGAGCAGCAGGCGTTCACCCAGCTAAAAAGGCTTCTCACAACCGCTCCAGTTTTAAAACAAAACGAAGTAGGCGAACCTTATACTGTTCGTACTGATGCTAGCAACTATGCGCTAGGTGCCATCCTACTGCAAGGCGAAGCTGAGAATGAACACCCTCTGGAATATGCAAGCCGCTTGTTGACACCAGCCGAGCGCAACTATTCGACAACGGAGCGTGAAGCACTGGCGGTTCTTTGGGCTCTGAACAAATTTCGGGGATATATCGAAGGAGCCGAAGTAACAGTTGCCACAGATCATCAACCGCTGAAGTGGCTGATGAGCCTCAAGTCACCTTCGGGAAGATTGGCTCGGTGGGCACTCCAACTACAGTCGTACAATCTCAAAATAGAGTACATAGCTGGAAAAGCGAATGTGGTCGCTGACATGCTTTCACGCCCATTTTGCCAGGAAGATGAAGCTGAACCTTATGAGATATGCACCGTGGTGGTAGACTTACCCGCTCGGAGTCCCAATGAACTGCGAACCGAGCAATTGAAGGATCCTGACCTGCAGAAAATCATAGATTGCTTCGAGAGCCCATCTAAGGATGACACCGACTACGCCAGATGGACCGGACGTGGATACCTCATGAACCAGGGTGTACTATATAGATTTTCCCCTGACTCTGATGCCGAAGACGCGCAGCTGGTCGTCCCAACGCACGAACGTGAGCGAGTTCTCCAGGAATACCACGATGCACCTACAGCTGCCCATTATGGAGCAGAGCGAACGTTACACCGAATAGCAACACGTTATTACTGGACTGGAATGCGCAAGTATATTACTGACTATGTAAAACTGTGTACCGAATGTTCAAGGTACAAGGCCTCCAATCAGAAACCAGCAGGACTGCTACAAACCCCTGCCTACGCTCAACGATTCGAAACAATCGCAATTGATTTGTTTGGACCATTGCCTCCAACAGATACTGGAGAGAAGTGGATCTACATCGTAGAGGACTGCGCTACAAAATGGGTGGAATTATTTGCGCTTACCAGAGCCACAGCCGAAGAGTGTGCGCTAACCCTTCTGACTGAGGTGTTCCTGCGATATGGATTGCCACGACGAATAATAAGCGACAATGGAACACAATTCGTGAGCAGCGTGATGCAACAATTACTTCACTTACTTGGAGTACAACAGAACTTGACCCCAGTCTACCATCCGCAGGCGAACCCTGTGGAACGTAGGAATCGAGACCTGAAACCACGACTTGCTATCATGGTCGGAGATGACCATACCTCATGGATGGAGAAGCTCCCCACAATTAGATTTGCCATGAACACTGCTCTATGTGAATCTACAGGACACACTGCCGCCTATTTGCAATTCGGGAGAGAATTGCGCACCTGCGACGATATTGCACACGACTTACGGGCCGTAATTGAACATGACAATTTCGTCCCCGAAATCACCCCTTACCTAAGAAGATTCGTTGACTCAATGACGCAAGTACGAGAAAGAGTTGAAACTCAACAAGATCGTCGGAAGAAGTATGCTGATCAGACACGGAAGCCAGCCCCTTCCTACTCACCAGGTGATCTAGTATGGGTCACCCTGCACCCACTCAGCCAAGCCGCAAAGAAGAAAACTGCAAAGTTTATGCCGAGACGGGATGGGCCCTATGTCATACTAACACAGAGGTCACCCGTATCATACGAAATCGCCAATCCTGAAAACCCAGAGCAGCCAATGGGCGTATACCATTCCTCAGCTCTCAGCCCTTACCAAGGCCCGGAGGAAGAAACCCCAGTCGCACCACTGAGACGACGAGGAAGACCACGGAAGGTCCAACCAGAACCCTCGGTGGAAGACACAGAAGCTGTTGCGAGTCCGCCAAGAAGACGCGGCCGACCCCGCAAAAAGTAACCCTGACTCTTCATCGGGGCGATCTCAGAGCCAGAAGGGGAGGATGTAACATGACACCCAAGAGGGCGCCACTAATCGGGCATTGGGCCTCTGCGCAGCCTAACGCGCGCAGCGGGAGCCCCCCCCCAAAAAAAGGCGACGAGAGACGCCGTACTCAGTTAAAAAACACTGGTCTTAACGGCACGATGCAAAATAACCGTATCTTAAAGTATCTTTTGTACCTTTCCATAGTTTAATAAATATAACCACTGTTCAACCCATGTCAAGTTTATTAAACCACTCAACATCTCTTTCCCACGTTATACTGCACAATAATCTATATTATTATTATGGATGTTACAAGTCGGTTTCTCGAGTATGTGAAAACATACGATTTCAGAAAAATAGGCTGAAAATGTTACCGACTTCGACAGAAAACTACAATACCGGCGGAGGGTAAGGTAGAGTGGCTCGTTGTAACTACTCTATCTCCCGATAGATGGCGCCCCTGTCGCGCCGTCATCCGATAGATGGCGCCCCTGTCGAACAAAATCAGCTTTCATTCCCCCTTAATATTTTTACATTTCACCATTACATTAATTATAGTTGCTACTATTGATGAAATTTATTCTTTAAATTAGTTCAAATGTATTTTTTTCGGAATATAATATTAATTATCGTCCAACTTGACTTTATAAGTTATAATAGCAGTCCCAGCACTAATATCACATGTTGTAAATATATGCCAATCATAACTTTCATTTGTAAGTACTTGATAAGCATCAAAGTGCTCATCGAAGTAAACATTGTTTAATTCCTTAGTTGCTATGAGAAGATTATGATTGTGCTGACAATAACAACAAAACTCAACTTGGTAAAACCTAGGTCCATCTACTTCAAAAAGAATTAAAATTGTTCCACTTTTAATAAAGAACTCTTGTCTTCTGATCCACTTTAATAATTTGAAGTTATTAATTGGTAAATCATTGACTAACATAATAGGGGGAATTGAGCAGGCTTCTGGTGAGTATGGCCCTACAGTGAATTCAGAAACAAAATTAACTTGTGAAAAGAATTTAAAGTTCAATTGTAATTGATGAAGCTGAAGTTGGCAGAAAATAGCCAGCAGAAGATAGGAGCGCGGGGCCCGCGCGCAGTGGTTCTCACGCGACGGCATAAATCACGGTCTTACAAGCGTTATACGAATACTAAATTAGTTTTTCACGACTGAGCAAACACGAGGGCCGTTTTTGACTTAAATTAACATTGTTGCAAAACATAAATTATAACAATATAAGTGGATTTGAAAAAGAAATAAGTGATCTTCGATTTTTTGCTAGCCTTAAATCGACTATAACTCTCTTCCTGAGGGTGAGCAAACGACCAAACTTCGTATTTGAGAGTTTCGAATGACTGCCTGATGATTACCAATCATAGAAATTGTTTAAACAATAACGATCGAGGACTTTGTTCTTGAGCGCGCGATCTTCTGCCAGCTTACGATCGGCTGTCACTTTTTTTCAGAGGGTGAGCAAACGATGAATCTTGGCAGGATTGTTCGGAAAACTCCCCTGAACACATTCCGAGTCATTCGATCGTTTGCTCACCCCCTGAAAAAAAGCCAGGGGGTAGCAGAAGATAGAAATATCCGAATTTCGCGACTTCTGGCCCGTAACTTTTTTCCAGAGGGTGAGCAAACGATGAATCTTGGCAGGATTGTTCGGAGAACTCCCCCGAATACATTCCGAGTCATTCCATCGTTTGCTCACCCCCTGAAAAAAAGCCAGGGGGTAGCAGAAGATAGAAATATCCGAATTTCGCGACTTCTGGCCCGTAACTTTTTTCCAGAGGGTGAGCAAACGATGAATCTTGGCAGGATTGTTCGGAGAACTCCCCCGAATACATTCCGAGTCATTCCATCGTTTGCTCACCCCCTGAAAAAAAGCCAGGGGGTAGCAGAAGATAGAAATATCCGAATTTCGCGACTTCTGGCCCGTAACTTTTTTCCAGAGGGTGAGCAAACGATGAATCTTGGCAGGATTGTTCGGAGAACTCCCCCGAATACATTCCGAGTCATTCCATCGTTTGCTCACCCCCTGAAAAAAAGCCAGGGGGTAGCAGAAGATAGAAATATCGGAATTTCGCGACTTCTGGCCCGAAACTTTTTTCCAGAGGGTGAGCAAACGATGAATCTTGGCAGGATTGTTCGGAAAACTCCCCCAAACACATTCCGAGTCATTTGATCGTTTGCTCACCCCCTGAAAAAAAGCCAGGGGTAGCAGAAGGTAGAAATATCGGAATTTCGCGACTTCTGGCCCGAAACTTTTTTTCAGAGGGTGAGCAAACGATGAATCTTGGCAGGATTGTTCGGAAAACTCCCCCGAACACATTCCGAGTCATTCGATCGTTTGCTCACCCCCTGAAAAAAGCCAGGGGGCAGCAGAAGGTAGAAATATCGGAATTTCGCGACTTCTGGCCCGAAACTTTTTTTCAGAGGGTGAGCAAACGATGAATCTTGGCAGGATTGTTCGGAAAACTCCCCCGAACACATTCCGAGTCATGAGATCGTTTGCTCACCCCCTGAAAAAAAGCCAGGGGGTAGCAGAAGACAGAAATATCGGAATTTCGCGACTTCTGGCCCGTAACTTTTTTTCAGAAGGTGAGCAAACGATGAAACTTGGCAAGATTGTTCGGAGAACTTCCCCGAACACATTCCGAGTCATTCGATCGTTTGCTCACCCCCTGAAAAAAGCCAGGGGGTAGCAGAAGGTAGAAATATCGGAATTTCGCGACTTCTGGCCCGAAACTTTTTTTCAGAGGGTGAGCAAACGATGAATCTTGGCAGGATTGTTCGGAGAACTCCCCCGAACACATTCCGAGTCATTCGATCGTTTGCTCACCCCCTGAAAAAAGCCAGGGGGCAGCAGAAGGTAGAAATATCGGAATTTCGCGACTTCTGGCCCGAAACTTTTTTTCAGAGGGTGAGCAAACGATGAATCTTGGCAGGATTGTTCGGAAAACTCCCCCGAACACATTCCGAGTCATTAGATCGTTTGCTCACCCCCTGAAAAAAGCCAGGGGGTAGCAGAAGGTAGAAATATCGGAATTTCGCGACTTCTGGCCCGAAACTTTTTTTCACAGGGTGAGCAAAGGATCAAACTTCGTATTTGAGAGTTTTGAGTGCACGGAGAGAAAAGAATAGTAATATTTACCATTCCTACATAGTAACTATTACTATGTTACATGGTAACGTAGATTTTTCAACGGCGAGAGTCACTTGGCATAGTAATGATTACCATGTTACATTGCGGAGAGTAATATGCGACTGGAACTGATTCCTATTCTACGTAGCCAAGTTTATCATGTTTTATCTCTATATATTATTTCGTAAGTAGGGTTATGAATAAATAGATGAATGAGGTTATTCAAGAAATTATTATTAATTATTATTCAGTGAAATTTTTCATTGAAAATAAATAATTAAACTTTTTATCAACTGCACTGTTTATTGTTATCAAAAACACTGCGTCAAGATTAACAATCTATATGACACTGAAGTTTGCATCGTTGGAACGCAACGAAATTCAACGTGAATTTAAAAAAAAATATACATAGCATAAAAATGATCCTATACTAGGTTTATTAACATTTTCAAGTTATTTCTAGTCTCTTTAACTTTTCAAACATAGCAGGATCATTTTTGGTATATAAATTAATATATTTAAATTATTTTTTCTAGGATTTCGTTGCGTTCCAACGATGCAGACTTCAATGTCATCAATCTATATGGTTATTGGTTATGTATGGTTATGTTCGTAGTTGACTTATTTGGCTGCTTGGCCGCATTGAGAATCGCCGCGCGCATACTCAAATTGTAATGAGAGCTATGTGGCATAGGACTGAGTACCATTCTCCATAGCTTTCATTCCTATACAGAATAGCGATATTTACCATTTGCTTAGTTACAATGCAGCGTAGTAAATATTACCAGAAAAATAGTAATGAATCCTATTTTAACATAGTATCGTCTACGATTTGAGAAAAGAATAAGTCTGGTTACTATGTGGAATGGTAAATATTACTATTCTTTTCTCTCCGTGTGGCTACCTGATAATTACCGACTATCCAAATTTTCAAATGGCCGACAGTTAATCTCCGGAACTACTGAACCATGTTTTCTATGCCAATTCACCTCAATTTTGCCAAAAAATAAAAATTCAAAATGTCAGCAAGAAAAAGATAGTGAAAAAATAAGCAGATTTTTCACTTTTTTTTTTCAAACATCCGACATTTTCTTTTTTTTATTAGGATTTTTTACTAAATGAGGTGAATTGGGACGTAAGAAACCTTTCTTCTTAATGTACCATTTGATTTTTTTGTTTCCGACTTGCCCATCCTGAGATTAACTGTCGGCCATGGAACAATATTTTTCTAAAGGTTCGACTTTGGCGTTCTCTGGATATTATTTAAAAAATGAAAATGAAAAAACAAAATTGTTTTTGTACTTGAGAAGAATTAAATAATATTTTTTTTTAAGTTTCATATTAATATCTAATAAAGGAACGGAGGATTTTTTTTTTTTAGTAAATTTTTTTTTTCAGCCTTCTAAAGTAGGGTAGGCGGTGCCTGTACCGCTCAGTGGGTAATTCCGCTCATCCTCATTTCTCCATATGTACTCAACAGAAAAAGTTCATTTTTTTTTTTTTTTTCTTCAATATTGAATGTATCGAACTAATTTCGAGAGAGATTTTCAATCTCCAATCGAATTTACCAGCGAAATTAATTTTTAGAAGATTCGGGCTACTGTCAGTGTCAGATATGACGTGCAGGGAATAAGCTTTTACATAAGTTATTCAAAATGTTTCAAATATATATTATATATTATATATTATACTATTATTATTATTATTATATATTACATATTTTATAAAAAATATTAAAAATTATATAATTTATTATATTAATTATATTATACATTTTTGAAACAGTCCGAGCGGTATAACCCGCAAGTGCGTCCAGTACCGCTCGAGCTCCGACCGTATTAAAAATCTGTATTTCTCACTTTTAGTTCGTAACAAATGTTTTGTATTGCGAGAAATTCAATATAAATAGTTTACAGAAACTATCAGTGGAGTTTTTATTCTTTTACATTATTTCTGGGCTCTGAAAATAATCAATTTAGCTTAGGTGAGCGGTACACACACCACCTCCCCTATACAACTACCTCAATGTCTGTATTTCTTCTTTCGTTCTGTATTTTGCACACATGCATTTGAAGCCGAAATCGTCCACTTTGACTGGCCTAAAAGGAGATGCCGCGGCGCGGCGTCCACATCTTATTCTACGGCGGTTCGCTACTTAATGTTGCTACGGCGGCAGATTTTTCTTGAACGTCAGTCAGACAAATTAGTTTATTCAAAGCCAACGCCGGCGACTTTCATATGGAGTGTATGGAGAACTCCATACCCAGGAGAATTTTGGGTATGGAATTCCACACCCAGAATTATGTAGGTGTGGAAAGGAAAAGTCATGTTTTTCAAATATTTTTATTACTGATTGCGCATTGCGCGTCGATAAAATGGTATATTGTGCAAGTGATGAAGAACAGCGGGAGGAAATGTTCATTCCCTTCCGCCTCAGTGGATATTCGGTACTCACGTTCGAAACACGTGATTTCCCCCCCGCCCGACAAGCATGAAAGAAGGCTCATTTCATGCCCGTGTTATGAAAAAGTAAGGACCTGTGACGGACGGTCTAGGTAGTGTGGGTTTAATTCCTAACAGTATGATTGACAAGCGAGAACTTGTCCACTATTAAGATTCGATTATCCGTCACATCCGCGATTATAATAATACTAAGAAAAAGATCTACCTTACGATAGACCGGTAAATAGGATTCGAAGCCGTCTAGTCCTATACAGGTTTCAGTCGAATTGTTTAAATAGTTGTTGAGGCTAAATAATATAAAATAATAAAGTTAATGAATACTATAGGTGATTCAAATGATAATGAGAATTGACTGGTAAAAGCATATATATTCTTCTATGATTCTGAATAATAGTGATAAGGCTTCAAGCAACTAACATTGAACTGTCACTTGAAGCAAATGGATAACATGAAATATGAGATAATGAAACAATAAAATATAATATAAAAATAATATAACGGTCACCGACGTAGGGATCGTAAAGGCTTGTTATTTTAGAAAAGAACTGTTATTAACTGTTTGATATAAAATGGAAAGAAGTCTATTCACGATTAGGAAATGATGAAGAAAAATAATATTTGGTCTGAGGTTAATATAAACGATTAATTGAAATTAGAATTCTCTCTCTTTTAGGATATTTATCCGAAATCGCATTTGCTAGTTATTATGTTTAGAAATAATGTTTAACATGTTATGTATGTATATATATATATATATATATAATGTTTAACATGTTATGTATATATATATATATATATATATATATATATATATATATATATATATATATATTAATAAAGTAGCGGTAAATCAAGATCGGTACTTAAGGAGTCCCAAGAAACTTGATTAGGAGACCAGAGTTCGGTCAGGTAAGCTTTTATATAGGTTGGAAAGAAATGCCAAACCGGGATTAGGGATGTTTATCGGAATTCTATGAATTATCCCAGTAGGAGTATTCGCTCCGAAGTCATACCGATCTTGGTTTATTTTATAGTAGTCATAGAACTAAAGTGAAAATTGAATATACATGTGAAATGAATATAATAATAAATGTCGGCCAACTACGACTATTAACAATAATACTGTTCAAATCGAGAGCCGGTCTTCGGCAAGGGATTTACCCGAAATACTACTCGTATCAGCCTACCGGTTTCTTCCTATTAAACTACACATATAGTAAACAACGCAGTTGGTCAGAGAAATAACTAAACTAAAGAATTCTGGAAAACGATACTACCTTGATGGTATATAAATTTATGATATCTAAAAGTGAACGAATTGAGTGAGCGAACGTTGAGACTTAGCTTGGTTTACCTGGCGTTGCATGGGACGCTTGAGTGGTTTTAAATATTTGGCGCCCTCACCTGCGATGAAACGTCGAAGCCTTTCTGTTCTCGTAGTCAGATTTTATAAGGATCGAAAGAGTTGATGAGACGTAGTTTAATTAGGTTAATTTAAACGGGTTATAATTTAGATAGATGTTTCCGAACCGAAGTTAATGAATAAATGAAATGTATATAGTTCTGAAAGTTATTGCATTGAATTGAATGTCAGCCCGATACTGAGTCTAGAATTTACACTGTAGTAATTGGTTGATTTTAATATCATGATTATCCAGATGGGATAAAAGGCTTGAAAAATAGAGTTTATTATAATAACAATTGATTGATAGAAATAATCAATTTATGTCTTTGCACTTATAATTTAAGATGAATTAAACGGATCACTAAACCTTTAGATTATATCACGTTTGTAAGTTTTATTAACGGGTACTGAGTCCTTTATATTATTACTCTAATTTGGAACAAAGAAAAGATTGAATATAACTCTTGGCTCTAGTTAGCACACGGCTCCCTACGTCCACGCACTTCGCGATTTGTCAGAGTTAGATTCAAAGGCGTCGAGGTTCCCTCGGTTGCAATGCTTGCATGTATTAGTGCACGCCTGGCTTAGCCAATTAGGAGCCTACTTACTGCCTAATTGTCACTCGATTGGTTTGGGCGCCTGGGCCCTGTGACGTAGCACAGTCCTCAGCCTATCCCATGCCTCACCTATAGGTGACCCATACCAATATTCATAATAATTCTGAAACTTGCTAAAATCCTAGTTTTAATATAAAATTAACATGCGTTCGCTTGCTCATTAATTACTGAATATCGTTATGTTGATTTTAAGATAATTAATAATATAGTTAATATAATTTTCACAGTTTCTATGAATAAAAGAGAGAGAGAGGTCTTACACCTATAAGTACTAGTATAATGGTATTGTCAGTGAGGGGGCAACGAGAGTTGGGGGTTCCCCGAATCGTCTTTCCTCACGCCGCTTCGCCCTACACGGAGAAAATTTTGCGCGCACCGCCGTCGCACATGCGAGTGCCGTAGTCGAAAAAGTCGAACGACTACGATCTTAGCTTTGTGCGCGCACCCAGCTCGCAGCACGAGAGCTCGGCCTCGCAGAGTGCGAACAGGCCCATCTCACGGGTAGTGGTAAGGCAGGGCTCTCTCTAATACGCAAACGTAAAAGAAGTTGCGATCGCCGCACGCTGAAGGTCTTGAGACGCTTGAGCTCTGAAACTGCGATGGTGACGCGCTCAGGCTTCTGAGCGTGTGGCTGTACTACTTGAAAAAGAGAGTGCGACGGCGGCGCCCGCAAAATTTTCTCCGTGTATTGACGATACTGAGCAGGCCTCGCTATCGGCAACTGCGCAACGGATATTAAATTTGGGAGGTCCAAGTGTTTAAGAGAGAAATATAATATTCCTGAGTGTGAGGGATGTTTATTTCACTCGTCGCTAGCTCTAGATTATATTCCCTATGTAACTAAATAACGTATGGTTAATAATTATATGTTATAAGATTAATTATTTGAATGAAGGTTAAGATGGATATATGAATAAAAGCAGGAATAAGGTTTTTAGGGATAACCTTAGTTACGCACGTAACAGACCCTTCAAGCAAATTTTGTGCATACCATAGTTGCATTTCTTACCGTTCGCCGCTGCGTACTCCCCTCTTGCCCGATACCTGCCATACTGCGGTCCCTTTTAAGCTCAACCTTGATAGTGGTTTCGTATCTGTATGTTACAATATTGCGGCTGAATAACTTAGCGACACTCTATGTCCATGCGGACTTAACTGCGGAATACGACCGGTCAACACTTATAGACAAGTTCATTGAGAGAAATAAGGTACGCCGTACCGCATTCGTTTTGTCTCAATCACGGAGTAGAATAAGGAGTGCAGACTTGGGAACTAAAAATGACTCCGCTTTTCGGAACACTAATTTGATTCGGAACGCGATTTGAGCGCTACGGCCAGAGAATTCCGAAAGTTGCCGAAACAAAAGCTATGAACAGCGCATACAAATTTCTGAAATTCGGTGTGACATATGAAAGTGTTTCAGCAACCATCTCACTTTTTTTAACGTTTTCTTTCAGAAAACGCTTGAAAACAGTAAGAAGGAAAAATCTCCCTATTCCGGCTTCAAGCTTAAAAATTTTTAGATCTGACCCACGATTTTTCAGAATTTTTTCAGATTTTTAAACTGTATCGATCAATATACTCGTTTTCAAAAATTGCAGAAAATTCAAATTATGTCGGAAAAATCTAAAATAAAAATGAAGTGCTTTTTAAAGTGGAAAGAGTCATATGAAAACTCGCGGGCCCAATCCGAGAGGTCAAGGGTCAGACCCAGGTTGATTTGAGATGGAATACCCCATATTTAACCTGCAATGTCGAGTTTATTGCGCGAAAGAGAAAAATGTTCACTTACAGTCCGCGGTATAAAAAAACAACCCTTTTTTTTTTCCATTGTTTTGTGCCTGATTTACAACCGTGAGGAAAAATGAGCAAAAAAAAATTTACCAAATGTAATTTGACGTATTCTTTCAAACCTCCGTGTTTCAAACCACAGATGATATATTTTGCAAACTACGGAGTTTTCAAACCATTCAAACTTCCTTCTTCTTCCCCGCCTACCGCCCGCGCGCGTTGCTGCAGGTATTTCGCGTGTTTTCCGCCAGTATCGCTAGTATCGCATTCAGCTAGCGCTGTTTACCGCTTAGCGCGTCGAAAACTGGGGCCACTTTTTCGGGCTTTAATAGCTTGAGTTTGCAGTTTGCACTCCTTATTATACTCCGTGGTCTCAATAAATGGAATAAAAATTGAAAAATGTGTACCCCCCCCCCCCCCCCCCCCCCCGCTCCCGCTCAGTTGAGTCACTCCATACCCGAAAATTTTGCAAGTCGCCGGCGCTGTTCAAAGCTGCCGGTTTATATACGTGCTTTTGGGTCTGAAAAATACTGTGTTCATTATAAGATTCGGGAATTTTCTCAACCTGTCGGGAGTCGTATTTTCTCGTTCGTGTGATACGTTATTCTAGTCTTCAGTGACATAACAACAAAAAAGTGAGGTGTGAATGATTCTCCAAATTATGTACTTGGGGTGGATTCTGAAACTATCGTACGATCACTCTAAGATAAAGTGTATACTTTCTGTTCTTGAGCACTTAAATACTTAATCGCTGAATATCAGTGATCGTTGAAATATCATGGATAGGTATCAGAGATCGTCTAATTACGTCTAATTATTTTCCAAAGTCATTGTTCGATTATTTTTCTAATATCATTGTTGGTGATCATTATTCTGCAATAACAATTCGAAAAATCTGTAGCTTATTGTCTCACCCTTTAGTACTTAACGAAAGAAGACTGAGTTTTGTTCGAGAAAATATGGAAAAAGCCAGAAAATCAAAAGTAATTAGAAAAAGTAATTATCTAATTATTTTTGCTAATTACTTTCAATCTTATGGTTTTTTTCATCCTTTTTCGAAATAAAATCAGTCTTTATTCGTTTGGTACTAAAAGGGTAAGATAATAGGCTACAGATTTTTCGAATTGTGATTGCAGAATAATGATTAACGACGAAGATATTAGAAAAGTAATCAAACAATGACTTTGTGAAGTAATCAAACGTACCCATCCCTGATAGGTATATACTAGGGTGGCTGTTAAAAAAAAAAGTTGGCCTGGATGGCCTTCAATCGGTTCTAAATGTGGAAAAAATAATTCTCCAATTTTTTCAGATTTTTATTTTGACTCCCTATGGGCCCTATTTTCACATGAACTTTTTTTAATTCGTAAAAATCCTGATTTCAGTTGGGTCTAATTTAAATCAGCGAGATTGCATCGGATACGTTTTATTATTGTATATTACACACAGCTCGAGTGAAAAAATTGAAATTATTATTTTACATATTTTAATATTTAATATATCGATTAATTAATTATTTTCTACTGATTTTTCTTTCTAAAAGATTTAATTTTTTATTTTATCATTGTGTCTTAAAACTTTGCTTCATAAGACTTTCGGCCTTTTACGTTCTTCTTTATTTCTCGACGACTGATGATTACTTTCCTCAAATTGTTTCTCTAAAAAAAAAATTATCAAAAATTTGAACCTAATTATTGAACACTGAACTGGAATATGCTATCCACACACCTCTTTTCCATAGATTCGAAAATCACGTACTTCCAAAGTACACGGAAGATTTACAAAAATATAAAATACGACATTGTATGTATCACTAAAAAAATGGATAGAAAATATTTAAGCGAATTAAAACACCCATACGACTCATATGAAATAACCCGATTACGATTTTTGACTATGTTTTACAGAACTATGAATATTATCGTTAATTATTCGATTCAGGTTTGTTGATTAGATTTTTAATCTAAAAATTACTTAAATTAGGGTTTTTACAAATTTAAAAAAGTTCACGTGAAAATAGGGCCCATAGGGAGTCAAAATAAAAATCAGAAACAAATTAGAGAATCATTTTTTCCACATTTAGAACCGATTGAAGGCCATCCAAAATAACTTTTTTTTTTTAACGACCACCCTAGTATATACATTCGGGTGGACGTTAAATACCTAGTGTTGTAGTTTGATTCTCATTCCGGAAATAAAACAATTACCTATTTGGTGCAGTAATACGTGAGATATAATTTATTAAATACAATCAATTAAATAACAAATACAATACATATATGACACAGCGTGAGCAACATTATAAACGGATTTTAAACTAACACTAATTAATTTAAGACTGAAGAAGTGTTCAAGTGACATACTTAGTGTTACCCAAAGATTTTGTAGTTTTTTTCCAACAATTAATTAAATGGTGCCTTAATAAAATGCCACGAAAGCTCTCAGTAGACGATAACAACTTGTTACACGAACTGAAATTGTTGAACGTTTTCAACGGGGATGCCCTTAAAACTCGGTCTGATCCTGTGTGGCAAGAACTTGCTGATAGACTGGGCAATACAGTGAAACCAGTATCCCTGTATATGCGAATATCCCAAGATCGGCATCGTATTAGGGAGAAAATCCAAAGCCGTCTCAGCAGCTCACAAATTATCGAAAATGGAAGCACTATTACACAAAGTGTACCAACCCATCTCGGAGAGGATTGTCACGTCGGTTTATGTTCAAATTTGGTGGCAAAAGACGAACTTACCGAGGAGGATGCTCTTAGCCATCCAAATGACGTGTCAAATTTGTTGTGTGATGAAAAAATGCCTGATTCTCCCGAAATTAACAATTTAAGTTTTCATCGAGTAGAACAACTTGAAGATTTGATTGGAATCACTACTAGTGCCACTACTGTTGTTCCTGGTTTTTTATCGCCTCAAGACCATAATTTTAGCCCAACCCTCAGTGAGCATACACTAGCTCATGATGAGCATACCCCAGCTTACGAAAGCGATACCACGCTCACACTCAGTACCAGTTCTGTGGAATCTGTTACTCCAAAGATCCCAAGTAAGACGTTACAATGTTTCAGTGATAGTCTTGAGGAGTTATGCGATGATCCAAATTACGCATGGCATGAGATGAACCCTGATTCCGAAGATGAAGCAGTCTGCGAAAATCTTCTGCAAACCCAAGATCTGGGTAACGTAATTGGAGACGACTCTATCAAGATTCGCGGCAGCGAATCGCCGCCAAGTACCCGTAGGCAGGCGAGAGCTAGCCGCGAGACTATTTTCTCGGGGGAACTCTTTATACCTGTAAGCACGGGGTCATAACTTCGGAACGCGTGGATATTTTTCGATAAAATTTACAACACAGATATTCCCCCACCACACGACTTCGCTGTATAAATTAGATCGAAATCGGTACGCTGGTTTCCGACTTATTAGTCACCAAAGTTGATGAAAAAGCATCTTCTCCTTCTTCTCCTTCCTGGTTTTTCGCTAGACGCTTGCTTGTCCTCACGTTTCTGAACGAACGGCGTCACGGATCGACTTGAAATTCGAAACGTGGTTACAAGCCATTGAATTCTCGCCCCCTATTGATTTTGGCATGAATCGGAATCCGCACTCGGTCGATATGTGATAATAAAGTTACCAAGTGAACTACAAAGGGTCGACGAAATCAAAATGGCCGTCGGATAGCTGTCAGATCGCGTTATTGACAGTTAAAATATTCATAATTGTGTATATAATCATATTATATAGTTATATATTTATATTATATAATAATATAATGTGTTATCGGACATGCTAATAGTTTTATATCAGTGAATCAGTGATCAGTGAATAATATAAGAGTGAAATAATGCGACGACCGTGGTTTCATGCCGATGACTGTCATTACTCATTATTAATAATTATTGACTGCATGATGGCATCTCGCAATTGTACGGAACAGATCCTCTGAGCTGGGTTCAAATATAGAGAATAAACCAACGAACCTGGCAAAATATTATTTTACTACTGACCGGAGGAAGTGAAAAAAAGGTTACGATGAAAAGGTTATGATTTTCACTAGATTTGACATTTGTTCACACAATAATAGATGAATAGAACAGCCTCAACTTCTTTAGTTCCACTAAATGCATGACTGGTTATTTGTTTATTGATTTGTATGTTTCCTACCATCTCAAAGGGACAATTCTGGATCTCTTGACGTTAACATACCGCCGACGTTGACTTTTAGCGCCCGTGCTATCTTCTTGTTTCTTTGCTACCCCCGTTCACCTCCGCCGGCCCCTATATATTTTGACAATCAACAATTGAAGACGAGGAAATCCTGACTCTACGATAACGCTACCCACCGATCAGGCACTATCGACAGGAGTCTTCAGGAGTCGTTACCGCCCACGGTAACGCCAGCCATTCGTTTTGGGCTCAGGCCGTGATTCCATTTGCTAGTTAGCGTCATCACAGCGTTGAGTTTTGCCTGAGTTCAATTGGTGATTGTCGTTGATAAACGTTCAAGTTGCTTAGCGACCTTGTATTTGCCAGTGGAAAACAAAGCATATAGACGGTAACGGAGGTGAAAGGGGACTCACGGAGCAGCGCAACGACAGCACGGGCGCTCAAAGTTACCGTTGGGCGCTATGTTAATTAGCTCAAGCTTTCAATCCAGAATCGCGGTACTGAAATATTTTCCAATTACCAAACCGATAGACTGGACGAACGTGAAGCTTTATGTAAACCGACAACGAACGACCTGATCAGGAACAAAGTCTGCTGTTTACTCCGAACCTTACAATTGATATAGTCCCTTGTGATGATACATGCTAAAAAAATTAGTGGCAATATACTGAAACCTCTGCTTCAATTATTTGTTATTTTGTATCTTTTACAGCCACCTGGACCATTCCTATCCTATTATCAATCTATTAAAATGGACGAAGATAACACTTTGACAAAACGACGTCCCAAACGAAGGTTCCGATTATTAATCCGTTGGAATAGACGAACATAATACTTTGGCAAAACAGCGTCCCACGACAAAGGTAGCCCACAGCCCATAGCTCCGAAATGATAACAATGCTAGGAAAATTAGTAATAATATACTGAAATCTCTCCTTCAATTCTTTGTTATTTTATATCTTTCACAGTTACCTGGACCATTCCTATCCTATTATCAATCTATTGAAATGGACGAAGATAACACTTTGACAAAACGACGTCCCTGAACGAAGGTTCCGATTATCAATCCATTGAAAAAGACGAACATAACACTTCAGCAAAACAGCCTCCCAAGACAAAGGTAGCCTACGTGGAGAGTTGGAGAGCCCAAAGCTCCAAAATAATAACAAGCTACACTGAAAACTCTCTAGCGCAGTCGGCAATATAGTCAAGAGTGGTAGCCGCTCTTAGGCCAGCGCAGCTAGCGCGCTCGCTAGTGCAGCTACTATACTCGAATCGAGTTTAGTCGCTACACTCAACTCCTGGCACTGTAGTCAAATCACCTCAGCGCGCTAGCTACTCTTTCAGCGCCAGCTACTACTCTCAAACTCGCATTAGCCACTGTAACAAGATTCAGCCTAATAGCCTTGCCGCGATATTGCTGGCTGCGCCAGGGAGTTTTCAGTGTAGGAAAATTAATAATAATATACTGAAATCTCTGCTTCAATTCTTTGTAATTTTCTATCTTTCACAGTCACCTGGACCATTCCTATCCTATTATCAATCTATTGAAATGGACGAAGATAACACTTTGACAAAACAACGTCCCATAACACAGGTTCCGATTATCAATCTGTTGAAATAGACGGACGTAACACTTCGGCAAAACAGCATCCCAAGACAAAGGTAGCCTACAGCCCATAGCTCCAAAATGATAACAATGCTACACTGAAAACTCTCTGGCGCAGTCAGCAATATAGTCGAGAGTGGTAGCCGTTCTAAGGCCAGCGCAGCTAGCGTGCTCGCAAGTGCGGCTACTATACTCGAATCGAGTTTAGTCACTACACTCAACTCCTGGCGCTGTAGTCAAATCACCTCAGCGTGCTAGCTACTCTTTCAGCGCCAGCTATTACTCTGAAAATATCATTAGCTACTGTAACAAGACTCAGCCTGATAGCCGAGCTGCGATATTGCTGGCTGCGCCAGGGAGTTTTCAGTGTAGGAAAATTAGTAGTAATATACTGAAATCTCTCCTTAAATTCTTTGTTATTTTATATCTTTTACAGTCACCTGGACCATTCCTATTTTATTATCAATCCATTGGAATAGACGAAGATAACACTTTGAAAAAACAACGTCCCAAGACAAAGGTAGCCCACAGCCCATAGCTCCAAAATAATAAAAATGCTAGGAAAATTAGCAGTAATATACTGAGATCGCTCCTTCAATTCTTTGTTATTTTATATCTTTTACAGTCACCTGGACCATTCCTATCCTATTATTAATCCATTGGAAGAGACGAGCATAACATTTCGGCAAGACGATGTCCCAAAACAGAGGTAGCCCCCACAGCTGCTCCAAAGTTATAACACTCTACATATCTTCTTCAAATGAACCAACTTCTACCAGCCTACCAATCACTAACTTCATCTACCTATACATCAGCACCGCAAACTGATTACCAAACAGACTAATATATTTGAAATTGCTGATCATTGAAAGTGTTATAATAGTACAGTACGACACAAGTACGCACACACGTGTCGTATAATATTTTTTTAAACTCAGTGTGCGAAATTCTTGACCTGTAAAAAACTCTAGAAAATAGGGAAGTATAGTATATACAGGGTGAATTGCTAACGTCTGAACACTCAGAGCAGCGTAGAGGTGGCCACCACAAAATTGTCAATTGTTATATTGGTTTCGGGCTTTCTCATTAGTTGAAATTGGGAAACAATTGCTGACGCTGGACTCTTGGCAAAGCCCCTCCATTAGAAACAAAATACTTTCAGTAATGATTTTCAATAGCATAAAATTTTATTAGTCTTCGTAACTAAAGAAATAAAGAAATCAGAGAAAAAAAAACTCGTTTTTTAGGCTTCTATATAATATCCCTTTTCGTAGTCTATCGATGGAAACGCAACTTGCACAGTTATATCAGACAAGCAAGTCTCATTTGATTTTGATAGAATTATATTATTTTTCACATAAATTTTATTATTTATAAATAATATGTCATGTTAATTTAACATTTGGTAACGCGATCATTCAATCAGTCATATGTATGTCAACACAACTTGACACGAAATTGAGAAAGTTGGATAGAAAAAATTATCTTAGAAATTATTTTTAAACGAAGAGAACTTAATTATTGTTACATAGGTAAGTGTGTGAATCGGGCACTCCGCACACTTCCAATAGGCATGAGGAATCGAGTTTCGCACACTGAGTTTAAAATGAGTACATTACGATACGAGTGCGGTAAAACTGTTTCTGACCAGTGTGAGGTTGCAGCACGAGCCGAAGGCGAGTGCTGTAATCACACGAGATCAGAAGACTATAACTATAACTGGGTCGGGTGATGTACAAAATTTACTTTATGAGGAGTGAAAATGTGAGTGTTACCCATGCTTAGCATTCTGACACTGAGTAAAGTAAAATTATTTAAAGATCTATAAAATGAGTCAGAATATTTAATATCTTTCAAAATCTAGTTATATCGTTTGATAGCTTGAAATATGCTATCCATTAGATTGTTGGTGAAATTACATTAGTTCTTTGAAATCATTTGAAATTATGCACCTTTCGATTTTCCGGAAAATTAGCTGTAGTATTTAACCATCTAGGCTATTATGTGTCATTTCAAGCTCATATACACTTCAAATAACAAGTAGTTGACCAATCACTTCAAACCGTACACACTGACCTGTATCTGTATGAAACAACCTCCGCTGTAAATCCAACCACTGACTCAATCTACCTATTCCATACTACATGTAATTTCTTGTTGGTGTAATATGCGAACCAATTGTGATTATTTAAGTCAAAGGCAACACAGTCTTCCATGCTATGGCGCAAAAATTACTGATTAAGTTCTAAATTAAGTTAAAACTGTATAAGACAACATTGAGTTCCATTTAATAAATTATTTATGTTTGTCACAGTTGACAATTGAAGTGAATGTGTTCTTCTCTCACTGAATGTTTCTCTCCTTGCCCAAATTCCAAATGTATTTCTTGTGATGATCATAGACTATAATAAGTAATAACGTGTAACCCCGCTGAAATTGAATGAGTAATTCCTCGTATGAAGAACGTCCACTTACATGTACGTACACACAGAGAGCGATTCTGTGTATAATAAGGAGCCTAAAAGGTAGGTCAACGTGAAACGCCTGCAATAGGCCACCGACGATGCACCCATAAGAAATAGCATGAGGTGCGTCGTCGGTCGCCTATTCCGCGAATCCTAGTCGCGGCAGATTAACCCTGGGCGAAAATACGTATAACTCCTGTACATACAACATGTATTGCGTGAATGATCGGGGGTTTGTTGAGATTGTCGGCTGTATGGGATAGCGGTATCAATGCTCCGTACTTGCAAAAAGTAGTGAAATCCCACGAAAAACATCCAAAGATGTAAAAACAGCCGCCAAGTACCCACACGAAAATCACAATTGCTTTATAAGCAAAACGTTTCGCCAGTCTCTGTCGTGAAATCAAGAAAAAAGCCAAGCACCGAACGTATCCCTGCGATCTTTCAGCAAGTCTACGTCGTGAAGTCGGAGTTTCGTGTGAGGATATCGAAACATCATTCCAAGAGCTACGTACTTGGCGGGCACATTCAGTTCCTTAGCGCTATACGGACAACCGGCGTCTTTTTACGCGAAAATTGAGTTTTTAATGCGACAGCAATTAAATACACTGAAACTTTAGTCATTCCAACCAATAATCGTATCAGAAAATACTTCTACGTGTCCCTAATTATGTGTATGACTTCACAGACGTGAATACCGTATATAATAAATAAAAATCGTGGACGTTTCACTGTCATTGAATTATCAGATCAGACTCGGAACTCTGGAATCACGTACCTCACTATGGAGCCAATGAGCGATGTTACTACAGTAAGTTCTCCCATGATAGGTGACATACCGCAGAGCTCGAGTACATAAGTAGTATTAATTATGGAAGAATGAACTTATTCACTTGCGAAACTATCGAATTAAGAAAACTCTACTTTGCTATTTCGGTATGGAACCTAAAACTTGCAGCTATACGGATATACGTGTATGCTCTAAGTAGCATAGAGTGTGATAGTTTGATATAATGATGAACATAAAATTCAGTTGATAATTGCTTTGGTGTACTTATACTATGTCATAAAATATTGTTCACGATGCATGCGTATGTGCAGGTGCACGACCGTATACACGTAGTGGAAATGATCAATTTCAATACCTGAAACCCATCCTCATAACAGTTCAGCCTCACTTGAGTGCAAAAATATTTTGTTGCTTATTCGATTGTGAAGAATAATCATTCGCAACTACACATTCGTGGCAGTTGAGAGATTAGCGCGTGCGAGTTTACGGGAGTGGTGTAGTGCGGGCGCCGAAGGTCGTGTATTCACGATCGGAAACATGTTACTTGGAGACATCCATTCGCCGCCAAGTACCGATACAAGCAACTGTTCACAGTTCGGAAGAACTGTAAGATAAACAGCCAAACACAAAATAAAACTGCAAGGAGTCGTGTCTTATCAATCGATGTATTTTAGATGCCAGATTTGATGGATAGACAATATGGAAAACAGTCGCAAAAAAAATGTTTCACAAAACACGATGAAGTACTATCAATCCGAAGCGAAAGCAACAAACACAAAGAAAAAAAACTGAATGTGCCCGCCAAGTACGTAGCTCTTGGAATGATGTTTCGATATCCTCACACGAAACTCCGACTTCACGACGTAGACTTGCTGAAAGATCGCAGGGATACGTTCGGTGCTTGGCTTTTTTCTTGATTTCACGACAGAGACTGGCGAAACGTTTTGCTTATAAAGCAATTGTGATTTTCGTGTGGGTACTTGGCGGCTGTTTTTACATCTTTGGATGTTTTTCGTGGGTAAATTCTTTCCCAGCTATTTTGAAGTTTTCAGAAGATAACGTTGATCGCGCCATCACTTGTAGCACACGTGTACGGAAGACTTGCGAAACAGAGGTCAAAACATTTACCTTGCCATCAGAGTTTTTGAAACGATACTGGACCAAAGATGCTAAGCGTTTCAAAAAAGGATGGACGGATTATTTTAGTAAACATTTTGCAAAAGTCAATCCGTATTGCGTTTTAAAGTTCGAATTGCATGCTCTAAGTTATGGTATCAAAAAGTCGAGATTTTCTAGATTTAACGCGCAAGCTATGTGTAAAATGCATGCGTGCATGAGTTTCAAATTTTATGTCGACACAGATTTGAACGATGCATGTGATACTATTGTAAAATACGTTGAGTACGGTAAGTTCACTCATTCGGAAGACGAAGTTCATCGACGACAAATACGGGGGCAACAGCGGAAAGATAAAGGCTTCGAAATGGGATCGACTGCACCTAGTATTCAGGCGTTGAAGGACTTAAAATCCGTACCCGAGGATGTTTTGGCTTTAGGCAATAGAAACGATGCTCCTAGTGCTACAATTTTGCAGAAAATCGCGCAGGAACATCGTTGTCGAGATGATCTAGATTCGGATCACCACAAATTTATTTGTAAACTGAAAGAAGAGTTCGATTCTAAGCCGGAGTTACGGGGTAAGCATTTTAGTGGTTATATTCAAGGGTACGGATTTTATCCGTTCTATACGATTTTATTTACACCACCGCAATTAGCATACGTTAAAGATCTGGCCAAAACGACCGACGTTTTTTGCCACCTGGACTCAACTGGGTCTATTATACAGCTTCCACCCCAGGGTGGAAAAAGACCTTACTATTATGCTCTAGTAATTCCAGGGAGTAAACAATTTTCACCAATGCCAATTGCTGAATTTATTTCATGCGCGCACACAATAACTTACATCGAGTTATTTCTAAACACATTTTTCTTTGCATTGAAACAATGTTCGAATCAAAAAAAGCCAGTGATTTCCAAGATCGAAATGGATTTTAGCCGAGCTCTAATTCAAGCGTCTATCAAAGTTTTTCACGGAAAGACACTTACGGAGTACCTTAACGATAGGTGGCAAGAGGTAATTGTTCCGAACACTAAGCACGAACCAATTACAGTGATCCATATATGCTCGTCTCATCTCATACACGCTGCCATATTGCAAATCAAAAAATTTACCAAAGATCCGTTCACCAGAAAGTTATTAGCCAGTTCTATGACGTTGTTAATACACAGTCGCGATTTGCATGATGCAGACCAAGTTTTCAGAGACATCATAGTCACGTTCGGAGTTCCGAAAAAATCCATAGGCTTTGAGGAAGCATTATCAAGAATCGATAAACTGGAAAGTGTGGGAATTGGTACAGGCGAAAAGAATGATGAAAATGAAATGAATATAGATGAGCTGAATGAACAAGTTTTAGAAGCCAAACACACGATTCGTGAGCGTTCGCCATTCTATCATCATTTTGAAAAACAGTACGAAACCACATATAGTTTTTTAAAAAATACTGAGGGTGGACCTAACCGTTTCTATGTTCCGCAATTTTTGGACCATTTATTACAGGAATACCTCCCATACTTTCCTCTCTGGTCAGCGTTGGTTCTACAACGTTTCGGGTTGAGAAGAGACTCCAACGCTACGGTCGAGAACTGGTTTAAAATAACTGAACACTTCATATTTGAAGGCAAAATGAAACAATCAATACCTCGATTCCTTCAACAAATGGAACAATATATCATTCCTAGATTGAATCTCCGTAAATATGGCTTACAAACTACAAGGCAGAAAAAAAATACAGAAAAAAAACGGCTCGCTATTACTAATGATAATGTAAAAGATATTAAAAAAGATAGGACTGACGTGCGAAAAAATGCTAAAATAGATGACAATAGAAACTATCCTAAAATTGACAAGACTAAGACAGAAGTACGAAACGAAAAGTACACTAAAAAAGCCGAAACTGGTATGGAAATTGACATTGATTTATGTGAGGAGTACTGGAATCGGAAAAAAAAAACTGTTCCAATAAAGGGTTGTTTCGGAAAGTTTGATAAAATAATTATATGTAAAAAAAGTAAAATCATGGATGAACCTGCGCCATCGAAAATGATAGCGTATGACTTCAATGACAACATTTTAGAACTGGAGCAATCATCCGATACCTCTGCTACCTGCCCACATGATTCTGGGACTCAGGATCATCAACTGATTGATAAGGATTTATCGGCACCAAGACTTGGAACCGTCGATACTTCACTTACTTTTGATGAAACTATGTTCCCGAGATTCAATTCGTTGGAAGAAGACGACAATGGCAATGTTACTATTAATAGTGACGCTCGTATCCCGCTTCTACGAGGAAATTCTAATTCCGTGCCATGGAAGAACTGTTTTGAATATCCAACGAATTGGGCCTCGATAGAACGACTTGTAGTTTACAATATACAAATATACAAAGAAGGCCTTGCAAGCTTGATGCCCAATAATTGGGTGAACGACAGTATAATAAATGCATTTTTAACTGTTTTGGCGAACGCGTATCAAGGAGGTCCGTTGCCATTCGACGTGTACTTTGTCGAGGCACTAATGTGCAGAAAAGAACGTAATTTCGGCTATTACATACGATCAAAATCCGAACAGGCGTGGACCTATGATTCCTGGATGATTCCAATAAACACCGGCAGAACACACTGGACGTTGCTGTTAGTAGTGTTCCCACACAAATGTTTCGTCTACATAGACTCTCTCCACGGCACACCAAGAAGCGGCTTGATTGAAAATGTATGTATTTACATTGATAATGTCTTCAATGCCGAAGGTTTGCCAGCATTTGAGTGGAAACACTGGACATTATTTTGTCCTCGCGATGTTCCAAGCCAAAAATCAGCAGCCGGTGGAATCAGTGGAAACTGTGGCATTCATCTGAGTGCATGGGCGTACGTTATTTACAGTTCATCGTACATTTTTTTTGAAGAAAGTGACATGGACTGCATGAGAAAGTGGATGATGAAGTTACTCTTAGATCTCGAAGGTTGCACGGAAGGCACGACTACAAAAAGGGTAGCTGGTAAAAAAAGCAAATTGAAATCGGTGCCAGAGCGTATAGTGCGTGGAAAATTTGATGTACAGCAAATAGCGAGGTCAAATGAGGCACCAATGGGTTCAGACTCAACAATTGAGTACTGCGCATCTTTAAACAAATTATTAGAAGCGAATAAATGCGTGCGCTACAGTTTCCGAAGCCGCCGATAAAATTACACACCATTTCGACGTAGGCGCGCTCATTATTTTTCTAGTGCCCAAACTCCAAAAATTATTTCCAGTTTGTTCAATTTTTGATCGTGTATTCTTCATTTTTTCTTCAACCTCTGTCTTCAAGCCTTTATCGTATAATATATACCTATTATGATACGCGAGTACATATGGATGCCAAAAGGGCGTATTCGTCAGACTATAATTATATTGCTAGTCATATACTCCAAAAATTATTCTAAGTTCGTGATAATTTTTTAGTATGATTAATTTTTTCTTCAGCTTCTTCCTCCGAGCTTCTTGGAGATATTATCAAACACATACTAGTGCGCTATATGGGTGTACTTGACTACTTATTATTATATTATTAGTTATTTATTTTATATATACTAGCGTATTTGGCGCGCTGCGCGCGCCTTAGCCCATACCGTATGGGACGTACCTCCATAAACCTTACAATAAAAATTAAAAATTGGATGTAATAATCTGTATATCTTCATTCATTCGTCGTGTCGAAATTTCGTTTTTTTCGATCCATATTTATTTACTCTCATTTTCAAATTTGTTGTCACTTCGAACTCTACACGACGAATAAGTGAAGTACACAGATTATTAAACCCAATTAAAATGTTTGATTTTCATTACAAGATTTATGGAGATACGTCTCTATAATATATATACTTACATCCATAAACACATATGTATATATGGATATGAGATAAGATGTGGATATTAAATTAGATGGATATATATATATAATAATATATGTAATAATTGATATAACCATTTAACTATGTCTCAATGAAATCAATTATTTATTTATTCATTTCATTTAAAAAATGAAATCAGCGAAGGTTTTTTATATTTTTTTTTGAATATAAAAACAGTATTGCAGTTTTTATGTTTGTTGACAGTTTTGGGATAAGTATTTATTCAGGTAATTATGAATTAAATAATTCTTTATAAACATAATTCTTCACGGTTGTATTATTTCGTTGACTTCCAAGGTAAATTTTCAATGATTGCCACGTGCGCACTCGCGATAGAGCTACATACAGTTGTCCGTGATTGAAAACATCTTTTCGTAAATCAATTCCAATTTTGTCGAAGGTTTGACCTTGTGATTTGTTAATTGTAATCGCGAAGGCTAATTTGATGGGGAATTGTCTTCGAGTGAAAGAAAATGGATATACATTTTCACACATCAAAGTAATTCTATTTAAGAATATTATATCTCCCGCTTTATCTCCAGTTAGAAGTTCACACAACAATAGATTTGTTCCAGCTTTTAGTAGTAATAATCTCGTGCCATTGACTAAACCTTCGTTGATACTCAAATTTCTGATCAACATGATTATCGAAAATTGTCGTAATCGTAATTCGTACGGTGTATATCAATTAAGTATATATATATATATATACTATATATATATATATATAGGTATATATATATACCTATATATATAAATATATATATATATATTATATATATATATATATATATATATAATATAATATATATATACATATAGGTATATATGTATATATGTGCTGTAATATATAGATATATACATATATATATATATATACCTATATATATATATATATATTAGGGTGGGCTAAAAAAAACTTTTAATTTTGTTTTCTTCAGTTACCATGAGAATATTGTTCAAGATGATGAAAAAAAAATCCTCTGAAAATTTGAGCTCTTAATATTAATATTAAGAGGTGCCTCATCGCGATTTTTGATTTCCCATTTAAATAACACAGAAAATTTTTTTTTTTTTTTATTTGGAATTTTATTCCGTTCCAACGAATCATCGTGTTATAAAAATCACACAGATCTATATATCTACTACATATATGTATCTATGTATATGTGTATATATATACACGTGTATATATCAAATTAATATGGCATTATATTCAAAACTAATCGTAATCGTGATGTAAGTTATAGACAATTATTCACATTAGATTCATCAGAAGCTAATTAAACCAGACTTGGAACATTTTCTGTTGTGATCCCAATAAGCAATCACTATTCTATGTATACAATGTATGTATGTATGTATGTATGTATGTATGTATGTATGTATGTATTATACTGGACACTAGCTAGTCAGTCAAAGCCCAGCACTCAAATAATAAACAGGTGTTTAAGCTACAAGTGTTTCCGTTATTACTACATGGCATCATCATTATCCATATTTCCAATAATAAATAAGTAATAATTAAGAAATAGGATAAGTTATAAACATGGCGCAGTCGGTAGTGTGTTAAAAATAGACACAGGAGACAAAAAGAACCTGAAAAAGTCAAAGTGAAGTGGAAATAAAGAAAACAGAAGTTAACCTGACGCAATGGACGGATTAAATAAACCGGCTGTATACAGCCTTGAAGGAGACGTTGCAGAAAACTGGAGAAAATTCAAAAGGGACTACGAGCTTTTCATGACTGCAACAGGCCGTAGCGGGAAAGCAAAAAATATACAGGCGGCAGTATTACTAAACCTGGTTGGTGAGGAAGCTAGAGAGCTGTTTGAAACGCTAGAAGTAAGCGACGATGAGAATCCTGAAGCGATACTGCAGGCATTCGAAAGCCACGCCAAACCGCAGGTTAACGAAACATTCGAGCGATTTGTGTTCAACAGAAGAGGACGTCAAGAAGGAGAAACGATCGAGCACTATGTAGCCGAACTGAAAAAACTGGCAAAGACGTGCAAATATGACACGCTAACTGATTCCATGATCAGAGACAATATAATTCAACACATGGATGATACGGTTCTGCAACAGGCGGTGCTAAAAATAAAAGACCTTGAGTTGGAGACGCTAATAGAAAATATAAAAACGGCAGAAGTCAGTCGAACACAGGCGAAGAAAATACAAAGTGATAAAACGGAAAAAGCTATTGTCGACGCAGTCCGACAGTACTCCAAAAATAAAGAGAGAAACAAGCATCAGTACCGCACGAAAGAAGGAGAAACAAGACGGCCACAATCATACTCGAAGCGTCAACACACAGAACGAACACAGGCGGCAGAGCCAACCGAATCTGGAAGAGGATCAACACAGCCGGGTTCAAGTAAGAAGACAATAAGCACGTTCCGGTGCAGGAGGTGTGATCATCGGCATGGGCCACGTCAATGTCCAGCCTACGGTAAACAGTGTACGAAATGTCAGAAATATAATCATAGCGCGAAGGTATGTCGATCGTATAATAACAAAGAAAAAATAAACGCGATCAATAACGATGAAAGCAGTGAAGAATACAGTGATAGATATGATAGTTATACTAGCGACAGCGATTTCACAATAAACAGTCTAAAAGTAGGAAGAATAAAAGAAAATGACTCGAAACAAACAGATTGGAAAATAAAACTCAAAGTAGGAAAGTCGAAATTGCGAGTAAAAGTAGACACCGGGGCAGAAAGTAACGTAATACCGTACGAGCTGTGCGAAAAAATAGGCTATACGGATAAAATAAAACAGAAAAAGATAGTACTGGAAGCGTATGGCGGGTTCAAAATAAAAGCACTCGGAGTAGTCGCGATCGAAATAGAATATAACAAAAAACTGTACAAACTTGATTTCACAGTAATAAAAGAAAACGCAGAGCCACTGATTGGGCTAGAAACTACTAAAATACTAGGTCTAATTAGTAATGTAAGTACGGTAAAAAACAATGAATTAGAGGAAGAAAAATTTGTAGAAAAATATAAGGATGTGTTCACAGGATTAGGTCAATTTCCGGGAGAATATGAGATATTAACAAACCCAAAAGCAGAACCAGTAGCCAAACCGCCGCGTAGAATGCCGAAGGTAGTAAAAAACAAACTGAAAAAGTATCTTAACGAACTAGAAAAAAGAAAAGTTATAAGCAAATATGAAAATCCGACAAGTTGGGTGAGCAATCTTGTGCTGAGGGAGAAACCGGACGCTACATTGCGAATATGCATGGATCCAAAGCATTTAAATGAAGCTATTAATCGTCCGTTTTACGAAATTCCGACCACAGAGTCAATAGCAGCGAAGCTCACGGGGAAAAAGTACTTTACTGTTTTAGACTTAAAAGACGGGTTTTGGCAAATAAAATTAACCGAAAAAAGCTCAGAAATTTGTGCATTCTCGACGCCGTTTGGTTGCTATAAGTTCAACAGACTCCCGTTTGGTTTGAGTTGTGCACCGGAAATTTTCCAGAGAAAAAATGATGAGGTTTTTGGTAAAATACCCGGAACAATAGTATATTTTGATGACATCCTAGTAACAGGAGAGTCCGTTGAAGAACACGATGAACTGTTAGAGAAAGTAATGAAGAAAGCGAGAGAAATGAATGTTAAATTTAACCAGAGAAAAGTCCAATTCAGACAGACATCGGTCAAGTATGTAGGCTATGTATTTGATAGCAGAGGTAAGTCGATCGATCCAGATAGAGTACAGGCAATCATAAACTTAAAAGATCCGGAAAACAAAAAAGATTTACAACGCATACTAGGTACGATAAATTTTCTCAGGGAATTTTTACCGCACTTAGCGGCAGAAACGAATCAACTTCGAGAGTTACTAAAAGACAAAAACATGTGGTGTTGGACGGCAGTCCACCGAGAAATACTTAATCGAATAAAAAATGAGATAGCAACGGCACCGATATTGCAAAATTTTGATGAGAATAAAGAAATAGAAATTCAAACAGACGCGTCCTCCACAGGACTCGGATGCTGTTTATTACAAGGGAATAAGCCGGTTGCCTTCGCATCACGAAGTCTAACTGACACTGAGAAAAACTACGCACAGGTTGAAAAGGAACTGATAAGCATTGTTTACTCGGTGAAGAAATTTCATAACTATATATACGGTAAGCCTGTAACAGTCTGGACCGATCACAAGCCTCTGGTATCAATAGGAATAAAAGAAATATCAAAGATAGACTCAACACGCTTGCAGAAGCTAAAGATGAAGCTTATCAAATACGACTTAAATATCAAATACCTACCGGGAAAATACATGTATGTAGCTGATATGTTATCTAGAAACTACTTACCTAACAAAATCGGCGACGAAGTAGACCTAACTCAAGTCGTACACATGTTAAGCAAATACGTAGCAATAGGTAAATCCCGAATGGAACAATTAACAAAAAGCACAATGGATGATGCTGTTTTGCAACAGGTAAAAAACTATTGCAAGACAGCATGGCCAGGTGCAAGAAAAGAAGTAGCGGAGGGTCTGGAACAGTACTGGAGATTGAGAGATAACCTTTATGTAACTGAGAACCTAGTGTTTAACGGAGACAAAATAGTAATTCCCAGTGATTTACGAAAAGAAATGTTAAATCAGCTACATGAAGGGCATCTGGGGGTAACTAAAATGAAAATGAGAGCGAGAGCCATCATGTACTGGCCAGGTATCAGTAAAGACATAGAAGACGTAGCTGGAAAGTGTGAAGCCTGTGTGACATACCAAAGAGCTAACGTAAGAGAATCATTAATACCACATCCACCTCCAAAGCTCCCTTTTCAAAAAGTAGGGAGTGATATCTTCGAATTCGCTGGCGATAATTATATAACGGTAGTAGACTATTTTTCCAAATGGATCGAAATTAAGAAACTGCAATCAAAAACTGCTAGAGCTGTAATAGAGGCACTGAAACCAATTTTTGCGACACACGGAATCCCACAGTGTTTGATGGCGGATAACATGCCCTACTCATCTTTAGAGATTAATCAGTTCGCCAAACAATGGAACTTCGAAATAGTAACGAGTAGTCCAAGGTATCCGAAATCAAACGGGATGGCAGAAAAAGCAGTGCACATCAGCAAGCAAATGCTGAAGAAATGCAAATATGATAATAGAGACCTACAACTGGCACTTTTAGCATACAGAAATACACCCGTTGCGGGTTTGCCTTACACACCAGCTGAGATGCTACTATCTAGAGAGACGCGAACCACATTACCAGTAACCACAAAGCGGCTAACACCCAAGGTTCCTAATAATATATACTCAGAACTAGTACGAATTCAGGGGAAAATTAAAAATAGGTATGATAAGAGTGCCAGGGGGGAAGTCACTTACGAACAAGGGGAGAAAATTTACGTTGAGGAAAGCAGAAAGTGGAAACCTGCTAAAATCATTACAAAGCATAACACTCCGAGGTCCTATGTGATAGAGACTGAGACAGGAAGTAGACTGAG
This sequence comes from Tenthredo mesomela, assembly GCA_943736025.1. Taxonomy (NCBI): domain Eukaryota; kingdom Metazoa; phylum Arthropoda; class Insecta; order Hymenoptera; family Tenthredinidae; genus Tenthredo; species Tenthredo mesomela. The sequence goes on from OX031018.1 coordinate 22,611,261, forward strand.
GCGTAACACTAAGCACTTAAAACCTAGGAAATAAAAAAAAAAAAAAAAAAAAAAAAAAAAAAAAAAAAAAAAAAAAAAAAAACGGGAGATGTTGTGATCCCAATAAGCAATCACTATTCTATGTATACAATGTATGTATGTATGTATGTATGTATGTATGTATGTATGTATGTATTATACTGGACACTAGCTAGTCAGTCAAAGCCCAGCACTCAAATAATAAACAGGTGTTTAAGCTACAAGTGTTTCCGTTATTACTACATGGCATCATCATTATCCATATTTCCAATAATAAATAAGTAATAATTAAGAAATAGGATAAGTTATAAACATTTTCTGCATTCAATAGGGAACATCTGAACATTTTAGATTATAATAAATTTAAAAATCTGCATAAGAATTAATTTAGCTATAATATATATGTAATCCAATTATTATTTTGTATTCAAATTCATTTATAACAACAGAATTTACAGTAAATTATTGAAAATATTTTATTAAAGTACAACATGATATAAATGGATGAATTAATGAATATAATTTAACATAAACAATATAATATAAGATAAATGGATGAACTAATTAACAGAACAATATAGGTAATTTAACATGAACAATTATTTATATATTTATTATTGTTCGCCGCCTTGAATTTGGCGGTTTTCTGCCGTGGGACGACCGCGGCCACGGCCCCGGCCCTGATAAGGGTTGGCCATCGAAAATAATAGGCCGATTAAATTTTGTTGGCGATAATACGCCCTTCGCCTCCACCTTTGTTGGCCGGCTCGTTGGTGTCGGCGAGGTACTGAAAATGAAGGTTATGAATTAAATAAATAAAAATTGAAATTAATTTATTATATATCAATACAAATACGCAACGTTTTGATTCATACCATTGGCTTCTACAAGAGGCTGCTGCTGTTGTTGTTGTGGCTGCTGCTGTTGTTGTGGCTGTGGCTGTTGCTGTTGCTGTTGCTGTTGTTGTGGCTGCTGCTGTTGTGGCTGTGGCTGTTGCTGCTGTTGTTGCTGTTGTTGTGGCTGCTGCTGCTGCTGCTGTCGTTGTGGCTGTGGCTGTTGCTGCTGCTGTTGCTGTTGTTGTGGCTGCTGTTGCTGTTGTTGTTGTTCCTCTTCAAATGAACACATCAAGACAAAACCATATCATTATTATTGAAATTATTATTATATGAATTTAGTTAATTGCACGAGTTTAAATCACAAAACCAAATAATAATAAGTGCCAAATAGCCAAATAATAATAATAATGTTGAGAATATGATCACATAACATACCATTCTGATTCACCCGCTCTCCCATATTCATCTCTTCTTCGTTGGGTTGAATATCTAATAACTAAGAAATAACTAATGCAATGAATGAATTTAAAGAATGTTAATATTAAATGTAGTTAATGATTATTAATACTTACGTTATCGGACGAAGTAATGCCTTCAAGAGCTGACATAGTTGAATGAAACAAATCTTATTTATTTGTTGCGTGGTTACGCGTAACAAAAAATAAGCGCGAAGATTAGTACTGGAAAAATAATCCTTCAATTGATTGGCCGATATATCACCACGGCATACATGTATATGCTCACGAAAAAAATGTTTTTAATCGTGGACAACTATACGTAGTTTTATCTCGAGTGCGGGTATGGCAATCATTGAAAATTTACTTTGAAAAAGTCAACGATACAATTAATATATTATGATTACAAATAATTATTTAATTCATAATCAACTTAATATAGATATATATATATGGGTATGATATATAGGTATCCATATATATCTATATATATATATAGATATATATATATGGGTATATATATATATAGATAATATCTATATATATATATATATATCTATATACATATATCTATATCCATATATATATATATATTTATATGGGTATATATATATTCCTATATATACCCATATATATATATATATATATATATCTTATATACATATACATATATATATATATATATTGTAACGTATTCAGCATTCGCACATAGCCAGATCACACGGACAAGGCGACGAACACCACCTTGCCGATCAGCGAGCGTCACGTGACGGAAATATTTGGTATATAAGGCGGTGCGCGACACACGACGTTTAGCGTTAGTCGAGCCATAGCGGTCGCTACGTCTCATCAAGACATTATTATTTCGCCAGTCAGCCAGAGCGGCGGCTGAGCAGTAGATTCATTTATATTCAAAGTATCTCGATTTATTTGGCTAAAGCAGCAGTAAAATCAATTACTTCAATCAAAATTTAATCTAGTATAAATATTAAAACAATTTTATAACATAGAGAAAACAAACAAGAAAAACAATTTCAACTCACAAAAATCATAAGCAAATTTGAAAGATCTATTGGCTAAAATTGCATTAGAATCATAATTCAAAGAGAATATCAAATCAAACTCACAAAAGCAAAAGCACAAATCAAAAAACGCTCATAGAATTAAGGTTAGGATAAAATAGAATAAAGTAGAATAAGTAATAAGAAAGATTGAACCGTTTATAATTAATATAAAATATTTGATGATTTATTAAACCTCGTTGCACACGACCCGATGGTCAGCAATTTAATAGAAAACTAGGAATCTGTTCTTTATTTCCCATCTTCCTTATTTTGCATCATTTAATCTTTTCTTTTCAGGTAAAATCGTTATTAGCTAGAAAACAGCTTCGGTATTGAGGTTTGATAGCTACGATAGTGTTCAATCATTATCCTAGTCTGGAAAACTTCGATATCCCAAGTCTGTAAACACAGCTTCGGCTCGTCTGACTGAATAGCTACGATAATACCAAAAGTATTATCCTAGTCTTGCAGGTTGGACTTGTCCCAAGTCTGTAGGGAGTCAGCTCTGTTAGAATAAGATCTATCCGAGTCTGCATTAGGGTATTTAAGGGTTTTTCAACTTTCACCCAAGAGGAGCTCCAAAACATCACACCCGTGACAAAGAATTCACGCGGACTAGCTTAATTCCTCTGGCCTTCTGCTGGAGGAACATAAGCATAGAAAGTTACATTTGGCGCCCAACGTGGGGCTCCTCTTAAAGAAAATTAAAGTCACTTGATAGTAGAGTAAATTCAAGTAAATTCATTATACAACTTAACTTCATTTTCTTGCCAAAAACTTAACGTAGAGTCATTGTTTTAGAATCATTTATTGAAAAATAAAATACAAGAAAATGGCGGATAAGGAACAGATTCCTAGTGGGGTAGGCGATAAGGATGTTGGCAGTACAAATAGGGATACAGGTTTTCATGAAAGAGACGAGTCGATGCAATTAGATAATAGTTTGCTCAGTTCATCGAGTAATCAAAAAGAAAACGAGGATGATCCCATAGCTGGCATCACCGCAGCTCTCCAGAATCTGCAAAAACAAAACGAAAGATTTGAACAACATATAGAAAATAAATTCAATTCATTAGAGCGAACGATGCACAATCTTCAATTAACGAATTTAGAAAATCAGACAATGTTTGAAGTTAAACTAACTAAAAAATTTGACGAACATAGTCAGTTGAATCAAAAGAAAATTGAAAAAATTGAAACTAGAGTCCAAGTTGTAGTAGATAAGTGGGATACAGATCTGACACAATGCAATAACAAAATTACCTCTACCATAACTAGTATCAGAAGTGAACATTTGGGAGATTTTGAAATGTTAAAAAGTAAAATCAAAGAGACTGATCGCTTCGCTAATGAAAAATTAAAAGAATTAAATCATAAACACGAAAGCCTTAAAATCGGAATAGAAGCCGATATAAAAAAGTTAAAAACAAGGATAGTAGGGCATGTAGGAGAGCATCACGACTCACTTAAACACGCTATAAAACAGATAAAACTGCCAACATATTCAGGAAAGACGTGGGAAGAACCTACGATCTACGTCAGGGAAATAGACGAATATTTTACATTCCTAGGAGCAGATGAGGAACTATGTTTTAGATTATTAGGGCAAAGCCTTACCAGTGATGCAAAGGACTGGTGGACTGCGCGTAGAGACGTCATTAATGATTGGGATACATTTAAAACTAGATTCTTAGCCCGGTTCTGGGGAATAGAAATACAAAGAGACATTAGGAAAGATCTCGAATTTGGGTATTATATTGCAGACTCCAAAATAACATGGTCAGAGTATGCGAACCGCAAATTTGCTTCAGCAGCTTGTTTAAGTCCACCAATACCAGAGGAAGAGGTAGTTCGAAGCTTAATCGCACATTTCGATGAACGCGTCGTCGAGGCAGCTCAATGCCGAGACATTAAAGAAATAGATCCGCTATTAGCCTTCTTGGATGAAATGCAGCTAGGCAGCCGATCAAATGCACCTAGAAACTTCTCTCACCAACCGTATGCGAATAAACAAGGTCCATCGGGTAATCGGGTATTTGACGATAAAAATAAACAAGTGTCATGGCGTGCGAATTACAATCCCAAACCGAGTACAAGTCGCGATCAGACCGATAAGGCTGACACACATGAAAATAGAAGACGTTCTGGACAAACTGAACATGGCCAAAACAAAGCAGAATCTTGGACAAATAGTAAAATTCAATGCTTGAGCGAAACAAAAACAAAAGAGCCAATAGTGGAATTTCTGAACGACAATGAGGATTCGGAAAACTAGGTGGCGCTGTGCCGATATCGATAAATCCGATACCGACACAGCGTGATCTGGTTATCTGCGAAACTAGTATCGAGAAGCAAAAAGTAGACGATAATTTATTCGAAGATCCTGCCGAGTATTTGTTAAAAGAAGAAGATCTACCGGAAGAAAAGTTTAAACAATGCCCGGAAATTTACGTCGAAATCGAAGATATCGAAGTTAAAGCTTTAATAGACACCGGAAGTCAAATTACTTGCATTTCACAAGACTGGTACGATAGAAACAAATTGTCACTATCAAAATGCGAAAAACTACCGGTAGTCAACTTTCAAATTTCAGGTGTTACGACCGGAAAACCAATCAAAGTCAAAGAGCAAGTATTAGCTACGATTAGAATCAAAAATACAATCGATCAAATCAATTTCTTGATAATAAAAGGTTTAAGGAGAGAAATGATAATCGGAATCGATACACTTCACAGGTGGAAAGCCGATCTTGATCTGCGAACGGATAAACTAAAAATCGAAACGTTTCCCGGATATAGTTCAATTCCTATCGAAAAAACCGAATGCGAAATAGAAATAGACATTTCAGGTATCCAAACGCCGAGAAACGCAACAGTCAACCAGATCAATGACCAAACAGATCATAATTTGACCAGTGATGAGGTTGATGAGAAACTTGCTGAATGTCAGGTTTTGAGTAAAAATGAATTAAAAGACTTTTCAAAATTATTAAACGAATACAGAGATGTTTTTAGCAAATTACCAGGTCGAGTTACCATATACGAACATAAAATAAACATCTATGAAGATAAACCATTCGTTAGACGATCATATCCAGTTCCAATTGTTCATAGAGAAAAAGTGAACCTAGAAATAGAAAAAATGTTAAAACTTGGAGTCATAGAACGATCTTATAGCGAATACGTAAACCCGCTTGTGGTAGTGGCTAAAAAGTCTGGAGAAATACGACTAGTATTAGATGCTAGATTCATTAATAAACTCATTATACCTGATCATGACTGCGCTCAATCGACTGAGGTCTTATTTCAGCGATGCGGCAACAACTCGTACATGTCAAGTCTTGATCTGACGGCTAGTTTCTGGCAGGTACCATTACATCCGGATTCTAGAAAATTCACAGCTTTTATGCATGAAGGCAAAACATATCATTTTACGGTGACGCCGTACGGTTTGAATACGAGTCTAGCCAGCTTAGTTAGAACATTAGATTTAGTTTTAAAACATACCGAATCGTTCACAATCAATTTTGTGGATGATATTCTCTGCTGTTCTGACTCCGTTCAATCCCATTTGGCCCACTTACGGATATTATTCGATACCTTCAGAAAATATAACATGACAATCAATTTCAAAAAATCAAAGTTCTTTCGAGAAGAAGTAGATTTTTTAGGACACAAGATTACAAAAACAGGCATCAGACCTCAACCTGAGAAGATAGAGGCAATTAAAAGGTTTCCAACACCTAAAAACATTAAACAATTAAAAGGATTCCTAGGCCTAACCAATTATTACAGTAAATTCACAAAAGAATACTCTGACGCGACATTTCCGCTATTAGCATTAGTCCGAAAAGACGCCAAGTGGGATTGGACGGAGGAGATGAACAGACAGTTTAATTTTGTCAAAGACATTTTTTGCGAAAAAATGATCTTACATCACCCGGATCCAAAGAAACGCTACTTCTTGCAATGCGATGCTAGTAATTACGCAGTAGGGGCAGTTTTGTTTCAACTTTCGGAAAATAATGAAGAACAAATAGTGGGATTTGCCAGCAGAACTATGAGAGGCGCTGAACTCAATTACTTCACGACCGAAAAAGAATTAATGGCAATTGTGTTTGCACTCGGAAAATTTAGATCTTTTATCATAGGAGCTAAACTTACCATACGCACTGATCATAAAGCGTTAACCTATTTGTTTACTTGTAAATTAATAAGTTCTCGATTGGCGCGATGGGCCTTGTTTATTCAAGCGTACACGTTCGAGATTGAACATATAAAGGGTACTGAAAATACAGTAGCTGATATTCTCAGTAGGCACCCGCCTGTAACAAAAGAGAATCGCGAATCAAAACTTATGCATTTCAGTATGGCACCTTTAGCCAAAGAAATAGATGAAGAATTAGAGGAAAACTTGAAGTGTTTCCATAAAAATCAATATCAAGACAGTAAAATAACGGAATTAGTGAAACCAGAAAGTCTAACACGGAATAAAAACCTAGTCGTAGAAAATGACATTCTGTACCACAAAGGGCCAGGGGGCAATCTCAGAGCCTACATACCAAAACAGTTACTAAAAAGTTTAATAGATGAATGTCATGAGGCTTACGGTCACGTCGGTTCATCGAAATGTTACCGATTGCTTAAGGAGGATTTTTATTATCCTAAGTTGGCAAAAAGAATACGACAAATTATTGCAAGTTGTGATAAATGCCAGCGTTGTAAAGTACCAAATCGATATTGTTATGCGGCTATGCAAAATATAGTACCCAAAGGAGTCGGTGATCTTTTATCTATTGATTTCTTAGGACCATTACCATCAAGTAAAGGTAATTATAAATGGATTTTAGTGACATTAGATGCGTTTAGCAAATACGTAAGACTTTACCCATTAAAGGCGGCTAACGCGCAGTCCACTATTACCTGCATTTTTAGAGATTACATTCCAGAGTTAGGAAAGCCGAAGCGAATTCAATGCGATCATGGCACCCAGTTTACTTCGTCTCTCTGGATAAATAAATTAAAAGAAGAAGGCATATCATTAATCTTCTCATCGATCAGGCACCCGCAAGGCAACATTGTTGAGCGTGTAAACAGAGAAATCGGGAGATTCTTCCGTACCTTTTTAACAGAAAAACACACGCAGTGGATTAATTGGATCCGCATTATAGAGACTTGCATAAACGAAGTGTGCCATGATGGCATTGGATTCGCTCCGTGCGAAATCCAACTAAAAACAAAACCTACCAGGTTTTGGGAAAAATGGATAGACACTAAGAAAACGGATATACCGTACGACGTAAAACTTTGTTTAGTCGATAAAAATATAAGAAAAAACGGCAAAATTAGAGCCGACAGATTTAATTCAACTCACAAATTATCTAGATTTAAGTTAGGAGATAAGGTGTTAGTAAGAGCGTTAAATGTTTCTGATAGTGCAAATAAAAAGATGGCTAAATTCTTTGCTCTCTACGAAGGGCCTTACTTGATCAAAAAACAGATAGGCGATGCCACTTATGTTTTAGAAAACATTGAAACAGGGTTGGAAAGAGGCCGTTTTCACATTAACATGTTTAAATTGTATGTAGAGCCAGAATAGTTCAAATTTTACCAGTTAACATTGCAAGCTTGAGTGAGTTCAAAATAAATCGAGACAAGAATGAGAAGTAATGGATAGCGATAATCCGAAGATGGTTATAGAATGGACAGTATATAAATCATGGTAAATTCAGTATCGAGTACAGTATTCAAAATGAATTTCATTAACTACGGTTATATAAGCGTACAAGACAAAGGTGTTCAAGTGACGAAGCAAGATTTAGAAAATCGCGACTCGAACAATAATTTATATAAAACCATTGAACCATCGGGAAGTTTTATTAATGGAAAAGGGAAAGCTAAGCCTGGAAAAGGATTCCAAACAAAGAAGAAAAAGGGACCTAGGACAAAGACAAAAAGAAAACCGGACGCAACAAAAATAAAACCTAAAGGAAAACCTACACTAAAAATATCTATTCCTATGAATAAAATAAACTGGGAAACAATTAAAGAAAATATAAAGAAAGAAAGGACTGTAAAAGAAGCACGTCACACAGAGAAGAAACCAAAATTAGGAGTACAAACATCGACAAATATTCCCTGGAAATTAATAAAGATAGACATACCGGAGAAGACAGAAGAAGAGAAGAAGGAACATAAATTTAAAATGGACTGTTTGAAGAAATACGGGACGGTTGACATACCATTACCAAAGGACGGAAACAAAGACGCCGAGAAACAGGAGGTAAAATCAAAGAAAAAAATAACAATGAAGGTCACCATTCCGGAATCAAAAATAATTTGGAAATCAACAAGAAAAACGAAAGAAACCAGATTCAACGAAACAACTACCGAACATAAAGAAACAGCTAAAGAAGAGGAAAGGAAGATCAGCGAAGTGGAGAAAGCGGGAGAAGACGACGGCATAAAAGAAACATGCAGGCAAGCTTTCGAAAATGAACCAACAATCGAAGATTTCGGGTGCACATTGCACATTCCCTCGCCAGATCCAAGAACCGGGGAAAACATATTTGAAATGCCAGATATCGACATAGAAAACCTCATAGCAGATTACATATTAAACGTACCTATGCCGAGTTTATTAGACGAAGACGGTTTACCGGATTATATGTCCGAGTTCGACATATACGACCCGATAGCGACGATGAAGGAGTACGCGATACCTGACTTGGACTAATAAACACACGGATTAGACAATCAAACACCTGGATGCAACGAACTACATGGACATGACGATAAAATTTACCCGGACTTAACAAAAATACCAAAACCAAAAGAAGAAAAAAAAAAAACGTTACAATCAAAGAACTTTCATCACCTACCTGCTGCAAGATGCAAACATCAGACGAACATCAGTTGATGAAACAGGGGGCAATGTAACGTATTCAGCATTCGCACATAGCCAGATCACACGGACAAGGCGACGAACACCACCTTGCCATCAGCGAGCGTCACGTGACGGAAATATTTGGTATATAAGGCGGTGCGCGACACACGACGTTTAGCGTTAGTCGAGCCATAGCGGTCGCTACGTCTCATCAAGACATTATTATTTCGCCAGTCAGCCAGAGCGGCGGCTGAGCAGTAGATTCATTTATATTCAAAGTATCTCGATTTATTTGGCTAAAGCAGCAGTAAAATCAATTACTTCAATCAAAATTTAATCTAGTATAAATATTAAAACAATTTTATAACATAGAGAAAACAAACAAGAAAAACAATTTCAACTCACAAAAATCATAAGCAAATTTGAAAGATCTATTGGCTAAAATTGCATTAGAATCATAATTCAAAGAGAATATCAAATCAAACTCACAAAAGCAAAAGCACAAATCAAAAAACGCTCATAGAATTAAGGTTAGGATAAAATAGAATAAAGTAGAATAAGTAATAAGAAAGATTGAACCGTTTATAATTAATATAAAATATTTGATGATTTATTAAACCTCGTTGCACACGACCCGATGGTCAGCAATTTAATAGAAAACTAGGAATCTGTTCTTTATTTCCCATCTTCCTTATTTTGCATCATTTAATCTTTTCTTTTCAGGTAAAATCGTTATTAGCTAGAAAACAGCTTCGGTATTGAGGTTTGATAGCTACGATAGTGTTCAATCATTATCCTAGTCTGGAAAACTTCGATATCCCAAGTCTGTAAACACAGCTTCGGCTCGTCTGACTGAATAGCTACGATAATACCAAAAGTATTATCCTAGTCTTGCAGGTTGGACTTGTCCCAAGTCTGTAGGGAGTCAGCTCTGTTAGAATAAGATCTATCCGAGTCTGCATTAGGGTATTTAAGGGTTTTTCAACTTTCACCCAAGAGGAGCTCCAAAACATCACACCCGTGACAAAGAATTCACGCGGACTAGCTTAATTCCTCTGGCCTTCTGCTGGAGGAACATAAGCATAGAAAGTTACAATATATATATATATATATATATATAGATATATAGGTATATATATATACCTATATATATATATATATATGTATATATCTATACCTATATATATATATATATACCTATATATATATATATATGTATATGTATATATATCTCTATATATATAGATATATAGGTATATATATATATCTATATATATATATATATATGTATATACCTATACCTATATATATATATATATATGTATATATATCTCCATATATACCCATATATATATATATATATATATATATATATACCTATATATATATATATGTATACCTATATATATATATATATAGATATATAGGTATATATATATACCTATATATTAGACCGGTTCAAAAAAATCGACTATTCTTTTTTTTTTAATTTTCGCATTGAAATACTTTCGGAGGGGTGATAAAAGATGCCTGTTAAAAGCGGAACTCTTAATATTAAGATTTAGAGGTCGCTCATCGCGGATTTCTATTTTCCATTTAAATAGCATAGGAATTTTATTTTTTTTTCTTCAGAATTTCGTAGCTCACAAACCAATGAACAAATCCAAATGACTCTTACATATTTTGATAGGGGATTGAACGCTCTAAAAAATGTATCTATCATTGTGGAAAAAAAATCACAAAAAAAAATAGTTTACTCAACTATAAATTGAAATTTGAGCTTGAATAACTTTGGAAGGAGTCAATTTATCAAAAAATGATAAGAGAAGCTTTTTGTAGAGTGTTCAATTTCCTATCAAGATATGTTTCAGTCATTTGGATTTGTTCATTGGTTTGTGAGCTACAAAATTATTTAAAAAAAAAATAAAAATTTCCTATGCTATTCAAATGGAAAATAGAAATCCGCGATGAGCGACCTCTAAATCTTAATATTAAGAGCTCCGCTTTTAACAGGCATCTTTTTCCAGCCCCCAGAAAGTATTTCGATGCGAAAATTGAAAAAAAAAGAATAGTCGATTTTTTTGAACCGATCTACTATATATATATATATATATGTATATATATCTCTATATATACCCATATATATATATATATATATATATCTTATATATAATATATATATATATATATATACATATATATATATAGGTATATATATATATATATATATATATATATATACCTATATATATATATGTATATATATAGCCCCCAGAAAGTATTTCGATGCGAAAATTGAAAAAAAAAGAATAGTCGATTTTTTTGAACCGATCTACTATATATATATATATATATGTATATATATCTCTATATATACCCATATATATATATATATATATATATCTTATATATAATATATATATATATATATATACATATATATATATAGGTATATATATATATATATATATATATATATATACCTATATATATACCTATATATATATATGTATATATATATATATATATATTATATATAAGATATATATATATATATTAGGCCGGAGTGAAAAAGGTCAATTTTCGCGGATCGTATTCTAATAGTGCGGGAAAGTTATGTCTTGGCATCACTCAAAACTGTGCCAAAGGAAAAAATTTACAATTGATATCTTCTGTTCTGGCAAACACCCCAAAGTTTTGAATTTTTTAACACGGGGTTTAAATGGAGAAAAAAGGCAAAAAGACGAATTGGCACTGAAAAATTCGTAAAAACTCTCTGGGTGGGCCGATTTCAGTCTTCCTACGCTTATTCGAGGCGGGAAAAATGTAGCTTTCGTTTGACGTTTCGAAATTCAAAATATCTTACTTACTTTAGAAGATACAAAATTGAAAAATAGCGTTTTTTCGGGAAAAACTCGATTTTCAAACGCGTGTATCTTTGAAACTAAGAAAGATATTCTGAATTTCAAAATGCCAAGCGAAAGCTATATTCTTTCCACTTCGAATAAGCGTAGGAAGACTGAAATCGGCCGACCCAGTGAGTTTTTATGAATTTTTCAGTGCTAATTTGTCTTTTTGCCTTTTTTCTCCATTTAAACCCCGTGTTAAAAAATTCAAAACTTTGGGGCGTTTGCCAGAACAGAAGATATCTAGTGTAAATTTTTTCCTTTGGCACAGTTTTGAGTGATGCCAAGACATAACTTTCCCGCACTATTAGAATACGATCCGCGAAAATCGACCTGTTTCACTCCGGCCTAATATATATATATATATGGGTATATATAGAGATATATATACATATATATATATATATATAGGTATATATATATACCTATATATATATAGGTATATATATATATATACCTATATATAGGTATATATATGTATATACCTATACCTATATGTATATATATATATATATATATAGATATATAGGTATATATATATACCTATATATATATATATATATGTATATATATCTCTATATATACCCATATATATATATATATATATATATCTTATATATAATATATATATATATATATATACATATATATATATATATATATATATATATATATATATATATATATATATATGTATATGTATATATATCTCTATATATATAGATATATAGGTATATATATATATATCTATATATATATATATATATGTATATACCTATACCTATATATATATATACCTATATATATATATATATATGTATATATATCTCCATATATACCCATATATATATATATATATATATATATATATATACCTATATATATATATATATATATATATACCTATATATATATATATATATATATATATATATATATATATATATATATATACATATATATATATATATATAGGTATACATATATATATATATAGGTATATATATATATATATATATAGGTATATATATATATATATATATATATATATGGGTATATATGGAGATATATATGGGGAATTCCAGAATATTTCGAACGGTTGCGAACCCTCACCCCTCTCGATTTTCGAATCAATTTTTTCTCTTGTAGTCCTAGACTCGAAAGAGATTAGTGATTTATTTTAGATTTTTCAAAGCTACGATTTGGAAGATAGGATTTTTCGAAAATTTCGAATTACTAAAATCACTACTTTTTCATGGAGTTTCGATTCAGTACCAAGATGTCCTACGAAAATATGTTTCCCACAAAATCTGTCAGTGTCTGTGCGTACTTTCGAACGAAAATATTTGCTGATTTTTCCGGATGTTGGAAACATGGAATATGTGCTTGAAGAAGTTTAAATCTTGATTTACAAAAATACGCCAGTCTCGATTTTGTTTGATTTTGGACACGAAATTCTGCATCGAAATACGAAAGTTTTGAGACCATGCGGAAGTTGGGACGAGACCTGGTTCAGAAGTTACAGCCATTTCAATTTCGTGAAAATTCCCAATTCAGCACGCACGGGCAGTAGGGTATCCGTTATTTCCCGAATTGACTTTTTCTACTTGGGTATGGGCCAAATCATTAGTTTATAGCCTAAAAACAATTATGCTATTTTTTTTTTTTTTTTTTCAAGTGTCATCAACCCCTGCCTGTAGGACGATACTTGTCCCATTTGATTAACATGGAACTTTTGCCCTTTTTATGCCTGGTTTACGCAGCGCCGTAACTTGACTTAATTCAAGGATTGACCAATCAGGAGGCTCGATTCACCTGGCGTGTGGCTAAAGCAGCCTGCTGATTGGTCAATCCCTCAATTTAGTTAAGTTACGGCGCTGTGTAAATCAGGCATTAGACTTTAATTTTTTTTTTTTTTTCGCTGACTACCTTCATGACCTCATCAAATATCGTTGATTCTACTACTGTTCTGACCTCTTTGGATGGACATATTTTTCAATAAATAAAAAAAAAAATGTTGAGTTGTGAAGCGGTAAAATTTTTTTTTGTAACACATGCACGATTTTCAGGTTTTTTTTACCCATTAAGCGGGTCTAAAGTGGCGGTTTTTAGATGAGCGGGCAAAAAAAAAAAAACAACTGCTACGTCGAGTAGCGGGCGTTTTCAGTTTATTTTTGCCCGCTAAATCGAGCAGCGGGTGTTTTCAAGTTATTTTTGCCCGCTATTATAGCATAAGCGGGCAAAAATAAACTGAAAACGCCCGCTAAATTATTTTTAAATATTCTCAAAAAAATGATCAAAAATGAAGAAAAAACGCGAAAATCGTGCTGTTACAAAAAATATGGTGTGCACCAGGGGTTAAGTGGGCTTTTTGACCTTGGGTGGTTGCAGTACTCGTCTTCGGCTCGCAGACGCACTCGTCTTCGGCTCGTGCTACCTCGCCTCTGACTCGTACTGCAAACTCCACACTCGGTCTAAAAAAGCTCACTTTACGCCCTAGGTACACAATATACTATTTTGTAGGGGTGTGCGGGTAGACCTTTCTCTCGGGTCGGGTCGAGTCGGGTAATTTTTATTTTTGTCGGGTCGGGTACCCGAAAATTTCGGGTACTCGAATCGACCCGAATACCCGAATTTTTTCGGGTACTCGAATGTTTTCGGGTACTCGAATGTTTTCGAGTACTCGAATGTTTTCGGGTACTCGAATGTTTTCGGGTAATCGAATGTCTTCGGGTACTCGAATGTTTTCGGGTAATCAAATATTTCAGATTACTTGCATGTTTACCGGCAATTAGCTATAGAATACCCGCCGGGTTTTAGAAAAATGTTTCCATGCATCCATGTCGTTAGGTAATTCAAATTTATTTGAATATTGGCTATGACTTCCAATTTCAATGTCTATATTATTTATTAATTTAGGCAGTACGGTTAGTAGCTAACAATAAGGACTAAGATGCGGGATGTATTCAAAAAATGAAAATGTAATAATCTGTTCATGAATTTATTAAATTATATCACAAGTAGTCATATAATTTAATAAATTCATGGACAGATCAATGCATTTTTCAAATACATCCCGCATCTTAGTCCTTATTGCTAGTCTCCTAACCGTACTACCTAAATTAGTAAATAATACAGAAATTGAAATTGGAAGTCATAGTCAATGCTCAACTAAATTAGAATTACCCAACGACATGGATGCATCGAGACATTCTTTAAAAACCCGACGGGTACCCGAGCTAAGTGCCGGTAAACATGCGAGAACTCTCAAACATTTGATTACCCGAAACATTCGACTACCCGAAAACATTCGAGTACCCGAAAACATTCGAGTACCCGAAAACATTCAAGTACCCGAAGAAATTCGAGTACCCGAAAAAATTTGAGTACCCGAAAAAATTCGAGTACTCGAAAACATTCGGGTACCCGAAACTGTTCGAGTGTTCGGGTCGATTCGAGTACCCGAAAATTTCGGGTCACGAAAAAATTTCGACTCGACGAGTACCCGACCCGACCCGAGCAACGAGTACCCGAATAAATCGGGTACCCGCACACCCCTACTATTTTGTAACACATGCATGATTTCTGCGTTTTTTTGACCTAAAAATAGGGCCTAAAGTAGCCGTTTATTGACCACTTGAAAAGAGCGGGCAATAAAGAATCCATTATTGCCCGCTTCTTCAATAAGCGGGCAATAATGGATTCTTTATTGCCCGCTCTTTTCAAGTGGTCAATAAACGGCTACTTTAGGCCCTATTTTTAGGTCAAAAAAACGCAGAAATCATGCATGTGTTACAAAATAGTAGGGGTGTGCGGGTACCCGATTTATTCGGGTACTCGTTGCTCGGGTCGGGTCGGGTACTCGTCGAGTCGAAATTTTTTCGTGACCCGAAATTTTCGGGTACTCGAATCGACCCGAACACTCGAACAGTTTCGGGTACCCGAATGTTTTCGAGTACTCGAATTTTTTCGGGTACTCAAATTTTTTCGGGTACTCGAATTTCTTCGGGTACTTGAATGTTTTCGGATATATATATATATATATATATATATATATATATATATATATATATATGCCGCTTATAAGCACAAAAAACGCAGAAATCAATACATGCGTTACAAAAAATATGGTGTGTACCAAGGGCTAAGTGGGCTTTTTGACCTCGTGTGGTTGCAGTACTCGTCTTCGGCTCGCGGATGCACTCGTCTTCGACTCGTGCTCCCTCGCCTCCGACTAGTACTGCAAACTCCACACTCGGTCTAAAAAAGCCCACTTTACGCCCTTGGTACACAATATACTATTTTACCATATTGTTCAATATCTTTCAAATATTTTTTGGATTCAAACAGAAAGCATTGAAAAGTCAATAAATTCAAAAATATTCGAAAATATTCGAGAATTACTGAAAAATACATTAAAAATAAATTTTGAAAAAAACTTCGAAACTTATGAAAACTTTTTTTTTCTACGATATAAAAATATGTCCATCCAAAAAGGTCGGAACAGTAGTAGAATCAACAATATTTGATGAGGTAAGGAAAGTAGTCAGCGAAAAAAAAAAAAAATTAAAGTCTAATGCCTGATTTAAGCAGCGCCGTAACTTAACTTAATTTAAGGATTGACCAATCAGCAGGCTGCTTTATCCATACGCCAGGTGAATTGAGCCTCCTGATTGATCAATCGTTGAATTAAGTCAAGTTACGGCGCTGCGTAAACCCGGCATAAAAAGGGCAAAAGTCCCATGTTAATCAAATGGGACAAGTATCGTCCTACAGGCAGGGGTTGATGACAATTGAAAAAAAAAAAAAATAGCATAATTGTTTTTAGGCTATAAACTAATGATTTGGCCCATACCCAAGTAGAAAAAGTCAATTCGGGAGATAACGGATACCCTACTGCCCGTGCGTGCTGAATTGGGAATTTTCACGAAATTGAAATGGCTGTAACTTCTGAACCGAGTCTCGTCCCAACTTCCGCATGGTCTCAAAACTTTCGTCTTTCGATGCAGAATTTTGTGTCTAAAATTGAACAAAATCGAGACCGGCGTATTTTTGTAAATCAAGATTTAAACTTCTTCAAGCACATATTCCATGTTTCCAACATCCGGAAAAATCAGCAAATATTTTCGTTCGAAAGTACGCACAGACACTGACAGATTTTGTGGGAAACATTTTTTCGTAGGACATCTTGGTACTGAATCGAAACTCCATGAAAAAGTAGTGATTTTAGTAATTCGAGATTTTCGAAAAATCTTATCTTCCAAATCGTAGCTTTGAAAAATTTAAAATAAATCACCAATCTCTCTTGAGCCTAGGACTACAAGAGAAAAAATTGATTCGAAAATCGAGAGGGGTGAGGGTTCGCGACCGTTCGAAATATTCTGGAATTCCCCATATACATATATATATATATATATAGGTATATATATATATAGGTATAGGTATATACATATATATATATATATATAGATATATATATATATAGATATATATATATATACCTATATATCTATATATATAGAGATATATATACATATACATATATATATATATATATATATATATATATATATATATATATATATACCTATATATATATATATATATATACCTATATATATATATATATATACCTATATATATATATATAGATATATAGGTATATATATATACCTATATATATATATATATATATATGTATATATACCTATATCTCTATATATATATATATATATATATAATATATGTATATATATATATATGTTCATATAAAGTACTATTTGAGGACTTTTTTCGAGGTGGTATTTTTATTGTGGAAATCACTTCAGAATGTCAATGTACACCCTGTATATTTAGTTAGACCAAAAAAATTGCATCTCTTCAAATTTTATTGCACATTTACTACATAATGGCTGTTTCGAGGTCATTTCATGTATCGGTTAATATGTGGACAATATTTCGTATTAAACGACACATACGAGGCCATCATTTTGAATTCATTGTATTTTATAAGAACACCATAGTTTAAGGATCGCCCACATCAGGTACACGATTTTACAAGTACTGTATACTACGAGATCAGAATCTCAAAAGTTGGTCCAATACTTTCAGCACATAATTTTCAAGATATCGTTTACTTTGACGACGCTATTATATAAAGATTGTATACTTTGGAGTCAGAAATTTTCGACTTGCGTACATATTAGGGTCACGATTTTGATAGCACTGTATACTTTGGGGTCATGAATGCTGAAGTACTATACTTCGAGGACACGTTCTTGAAAAGGATTGCCTTCTCAATTGGTAATTGGTGCGTATAGATGTACATACATGTCAACAGAGCAGTTTCTCCAACTAGAGAATATCAATTTGTCCTATTGAAATATTATTGATTACCTATTTTTCACGCATATTACATATATTTTCTGAAACCACCCAACCATCATCAAAACTACTAAAAAAATAGAGCGTATATTGTAGTACTGTAGATATGCGATACCTAGTGAAAGGTACGAGACCAGTGAATAAAAGAATAATTGCGGTACTGATGAAAATTCGTAGAATCTATCTTTGTCAAAACAGCGTAACCTGACGGTTGACCACAGAATTCCCATATAATGGCCATAGAGTCGAAAATCCGCTGGTTTCGAACTAGATACCGTACACGGAGAAAAGTGTATTGTAAATTTTCTCATACTAATATAGTAATGGTGGATATATATAATGGTGGTTTGGATATACTTCCAAATAATATGACGATCTTTCCTATAGTAGTATACCTTGTGTCACCATGCGTATAGGAATATTTCTATTATGCATGGTGGCATTTGGTATATAGTATGGGAATGATCGTCATATTTGGGATCCTACCATTACTATATTAGTATGAGAAAATTTACTATACACTTTTCTCCGTGTAAAAACGGAAAGAAAGTGCTATGGCGAGTCGTCCAGAAAATACGAAAAATTAAATTGTTGGAATGATATCTTATGCTAATAAAAGTCGATTCAAGTTGAAAATCTACGGAAAAGTTTGACGTTCATTCCATAATGTAAGTATGTGTGTGATCAACTCGGGCAAGCATAATACAGGGTGATTTTTTTTTAATCGCCCCAGGCTGTTATAACCGAAACCAAGCAAGATACGGGAAAACACCTCAGACAAAACTTATAGGATATCGAGGGGGAAAGGATATGGTGCAATCATATCTTTTGTAGGTGGAGGCGCTGAGCTGTGGTGAAGGTCAACTTGGTTTTTTTTAAATGGAATGGTAAAGTTTTCTTCACAGAATCTGAAAGAGCATCAGATTCTGCATCAAAAACACCTGACCAGATATTTTCTAAAGTTGATGGTTTATGAGATAAGAGCTGGGCAAGTTGAGTCAAAAGAGGAAGTCCAAATTACCTGAATACTGTTCTTAAGTTTTCTCGAAACTGTCTGAGATACTTTACTACTTGGAGTTGTCAAGATTAGATATCACGGTAAAATAAGTTGAGGTCCATAAATTTTATCAATAATGTTATCGTCATTACTGTCATTTCTGGGTTCAATCAGTTTGTACCAACTTGTAATTTTTATCTTCCAAAAAAAAGTATCTCAGACTTTTCCGAGAAAACTTAAGAACAGTATTCAGGTAATTTGGACTTCCCCTTTTGACTCAACTTGCCTAGCTCGTATCTCATAAACCATCAACTTTAGAAAATATCTGGTCAGGTGTTTTAAATGCAGAATCTGATGCTCTTTCAGATTCTGTGAAGAAAACTTTACCCTTTCATTCAAAAAAACCAAGTTGACCTTCACCACAGCTCAGCGCCTCCACCTACAAAAGATACGATTGCACCATATCCTTTCCCCCTCGATATCCTATAAGTTTTGTCTAAGGTATTTTCCCGTATCTTGCTTGGTTTCGGAGATATCAGCCTGGGGCGATTAAAAAAAATCACCCTGTATATGATGTCAAAAATTTTCTTCGAGAAAGATGATGGGATATTCTGACAAAATTCTAACTGCTTCGCGAAATATACGGGAAACTAATTACAGATATCTTTCCCATATATGTTCTCTAAAAATCTTAGCCCCAAAGTATACTGTACTCTGAATTTCATGTCCTCAAAGTATACGGAACCCCCAAAATTTTGTTCTCGAACTATACCGTCTTTGTGAGATCGAGTCTCCAAATTATACGGCTCTTTCGAGTATTCGGGTTTACATAAAGCTATGCATGGAATCAATTAAGCAAACGCGGGTCATGTGCTGTGCGGTCAATAATTCCCGATAATTCATCAATTATACATGATATTATATTTTAAGATCAGTGGTTAGACGTGTAGTTAGCCAAAGCCTGGGCAACCACCATCGTCGCCTATATATTGATAATTCGTTGGATAATTCAAGATTGCAATCAGATCAATGATTATTAGTTAATATAGCCTTATAATACACGGTAATTTCTCAGTCAAACTTTGAGGATATGTTACTAATAGCTCAGAAAATTTGCATATTAGTCATTCTCAATCCGAGCATCTCTAACGGTTAAATTACACAGTACAACAGAATTCGGGTGGGTCTGACCTAAACGATGAAACCTATACACGGTCTTATAGATTTTTTACGCTGATTTCAAATTAGTTTCAAAAATTTCTTTAGGTGGTCTAGTTCTTGAGAGAAAAAAATGTTAAAGTTCAAACAACTCGGTAAAGTGGACAACTGGAAAGATTCATAAAAAAATCAATTTGAATGGAATTGCTCGCGCAAAAAAACCGGGAATTTATAAAACTTCATTTCAATAGTGGAATCGATACCTTCTTAATTTTTGTAGTAGAAATGAGTTAAAAAAATCACAAAAAAAGTTAAAACATTCGGAGTTTTCAAGAAATTTGAATCACTTGAAATTATCGCATTGTGAATATATTTGCAGCAAAGTGATTACAGAAACTGAATCATAGAGCCAACTTCCGGTGATTCAAATTTCTTAAAAACTCCGAATGTTTTAACTTTTTTTGTGATTTTTTTCACTCATTTCTACTACAAAAATTGAGAAGGTATCGATTCCACTATTGAAATTGAAGTTTTATGAATTCCCGGTTTTTTTGTGCGAGCAATTCCATTCAAATTGATGTTTTCATGAATTTTTCCAGTTGCCCACTTTACCGAGTTTTTTTGAACTTTAACATTTTTTTTCCCAAAAACTAGACCACCTAGAGAAATTTTTGAAACTGATTTGAAATCAGTCTAAAAAAATCTACAAGACCGTGTATACTGTGGAACACGATTTCGTGGCTAACGTATACTTTAAGGCTACGATTTTCAGAGAACTGTATTTTTCAGGGCCACGATTTTTTAAAGACTGTATATCTAAAGGACACAATTTTTTAATTACAGCACACTTCAAGGACACGTGTTAAATATCATGGTAATTGGCGTGTGCAAGCTGTACGTAAGTGATATTCAATCGTATATGTACTAGGGTGGGCCAAAAAAAACCACTAATTTTTTTTTCCTTAGTTACCATGAAAATATTATTCAGGATAACGAAAAAAAAAATTCTCTGAAAGTTTGAGCTCTTAATATTATTATTAAGAGGTGGCTTTTCGTGGTTTTTGATTTCCCATTTAAATAACACGGGAAATTTTTTTTTCTTCATTTGGAATTTTATTTCGTTCTAACGAATCAGCGTGTTGTAAAAATCTATACATATTCTTGTAGGAAATTAAACGATCTTCAAAAAAGGTCTGATGTGATTTTTCGTAAAGTCCACTCGTTTGAATAAGTTATTCGAGGTTAAAGTTCAGCCTCAAACGGTATATATAATGACTTGACTTCGTTTTTTTTTCGACTTTGCGAAAAATCACACCAGACCTTTTTTGGAGATCGTTCAATTTCCTACACGAATATGTATTGATTTTTATAACACGATGATTCGTTAGAACGGAATAAAATTCCAAATAAAAAAAAAAAAACCTTTCCCGTGTTATTTAAATGGGAAATCAAAAATCACGATGAGCCAACTCTTAATATTAATATTAAGAGCTCAAACTTTCAGAGAATTTTTTTTTTTTGTCATCCTGAATAACATTTTCATGGTAACGAAGGAAAAAAAAATTAGTCCTTTTTTTTGGCCCATCCTAATATGTGCTCTCATAAGGAGCGATTCTGAGGAAAGTGGTTTTTCTTGATAGGTAAGCAATTCGCTTTCTTTCAAAACTGAGTACTACCTATCTACTGATATCTAATATGTCTATGACTGATATCTACAGCTTCTTCTTCTCCTTCGTTCGACTTCCGACTACATGCCTGCATAAGGCGATAAGTCGTTAATGGATAAATGAAATCCTTCGTTCGACTTCCGACTACATGCCTGTATAAGGCGATAAGTCGTTAAAGGATAACAAACCTATGTCCTATAATGTAATCGAAAACTAGCTGGCTACCTGCGTATAACGTGATAGGCCCCAAGGACAAAAAAAAAAAAAAAAACCTATAAAATAATCGACTACATGCCGTCAAGGCGATAAGTCATTATTAATGGATTAACTAACTAACAAACTTATAAGATAATATAAGATATCAGTAAATAGGTCGTCAGTTTGAACAAAAAAACGAACTGCCTTACCACCAGGAAAACAACTTTCCTCAGAATCGCTCTGTGTTGGTAACTGGACGCAAGGTACTGTTTCACTAGTTCGAATTTCAAATACTAGATGGAGAACGCGTCTCCGCCATAAGGATACATGGCCCGATTTGAGTAGTACTGGTTTTGACCACGAGGTGGCTACGCTTCAGATACAGTTACCAATAGCCGCTATCTTTAATAACTAGACACGGTTACTAGAAGAACTACCGCAGTAGCGGTCGCCCAGCTTTTGACTAATTATATGTCTAACTACTTGTCAATGGCAAAGCCGTGTATTTGCGGTGGTGATAAAGCCAGGAGCACAAACTTTTCGTGTCGGCTCACCTACGGAGATCGTGAACAGCGTACATACTACAGTCACTCACCCGCAGCGCCGACCAATCACAGCCCTGTGTGAGCGATCGTGGCGCTTGTAGGTGAGGCCGAACACGGGACACGAAAAGTCTGTGTCGCCGGCATTAAACGGATGTTCTTAAGAACGCACCGTGCAATGTTTTGGGAACCCCCACTATTTGAGACTACTACAACACGAGCTCCGGGCATCTTCCGGTTCGTGAAATCGTACGCTCCGTGAGAGCGTGTGGTTCGTGAGATCGTGATTCGATACCTCTTATAGCATAAATGCCATGCTATAAAGTGAAAAGTGAAAATCAATATGACGCAGATTCCACCAAGGAACGTGATGGCAATAGTGCAATTCACGGATGGCACATTTTACATCTGTAAACTTACGGATATAAATATGAAGAAAGAAAACTCCTACGCAGTCAAGTATAAAGATCGAAAAAAATACGCTGCTCGTGTATTAATTTTTAGTGGTAAGTTACACTTTGTAGCAATTTAATAATTATAGAAATCGGTCGAGACTCGATCCATTGTCGTAATCTGACTTTTGTTTCCGCTTATAACAGCTAATCTGGCATTGCTGAGCCAAATACAGCTAAATCTTGAGGGCGATTTAACCGGTGTTTGCCTCAAAAACTTGAAATACTCAAGTACACAGTTGTCTGGCTCTCACGTGTTACGGCAAGTAAAGACTAACCTGAAAGGTAAAATTATCAACCTCTTTATGACCAATTAGCCACCGCCGTGTGATATTTTCTTCGTGATTTTTGTTCATCAGTCTAGAAAAAAAAAAAAAAACTAGTCTTCAATTTATGCAACCTATAGATGAATTGCATACTTCGTCATGATCTTTTCTTGACACATGCACCGAAAGTCCTCTGTGGACCATCTGCAGGCAATAAAAGTAGACTGCGCTCTCGAAGGTTCTCGTCTTGCTCGTAGACGGCACACAGCTGAGGACCTTCGGTGCATGTATTGAGAAAAACAGAGTTCGACACACGTGACAGATCTGGGAATGCCACTCATGTGAAGGCGCAGCACTAGCCCGAAGACTCGTCTTTGGCGTGCCTCCGACTCACTTTCGGACTCGTGCTGCGCCTTCACACTCGCTGTGTGGCATTCTCACCTTGATGCACTTGTATCGATGAATAATATTCTCTCATACGATTCAGAAAAATCCAAATGTTTCAGAAAATATATTACAAATGATGTCAGATTTTTTTTCTCAATTTCATCTTAACTTACTAATTCTAATCATATTACCAAACTTCTTATATCGTCCAATTATGATAGATTTGAAAAAAAAAATTACAAGCACTACAGGTTCAAAGTATCCATTTTTTATCACGTTTTTCCACAGACGAAAATCGACTATTCATAAATAAAGCAATTCTACTGAGCAATACCATCACTGCAGATTCCCAATGCTACAACTTCGAGTTAGATGAGAATTCAACCGACATAGGTACACGAGAGTTTGCTTTTTCCTATCATATTATATAAATTCGTTTCAGCATATCAATTTATATAAAGTAGTACACAGGTTTACATTTCTCAGAATTGTTATAACAACATGTATGGCGAATGGACACATAACTGCCAGAAGTTTACAAATATGAGATGGACTAAAGAAATTTTATTTTATAGACGATTCACTATTTATGGAAGCTGGCTTCCAACATTGTGCCCCAAATAATCAATCTTTGCAAGATGTACCAAAGTCATGTGTGGCGACAGAGGCGATCAAAGATTCAGAACCTGCGACTAACCCACCCGTAATACTTGAAAATGACGACATCCACCGTCTTGACTCAAATAATCGAGCTGTGGAGACAGAGGCGATCAAAGATTCAGAACCTGCGACTAACCCACCCGTAATACTTGAAAATGACGACATCCACCGTCTTGACTCAAATAACCGAACTGTGGAGACAGAGGCGATCAAAGATTCAGAACCTGCGACTAACCCACCCGTAATACTTGAAAATGACGACATCCACCGTCTTGACTCAAATAACCGAACTGTGGAGACAGAGGCGATCAAAGATTCAGAACCTGCGACTAACCCACCTGTAATACTTGAAAATGACGACATCCAAAGTCCGGACTCAAATAGTCAATCTGCGCAAGGCGTTCCAGAGGCATCTGTGGAGACAGAGGCAATCAAAGATTCAGAAACTGCACCTCAACCACCTGCGATACCTGAAAATGGCGACATCCAACGTCTTGACTCAAATAATCAATCTGCACAAGGCGTTCCAGAGGCATCTGAGGCGATCAAAGATTCAGAACTTGCGACTAACCCACCTGTAATACTTGAAAATGACGACATCCACCGTCTTGACTCAAATAATCGAGCTGTGGAGACAGAGGTTATCAAAGATTCAGAACCTGCGACTAACCCACCCGTAATACTTGAAAATGACGACATCCACCGTCTTGACTCAAATAATCGAGCTGTGGAGACAGAGGCGATCAAAGATTCAGAACCTGCGACTAACCCACCTGTAATACTTGAAAATGACGACATCCAAAGTCCGGACTCAAATAGTCAATCTGCGCAAGGCGTTCCAGAGGCATCTGTGGAGACAGAGGCAATCAAAGATTCAGAAACTGCACCTCAACCACCTGCGATACCTGAAAATGGCGACATCCAACGTCTTGACTCAAATAATCAATCTGCACAAGGCGTTCCAGAGGCATCTGAGGCGATCAAAGATTCAGAAACTGCGACTAACCTACCCGTAATACTTGAAAATGACGACATCCACCGTCTTGACTCAAATAATCGAGCTGTGGAGACAGAGGCGATCAAAGATTCAGAACCTGCGACTAACCCACCCGTAATACTTGAAAATGACGACATCCACCGTCTTGACTCAAATAATCGAGCTGTGGAGACAGAGGTTATCAAAGATTCAGAACCTGCGACTAACCCACCCGTAATACTTGAAAATGACGACATCCACCGTCTTGACTCAAATAATCGAGCTGTGGAGACAGAGGCGATCAAAGATTCAGAACCTGCGACTAACCCACCTGTAATACTTGAAAATGACGACATCCAAAGTCTTGACTCAAATAGTCAATCTGCGCAAGGCGTTCCAGAGGCATCTGTGGAGACAGAGGAAATCAAAGATTCAGAAACTGCACCTCAATCACCTGCGATACCTGAAAATGACGACATCCAACGTCTTGACTCAAATAATCAATCTGTGCAAAGCGTGCCAGAGGCATCTGTGGAGACGGAGGCGATTGAAGATTTGAAACCCGCGACTACCACTTCGATGCAGCCCAAAATCATAAAGATTGAAAAGGTCAAATATGACGCAGTACGAACTTTCAATCCTGCAGATACTACGTACAACGTTGAAAGCTTGTCGGCTATTGGTATGTTTACTCAGCATATCTTGGCATTTCCGCTAAACAAATAAGGGTAGTTTTCTGTGTAGAACTCTGGAATTCCAATTTATTCGGGTGAAGTGTCTGTAATGGTGAAAGAAATCTATATCGACAAAGTTCTCGGTATTCAGAATACCTTTGCAGTTACTACAATCTTTGTTCCACAGAATCTGTTCGTTTCTTTTTTATTTTAATCAAAACTGATATGTTAGTTCTTGATCAATCAATGGATCTCCAGAGTTGGCACTACCATAACCAGGGTTATAACTTGGAAAAAAATGCTTCAGAAATAAAATTGTAATGACTATGAAGACAATGCAAGAATTTCACGCTTTTTGGTATGGATTTGCTACTCATTGAAGTGCAAGTCTTGCCCAAAAAGGTGTAAACACTTAGGACATCACTGTCGAACAAATATAGAATGCTGTTGTAATTTGATTTTTAATCTCATTCTCTAATTTTCAGCTGATCAACTTGAGCAGGATTCTTGCATGCTGAACAATTTGGTTGATGAGACGTAAGTGTTAATATGAACATAAATTAGAAATGATAAACTTCAATATGAATGATCATTAGAGTGATTCAAAAAAAAAAAAAAAATTTTTTTTTTCTTCTTCTAACTAACAGCCTCAAAAGTTTCATTTAGGTAAAAAAACATGCCTGTTAAAATATGAGCTCTCAATATTAATATTAAGTTGCTCCGCACCGCACTTTTCGATTTTCCATAAGAATAACATGGAACAAATTATTTTTGCCTCTTCTGATTTTCAAAACTAGCAAATGATACGTCACACAAACAATCTACAGACATATTTTTGTTTAAAAAAAAAAAAAAAGAAATTTTTTTTTTTAAATTGAGTTAAAATCAATTAAAATAAATTAAACTTTGACCTTGAATAACTTTTGGACGACTGGACTTATTAGAAAATGACTCGGAACTTTTTTGTAGAGCGGTCAATTCTCTTCAAAAATATGTCTAGATTCTCTGTGTGACGTATCATTTGCTACCTATAAAAATCAGAAGAAGCAAAAATGATTTATCCCATGTTATTCTTATGGAAAATCGAAAAGTGCGATGCGGAGCAACTTGAGGTTGTTAGCTTGTAAAAGCGGTTCTCGACAGATTTGTGTGAAATTTTACTGGTGAATAACTTGAAACAAGTTCTACGTACAACATGAGACGAAGTTCATTGATTTTTACCGTATATTAGTGATAAAAAAAATGATTGAAGTTGACATTATTTGAGGCGTTGTATGCAAAAACCCCTTAACTCGACCGGAGCGCTTAGTGGGAAAATGCGATTAAAGGTTTTATTTTTGTATAACTTACTATAAATATGAAAAATTGTCTTCAAATTTATTTCGGGAGGTAGTCCAGTATGAATCTGAAATTTGGGGTGCACTATAAATACATCTCAAGGATTGTAATAATGTAGGTTTCAGCAAAAACCCCTTAACTCGAGTTAAGGGGTTTTTGCATACAACGCCTCATTTGCATACGTACATAGGGAAAATGCCAACTTTTATCAATCTTACGTTTTTTATGATTCAACTAGTCGACAATTTTCAATGAAAAACTAGTATGTTATGAATTGAAATTTAACGAACATTTTGAGACTAGAAACAAACGTATTTGGCGTGTAATAAGAAAGATATTGTTAGTTAAACTCAAGTCTCTTTTAGATATTTGCGTGTAAATCAAATGCTGATGTGATAGACGTGACAACAGCGCTCACGTAGCTCAAACAGACGGCTCGAGCGGATTCTTCCGTTATATACACGTAATTTTGCCACGATCTATTATAACTTCGACTCAATGCGCGTGTGCCTATGCCTAAAAGAAATGTGAACTGTACCTTGACAAAAGTTTGACAACTTGGCCGTTCTCAAAAATTCTTGAAAAATATTAGAAAGAATTTGTTTAACCATCAAAACATTTTGATACGGTTTGCATATCATAGCATGTAATTGACAGTGTGTAATATTTGATTTTGTGACTTATTTATTACTGTAGTCATTCTAGAACTATCGTCAACTAAAATAAACTTTTGACTGTCACTATAACAAGCGAACAACCTTAATATTAATATTAAGAGCTCATATTTTAAAAGGCATGTTTTTTTACCCAAATTAAACTTTTGAGGCTGTTAGTGAGACATTTTTTTCTTTTTAATCATCCTAATGATCATTCATTATTGTGATTTATGCTCAGTACGTTTGAAACAAATTGATGTTAGAATGAGCTTTCTAATTCCACTTCGTATCTGTTATGTTTTCTTCCATTTTTAGGCTCAACCAATCATTTCATGATATAGAACCGCTTGGTGATCTGATCTCTTCTCACAAGTTAAGTTATCGAAATGATTTGGAATCACCAGGCTCGTCTTTCAATATTCTCAATCCACCCCCTATGAACTCTACGCCTCTGGAACCAATTATAATAGAAAGTTCTACAGCAAACAACACAGAAGGTAAATGATATAACGTGTGCAATGTCTGGCAAAGATTTCCGTTCCTGAGTGAAAAATTATTTGGTATCTGTTAGGTATGACAATATGTAATCGGATTTTTGTTTTTTTTGATTTTGGTTTAGACGCAAGTGACAATGACAAGTTAGATAAAGATTATGAAGTGGAAGAGAGCGACACAACCGACGATGAGGCAGGTACTGATATACCAGATCGAGAATCTGACGAATTGATGACATTAACCTTCCGTGTAGACGGTAAAATAGTGTCAGCTCCTGATGACGTAGACGTACGAGTTGCAAATTCTTCAACTTCGTCCCATTCGAAGAAAAACTTTTGCTTATATTGCTATAAATTGCAAACTAAGATCGCTCGTCATTTGGAAATGGTACATGCAAATGAAGCAGATGTCAAAAAATTTGTTGATTTGCCAAAAGGAAATCGTGAAAGGCAGCAAATCATAGCTGTTCTACGAAAAAAGGGTAACCATATTTTTAATACCGATCGAAGGTTCAATGATGGTACATTATTGGTATGCAGGCGCCCTAATGTAAGGATGCATAAAAATGCTAAAGATTTTCTCCCCTGTGCCAATTGCAAGGGGCAATATGCTAGGTCGGTGATCAGGCATCATTTTCGCAAATGCACAAAACGTGATAGCAAAGTGGATAGAATTGTAATGGTGAAGGGGCGAGCCGTAATGGCTCGTATACATGAAAAGGCAAATGAGGATGTCCTATGGAAGGTGTTTTCGTACCTTCGCGAAGATAATGTTGTTCGCGCTATACGTTATGATGAACTGATAATTTTATTTGCAAACAAGCAGTGCGAAGGATATATTACACATCAACATTTTCATCAGATGATTCGTGCACGCCTGAGATTGCTGGGTCGCTTTCTCATAGCCATAAGAAAGTTCAACACTGCAGTAACTGACTTTGCATCAATATACAGACCTGCATGTTATGACAGCTGCCTTGCTGCAGTGAAAGATGTTGCAATCTTTGATCGAACGACTCGCAGATTTCAGCATCCAGCAGTCGCATCCAATATTGGTACGTTACTAAAGCATGTTGGAGAATTATTGCGTTCAAAATACATCAAATCAGAGGAAGTAGACAAACAGAAACAAGTAGAAGACTTTTTAAAATTACTTGCCGAAGACTATGGTACGTCAATCAATAAAGCTGTAGCGGAAACACAAGCCCAGAATGATAGAAGAAAGAAGGTCGTACTTCCCAGCACTGATGATATAAAAAAATTACAGGATTATCTACAAGAGCTGCGCGAAAAATACTACAAGATTCTCAAAAACAAATTTTGTCGAACAGCTTGGCATAAGCTTGCAGAAACTACTCTTGTCACACTCCAAATGTTTAATCGTCGACGTGCGGGTGAAATTGAACGACTTTTATTAGAAGACTTTAACTCCTACCAGGGTATAGATGAATTTGCAGATAAAGATATTTACAACTCATTGTCTAAAGAAGCACAACGTCTCGCCAAGAATTACGTGAGATTCATGATTCGGGGAAAACTCAATCGGGGAGTGCCTGTTCTGGTTCCCCGTCATCTTCTCCAGTGTATGAATACCATCAAAAAATTTCGCCATGAAGCCCAAGTGCGGGAAGACAATCCATACTTCTTTGGTGTAAGGTCAGATGACCCAGATAGACATAAATATTTAAGAGCTTGCGATTTACTGCGACATTATTCTGTGGCATGTGGCGCAAAAGTGCCAAGTTCACTACGAGGAACGAAATTGCGGAAGCATATCGCAACCCAATGTATAAACCTAAACTTATCAGAAACGCAAGTATCAGACTTGGCAAATTTCATGGGCCATGCCGACAAAATCCATAAGGATATTTATCGACAGCCAATCTTGGCACGAGACATCACTAAAGTTTCTAAATTCTTGGAATTAGCTGGGGGAGCGACAGATAAACCTCAAATGGACGGAGCAAGCGAATCTGAATCAGAAGACGAATTGATTGAAAATGATCAGCATGGAGAGAGTATTCAATCCTCCGAGAATGACCTTAATTACTCAGGAGACGTGTCTTCTCCAAAAATCAATACCTCCGCCAGAAAACGAAAGATTGAAAGTATAGCTGGGGGCAGCAAAACTAAACAACGGCGTGGTAAGCAACTGAACACAAAGAGAGCCTTTGTATATAAGTCAATTATTTTCTTGCTGAAAAGTTCCATAGGTAGAATCCGGTTTATTTATCTATGTTTTGATCAGAATTAGAAAGGAAAAAATGTTATACAATTATCTAAAAATTGTTGACTAAATTGAACAGAATTTCTATGCATAAAATTATCTTCTCCATTTGTTAATTTCTAGTAGCCGAGAATAGTCCCACCCACACCAAACGTTCATGGAGCGGCGCTGAGAAGAGTGCGGTGCTAAAACCCTTCCACAAATTTTTGAAAGGCAAAAAACTACCATCCCTTTTAGAAATTGAAGGGGTGATATCCAAAAACACGTGCCTTCAGGGTCGAACAGCACGACAAGTCAAGACTTGGATACACAATGAAAGAAAAAAAATGTCTCAGTAAGAAGACTATCGAACATTCCGAAGATCCAAAATCTTTTGACTTTTTGACTTTTTTATTTTTTACTCTCAATTTTTTTCTTTTTTTTTATTAACAATTATACTGTGTTATTTTAATGTATCAATCTAATATTTTATTTTATTTGTTTGAAGGAAGATTAGAAATATATATATAATGTTTGTGGCACTGCTGAAAATTTTATCTATATCGCATAATAAAAGACTGCAAACGAGAGCAGTACTAGTAGATTACAGCATTTTGAGTTTACAAGCTTTGACGTTGTTAAAAGATTCTATAAATCCTTGATTGAATTTAGTTTGAAGGGAGATTCGAAATATATATTATGTGTTGTGTCACTGCTAAAAATTTGATGTATAATGCATAATAAAAGACTGCAAACGACAGCAGTACTAGTAGATTACAGCATTTTGAGTTCAGAAGCTTTGACGTTGTTGAAAGTCTCTATGGTCGTCGCAGAAATTTAATTGTTCAAGCAATGCTAATGCAATGCTAATCTTCAATTGAATTAGAAGGGATAATGCTCAACATTGAAACAGTCCAAAGAAATATGTTTAAGTTTGTTTAAAATAATATTGTTACTGAAATGTGTATAAATATATATTGTTTGAAATTATATCGGCGTTTCATGTGTTCAATACCTCAATAATAAATAGCAAATCAAAAATTTCTGAGCTTGACTGAACTCAAGCATGAAAATGTCTTGACCCTTGATTTTTAAATACTATTTAAGTAATTCAAGTAATATCTGCTTATAAGATGCAAATAATTCCAAGGACACAAAATTAGAAGAAATGAATACTAATAAGAAATGATGTTTCGAAAGCAGAGTACACCTCGAGCACAAAATATTCTGAGTATAGTACAGTTCAAGGACACGCTGATGATAAGGCTCTTCACTTTGTTGATGAATCGATGAAAAATGCCATAATTATAGGTCATGCATTCCATAAGATGATCATTAGATTGTTGATAGACTAATAGAAGTGATTGTTGATAGACTAATAGAAGTGATGGTTTAATGATCCACGTCAATTTATTATATTCCATCTCAGTTATTTCCAGACAAGCCAACAAAAAGATATATTATCAGCTATAATACCCCAAGACCTTCAAAATTATCGGATATTTCCCGAATGTTTTGTTGCATAGCAACGAGAGGGATCAGTTTTGCAAATTAAAATCGCGAGCGCGCAGCGCGAGGGATTTTACTGCAAAACTGATCCCGATCGTTGATATGCAGGAAGACTTGAGGGAAATATCCGATGAATTTTGAAGGTCGAGGGGTATTCGGAGGATTATTTCTTCCATTACGATCCGGCCGAACAGAGTGCAGTATTCGAGGAAAGTTTTCGACATTCGGAGGCTTAAATAATGGGTTTTCACGGTATTACTGGGCACAATGTTTTGTATTTTTTCGAGGATGTCCAAGTCGACTCATTTTGGGGTTAGCGTCTTGAAATTGATTCAAACTGGGACGCGAGTTTGACAGATATTTGAATGAAATCTGTCACATTTGTTGAAAACAATTGACAGGCTACTACGAAATTATCAGTCTGATAAAACCCCTGTGGCCGGGGGTTTTATCAGATTGAAACAAGCCACGTGACCGGGAATACTGTACTCCGATTGGCCGAGATCGTGATGGAGGAAATAATCTTAACCATTTACGAATATGGAATTGTCCAATCATCAAAATTGTCCAATCATCAAGAATGATTGACCGCTTGTCACATGACCCGCTGCATTATTTGCATCACTCTACGTATAGCTAAATATTTGAAACAATTGAATACCTTGAAGACTCGATTTCAAAACGACCGTATGGTTCCAGGACAAAATTTCGGATGTTCAGCATACTTTGAGGACACGATATTCAGAGTAGAGTATACTTTGGGGATACGATTTCAAAGACTATCTCCACATTAATATATCTCCAATTGGTGCGGTATATATTTTTCGGAGCGGTTATAATTTTTTCAGAATTTCCAATCACGGATCTCAAAGAGAATTTCACTCATAATGTGACTGATTAAAAATGCGTTCTCTGATCCACAGTTTTCCGTTATTATAAGCATATATTCACCATCATTCATTACATAGATATCCAATTACCCCGGCGAAACGAAAGCACAGAAACACAAATCGAACCTAGCATCACCGATATTCTTATTTTTTGACTTTAGTGGTTTTCGGGTGATATCCCGTATGCAGTCGGAATTTCGAATTGGCCAACGAATGTTCAATACATGCAACGGTGGTGATTGCCCGGCCATTGACTATAACTACACGTCTATAACTTCTGATCTTAATTCATAATCTATATATATTAGGGTGTGTCAGATTGACTTTTTTTTTTCAATTTTCATGGTGCTACCTTTTAAATCACTAGGTCTTATTAAGAAGAAGACATCCCGCATAGTAAAACTTTTTTCCGTCAAGTCTAAGTGGTTCCGAAACTTTTTTTTTTTGTTTTCCATTCATTTAACACACAAAAAAAATCTATTTTTGGGGCAATCCACATAGTTTCGTAGTTATTCAATATTTTTCAAGTCTACAGAAAGATTCTGAAAGCTGAAATTTTTATCTTCGAAATGGTTAGAATTAAACTTTATTCAAAAAATAATTTTCTATAGGTTTTCTATAGGTTTTAACTTAAGTGGAAAACTAAAAAAAAGTTTCGGAACCACTTAGCCTTGACATAGGACATTTTCCAGGGGGGGAATCTTTTTGTCTTGACGAGAACTATCCGTTCAGAAGGTAGCAAAAAAAATTTTTTTTCGGTGACACACCCTAATATATATACTATATATATAATATTACAATTGATCAATTATCAAGATTAAATAACCGCTTATCACATGACCCGCGTTCGCCGAATTATTTGCATCACTCTACGTATAGCTAAATATTTGAAACAACCGAATACCTTGAAGACTCGATTTCAAAACGACCGTATGGTTCCAGGACAAAATTTCGGATGTTCAGCATACTTTGAGGACACGATATTCAGAGTACAGTATACTTTGGGGATACGATTTCAAAGACTATCTCCACATTAATATATCTCCAATTGGTGCGGTATATATTTTTCGGAGCGGTTATAATTTTTTCAGAATTTCCAATCACGGATCTCAAAGAGAATTTCACTCATAATGTGACTGATTAAAAATGCGTTCTCTGATCCACAGTTTTCCGTTATTATAAGCATATATTCACCATCATTCATTACATAGATATCCAATTACCCCGGCGAAACGAAAGCACAGAAACACAAATCGAACCTAGCATCACCGATATTCTTATTTTTTGACTTTAGTGGTTTTCGGGTGATATCCCGTATGTAGTCGGAATTTCGAATTGGCCAACGAATGTTCAATACATGCAACGGTGGTGATTGCCCGGCCATTGACTATAACTACACGTCTATAACTTCTGATCTTAATTCATAATCTATATATCGATACCTGCGCGGAATAACCGGCTCTCTCAGAGTCCGCTTGAAACAGCGGCTATCTCAGAGTCCGCTTGAAAAAGCGGCTATCTCAGAATCCAATCGGAAAAGCGGCCTGTGCCTATATTAATAATATAGGCTACAGTCGGTTTTTCGAATGGATTCTGAGATAGCCGCTTTTTCAAGCGGACTCTGAGATAGCCGCTTTTTCAAGCGGACTCTGAGATAGCCGGTTATTCCGCGCAGGTATCGATATATACTATATATATAATATTACAATTGATCAATTATCAAGATTAAATAACCGCTTATCACATGACCCGCGTTCGCCGAATTATTTGCATCACTCTACGTATAGCTAAATATTTGAAACAACCGAATACCTTGAAGACTCGATTTCAAAACGACCGTATGGTTCCAGGACAAAATTTCGGACGTTCAGCATACTTTGAGGACACGATATTCAGAGTACAGTATACTTTCAGGCCGTCAGCCCGCTGCCAAAAAGTGCAATGATAGTATAAGCTATGCCCTCTAGGGTTTTGGCAGTTATAAATATGATGAACAATGAACAAGCAAAATTAGCGCGTCCCCGAGGAACTTGCACTGGACAAGTTAATCGTTTATTGCAAAAATAAATCATGTTTTTCAATGATAGTATAGCGTATGCCGAGCATACCAAACGATATTCCATTAATTAAAAATCCATCGAAAAACGATCGGCATACGTGCTGGGTGTGTCCTAAAGGTCAGCATACGCCCTTAAATGTGTTAAGAAATACGGCATTGTTGAATCATAATATAACTCATGCCCTTCTAAAATTCAACAGCTTCTGGCATAAAATGCACAATTATCAGAGGGCATACCATTCGCGCGGGTCTGACAATCTTCACACCTGTATACCTGTGTATAAATACTAAAAATTAACTTGTCCAGTGCAAGTTCCACGGGGACGCGCTAATTTTGCTTGTTCATTGTTCATCATATTTATAACTGCCAAAACCCTAGAGGGCATAGGTGACACTATCATTACACTTTTTGGCAGCGGTCTGACGGCCTATTTGGGGATACGATTTTTGAAGAATATGATTCATGAAGAATTCATCTGTAATTAGTTACGTCCATATTTTGCGATATTTAACGATTCAATATAATCGAATAATTGTGTTACATCGATTACATGAATATTATATCTTACGTGATCAAAAAATCACCCTACTGAAAAGTATATGTAACAAATGATATAGTAATAAATCACAAAATAAATCACACGATAAATCACCTAACAAATTAAATACTAAGTTTGAACAAGTTATGAACGATACTAGCAGGTACTTTATCATATAATTTTTCATATGAGTTATCCTATCTTGTAATTTGATATGTGATTTGTTACATGATGAATCTAAAAGACAGATTAAAAAAAAATAAATAAATAAATAAAGGCCATCAAGTAATTCGAAATACGAGTGACGGATTCGCAAACAGCTACGCTACCGCCTGGGCTACACCACATATGAAAAGGTTTCGGAGTTTCACGTTTATGAAAACTCTTTGAAACTACTTCGAAAACAAATGTTATCCCCGTATCATTTGTAAAGCTATACATTCATCATAATGAAGAGCTTTATTGATATATCTTATTGACATATATATGTAACTCGGAATATCCTGTCCCCGAATTGTACCATAGTTACGAACTCGTGTTCTGAAAGTATACGGTTCTTTCGAAATCGTGACCCCTAATTATACAAAACTCGTAATATCGTGTCCTCGAAGTATACAGTAGTTCAATAAATACTGCTAACTTGTAGTTTTTCTGACCGATATTTTGAGGACAGTCCCCAAAGTAACAATATTCTAATGATGTCCTGGAATTATTCGACTAACATATAACTTACAGAGTTTGAGGACAGTCCTCAAAGTATCCATATTTTTAGGTTGACCTCGAATTCATCAGATAACAGAAGGTGTACTTTTTGAGGACAGTCCTCGAAGTATACATTATGTACACTATATTTTTGGGGACTGTCCTAAAACTAGCCAGATGTCCTCAAAATAGTCAAAAGATGTATGAAAAAGTCCTCAAATGGTACTTTAGATGAACATATGTATATATATATATATACATATATATATATATACTACATATAGCATATATATAAGCCTAGCTATACGGCCTAAAAACGGTGACAAAAAACGTTACAACGCTTTTTTTTAAAGAGGATATATTGTGACGTTGCAGATTAGCTGCCGTCACTAGAACCCTTCTGGCATGTATTTTGTTAGTAATATCGAGAGAGAGAGAGAATATCGCCGTCTAGACCCTCGGGATACAAGTGAAAAAACCTGTTTTATAAGCAATAGAATTAGACTAATTTGAAGAATTTTTCTGTTAATGTACCGCGAGAGAAAGAGAGAGAGAGCAGATACAGAAGATGACGACTTCCGAACTTCCGCTACAAGAACTTCCGCTCCGGAGATGCTACCGACGGTATGCAGTCCAGTACGGCGCCGTGCTCAGGATAGTACCGCAACATCTACGGGGAGGGATGTAGGCCTTGGAGAATTATCGCTAGGGAGTGAACAGGGTCCCCATAAGACCTCCTGCCAGCCGATGCATCTTGTCACCCAGCATCTGACTGTTACGTCGAGTGCAGTCAGCTTATATCGCCCGATCCAGCAATCAGAAGACGACGTCACGCAGAGTCCATACCTGGACGAGTGACGTAACGTATCGCCAGAGGACATCCTACGTAAAGGTGGACGAGTATCGCGTCCTACGTGCTCTGTCAGGTCACGAAGAGGTGGTGACTCAGATGGGACACCTAGACCTGGCAGAAGTCTACAGTCGGTCATCTATCGCAGGGATTACCGCTGTGGAGGACATCCCGAGGGATTGATATCGCCTGGATCGGAAAAGCTCAACGAGAACCAAGGTCACACCCTCCCGCCAGCCATCTCGCAGCTGAGATACCGCAGAACGGTGGTTCTGTCGCTGTGAAGCGCGTGAAGTAACGCCTGACGCCCGGCAATAAGATTACGCTTCATTCT
The DNA here is from genome assembly GCA_943736025.1 of Tenthredo mesomela. Lineage (NCBI taxonomy): Eukaryota > Metazoa > Arthropoda > Insecta > Hymenoptera > Tenthredinidae > Tenthredo > Tenthredo mesomela. The sequence continues at coordinate 22,649,363 of OX031018.1, forward strand.
GGTCAACTGACAAGTTGACTGTTCGAACGTTGTCACTGGCAGGACCAATAAGGTAATTAGGAGGTCCTGATAGGTCCCCCACCTGGACCTACCTCACTGGGAGCCAGCTCGCCAAATTGTCTGCGGAGAATCATCACTTCTACGTTCAACTATCGCAGCAATCAGACGTGTCGAACTCTCGCTCTCTCGCATTAGCATAGTTTTCGCTCTTAGAGTTAAGTTAAGTTGAATAAGTTAATAAGTGTGTGCCAAAAGCAGCTCTACGCTAAGGTAAGGTCTTTATGATCACTACTTGCTAGAAACATCCACAAAAGCTACCGCTGAACTCTTATTTGATTTGAATTCAGTAAAAGCACTTCATAGTTGCCTTCAGCCATTTTGATTATCTTTACGCCTGGTTATATTTCGCTAATTAGTCTAATATCGCTGCTTAATTTGCTTATGATCTGCTAACGCTTATTTGATTGCTTATTCTGATCTGAATTCTCGCTTGGGAATATTCTGTACCTCATATTTCGCTATCTTTGATTTATTATAATACATTTGAGTAATACGTAGTATAATATCGCATGGTGTGTCGCTTGTAGTCCAACTCCCCAAGGGTTGGCTGACGTAGAAAGTCATAGTATTAAGTTGTTCATTTCTTGTTCTATTTTAAGTTGTTCTAAGTTGTTCCTTTCTAGTTCTATTTTATCCTATTTCTTTATTATCTTAGTATTTTAAGTATCTCTGCTATCTTTGAATATTTCTGCTATCTTTGAAAATCTGCGCTATCTTTGAATATCTTTGCTATCTCTGAATATCTTTGCTATCTTTGAAAATCTGCGCTATCTTTGAATATCTTTGTTATCTTTGAATATCTTTGCTATCTTTGAATATCTTTGCTATCTCTGATTATCTTTGTTTTATTTGATTAATTTGCTATCTTGATTCTTGTGTAATATCTAAATAATTTCTTATCTAATATCGATTAATAGCTCGTTTAATTACCGCCGTAGAGTCGCTATAAAAAGAGAATACATCTCAATCAATTAATTTGGGGCTGATTAAGCGAGGTATTATGGTCACCTGTATCTTCTAGAATTCATAATTTCCCTTGTATTTGCGAATTTAGTTTACCGTATTTGTCGAGTCGTTTATATTAGTTATTGCGTTAATTATCTTTGAATAATTATTATAAATACCGCTAGCTCGCCGCTATTAGAAAATTTGCCGAGAGTATCGTATCGCTCGGTGATACGCAGCCTGAAAAGTAGAGTACCTTGCATTGTATCGCTTCTACGGCGTTAGCTAGCCAACCGGCGTGTTTATGTTTTTTTTATGTTACCGCTGAGACGCAATAAGACTCACTAATATTATATTCTTTGTTCCGCATTATTCCAACGCTCTATTTCTCGAATACTATTCTGTACTATTACTTTGAAAACTATCTCTGTGTAAATTGAATATCTGTAATTATCTTTGAACTCGGTCATTTGTCGCTGATCAATTTTATATTATAATTATCTAAGGAACAATATACGGAATCGTTAGATTCCATTAAAGGAAATTTTATATCTGGTGTTCTATATTTTATTTGATTAATTGTTAAGGTGAATCCACCGAGCGGGTATCGTTTCTACAGAGTTCATTTCTACAGAGTTCGTTTCTACATGGTTCGTTTCTACAGAGTTCGTTTCTACAGAGTTTCGTTTCTACAGAGGTTCGTTTCTACAGAATGATTTTCAGACCAATTCCACAAAGCTGTCCGGGAGGTTCGTTTCTACAGAGAAATTATGCCTGATTGCTCGTTTCTACAGAGCCTGTTTCTACAGAGTTCGTTGGCTCAGGTTCGTTTCTACAGAGTTCGTTTCCACAGGATCGTTTCTACAGGTTCTTTTTTCCGCAGAGTTCGTTTCTACAGAAGAATTATCTGCCATAGGTACGTTTCTACAGAATATGTACTCGGAGGTTCGTTTCTACAGAATTCGTACTCGGAGGTTCGTTTCTACAGAATTCGTACTCGGAGGTTCGTTTCTACAGAATACGTACTCGGAGGTTCGTTTCTACAGAATTCGTACTCGGAGGTTCGTTTCTACAGAATACGTACTCGGAGGTTCGTTTCTACAGAATTCGTACTCGGAGGTTCGTTTCTACGGAAAAATCATTATACGTCAGCAGCTCAGAATGAATCTAACAATGAAATTATATGTACAGAGCGCTGTGTACACTATGGGCAGAGCTGGACAGTCTCAATTGAAAATTTAGTTCAATTACTCACGATGTTCTGAATCAGTTTGAATCGACTCCTTAGTCGAAAAACATGCAACCCAAGAGTTTGCTTGAAAAACATACCACCCGAGAATAAGGTTGAAGAACATGCCATCCGAAAATTCGCTTTAAAAATGTACAAAGAAAAAATAATTCCTCGTTTCAAGAAACAGATTTCTTGTTTCAAGAAACTGTAGTTTCTTGAATGTTTTTGGATTAAATCAAGAAAATATGTTCTTAATTCGAACAATCAAGAAACATTCAAGAAACTACAGTTTCTAATTTAATTCGAATTAAAAACATAGGGTAAGTGTGTGTATTACTGCGGATCGCGAATCGACACCGCTTTTAGACGTAAGATGATAATTTTAAGGACCACAAAATGTCCCGCACGTATCTGAAAACACTTAATTGGTACTTCTTGAATAAAAACCGAGTGTTGAAACTCTCTAAAAATGCAGATCTAACTGAAAAAACACATAAATCAGAACAGATTCACATGCTGGAATTACTGCGGTTCTGCATGAATTACTGCACACCAAATACTGCGAAAAAACTAGTTACTGCGCGTGTAATACTGCGGTTTTATTTGAAGCAGTGAACTGCAGTGAACGTGCGACAGTTGATAGAGCCAAGATTTGAGGTTTGGTTGTAGCGTCGGTGACAGCCACAGTAATTCATACAGGTAGCGAAATAATGTATACCTAATACTGCGCTAGTAAAAATTATTATAAAATAAATATTAATGTTATTTTGCATAGATTGTTTGGAAAGATATACGATTACTTCATACGAAAATGATATTGCGCTGAATATTTCCATACCAGGAACGAAAATATAATCAATTTAGAAGTACGTATTTATGGCTCGTCAACAAACAGAAGCAGCAGAACTCAGAATTTTGTTACCATACAAGATTCAAATTACAGTAACGTGACTAAAAATATGGTTGTTGTTATTTATTCTTTATTAACTATTAGTGTAAGGAACGAAATAATTTTTGAACAAATTTTCAAGGGGTCATATACTCAGAAAAATGATAGTTCAATACTTTCATCTGAAACCGCAGTAATTGGCACTTCCGCAGTAATACCCACACTTACCCTATTTTCTCGATTTATCGAAAAACATTGAAGAAACTACGGTTTCTTGAAACAATAGGGGTATTTTTCTTAAAATGCGGAATTTTTTTTCTGTGATCTAAAAATAAACTTGGAAAACGTCCTATCCGAGAATGTGCTCCAAAAACATGCTAGCCGAGAATAAGTTTCAAGAACATACTGTTCCACGTCTGGAATGTTTTTGACGAAAATTGCGTTAATAACACTGCTGCGCGTATAAAGACGAACGAAGTGATCTTTTCAATTTTGTTTTTGTTTCAATTCCTACATAGAAATTTAATAGTTACAGCAAAAATATTTACATAATGTCATTATTTTCACGATGACAAGGAATTCCATGAACCTCATTACAAATATCTAATACAGCAGGGTGACAACTCTTTGATTCTAAGTTCCCAATTATCGGTGTCACCTTAAAATTCCGTCGTTTTGAGTATTTGAGCAAACTTTCCAAAATTTGAATGCGAATGAACAATTCTGGAAAGTCGCTAAAGAATTTCGAAGATTATTTTTAGCACTCGGATTCTGGCCAATCAGAGCGCGGTATTTGATGACGTGAAGGACATCCCAATTCGGAATTATACTGATTATTTTTCCCATCCAAATTTCAGCCAATAGAATTGCACCATTCACCGTTATTTTGCATAGCCTACACGATATTTAACTGATAATTTTGACAATTCCACTGGTAATTTCACGAGTGCTTTCACCGCGGTAATTTTTCATGTTAGCTATATATAAAAAACAAAAGATTTTCCGATACAGCTAACCCTCCATCGAATCTGACAGATAAAATGATAATTACAATTCTGTGACCTTTAAATTTTCATTTCCAACTGTGGATTTTGTCTCATGATGCAATCCATCGGCCGAAATTCTGATGGAAAAATAATCCCCCGAATACCACTCGAGCTTCAAAATTAATCGAATATTTCCCTCAAGGTTCCCTGCAATCAAACGAACTCGTCAAGTTTTTCCGAAAAATCACATTAGATATGTAGGTTCCCAGCAAACACAGAGTGCAGGGCCATTGCTAGTTAGGTGGAGGAATGCCGATACTTGAGTTGCCGAACCGCTGCCGGAAGACTTGTGATGGCCCTGTACCCTGGTGTCACAGTGGCCGACAGCTGGGCCAGTGCCAGCAGTGTTATACCGGCCCAACGGTTGGCCAGCGCAGGGCCAGCAATGACCCAAATTGGTTGTCGGGCAGTCGTCAATGGCCCAACAAGAGCCCAATATTGATCAGCCGATGACCCGATCATTCGATTTTTTTCATTTTCGATATTATCCTGACAAAAAATATTTTTTTCACTGATCGTTGATTCTTTTTCGAGCGGTAGAGCAAAGTTCATATTCCCAGGATGTTAGAAATAAGCTATTCGAAAGACTAATTAGATATATTCATGTGGGTCACCCATCCGACTTCTGGCTGCAGTTGAAATTGCTTAACTTCGTTGATCGTATGATGTCCAGTGTTGATCTACACCCAAACGTCGCCTGTTGCAATACTCAACACTTTTTGACTCGATAGCTAAACTTCGATTTGTGAGGATTGACATCAATATGTACTTGAAAAAAAAAAAAAAAATGATAGCAAAATTTCACGGTGACTTCGAAGATTTCTGATGATTGAATAGTATATACTTTTGTTCGATTGCATAGAAATATTCTTTTTCCGGTAAATTCGGTGGAAGTGTTAGAAATACTGCAGTCAGTAAAAAAGCTTATACTATGTACGCCGGCGAATCAACGACCGGATGCCGGTAGAAAAGTACCGGAGCTGCCAATGCCGGGCCATCAAGATACAGATGCAAGTGTGTTTGAAAACGGCCAAGTGATGGCAAGTCGGTTGTGGCAAGATGCAAAACGCCCTGCAGGAAATCAGTAGTTGGTAACCAACACCGTTCCATCAATGGTTGGATACTGGTAAAACTTCACTGAAATACCGCTATTTAACATGTAGTGGCGCAGCAAAGGCTAGCTTACACCAGCACATTGCCAGCACTGCCAGTGCTGGGCCATTATAATTTCGACAGTTCTGTGTTTGCTGGGTTAGGGTCGTCCTTATTTGGGGTGTTTTTGAAATTTTCTACGGACAAGGCGGAAAAAGTTTGCAAATAAATTTAAAAAAAAGTACGCAAAAGTTGAAGTCTGTAGGTCAACCCAAAGTACTGCTTATAAGGCAGTAAATTTTTCCATTCGATTTACATAGGAACTCTGGCTCAATGCATTATTTTTTTTTTATCTCTGCCTCAATAGTGCTTCGAAAAATCTGAAATTTGGCATACGTCTACCCTATAATCATAGGTATTCCATAAAAAATTGGGTGATTTTCAGCAATTAAGTTTTTAATTTATAACAATTCTATATCCTACGAGGAACGTACGGATTCAAAATTTATGTAAACTTTTTTGGAGATAGCCATAGTTCCAATTGGACCTATCGTGTCTTGGAATGCGAAATTCTTTATTATCTATATCATTTATTTGGTAAGGATCGGTAAAATAATTTGAGGATTCAGCTGAAGGAATCGTTTTTATCTGAACAGCATTCATATGTTGCTGTTGATAAGATTTTGAAATGAAATTCATATACCCTTTCACATATTTCAGTTTTTTGAATCTTTCTGAGCTTACAGCTTGAAGTAACAATATGAGTCTGAATTTTGGGAAATGAGGTAAAGAAACCATAGTGTTTTGAAAAATACAATTTATACTGTTTTCAATCCCATCTCTAAAAGGTGTTCACAGTTTGCAAGAACAGACTTTACTAGAAAAAAGGGAAATACATTCTGGTGAGAATACATAGAATCTATTTGCTCCAAATTGAAAGCTCAATTAAAGTAATTTGAAAACAGTAAGACTTGAAAGTTCGAAGTTCACTAGAGTTTCGGCAGCTAAGGCCTTCTTCAAGATGTGAGAAGTACAGACACATCAAATTTTTTCATGGTTGTTGTACAGCGTATACGTCCCATTGTAACGGAAATTGTGAAACATCGCGAAAACACTGAGTTTTGACTAAGCTCTGATTCACACAAAAATTGTGAGTTTTTGAGAAATTCAGTGACATTCTTTGCCGGTCGAAGATCTTTTGGTGAAACGACTTCAACCGTTTCTTGATTTTACGAAGATTTTCGACCGAGTCAAAGTTCGGTAACGGACATTCGTAATGGCCAAGTTTCTCAAGCGAGTGAATATTGTGAAATTGATGAGTTGGATTGAAGATTTGACCATGGAACCATTCGGACACATTCAGGTAAGTGGACGTTAATTATACTATGTAAAGAACCCTATTGCGATCCAATTTAGTGAGTAGGCAAGGTAAAATTCACTACCCCTGCTTTGGAAGGAAGCAAATATACCCATGGAGGCAAGCCTCTGGAAGTATCTCTGCACAGTGTTCGTGTCTATGAATCTCCCACGAAACCGAAAAATTCGTATGAGTCCTCTGAGTTTCGAATAATGATACTTGAATTAAATGAAGCGTTCTAATTTGTGCACCACGCAGAGCGTTGATCGTAGCCCCGAAATCTTGAAATCCTACAACGTTATTTTCATTTAAAAGTTGACGATGTCTTGTTAAGGGGTTAGGCCACTCTAGAATTTTTGAAAAATCTTTTTTTTAATTTTATTTTATGGTCCCCTAGGACCTAAAAAATGGTGTCCCAAAAGATTATGGCCGGGAAAAATCTCCAAGTACTCGGTTTTCGAATTTTAGTACACTCAGTAACAAAATTAACGGCGCACCCGGCAATCGGCGAAATAATGCCGACTTTCAAAATGCTGTAACTCAATGAAAAATTGTAAAAAAAAATCATTCGGGGAAGCATTTTGAAGGTTGAAACTTCATCTTCAAGATGGTTGTTAAAAATTCTTCCTACGGCATTTTTTGACGCCATGGCGTAGGTTTGAGTGCCGGATTGCGAAACACCAGAAAAAAAAAGTTTTTCAAAGTTTTTCAAAGTTCTCTACGGGGCGTTAAAAAAATCGCAGAGAACTTTCGAAGCAGCCATTTTGTAGCCTGAAATCTACTTTTCAAAAAGGTTCCTCGAAATTTGTCGCACGATTTTTTTTCACCGAGTTATTCAACTTTTGTTGAATTTTCATGATTTTCTATTACTCAAAACTTCAAACGCGTTTATCTCAAAACCGCATTTTTTAAGTTGGCCGGAAACATAACTCAGACAATTTTCAACCGATTCACTTGAAACTTCGGATATATCTTGAAAAATACATTGTCTATGGAAGTACGTAGGATTTTTTTTTTTTTCATATTGCACAGTTAATTTGTTATTAACAATTATCTGACTATTTTTTAGGCAAATTTTTCACTTTCCACTTTAGAAGTGCACCATTTCGCCAAAAATCAGTATATCGAAAAAATCCTACGTACTTCTATAGCAGTTATTATGTATAATCGAGAAAAATTCATTGGCTTATCATAATTCAAAAATTACCGGAGCCGTTCGTCCGGCCGTGGGCCCTGAATTTTCGAAAAAACCACTAAAAATCGGAATCGCGCTCTCCTTTAAACGTTAATATCTCCGGTTCCCTTTATCGTATAGACATCACCGAAAACTCATTTTGAAGCTCTTTAATCGCACTTTTGTGTTATAAATTGTAAATCCGTGTAATAAATAATCTTCTATTTGTTATTAACAATTATATTTTTTAAACGCGATTTTCGAGATGACTACCACCTTCGAAAGTTCTTAAAAAAATACGAACGTCTTCCTTGATTCATTCTCTACGAAATCTGTAAGTTTTAAAATGGAACTCCGATGGAAATTATATTCAAAAAAGCGATTGATCCGTGCGGGACGTCGCGCGCGACTGTCTACGCGGGCGCGCCGAGACCGAGGCTCGTTTGCTTTACATGCAAAGAATATAGGAAAGCATATTAGGGTAAGGTTGCCAAAATCGTACCACTTTTCACATTTCAGCCTTTCACTTCTAGGAATATTCATGCAAATATTTAAAAATTAAAACATAGAGTCTCTGATATTTTTTCTTCATAAATCTTTCGTTGATTTGAGATCAGAATAGAATTTTCATGAAATACAATCAATTTTGTAAAAGCTTGAAAATGGTACGATTTGAGCGACTGGGTTCCCAAATCGTACCACGGGGTTCCCTAATCGTACCGGGGGTACCTAAGTCGTGCCAGCTGCACGAATGTGAATTAAATAATTAATTAAATGATAAATAATAAATAATAATAAACAATAACAATAATAGTAATCATAATAATCATAATAAATGATTAATTTAATAATCCCAATAATATTGTGAACACAGTTCCTAAATCGAACCGGTACGATCTAGGCCCTATAGATTCTAAGGCAACCGATAGCTGGTACGATTTCGGCAACTCATCATTTTCCTGTTCAATTTAATAAAGACAGAGCTTTAGAGGTTCGATTCAAAGATTGGTAGGTTGAGTATATCGAAAATTGAGAGTACATTACAAGAGACTCTGGCAAAGTTTGATTTCGAATAGATTTCCAGCCAAAAACCGTTAGGGAAATGTGACCAAAACTTACATGCTACGGTATGCTATTCTTCTTTCGTTAATATTTCCTTTCTTACTTCTTCTTTCACGTCTACTTTCTATAGCTGCCTTTTTTCTTTTTTCTATAGCTGCCTTTCCGTTTATCCATTCTTATATTCTATAGCTTTCTTGATTGTTCTAATTTTTCGCATCATTCTCTTTTTGAAAAATACTTTGCATCTTCTCCTTTTCTTTTCTATTTTATCATAAAACAGTCCTTTTCAGGGCTATTTGAGCGTCGAAGTGCAATCTCTTGCGGTAAGTCACACACGATATAATTGTTTCGTCTATGCTCGCTTGTATTTTTTATCTGAATTTTCACATCAAATACACGATTGAGGATTGCTGTTTTTGCCTAATCTATATATAATCATGCATGATTCAAACCAGTTCTTCTTCTTCTTCTTCTGACGGGTTCAAAAAAATCGACTGTTCTATTTTTTTCCAATTTTCGTATTGAAATACTTTCGGAGGGGTGAAAAAAGATACCTGTTAAAAGCGGAGCTCTTAATATTAAGATTTAGAGGTCGCTCATCGCGGATTTCTATTTTCCATTCGAATAGCATATAGGAATTTTTTTTTTTAATAATTTTGTAGCTCACAAACCAATGAACAAATCCAAATGACTTATACATATTTTACGTTATGAATTTCGTCGCTTAAGCACATGTATTGACTTTGAGTTAGTGAGTGAGCACACAGGCTCACTAACACTTGTAAGGTAAGACTTACGTCTTTTATACTTACCCAATAAACCACAACGTATAAAAATAGGACGAATGTCCGTCTGAAAAACGTATATTAAACGGGTATACGTGAAATATACGTTTTTCGGGCGGACATTTGTCCTATTTTTATACGTTGTGGTTTATTGGGTATTATATTTATTGGTTATATTTAATTAAATATAACCAATGCCACAAAAGGTAGTGTAATTAACCGAAGAATGATTTTAAGCTAGAAGACTTTAAATTTTTGACGAGAAAAATTTATCCGGCGTACATTTATTTATTTTAATTTATCCGTTTATACATATTTTCATAGGGAATTGAACACTACAAAAAGCTTCTCTTATCATTTTTCGATAAATTGACTCCTTCCAAAGTTATTCAAGCTCAAAGTTCAATTTTTAGTTGAGTCAACTATTTTTTGATAATGATAGAATGATAGATACATGTTTTAGAGTGTTCAATCCCCTATCAAAATATGTAAGAGTCATTTGGATTCGTTCATTGGTTTGTGAGCTACGAAATTCTGAAGAAAAAAAAAAAAAAATTCCTATGCTATTTAAATGGAAAATAGAAATCCGCGATGAGCGACCTCAATAAAATCAATAAAATAAAGTCAATAAAATCTTAATATTAAGAGCTCCGCTTTTAACAGCCATCTTTTTTCAAACCACCCCCCCCCCCCCCCCCCCCCCACCCCCGAAAGTATTTCAATTCGAAAATTGAAAAAAAAAGAATAGTCGATTTTTTTGAACCGGTCTAAATAGATTCATATTTAATCATGCATCCCGATTAAAAAAAGATTATGTTATATCATTATTTATGGGGCTTTCCACGCCAACTCGACGAACGTCCGACCCTGACCATCTCGGATTATATCGACTCTTTTTTAAATAGTGGTCTGCAAGTTCAGGATCTCAAAAATATTTTTTTTCAATTTTTCCTAATGACCGTTATTTATTTATAATTTTTTAAATGGACTCAAAGTTCGACCCATTTTAAAATTCTGAAAAAATTCATAAAATTTCTTTCAAACATGAGGATCATTTTAAGCCCTTATATAGAATGGTCAGTATAATAGAAGTCCTTGAGAAAAATCAAAGAAAATAATTGAGATTGTTATTTTTTTTTTTTTTTTTCTTTCAACGTCATTTTGTATCAGAACAACTCACAGCTCATAATTGGAGAAAAACTAAAAAAATAGAGAATTTAGAGTTTTATATCATGATATGTACATAATTTTTACGAAAAAAAAGTCAAGAAAATGGACTTCTCGGAGTTAGTAACTGGATCACATGATTCATATGATACTTCAAAATCCTATATATCTATATCTATCTATATATTATAATCATATGTAGGTCTATATGTGATCAGATCTAACTATATATATTGTAACAATCGCGACTTATCCCCAGTGGATTTTACCCTATATTTGAGTAAACCGGTCGTTACCTAGAAGTTAGAATCTTTATCTAATCACCGAATTAATAATTCGGGACTCTTTCTCGTCTATGAGTGTTTAGCCTATTTATTTATGACAGTTCTTATATTTATGAATTCCCATATGATCGCTACCTCAGAAACTTTCGTACCGTTGGCGTTGATTATATGAGAGCTTTGGAAATATAATCGCAACCTCAGAGTATTTAAACCCGTCAGTGTTGATTTTCTTATTTTGATTATTTCTATTATCAGGATAGAATAAAAGAATCGCAGCTTCAGAGTTTTTACACTCGTTAGCGTTGACCGTCTTATTTGGAATGATATAGTTATTTTATCAGGATAATTCACGTCCTCGGAGTATTTAAACTCGTAAGCAATTAATTGATAGGAAGGAATGATTTTATAGGAAGGAATAATGTAACCGCAAAGTCTTTCAACTTGTTGGTTGCGTATTTGTGAATCAATAATAAATGTATTCGCTTAATTATTATTAGGTTAATAAGTTCGACAAAAATCGTTGTGGCAATTACCTATTATTTGAATTTACTGATCTATAGTGAGATATCGATAGATATGAATAGAATAGAATAGAATAGATCCCGAGCCGTTCAACTCGTTCTCTTAAATATAGTAGCTGTCCCCACTACTTTTTGACATTGCGTCAGCAATTGCTTACTACTGAGCATTTTCTATCTCTTTTTAATTTTGCGTTTCAGCGAAACCACTAGGCTTTCCCTATTAAACTTTATTTTGAGTAACTTTTAGCCAGATGGTTTCATACTCTATTTCTGCTAATTTTGTCGATCTTTATTTTCGTTTATTGAAATTTCTCTTTTCTTTTACTCATTTAATATTCACATTTACATCAATATATGAATATCGTTACATTATATAGGTCTATATATATAATCATATGTAGGTCCATATATGATCAGATCTGATCAGGCCTGATTAATATGAATCCTATTATGTTTAAATCATACACAATTGTGTATATATTATGATTAGGTTCAATGATATCTTACTCAATATATAATTACTCCAGTCAATAAAATAATCGTTCATAATTCCTTTCAATAAATAGAATAAATAGCATCTGCAAATGAGTAATTTTTTTTGCTGAAAAATAGAGAGTGGCCATATTGCCTCACATTCCCTAAAATACGAAAACAATTTTAGAATCATTCGATCATCATATGCAATATTAAGTGCATTGTTCAGAGTAATAAAATTTTCATGACAAATACATATAGACATTATGAAAATTTCAACTATTAAATACGTGAAGTAGCCAAGTGGTAAGAGCTTCGACTGATATGCAGAGGGACCTGGGTTCGAATTCTCGCAAGAAACAGTCAGCAAATTTTCATCGACAAAAAAAAGTTAATCATCAGAAATACCCATGATTGCCGATCACTGCGACGTAAAAAAGATATTCAACGATAGTTTGTATAATTTTTTGAATTCAATCAACTGTTTTATTTCAATTGTCCAAAACAAATGATTAGATCTGATTAGATCTGATTATTATATATACGGGTGTTATGCCGACTACATCGCAGTACTGCAAGTCTCGGACTGTCAGGTATAGTCGAAAATTTGCCGATAAGCGTGAGTGCGAAATATCTGGTTCGCCGCTCGACTTTTAGGACTTTTAGGCATCGAAATCCACGGCTACGATCTGTGGCTACGATCGCGTTGATCGAATTTGGACTGTCTAATAGTCGAGCGGCGATCCAAATATTTCCAAATATTTCGCGCTCATGTTTATCGGCCAATTTTCGACTATACCTGACAGTCCGAGACCTGCAGTACCGCGATGTAGTCGGCATAACACCCTGTAGAATATATATATATATATATAGGGGAAGGTGGGGCAGAACGGACAGTGGGGCAGAACGGACACTAAATCCCAAAAAAATAATGTCGTCGGAAATGATTTTTTATGAAATGTGACGACATATTTTGGATAAATAATGACACAAAAAAAAAAAAAGGAAAACTGAATTATTTTTTTTCACTTTTTTAATTTTTTTTTTTTTTTTTGTGACATTATTTATCCAAAATACGTCGCCACATTTCATAAAAAATCATTTCCGACGACATTATTTTTTTTTGGATTTAGTGTCCGTTCTGCCCCACTGTCCGTTCTGCCCCACCTTCCCCTATATATATCGACAGCCTAATAACATAATCCCGTAAGCGCCAAAAATGGCCTATTTTTCAAACAATTTCTAATAGACGCCAAAATTTTTTTGGAGAAACGTCTGTCAGTTTGCGAAAAATTTTTTTTTTGGCGCTTACGTGACTATGTTATTAGGCTGTCGATATATATATTAGGGTGGCCCTTATTTGGTGAAAAAAAAATATTTGGTTTGCCGCCCCCTCAATCGGTTCCAAATTGAACAAAAAAAAATTCGGACCAAATTTTAGGTGATTCGGCCAATGGGAACACGTGCCCCAAGGACGTTAATTTTTTTAATTCTTTTTCTTCTTTTTCTTCCTTCACAGGACATAGTATGACAGAAAAGGAAGAGAAAATGTTTTAACAAATTTTTTTTCAACTTCCGGTTTGGTAGGAAAAGTAATATCTTGGAATTCCGTTAGCAAAAATCGATTAATACGTGTAAAATTACAATCAAAATGGTATGAATTCCTCTTAATGGAAGAAAAATTTGCTACAACCTTTTCTCTTCCTTTTCTGTCATACTATGTCCTGTGAAGAAAGAAAAAGAAGAAAATGAATCAAAAAAATTAACGTCCTTGGGGCACGTGTTCCCATTGGCCGAATCACCTAAAATTTGGTCCGAATTTTTTTTTGTTCAATTTGGAACCGATTGAGGGGGCGGCAAACCAAATATTTTTTTTTCACCAAATAAGGGCCACCCTAATATATATATATATATATTTATATATATAATATAATTAGATATGATTAGACCTGGCCAATTTTTGGATCTGATCATGTATAGGTGATTATGCATGATCATATATGATTAGGCAAAAACTTTTTACATTGGGTAGATTATCAAAAAGCGAAAGATACTGTGATATTTCGTTCTCTATCCCTCGCCTATCAGACTTCATTACCGTGATAAAAGTTAGCATCATAATTTACAGTCGTGTATAGTTTTGTAGCGTCTACCTACCATCAGATATGAAAATACAGTCATCGATTACAATGAGTTCTCATTGAAGAATTATTAACTTGGTGTATTGAATACTGTAATGACGTAACGATTCACTTACTGCTCGCGGATCGCTCCTGATAATATTCTATTATTAAAATTTAGATGCAGGAAATTCGCGGTAAACGTGAGAATACCATTCGGTATGTTTACGAGGGATATGAGTATCATGTCGATACCACATCGCCCCACCTGTTCCGATGTTCTACGAGATCGAGTACGGGGTGTATAGGTGCTGCACGACTGCTCGCGGAAAATCTTGTCCATGTATATCGTCCGCACGAGGGCCACGAGCCGAATAATACAATAATTGAGGAGGCGGAAATGCGGTCTGCGATGATTGATCTTGCCGTTGAGACCAACGGTCGATTAAGAGACATTTTTGATGACGTTTGCCGAAGGTTTATTGAATATTCTGTGTATAATTTGTAGAATGACTATTAGGGTGGGGAAAAAAAAAAAAAATGACTAATTTTTTTTTCCCTTAGTTACCGTGAAAATATTGTTCAGAATAACGACAAAAAAATTCTGTGAAAGTTTGAGCTCTCAATATTGATATTAAGAGGTGCCTCTTCGTGATTTTTGATTTCATACTTAAATAACACCCTCAAACGGTATATCAATAATATAGGCAAAAGTCGCTTTTTCGAATGGATTCTGAGTAGCCGCTTTTTCAACCGGACTCTGAGATAGCCAATTATTCCGCGCAAGTATCGAATTATGATGACTTCCACGTTTTTTTTTTTTTTTTTCCTGAGATCGTTTAATTTCCTATAAGAATACATATATTGATTTTTACAACACTCTGAGTTGTTAGAACGAAATAAAATTCAAAAAAGAAATTTCCCGTGTTATTTAAATGGGAAATAAAAAATCACGAAGAGGCATCTCTTAATATCAATATTAGGAGCTCAAACTTTCACAGAATTTTTTTTTTTTTTCGTCATCCTGAACAATATTTTCATGGTAACTGAAGAAAAAAAGATTAGTCGTTTTTTTTTTTTTTTTTGCCCACCCCAATGACTATATATCGCGTTAGCATTGCCACAAGGTCGCAAGTGACGTTATACGACCTCTTGGTCTAGTTGACCGGCTAAGGGGTACCCGGGTGTCCAGCAACCCCAGTGCTGCACTTGCAGTGTATAAGGATGATTCTCGCTAATTTTTTCACTTTCGTTTGCATTATCTGTCATTGTGTTGTAAAAAAGGAAAATATCGATACCAGACTTGCATATTTGTAACGCTGAGACTCCGACGATTTGGTCTCACTACCTCTAACTAGGAGAGTATCGCACCTCCGGGTCATCGATCTTGACCAAACTTATAGGGGTGATTTCTTGAGCCAAAATATTAATTACCCGCTGAATAACTCTCCGGAATGGGCCTTTACTCTGTCAATTTACCTAAGTGTACAACAGAAATCAGCGTAACCTGGGTTTTGCAAATCGCCATGAAATAACCAGTCTTGGTGCTGCGTTATGAGATTCTACGTTGCACTGAATATTTATACACTGAATACTGTAATTATTGGACATCAGATTGTTGAAATTTAACTTCGCAGCTATAGAAAATCACCTTATTCTGCGCCTATCGACACATTGCTTCTCATTGTTTGTCGCTCGTACACATTCATTGGGTGAATTTGAAGAATTACTCCGACTTGAAAGATGTTGAATATATGGTCAGTTTCAATACTGACACTAGCAGCTTAGAAATCCTATGAATAACCACATAATATTAGTTTGACCACAATACTATAGTTATTATTTCAGAAGAATATACCTATATTAAGGTCAACGCGCACCACGTGGAAGCGAAGCGAAGGTATCGGAAGCGATTGGATGCTATGCGAGTGTACACATTTTAAAAAACGTTCAAATTCAAGTTGTAGTGAATTCAAATATGATTGAGGGCTCATTTGGTTCAGGATAATTTTAATATGTTTATAACTTCTGCAAGTGTTTATGAGCGGGTCGGGTATGAAGCCTTCGCACATTTTTCTGGACGTCATCGCGAAGCGAATGAACCTTCCATCATATTGTAATTCACTTTAACTTGAATTTACACATTTTTTAAGATGTGGACACTCCTATAGCATCCGATCGCTTCCGATACCTTCGCTTCGCTTCCACGTAGTGCGCGTTGACCTTAATATAGGTATATTCTTCTGAAATAATAACTATAGTATTGTGGTCAAACTAATATTATGTGGTTATTCATAGGATTTCTAAGCTGCCAGTGTCAGTATTGAAACTGACCATATATTCAACATCTTTCAAGTCGGAGTAATTCTTCAAATTCACCCAATGAATGTGTACGAGCGACAAACAATGAGAAGCAATGTGTCGATAGGCGCAGAATAAGGTGATTTTCTATAGCTGCGAAGTTAAATTTCAACAATCTGATGTCCAATAATGACTGTATTCAGTGTATAAATATTCAGTGCAACGTAGAATCTCATAACGCAGCACCAAAACTGGTTATTTCATGGCGATTTGCAAAACCCAGGTTACGCTGATTTCTGTTGTACATTTAGGTAAATTGACAGATTAAAGGCCCATTCCGGAGAGTTATTCAGCGGGTAATTAATATTTTGGCTCAAGAAATCACCCCTATAAGTTTGATCAAGATCGATGACCCGGAGGTGTGATACTCTCCTAGTAAGTTGAAAAATAAGAATCTAAACGTGTTTTATCGGTCGAAGAATTTATGGGCTGCTATAGACACCCATGATAGCCAAGATCAGGACGCCGGGAAATGGTTGCCCTCAGCGGATTAAAACCATAAAGTTATACAATTTTTTTTGTTCGGTTAGCACTATTTGCCTAAAACTCAAAAATACGATTGAATCCATCGAAATTTCAAAAATCGAAAATTTTGGTCGATACACGGCCTTTTGGCTATATTTTCTCTGATTTTTTCTTAAAACTGAAGCCAGACCCGCACGGAAATATATATATATATATTAGGGTGATTTTTTTTTTTGGGACTATTTTTTTTTCTTTGCTCCCGGCCTGAAATTTTGTTGAAAATGCCAAAAAAGAAATTCCC
The DNA here is from genome assembly GCA_943736025.1 of Tenthredo mesomela. Taxonomy (NCBI): domain Eukaryota; kingdom Metazoa; phylum Arthropoda; class Insecta; order Hymenoptera; family Tenthredinidae; genus Tenthredo; species Tenthredo mesomela. Next base: position 22,666,697 of record OX031018.1, read on the forward strand.
TCCAAATATAAACCCTTAATATTAATGTTAAGTACTCGCCCAGAACGAGAGAAGATTTCCCATTTAAATAACATGTAAATTTAGATATTTTTTTTTCAAATTCCTATAACTCAGCGGCATTTTGTGTTATCATAGCGTTCAAACTCGGAAATTACTCAGGATTAAACGCTCTACAAAAGAGCCCATTATATAAAAAATAAAAAAATAAAAATAACAAAAAAAAACAAGAAATTGTTCTTAAAAATTTGATTTCAGTGACCTGTACTACCTCACCGGTGTGAGTTACAGTTAAGTCGCCAAGGGCACTTTTGTAGAGCGCTCAATCCTGAGTAATTTGCGACCTTGGGCGATATGATAGCACAAAATGCCGCTGAGTTATAGAAATTTGAAAAAAAAAATCTAAATTTACGTGTTATTCAAATGGGAAATCTTCTCACGTTCTGGGCGAGTACTTAACATTTATATTAAGGGCTAATATTTGGAGAGGATTTCTTTTTTGGCATTTCCAACAAAATTTCGGGCCGGGAGCCAAGAAAAAAAAATAGTCCCCAAAAAAAAATCACCCTAATATATATATATATATATATGGGGCTTTCCACGTCACATTTACCCCTTTTGTACCTCACCCCCTTCGATTTGGATAATTTTTTAGTATGATGTTGCAACTGACCCAAAAGTGTCTCTGAATTAATTTCAGATTTTTCCAACCAACGGCTAAATTTAAAAAAAAAATCGAAAAGTCGATTCCGGAAACGCCATTTTTAAAAATCTGAAAAAATTCACACAAATTTCATAATTTAAAATATGATTTGTAAGCATCACTCGATAATGGGATCTCAATATTTACTATTTTTTTCGCAGGTTTTAAGGTTTTTCATGTCAGAATTGGAGTTTTCAACTTTTTAAGGGGGTATCCCCACCTTTAAATGAGTTAACATTCTAAGAAAGAGATTGATATTTTACAGCGAATTTGAGAGTCTGATCAAATCCAAAAAAATCAAGAAGTTTAGAGAGAGTTTGACCCTCATTATCCATACTTAACATTGAATATTACTTTGAGTCTATTAGTAGTTACGCTGAATATAGAAAAATACAAAATTACTCGGTTGTCGCAAAGAATCAGTAGTACCGTTGGATCGATTTTGGAATTCTTGGTCTTCAATTGTTCAGAAGAGATGCCTCTATCATATGAACATAGAACTTTTTGATATGACTATTTTTGGTTGAGATAATAGAAAAAATAGAGAAAAAAAATTGAAGAATTAGAAAAATCTCAGTAAAAACTAAGCGAGTCAGGCAATTTTCGCGATATCGAAAAGTTCTATGTTCATTTGATAGAGGCATCTCTTCTCAACAATTGAGGACCAAAAATTCCAGAATCGATCCAACGGTACTACTGATTCTTTGCGACAACCGAGTAATTTTGTATTTATCTATATTCAGCGTAACTACTATTAGACTCAAAGTAATATCCAATGTTAAGTATGGATAATGAGGGTCAAACCCTCCCTCAACTTCATGATTTTTTTGGATTTGATCAGACTCTCAAATTCGCTGTAAAATATCAATCTCTTTCTCAGAATGTTGACCCATTTAAAGGTGGGGATACCCCCTTAATCCAGCATAACTTTCTCAAAAAATAATGGATTTCAACTTCTCTAAATTTCAGAAAAATTAAAATTCATCCTATTTGAGAAAGTTATGACCGATTAAAAAAAAAAGAAAACTACAATTCTAATAGGAAAAACCTAAAAACCTGCGAAAAAAATAGTAAATATTGAGATCCCATTATCGAGTTATGCTTACAAATCATATTTTAAATTATAAAATTTGTGTGAATTTTTTCAGATTTTTAAAAATGGCGTTTCCGGAATCGACTTTTCGATTTTTTTTAAATTTAGCCGTTGGTTGGAAAAATCTGAAATTAATTCCGAGACCCTTTTGGGTCGGTTGCAACATCATACTAAAAAATTATCCAAATCGAAGGGGGTGAGGTACAAAAGGGGTAAATGTGACGTGGAAAGCCCCATATATATATATATATATATATATAATATATATATATTGTAACTTTTGGCGAGTATCTTGAACCCGAAAGTTGAGAGATACCCGCAGTTAGTGTGAGTTCTTTACCTATATAAAAAGGGATTTAAATTATCAAAATTATTAGGGCTTTTCTTTGAGGTCATAGGTAGGGAAAAAGGATGGGTTAGCCACCAAAAGCCACCTATGCAACCTAGTGAATTTACTTTAACTCAGGACTCGGGTAGATTACTCCACCAAAGCCTGTTCCCTTCGGACTCGGGTAAAACCAAAGCCGATCCTTCTCCTATTCGAACAGAGCCGGGAAGTGAATCCAAGCCTGCTATCCTAAACACAAAACCTATTCTTTACTCGGATCCGGGAACCTTGCGATTCCAAGACCGTGTCTCAGACTCGGAATCGTATTTCCTTGGCCCTCGGACGCGGGAATTTAATCCAACGCCGTACGCACTTGGAATGATCCAAAGCTGGTCCCTATAAGGCTTGTTCAGGGATGGAAATTGATTAGTTAGGAGTCAGTGCTGAAATATCCGACAAAGTTCAAATAAGAAAATAATAATTGTATTCAAATGAATTCTAACATACTAATTTTTACAATGATTTCCTTATTCTATTCCTATCCTAATTTGCGTGACTCTAAGTCGCGTTCGTGTGTTGTGTCGTGTGAAATTATCGTTCTATTTGTCGTATTTATTCTATTATTATTTGCTATGCGCGTTTATGCTTTCTGTTTTGATTCTATTTCTTTCTATTCGTTTCTCTCCTATTCTCATCGATTTTACTTTATATTATACGCAATGATGTTTTATCGAAAGGTATTTGATTTTAATTTTTAATTCATGATTTTATATTAGTCATTTAGTTCAAGACGATCTAATGCTATTCAAGTGAAGTTAAATTATTTGTGTGATGTGAGTCGCACCGGTGCTCTACCTGACTACGCTAACGAGTGAACGCGTGAGCTGGTTATATACTCTTTATCCCCACTCCTTAGCGTGACGTCACCCACTTGGTCGAACGTCGAGGATTAGTGTAATCCTTTTCTTTGTTCGGGATTTGGCGTGATTCGAGGTGCAACCATGCCGAGTATGTTACATTGCCCCCTTTCATCAAGTAAACTTCTGCATCTTCATATTCTTTATTCTTCTTTGTTGATGTCGTGAAGTTTTGTTTGATGAATCGTCAGTCTTGTTAAGTCCTCCGTCTTGATCGGTCGATCTCTTTTGGTTTTTCTTTTTTTTGTTATATTTGGTGTTTCTTATTTATTTTATATGTCATGTCCGGTGTGTTTTAATTATAGTTGTTTAAGTCCTAACGGATCTGTCGGGTCTATATCCTTCATGTAATCCGGTAGTGTTGGTGCACCGAATAATGGCAATTCCGGGAGTGATGGTCCTGGTAATTCTGTCTTCTTCGTCTTCAATGCATCCGGTAAGGTAGGTGGTTTATGTTGTTTTATCAATGTCTTTTTATTGTCCATTGTCGGTTTGGTAGGTATGTGTGGTCTGTGTGAGTCGATGAATGCGTACATGTTTTTCTTATATTCTTTCTTCTCCTCAGGAGTTCGATCAACAATGTCAAGTTTCTTCATACCCCACTGCAGTCCAAGATCTATGTTCTTCTCATCCTTCATGACGTCATCTTTCCAGCGTATCTTCTGGTCGTTCGGTAATATGACATCTTCGGTGATTATAGGTAAGTTTTTCTCTGGTTTATGCACCAATTCCTCTAATTCTCGTAAGAGGCTATCTCTTATTTCCTCAACTTGCTCATTTGGAATTTCTTCAGTTTCCGCAAGCATTTCTTCAATCAGGTTATTATTATCGTCACGTTTTTGTTTTTTAACTTTCTTTTTTAGGTCTAACGGCTTTCCTGGTTTCGGTGTCATTGTGTCTCTCCCTGGTCGTGCCATTCCATATCCGCTGATGAATTTGCCCGAGGGATATATGAGTCTATCCTCTTCTGCGTCCACTTCATCACCATCACGGTAAGTCTGCACCTCTTTATCTTGCACGCTTGTGTACCCGTACGACATCATATCGATTAGCTGTACTGGATTATCCGAATTGACATGCCGATTTATATAGTCGTAAGCTATAATGGATTTATTTTGAATCCGTCACTCACGCCTTCGAAATGGATTATATTCATTGTCTCTTGAATATTTCGGACTTTGACATTATTATCCTACAGTTAACGTTTAACTTATATAATGCTTGAACATATTGACGTGAAATCGTCCTCTTTATTTCAAATTTGTTGGGTTCTCTAGAATAAACGTAGCGTCACCAATTTGACTTTTTATGCGATACGGTCCTTCGTAGAGAGAGAAAAATTTAGCCATTTTTTTGTTTTGTGTATCAGATACATTTAATGCACGAATTAATACTAAGTCGCCTATCTTAAAACTAGACATCCTATGTGTGCTGTTGTAACGATCCGCACGATACTTTCCTCTCCTTTTTATGTTTTCTTTTGCCAACCTGAGTTTATACTCGTGAGGTAAATCAAACTTGTTTTCAAATAGGTAATTTTCCCAAAATCTTTGAGGTTTTTCCTTCTTTTGTAATTCACAAGGCGCGAATCCCGTTGTGTCGTGATATACTTCGTTCATACACGTCTCGATAGTGCTTAACCATTTAATCCAGTCTGTATGTTTATCCGTTATGAAGGTTCTAAAAAATCTCCCGATTTCCCGATTAACCCTTTCCACAATGTTCCCTTGCGGATGTCTTATAGAGGAAAATATCGGCGTTACATTTTCGTCTTTCAACTTGTCTAACCATTTTACCGATGTAAATTGTGTACCATGATCAAACTGTATCTTTTTAGGTTTTCCTAATTCTGGTACGTATTTATTGAATATGCTGCAGATGGTGGATTGCGCATTGGCAGTTTTTAGCGGGTACAATTTCACGTACTTACTAAAAGCATCTATAACTACTAACAACCACCGGTAATTTCCACGGCTTGCAGGTAATGGACCAAAAAAATCAATAGAGATTAAGTCTCCTACACCAGCAGGTATGATATTTTGCATATTCGCATAACTGTAACAGTTTGTTACTTTGCATTTTTGACATATGATGCAGCGGGCTAGTTCCTTTCGTATGACTTTACCGAATTTCGGATAATAAAATCCTTCTCGCAATAACTTGTAGCATTTTGCTGATCCTACGTGTCCATAAGCTTCATGGCATTCAACAATTAGCATTTTTACTATTGATTCTGGCAAGTATACTCGTAATTTGCCCCCTACTTCTTTTTGGTACAAAATGTCATTTTCGTATTTAAATTTTAATTGATTGTTTACTATTCCTTTTTCCACCAGATCAGCAATCCGGAGATCCGCCTTCTGTAACTTCGCTAAAGAACGGAGTTTTCCCATCAGATCATCGCTCACCCTTTTTGCTAATTCCGCGATTACTTCGGCTGAATTTACCACGCTTGACTCTTGATTCTGTTCCGGAGGATATCTACTGATAATATCAGCTACGATATTGTCTTTTCCTTTAATGTATTCAATTTTGAAATCATAGTTTTGTATGTACAACACCCATCTGGTTAATCTTGAGCTAGTCAATCTACAAGTTAAAACGAACGAAAGTGCTTTATGATCACTTCGGATAATTAATTCCGCGCCAATAATGAACGTTCTGAATTTTTCAAGTGAGTACACTATCGCTAGTAATTCTTTTTCCGTAGTAAAATAACCCAATTCTGCCCCCTTGAGCGTTCGACTTGCAAAAAAAAATGTCAACCCAAAATAAGGACCACCCTATATATATATATATATATTTCCGTGCGGGAAAGGTCGTATCTCTAAAAACTTATCTTTATACTCTATTCTATGGTGATCTACCATCACTCCCAATTGATGTTCCTGTCATGAATAATGTTACTCTCAACATTTTTAGGGATTCGACCTTTCAACTTTACTTTTTAGAAGAAATCAGGAAAATGAAGGCCATAATGTGCCGACACACATGACCTTCTGTTTTTAATTTTCGCTTCTTTCAATTTCGATTGATTTACGTAAATTTGTCTATTCCGAGGCGGATTTTAAAAAGAAAAAATAAACGACCTTTTGGCACTTGAAAATCGTTTTTTTTTTTTCGCTCCCGACCTTATGGGACTAGTAAGGCGATATATTCGGTCAATCCGGCGAAATCTATGACTGGTCAATAATACTGCACATTTGCCGTACGATTTTTTGTCCAGCCCATTAATTGTAATCGATGCTTGACTCCATGATAGAAACCCTGTCGTCGGTGCAAAACTGACCTACCCGGTTTTGAAAAATGCGATGTCACGAGCCCGTACTCGAGTAAGACCGGCCATACCTGGAAGTCTGCGGGAATTGGCGGATGCTTTGCAGACATACGAGCCGACGCGAAGGATTTACCGGGGCTTGGTGGAGGCGGCTGATGGCTCGATTGGCCTGATGTTCATCAGCGACCAAATGCTGGAAGCTCTGAACACTGCGAGCGAAATATATGTCGACGGCACGTTCAAGGTGAAAATAAGTGAATTTATGTTCCCACCAAATCGAATAAATGCAATGCCCTATATTCATAATCAGCCATAGGCGGACGGTTATCAAGTTTCTCTTGTAGCGGCTGATTTTTATACTCGGCCCGTACCGATATTCTCCATCCCAAGCAAGATACGACACAATGGAGTGCGACGTGTTTTTTTCTCCCAAATATTCAAAGCTTCGTCTCAGATATTTAAAAAAAATAATAACAATACTGAATACGCGAGGCAGCTTATTCCTGTCCTTAATTAACCTGAGCTGCAAGGGATCTGATAGCAAGATCCACAATTCCATTCCGCAAGAACTTCGATAAGCTCTAATGCACTGCAGCTTATTGCGTGAATCGAGTCTAATTCGTTATGATAATTACCAGGTCGCGCCCACCCATCCGCCAATCGTCCAACTATATACCGTGCATCTACGCGTCATGGATCACGTACGTTACAACTCCACGCATGATCTTTTTTAATGATGTATTCCATTCAAAAACACATGTGATTTCTCGTTTTACATGTACGCATTTCAGGGGATCGCGGCAGTTTACATTTTATGTGGTGCTCGCACGAAATCTCTGTATTTGGCTATTTTCAACAAAATTGTCGAGTTAGCTCCCGGTATTGCTGCGAATCTGAGCTTCGTCATGGGAGATTACGAAAGTGCAGCTATGAATGCACTGCGGGAGGTATTTCCGGAAGCGGATCTTCATGGGTGCTGGTTCCACTTTAACCAGGTAAAAATACAATATCCATAGTATCAATATTAGGCGAGATGGATGGTGGATTACCTAAGTAAGTGAGTTTTTAATTCTGAGCCTCTATCAAAAATGACATGTAGTCTTGAACATTTATCAAAACTTCACAAACGCTTGGCGCAAACGAACAATTTCTGAAGGCCACTCAAGAGTTTCAAAATATTTAAAGTTACCTACGGAAAATCCAGTTTGTGAATGTTTCAATTTACGGCGATCACCCGTGTGTACTACCAATTTGTTCATCATTATTATTCATTGAAGTACGAGAAATTTGAAGCAACAATATCAATATTTAGATGTGGCTCACAAATTACTTGAATTAGAAACAATACACTCTCGAAGCTTTCAAGCAACCTTTTCCACATATCAATATCAAGACTCGAAATTTTTCGTGCTTTCACGTGCGTATTATTCAAAGGTAGTTTATTGTGAACTGATAATGATTGTTCGCTGATTAAAAATTGTTAGTTTCGCGGAATAAAATCTAAATATTCTGTCGAATTTTAAACATTCTTGAGCTACCTATAAATTGTAATGTTTATTTTTTTTGATATTTTGCCTACTTTCATGAGTAATCCTGATGGAAAAATACATATCTCGGGTGACGCAGTCCCATTCTTCAAATAAATGCAAACAAGTTCTGCAATGATCTTAAATTTATAGTTTATTATCTCTTTGTGTCATAGTGTGCATCTGATACGCACACCTATCAACCAAGCTAATTATTTTAATAACTCAAGTACTGCATGAATAATAGGGTGGACGTTAAATTACATCTTGAGGAGTGAAGCCCCACAGTTTAAAGGAAAAAAAAAAAAGAAAAATTTCGGTCCCAAAATGAAGTTTCTGAAATGAAGTTAACACGTGCCAGTAAGGCCTCAAAGTTTCCCATTTAAAACACATGCATTTTTACAGATTTCAATTCGAAAATGCACTCTAAGGCTAGTTTTATTTCGAAAAATTCTAAACTATGTCCAGGTATCAGGTATGTGTACTATAACTACATGAGGAAGAATGGAGGATATCGGACCGTTCAATTTTATCATAATTCCACTCCAAACTGAAATTCTCTTTATCGATTTTACGACCTAAAATTCTAATTTTCAGTAAATATCCTGCGGATGAGAATTCGATGATGATTTGAATATTATTTCTGAAGTAAAATTTCTCGAGGAATTCAGGGGAACCAATGAAAAAACTCTACTCTCAATATTTTTTCAGATATATCGATTTTTATGGAGAAAAAAAAATGGTGAAAATTGAATTTTTCGATGTAGGGGAGTGTGGGGCAAAATGGACTAGCGGGGCAAAATGGACCGTGGGGCAAAATGGACCGCGGGGCAAAATGGACCGCGGGGCAAAATGGACCGCGGGGCAAAATGAACTGCGGGGCAAAATGGACCGGTAAAAAAAATTTTCAACTCACAGGAAAAAGTGCCGAAATTGAAGGTTGAACGGGAACAAATTGGTCCTCGAACATTAGGGGAGAGTCGGGTAGCCCCGGACGGCGGGTACCCGCGGTCACTTCAAGTTTTGGACAATTACGCGAATAAATTTGGAAAAGAAAGACGTGAAAATTAGGGCACCGATCTTGGTCACATTTTCACGTCTTCGTTTTCAAAATTTATTCGCGTAATTGTCCAAAACTTGAGGTGACCGCGGGTACCCGCCGTCCGGGGCTACCCGACTCTCCCCTATTGATATTCTAGCATTACTATTTAATATTATTCCATAGCACTTCTGGGGGCAAAGCAAGGAATCGCTCATCAAAAATTTGTTTTATTTATGAAAAAAAAAGAACCCTGATTTAATCTCCATTGTTTTTGCAATAAAAGAAAACTGAAAAAGATTCACAATAGGAAATGAGAAAAAAAATGAGAGGGCCACGATCACGGGGTCACAACTGTTCCCCTTCTCGTATCGCCACCTTATTATATTAAATATTACCTGGACCCAAAAAATGAATGAGATAATCCCAACGAACTCCAAAATCTAATACCCCACAGTCATTGTTCATGGCTAACTGTTTTCTTCTGACTTTTTCGGAAATGAGACTCCATTCTAGTCTAGTTTCTTTTCTAGTTTCTGACTAATTTTTTCTTAATATGTTCCAGTAATTTCTTCAATTTAAAATCAATTGCATCAATAAAGTTCATATTTATACTCAAGTTTTTTAATCAACCATTTTTTCTTTTCACCGGTCCATTTTGCCCCGCGATTCATTTTGCACCGCGGTCCATTTTGCCCCGCGGTTCATTTTGCCCCGCTAGTCCATTTTGCCCCACACTCCCCTATATCACTCATGAATGTTTATTGTGAAAAAACAGTGATTTTATACACGATCGAATGAAATCACTGTTTTTTTACAACAAATATTCATGAGTGAGAAAGACATCGAAAAATTCAATTTTCACCAGTTTTCTTTTCATAAAAATCGATACATCCAAAAAATATTGAGAGTAGAGTTTTTTTATTGGTTCCCCTGCATTCTTCGAGAAATTTAACTTCAGAAATGGTATTCAAATCATCATCGAATTCTCATCAGCAGGATATTTACTGAAAATTAGAATTTTAGGTCGCGTAAAATCGTTAAAGAGAATTTCAGTTTGGAGTGGAGTCATGATCAGATTGAACGGTCCGATATCCTCCATTCTTCCTTATGTAGTAGTACACATACCTGATACCTCGACATAGTTTAGGATTTTTCGAAATAAAATTAGCCTCAGAGTGCATTTTTGAATTGAGATCTGTAAAAATGCATGTGTTTTAAATGAGAAACTTTGAGGCCTTACCGGCACGTGTTAACTTCATTTCAGAAACTTCATTTTGGGACCGAATTTTTTTTTTTTTTTCTCTCCTTTAAACTGTTGGGCTTCACTCCTCAAGATGGAATTTAACGTCCACCCTAATGAATAAGTATAGCAAATTTGTTATTGTTGAATTCTTGGATGTTTCTCTAAGTATAAAGTACATTTTGCAAATTTTGAAATTAATAATTTAATTGTTGTTAATTACTCTTCATGACAAAATAGGCATTTTTAGAGAATAAATTCATTTCTGACGAATTTTGATTATGAAAGTGTGCTCAAAAATAACTATTTGAGTAATTTTGAGGTCGCTGATTACGAATTCAGAGTCAAATATAGAAAATATTCGCGAGAGAAAAACGTGACACAATGAGTTTTGTAACCTCTGATCGAGGGAAAACACTTTTCCATTAGAAATACATGGAGTTTCCTGCACTTTGTAGCCCGTTTTTTTTTTTTTTTTTGTTTTTTTTTTTCTCCAAGAGTGATTATGGGTTCAAAAATGTGAAATTCTCAGAAATCAATCAAAAAGGCTGATGTTGTACAGAAATGAATTGCCAACCCCCTCACCTCAGAATGTCGTATGTGTCATTCGATGCAAACATGTTAGGATTATATGGGGTAAATACAGTACACGATACCGACACGGAGAAAAAAATATTATCAGAATGAATATACGTATCGCTATTTCAGCTATGTGCATTGTACAGTATAGTTGTTTTACTCGACGATGCGCCGTATAGCCAATTCAGCTATACAGAGTCTTCTCACGCGGAGAACCAAATACTGTTAGAATGAGTAGGTATACGTATCGCTATTTCAATAATTCGTACATTCAAATCAAACAAACGAATTCTTATCGTAACTCAAACTTATATCACTATTTTAATCATACTACGGACTATTAATGAGCAAATAAGTATTCTCAAATCAGATAAACGTATTGTTATAATGAGAAATCGAATTGTTTATCTGACGATATATCATTTGAGGATACGTTGGATAGTCATTCTGATAATATTTTTTTCTCCGTGTATACATATATACCGTGAAATTATTAGGAAACCGAACCATGACCACACTATAGCTCGACCATCACACGCTCGCGTTGCGTTCGTGAGCTTCTACTCGCTACAAGTGACTGCCATCTCGATTCGCCCGGCGCCTGGCTCACACTATGGATGAGCGTGGCCTTGACGACAGGCGCCGGGCGAATCGAGTTGGCAGTCACTGGCAGCGAGTAGAAGCTCACGTACGCAACGCGAGCGTGTGTTGGTCGAGCTATAGTGTGGTCATCGTTCGTTTTCCTAATAACTTCACTGTATATATATTAGACCTGTCCTTAAGAAGGGTAAAATCGAATTTCGATCGAGCAACCCGTTAAAGTAGTTCGAAATAATTTAAAAAAAAATGTCAAATTTTTTCCAATTTTTTTCATCCATATTCACCCACCCCTCGAAAGCCTTACTTTTTCCCATAAGAAAAGCATTGATTTTTCGAGGTTTTTAATCAAAAATTCGTACTGGGTCTGAAAATAAACGTAAAAAAATTTCGAAAGAAGCTAAATGGAGGTGAATTCTTCCACTTTAAACCGCCGCTTAGAAAATTTGGCTATCTCTGGTTTGACTCCGCTATCTAACTTTTAGTACGGCAAGAAATTTCAACTAGTGAATACAAGCTTTTGGGATTGGTCTTGAAGATGAAAGACTCTTTTTTGAAAATAACAAATAGAAATTCAAAAATTTCGATCACCTATTATTTGGGAAACCGCTGAGAAAAGATTTCAAAAATGCCGAAAAACCTCATTTGGAGAGTTTAATATCGGAAAAATTAAATCGGAGTAGTCGTGGAAAATAGAAAATTCTTTGTGCAAACTAATTAGTCATGTGAAAAAATGTCACTCCAACCCTTGGAAAAAAAAAAAAAATAAAAAATTTTTAAATTAAAAATATAAATAAAAATAATTAAATTTAAATGACGTTTTTCGACATTTTCAAAATCATTTTTCAGCGGTTTCCGAAATATTAAGAAGGAAGATGAGGTGATCAAAATCTTTGAATTTTATTTGTTATTTTCAACGAAAAATTTTTTTTTCCAAAAGCTTGTATTCACTAGCTGAAATTTCTTGCCGCAATAAAAGTGAGATAGCGGTGTCAAAAAAAGAGATAGCCAAATTTTCCAAACGGCGGATTAAAGTGGACGAATTCACCTCCATTTTGCTTCTTTCGAAATTTTTTTACGACTATTTTCAGACCCAGTACGAATTTTTGATTAAAAACCTCGAAAAATCAATGCTTTTTTTATGGGAAAAAGTAAGACTTTCGAGGGGTGGGTAAATATGGACGAAAAAAAATTGAAAAAAAATTGACATTTTTTTAAAATTATTTCGAACTACTTTGAGGGGTGGCCCGATCGAAATTCGATTTTACCCTTCTTAAGGACAGGTCTAAATTATATATATGCCCAACATAAAGTCTATATTATCAGTAATACTTCTATCTACAGTGAGCCTTACATAATTCGTCGTCTATGTGCGACATTACACTCGTTACCAAACCAGTGAATTTGGAAATATGTCTACTTACTAGAGCGCGCTAGAGTCGATCGAGATCACGTACTTCGTTATTCCTCAACAAAATATAATCGTTTTCTTGTTTTTATTCAATTTTCTTGAATTTTGTTCGGAAACATTAGAAATATATGTTTTTCAGCAACTTTAGATGAAATTAAACTTAATAGAAAAGCATTATATTGACATGGAAGAACTGATACAAAACTAAAGTAGGGATAGCAATTTCTTTTGTATACAGCAGTAACCACGTAGATTAATTTATGAAATTTTCACATCCATAGGCTCATAATTAGTCTTCCAATAAAATACTGGCTGCAAATAGGGCGAACCTCCATATGTCATTCAAGTGGAAGAGTTTATGCCTTGTGGTCAAGGATTAGATATATATTAATAAAATGAAAGGGACGACAGTTTTCAACAACTCAGTGCTACTTGCTCTCCATATAAGGCCCTCGTTCGGCGATGGAGGCGTCTGGGTCTGACCAATGCCCCAAAAACTGTATTGGCGCTAACTATGGCGCTACCGCTAGCTCCGGCTGACCGTTTCATAGAGGGGCTGGAACTATTGGCAGTCATAGCCGACAGAATTGCGGAGGACCATCCAGCGATACTCCAATTCCTGTCCTACTTACGGAGGTATTGGACTCCACTGGCCGCCGTCGTCAGTGTGCACGGGTGTCCGGTCCGCACAAATAATCTGGTGGAGTCCTTTCACAATGAAGCGAAACGTAGGCTGGGAGGGCTCCACCCGAATATTTGGAAATTTGTCGGTAGGTTGTCACTCATACGCATTAGAACGCGCGCCAAATCACCTCAACTTGCTCTTTTCTTGGCCTGTTCAAGGCTCGGGTTTCTGAATTATATGATTATATCCAATTAGGAAATAAATAAATTGATAACTCATTTTATTTTTCAATTCCTAGAACACCTCACGGAGCTGATCACGAATCAGGGGATCGACCTCACGCGACTGCAGAACGGAGTGCGACCGAGACGACCGCGAACACTCCGCAACATGACTAGAGATACCCTTATTAGGGATGCTCAACATAGTCTGAGTGTCAACAGGTAATGCATAATGAGCTTCGAGCAATTATGAATCGGATCGAAATGTGAATATAAATATTCGTTTCGTCCAAGTTGTTCATTGACGTTCAGAGCCTTAAGCTTTTACCCTGGAATCGAAGCTGCTGTCTTCTTCAAGTTATGTTTTTTTGGTTTTTGTTTTTGTTTGTAGAAAAATATTCATCATGATTCGTAGGAATACCTACAAATATACACGCGTCGATTCGCGCAAACAAGAGTCTGTGTACAGTGTACACCTTCGTAACAAAACTATCATTACATATATGAAGCATTCTTTATCAACCGGGCCACTTTTATTTTTCAACCCCTCCAATTTTTTTCAAAATCTGCCAGTTTTGAAATATTAGCCAAAAGAAACGTCTGTGATTTTTTTCAGATTTTTTCAGGCGTCCGTTCAGGATTTTCAATTTTTCATTAGGAACACTGTATCTCAAAGAATATTCATCAACCAAAAAAAAAAAAACACGAGACTGAAAACTTTTATTTTTTCCGCCTTATCGAAAAAAATCAAAATCATAATTTTTCTGCATTGGGAAAATTGAAATTTGTCAAAAAAATGAGAAATTTTTTTTTAAACCTTATACAGAGTGTCCCAACTTAAGGTACGCATTACGTTTTCAGCCGACCTAACGTTTCAATTGGAAAATGTGTCGTACAAAAGTTGTCCGGTTCAGAGGGGGACACATGAAGAATTTTCTTTTTGCGGTCCAGCATCATAATTGGTGATGCTGTCGAGGATGGACCAGTTTTTTCACATGAAATCATACATTTTTGTTGCAACTAAAATATTCTCTTTTAAAAAATGTACAATTTTCTCAGGAAACTTTTTTTTGTAAACCGAATAGTTCGTGAGATAGAACAAAAAAACAAATACCACCATCAACAGCAAAACCTTTCTGTGATATGTGTGATATGTCGGAGCATCAGTGGGGTGACTACAGATGTTCAAAAATACCACCATCAAGAGCAAGACATGCTCTCACTCGCTTTTTGAAGCTCTGGGCAATCCTCTTGAAAACGGCGCATCACCCGTGCCTGCATTCATGTTTCATCCCGTGTCACACACTATGTTTTTCATGATATTTGCTCTGGAACTTCAACTGTCAATTTCAATAGTCTGAAATCTGCAACAGAGCAGTTATTCCTCTTTGCAATCCCAAGGGAGTGAAAAACACCAATTCACACCGCTGATTCATTGAATTCGCGATTTGACAACTTTTCACGGCATCAGCCTGAAATCAGCCTCTTTCAACTGACAAAACAGGCAACGAAACTTGTAGTTTCAGAACAGATGACATGAAAACAGTAATAACACACTTTCGATTCCGGTACAAATTTTACAGGTCATTGGGTGAAGAGTCTGCAAAAAAAATTTCAGAATGGTACCTGCAATGGTATTTTTTTTCGTCGTCACCATTGCAGGTACCATTCCTGAATTTTTTTTAGCAGACTCTTTACCCAATGACAGACATCCTGTAAAATTTGTAACGAAATCGAAAGTATGTGTTATTACTGTTATTAGGTTGAAAAAAAATGTCTAATTTTCATGCCAAATTTCAATTTTCTCAATGCAGAAAAATTGTGATATTGATTTATTTCGATAAAGCGGAAAAAATTAAAAGTTTATGCATCCAGGGAATAAAGTTCGTACTTTATTCCCGGCTGCGCGCATAAATATTAGTATATTATGCACCTAGGGAATAAAGTGTTCTTTTTGACGAGTGTGAGGTTTGTCCCCCGAGCGAAGTGAGAAAACGAAGTGAAAAACTCACAGACATTCCTTTTGACTAATATTATCAAACTGGCAGATTTTGAAAAAATTGGAGAGGTTGAAAAACAACAGTGGCCCGGTTGAAAAAGAATGCTTCATATATAATATTTTCGAGTGATGGTTTGCTCAATGAATGTGGCATCTGACATTCATCATTCAACGTACTTATAATGTTTATTGTATTTCCTGAAGGTACACATTGATGGAGTTCCTGGAGCGGTGCGCAGCAAGGGCAGCTGGCCCGGACAGAATCCGACGACTCGACGAGCAGGTAGAAGGTCAATAATTTTGCGATCAACCCTTTCGCACCTCCGGACGAGAGATCTTGCGATCCTAACAAGCCGAACTAGTTCACGGACTGTCTTTGCCAGAACGTCAAACGGATGCAAGTCTATCGCGAGATATCTCGGCCGAGAGTGTGAAAGGATTACGAGAATATCGATATACAAGTCGACGTTTAACTTCAGCGTAATCATTTATGTATACCACAGAAGCAGAGCTGGAAGATGCACTGGTGCAACCTGAGTTAATGGCGGTTAGGGAACCCAGGATTGTTGAGCCAGGTACGTTTAAGTATACTGTTATGTTTTTCGAACTACTTTGATTGCCGTTACCTACCGATTTCCGGTATAACTCAATGCTAACGCTAGCTATCTGTAGTTTTAGGTGGTGGCCGGCGAGGTCGTGGAGTTCGGGGCAGAGGACGACGTGCCCGCGATAGGCCCGTACTTGCGGAAATTGTGCCACAACTGATCGATCCTGAGGTACAGCCTGCACCTGCGGAACAACCCGAGGAGCAACCTGCACCTGCAGCGGAACCAAGACCGATTGTTTTGGATGAAGACGAAGACGTAGTACTCGATAACGGGGTACTATGGAACGAAGGTATGCCAAAGTGTGGAAGCATCCTCGTTAGAAATTTTCAGGCGAGAGGATAACTCCCCGACGGTTTTTTCGAGTAACTATTCCACAAGCAGTTAATATTAAATTTTGAGCTGCAATATTTCAAAAACGAAAAAGAACACGTTCTCGAAACTCAACGTATCGCTTATAGTTGCCATTGGGAAACTACAGTATTTTTTTCAGATTTTTAAACCGTGTCACTCATTGTGAAAATGAATCTCGAATACCGCTGCTACGCGTTCGTCGAGTAGCGGCGAACAGCAGTCTAACGCACGCCATTACGTTCCACGCGGCGTCGACTCGGAATTGGCGCGCGCCACCAACTTTAGCGATTTTTTACTCGAAAACAAAAAATAACACGTTCGTAAATTTAATTCACAGGCTGTAGTATAGTGCAAAGTATATGTCAGAATTTTAAAAAAATTTTTTGATCGTGTCACACCCTGTTTTAAAAATCTGAAAACTTAATTGTTAAATAAACAATGGATGAACAAACTTTTCTCAAAGTATATATTTTTTTATACATTCTATGACTCTTTCCGCGTAAACTGAAAAAAAAAATTGAATCTAGTGTCATTTTTGGCGGAGTTATGAATTTTTGAAAAAAACCTTGCTCGAATTTGTTTATGCAAATGACTCAACGAATTTTGCACTAATTGAAAAATCCTGTGGCTCAAAAATCTAACTCCCCGAGGACAATCGACATGCAAAATTAAAAAAATATCTGAGAGGTCACTGATCCGGTTCACGTGGAATGGCCCCTATACAAGGGGGTGTGCCTTTTACTAACTTTTCATGTATCAGCATACGAGTCTAGTCGTGTACTGTACTTTTTCAATTACAGATGATTTCCATATACCCGAAGACGACTTTGAGCAGCTACCGGTACCTGAAGTCGCAGTACCGTTCTATCCTGTGGCGATCGGTCCTCCAGCAGCAATTGGGCGCCCTCCAGAAGCATGCAGTGTATGCTATGAGCACCCTGCGACGCACGCCTATATACCCTGCGGCCATATGTGCTGCTGCGGAGATTGTGCGACACAAAATGTCCTGCAATGTCCTCTATGCAGGGACTACTCTACAGGCATATACCGTATATGGCCAAACCCGTGACTTGACATCAGCCCTCAAAGAAAAAAAAAAATTTTTAATATCAAAAGTTACTATTGTTATTGTTATTATCATTTCATCGTGACCTATATCCTATCACACAACTGTTTTTACTATTTGTATCATCAGTTATCCACAATGTTATAATATTTACTACCTACATCCACTGGCATTGTGCTTCGTGTATACAGGGTGATTTAGTTTAACCGGGCCATATTAAATGAGCATATTCCTTGTCTAATTCTAAGACTGAAATTCCTTTGCGAAAAATTCCTGAGATCAACGGTGTCCAAGTTATTCAATATCTTAATTTGGCTATAAAGTATCTTTTTCATCAATAAAAACGGATAACGGGTGTTGATTTTCACTTTGACAATCCCGTTTTCAATCTTTGGGAGCCAGGTTGTCTGCTGCTTAGTTTTCGGTTGTGTAGGTCCACCGTTTGTTAGTTTTTTTTTTTTTTATTTATTTTTTTAATTTTTCAATTTTTCAATTTTTCAATTTTTCGCTAAGGAACTTTAGTCTTAGAGTTCGACAAGGAATATGCCCATTTAATATTGCCCGGTCAAACTGAATCACCCTGTATATCTAGGGCTAGCCATTTACGATCACCATTACTGTGTACCTTAAGGTGGTCCTCAATTTTGTCGAATTCAAATTTCCACAGCATGCTTCCACGGGCAAGAGTGTCTCGTAAATTCGAAAATAAGTCGCGCAAACTCCAGGTCTCTGCTTCAATCCTAAGTATACTGTCTTCGAGCTTTCGTCATCCCTGGGTATTGTAAATCAACTGGGTCTCTCCTTCTTCTTCCTAATGGATATTCCGGATATTCTCTCTTTTGATCAACTGGGTCTTATTAGCACCGGTTTGGCGTCCGCTCGCTTTGCAAGCTAGGCAACGACTCCTGGGGGCTTATTCACTAACTCATTACTGCGGAAATAACGGCAAAATAGCACTGAAATCATGAAAAACAATAGGCGGCTGCCAATGAGCTGCTCCTATTTCATGGATTGACATTGTTTTGTGCAGTTATTTTGCAGTTATGATAACGCAAAAGTTAGTGAATAAGCACCCTGATTCACTGGACTATCCTGTTACTCGAGCGCTCTTTGTTTTGCTTCTCGCGCTACGTCATGTTTTCGTGTTTACTGTTCGTGCGAAACATTCGTACAACTAACAGCGAGTGTCAACTCTTCTCAGATTCAAAGCACCCACAGACAATCAATATCGCGACGATAATGATAACAAGAAATAATTGACATTAAATAATTATAATTATTTAATAATAATAATAATTAATTATAATTATTTAATAATAATTATAATAATAATTATTATTGTTATTATTATCATTTATTATAATAATAATAATAATAATAATAATGTATTGTATATTGTATTTCTGAGCCCGAACGAGGTCGAGCGGTTAACCGGGCGCTCAGTCCATCAGGACCATTGTGCCCGGGCCCTTAGGGGCTATAATTATAATAATAATAATCATTCAATTATTATTGAATGATAATAATCGAATTTTCGGAGCTATAGCTTGAGGGCAAATTTTTTTCACCCTAGTTATGGGAAAACTTTTGTTTGTTTATTATTTCAGTGTATCACGAGTGTTTCATAATGAAGAAATCGAAAAAAATTACATTGAGGTAGTCTACATTTTTTTAATGAGTTTTCGAATATACAGTGTGACCTAGAACTCCCGCACCACCTGGAACAGGCAGGTTACTTATCAAATTCTGAGAGGAAAGTTCCTTTACAAAAACGCTCTAAGGCCAAAGTTTCTCGAGTTATTAAAAATCGCGATTGACCAAGCAGAGCGTCTTTCTAGTCGAACGCTCCATAGTTTCAAATCAGCGCGCTCCATAGGTTTTGGCCGTTTACGTCAATCGCTCCATAGTTTTAGCCGTCCGGGTCATTCGCTCCATAGTTACGGTCGTAGAGAAACGCTCTGATTGGTCAATTGCGATTTTTAACGAATCGAGAACAGTTGATTGAGAGTTTTTATCAATAAAAATTCTTCAGGCCATGGTGGAATTTGGATGTATCTAATTTCAACGCCTGAGCGGAATATCATCCTATCTCAAAATGCGTTTGGCGACAATATTCTATCACAATACGCATTTCAAGACTATCATATCTCGAATTCTTATCGGCAACTTTTCTATCTCAAAGGATAGTTTTCAGTCATAATTTGAGGTAGGATGATTTTCAAACACATTTTCAGATAGCATAGAATAGTTTCTGATCACTGCACTGTCAGAAAAATTGTGCTCCAAACGAGATCGGCTGTGGCCTATGACCGGGGAGTCGGCAGCGACGGCAGCTTATAAATAAAGGCCTCGTCAATTTCTGAGAGTTATCGATTTACGAGTAATTTATAAACAGGATCTAAAATAAAAATCAGGAAAAACTATTATTTAACGAGAAAATGTTCCATAAAAAAAAATTCACGCTGTCCAGAAAGTTTTTCTTAGCGAATATAGATGAATAGTATATTGTGTAGCAAGGGCGTAAAGTGGGATTTTTTAGACCGAATGTGGAGTTTGCAGTACTAGTCGGAGGCGAGGGAGCACGAGTCGAAGACGAGTGCATCCGCGAGCCGAAGACGAGTACTGCAACCACACGAGGTCAAAAAGCCCACTTAGCCCTTTGTACACACCATATTTTTTGTAACGCATGTATTGATTTCTGCGTTTTTTGTGCCTATAAGCGGCATATAGGTATATATATATACAGGGTGTAAATCTTAACTCTGTACATACTTATAGGGTGTGTAGGGGCTGCCAATACAAGCATTTTGAGGTCTGACACCCATGATCGGAAACTCATCCTAACCACTACGGAAGGCTTTGAAGGATATGTCACCGCACGCTTGATCGTAGTGTAATGAATCACATGTGATCACTTTCGACCCAACATTTTATTCAGCCGTAGACAACAGTACATAAGTAAATGTTCTTGCATGAAATCAACAAAACGATAAACTTTGCCTTAAAAAAAAAAAAAACAATTTCCGGTGCTTATGAACAGAATTTGATAAAGTTATGGAAAACGAATTGGGGTTTTGCACACTTAGGCTTTTCGTTTTCCATAACTTTTTCAAATTCTGTTTATAAGCACCCGAAATTGTATTGTAATTTTTTTATTGCCAAGTTCATCGTTTTGTTGATTTCACGCGAAAACATTTGTACTGTTGTCTACGGCTGAATAAATGTTGGGTCGAAAATGATCACATCTGATTCATTACACTACGAAAATCAAAGCCCTCCACAGCCGTTGGAATGAGTTTCCGACCTTGGGTGTCATACCTCAAAATGCTTGTATTGGCAGCCCCTACACACCCTATAAGTATGTACAGAGTTAAGATTTACACCCTGTATATGGGGCATTCCATCACATCTCGATCAAGATCTGGCGGTGACATTTTAGATCTGCTTAATAATTTGTTATTTCAAACTACTTGTCAAAAAATACATACACCATTTTTTACAGATTTTTTCAAGCATCGGTATTTGAAATACGATTATCGAAGTTAAAAAAAAAACACCCATTTTCTAAAATCTGAAAAAATTCAGGAAAATCTAATTAAATATTACAACATTTTCGCGCGCTATTAGAAGATGGAGGTTTGATTACAGGGAAAGGTGAAGTTGACGAAATGCCGAAAATAATATTTAAAAAATCGGAATGTATTTTCGACATATAAACAAACGAAAAAGTCCTCTATCAAATGGGTCCAAAAAGTATATTCTCAGAATTACAGGTTGACCAATCTTTTCAATAATATTAATAGGTATTAGTATTGTAGGGATTATTATATCGCGTTAGTAATGCCATAAGGTCGTAAACGACACTATACGACCTATGAAAAACACATAGATCTATCGAAATTCCCGAGAAATTGTTTTTTGGCGGATATACGTCCTTCTGACTTCAATTTTCTCGATTTCTTACTGAAAATAGAGCCAGAGGGTCGTGTCCGTCAAAAAACAATTTCTCGGAAATTTCGATAGATCTATGTACTTTTCATTAGTTTCATCGCAATTCCGAAGAAAAAAAAATATACGATTACAGTAGAACCTCGTTTATCCGAGGTAATGTGGGGAGGAGGTACCTCGGATGAGCGAAAACTCGGATAACACAAAAGAAGTGAAAAATTCGAAAA
Organism: Tenthredo mesomela; assembly: GCA_943736025.1. Lineage (NCBI taxonomy): Eukaryota > Metazoa > Arthropoda > Insecta > Hymenoptera > Tenthredinidae > Tenthredo > Tenthredo mesomela. The sequence goes on from OX031018.1 coordinate 22,688,452, forward strand.
TTTCAATCATTTTTCGTGTATTTGAATCGGTAGAATGAAATTTAATCACTAAAGTATTTACATATGTATAAGCACCATAGTAGCGATCGCAAAATACTTCACGCGTACAGTATAGGCATAGCGGCTCTATCCGTTTTATTCGAGTTTTTCCGTATTATCCGGCATACACCTCGATTAATGCGGAGTGCTCGGATCAGTCCGTTGCCTCGGATAACGCGGAGTCTCGGTTGATCGAAGGCCGGATAAACGAGGTTCTACTGTATAGCCAAATTTTGGTTTTCATAGAACCAGAAGGTGTCGCTTACGACCTTATGGCATTACTAACGCGATATAATAATCCCTACAATACTAATACCTATTAATATTATTGAAAAGATTGATCAACCTGTAATTCTGAGAATATACTTTTTGGACCCATTTGATAGGGGACTTTTTCGTTTGTTTATATGTCGAAAATACATTCCGATTTTTTAAATATTATTTTAGGCATTTCGTCAACTTCACCTTTCCCTGTAATCAAACCTCCATCTTCTAATAGCGCGCGAAAATTTTGTAATATTTAATTAGATTTTCCTGAATTTTTTCAGATTTTAGAAAATGGGTGTTTTTTTTTTAACTTCGTTTATCGTATTTCAAATACCGATGCTTGAAAAAATCTGTAAAAAACGGTGTATGTATTTTTTGACAAGTAGTTTGAAATAACAAATTATTAAGCAGATCTAAAATGTCACCGCCAGATCTTGATCGAGATGTCATGGAATGCCCCATATATATATATCTATATATATATATATATATATATATATATATATATAAATATATATATATACTAGGGGGGCTCCGCCCCCCTGCGCGCTACGCGCGTCAACCCCCCTTATAATTATTATAACTTATAACATTTGAACTATACAGGGTGTTTATTGCAACTATGCACAAACTTCTATAGGATGTGTAGGGGCTGCCTAGGCAAGAATTTTGAGATAAGACACCCATGGTCGGAAACTCATTCCAATGGTTCTGGAGTGCTTTGGAGGATTTGGTATCGCGCGCTTGTTCGAAGTGTAATCAATCAGATATTGTGATCACTTTCGACCCAACGTTTCATTCAGCCGCTGACCACATTACAGAGTTCTTGTGTAAACTTTCCTTGGAGGAATTTTTCGTCGGGTGAGATCACCCCCACGGAAAAATATATATGTGTAAAATAGATGTCGAAATACATGAATCATATATGTCCTATATAATTAATATATGACACATATAGGGAATATATGACACATATATAAAATTGGCCCATTTTTGTACATGTATCATATATAAAAATTATATATGAATCATCTATGAGAATTATATATGAATCGTATATGAGTATGATATGGTGACCATATACGATTACTATAATATATATGATTTATATATGATTCATATATATTATATATATTTTTCCATATACTTTTCACATATATAAAGACATATAGAACTTTTTTTATCGGACACATATATGGTGAAATATAGTAAATATATTAAATATATGTCTGATATATTTTTGACATATATTTTTTTCCGTGGGGGCAGTTAAGAAAGAAGAGAATGATTCTTCTTATTTTTTACGACGCTTCGGCTGGGCCCAGCCAGCCATCTTCAGGCTATAAATTTATTAATTATGTGTGAATATTTTTACATGTAGAATCGTAACATGATTGTATAAATATATTTAGATAATTTATATTAATGATGTTTGAAACAATGGTATGATTGCCATGTGCTTAGCACATACACGTGGTAATAGATATAGGGTTTGCAGCTAGCATAATATTTTATTATTATTTATTATTATGTTAGCTGCAAACCCTATATCTATTACCACGTGTATGTGCTAAGCACATGGCAATCATATCGTTGTTTCAAACATCACTAAGATAAATTATCAAAATATATTTATTATTTATACAATCATCATGTTACGATTCTGCATGTAAAAATATTTACACATAATCAATAAATTTATAGCCTGAAGATAACTGGCTGGGCCCAGCCGAAACGTCGTAAAAAATAAAAAATAATCATTCTCTTCTTTCTTAACTGACCTCACCCGACGAAAAATTCCTCCAAGTCAACTCCAAGGTCACGAAACTCAATTCATCTGTAAAATTTCCAAAACATAAAATTTCCAAAAATTTAAATACTAATTAAAATGTATTAATTTCAAAATACAAGACTGATTACAACGGAGAATACAAAATATCTAATAATTATTCAAAAGTTATAGATCCAAAAAAAGGTATTTCCAATCAAATTCCATGTGATAAAAAAATGGGATAAGTGAAGAAGAATGCTTTTTTAAAAAATATTTGTCCTCGCATACTTGAAAATCACAGGATTTTTCGGCAAAACTTACCAGAGAAATATTTACGATTTTTACAACTGTAGCGATATTGTTTTATCTTACTCATCATAATATATACAGTAGGCCGGAGTGAAAAAGGTCAATTTTCGCGGATTGTATTCTAATAGTGCAGGAAAGCTACGTCTTGGCATCACTCAAAACTGTGCCAAAGGAAAAAATTTACAATAGATATCTTCTGTTCTGGCAAACGCCCCAAAGTTTTGAATTTTTTAACACGGGGTTTAAATGGAGAAAAAAGGCAGAAAGACAAATTAGCACTGAAAAATTCATAAAAACTCACTGGGTCGGCCGATTTCAGTCTTCCTACGCTTATTCAAAGTGGGAAGAATATAGCTTTCGTTTGACGTTTCGAAATTCAGAATATCGTTCTTAGTTTCAATGATACACGCGTTTTAAAATCGAGTTTTTCCCGAAAAAACTCCATTTTTCAATTTTGTATCTTCTAAAGTAAGTATAGTATATTATGCATCTAGGGAGTAAAGTGTTCTTTTTGACGAGTGTGAGGTTTGTCGCCCGAGCGAAGCGAGGGTGACCTTCACACTCGTCTAGAAGAACACTTTACACCATGGTGCATACGATATTTTATGCATCCAAGGGCAGAAAGCGCGTTTTTTATGCGCGCAGCCGGGAATAAAGCACGCACTTTCTTCCCTCGGTGCATAAAGATATTTTGAATTTCAAAACGTCATACGAAAGCTACATTTTTCCCGCCTCGAATAAGCGTAGGAAGACTGAAATTGGCAGACCCAGTGAGTTTTTATGAATTTTTCAGTGCCAATTTGTCTTTTTGCCTTTTTTCTCCATTTAAACCCCGTGTTAAAAAATTCAAAACTTTGGGGCCTTTGCCAGAACAGAAGATATCTATTGTAAATTTTTTTCCTTTGGCACAGTTTTGAGTGATGCCAAGACGTAACTTTCCCGCACTATTAGAATACGATCCGCGAAAATTGACCTTTTTCACTCCGGCCTAATATACAGTTTATTGACATTTCAATCAGTTTTCACGTTGTTTGATAAGTCTTTCTACCAGACTAAACCTGCGTTTCTTTTCTTATAAGAGAATTTTTCGATTCAGAATTAGTCTAAGTTTTACATAGTTTCGAAAGAACAGTTTTTGGAAAATATTCTTCATTAAACAAATGAGAAAGCAGACTGTTTTTTATTTATTTATCTATTATTTTTTTTTTATTTTTTTTTTTTTGTAAGATAACTATTTTGTCATCAGGTTATAATTATTAAATGTTATAATGAATAATGGATCGTTGTGTGTTCAACAAAGATTGATGAATTTCTCCTATTATTTAAGATTTGGTGATTCGATAGTGATTAGACAATAATTATTGTACCACTTATGTCTATTTCAATATCAATGAAATATATTAAAATAAAATAAAAATCTCATTCTGCATTACTGCGTTTTGGCTCTGGAAGAAAAAAAATAAATAAATAAAACAGTAAAATAAAGCGGTAATTTTGTGTTACAGAGTATAGAGGCAGTACCACATGTTCCTGCTATTCGACTTACAACGATTAAAGACAGTAGGGTAGAGTGGTCCCAAACCAACCGGTGGTCCCATCCCGACCTCTCCATGTTTCTCAGTACTTGTGCTGCCACGGAAAATATCGGGAAAATATCGGTGGTGGCTTTTGAAAGCTCTCACAAGACCGACAATTTGGAGGTAGTGAGCCATGTTTTCATCACATTTTATTCTATGGTTTCGCGCGTGTTTTATGGAGAGGTCGGGATGGGACCACTGGTCGGTTTGGGATCACTCTACCCTACGTCACTTCTTTTAAGCATTTTGAATCATCATGATCTGAAATCACACTCGAATTACTCTTCATAGAGTCATGTAATATATTATCAGTCATTCAATAATTATTTTGAAAAAATAAATCATTCTTAATTTGTGAGTTGGAACTCCGTGGTTAAAAAGAATTCGTGGTCAACGAATTATCAGTGGTGAACTGATTCATGATTCCGTGGTTAACGGAAGGGATGTATAGTTCACAAATTGTCAGTGGATAACTGACCTATGGTTCTGTTAAAAAAGAGGATTAAAAAAAAAAAAAAATATATGAAAATTGATGATGATAATAAAAAGAAGGATATAGATTGACGAACAAAAACAAAAAAAAAAAATCGTAAATTAATGAATTAACATTTGATGAATTTTTCTCATTTCATGGTTTGAAATTGACTTGAATTCTCCTCTTATTACCAAGTAGAAATTATTATACTGGTTAGTTGAAAAGTTACAGTTCAGAGTTTGTAGGAAGTGTCATTGAATAATTCCTGAAATACTTATACTAACATAAGAATTTCTTTTGTGTTGAGTTAACAGATCCTGGTATCTACGAATGGAAAATAATTTATTTAAAACTCTATTAAAATTGCGTTTAAAAGTATGGGAATGATGTATCAATGTATGGAAATGATGTTTATTAATACACTTCAGAATGAGAGATACTACACTTCAATTTTATTATATCGAGCCAAACACGTATGAGAGTGTCGGTAGTGTTTCTTCAACGCTGATTTTTGGGAGGTTTTAGTTGAAGAAACAACTGGAGCTCTCCCTATGTGCAATCTTCCATTTTTCAACTTTCCCCTTAATTTTTGTTAATTTATTCAGCCATTACTCTTGGATGGGATATTGTTGATTGATATAATATTTCAAATAGCTCCAGTAATTGTCAAAGCGACAACTCTTTTTTGAAGGGGGAGTAGTGTAGCGTATCTCTCCTTCTACCTTTAATAGAATTAAAAAGAAAAACAGAGATTCCATGGGAACGATTATCTGCTGTTATATATTAATAAGCTGGCTCTGTGCAAACTGGTCAGATCAGACAAATTCTAATTAATAAAGGCCTGTTCAGACCAGCCGGAATCTTCCGGAACAGAAGGAAACGGAAGAGTACGGAACCGAAGTGATGGAAGCGTGTGGAAGTCCGTGGAAGCAATCAGATGTTTTCAATGACTAAATGAATATCGTTCGCCCAATCAGAAAACATCTGATGCTTCCACGGACTTCCACACGCTTCCATCACTTCGGTTCCGTACTCTTCCGTTTCCTTCTGTTCCGGAAGATTCCGGCTGGTCTGAACAGGCCTTAAAGCGCCTTTCTTTCAATTTGGTCTCTGATTATTATCACATAAGACTAACAATATCATTAATTTAGTTTGAAAATATCAGAAATTTATATTTCAGTTTTCTCTGATTTCACTTTTTGCACTTCACTGCCTTTTTAAGCACGGCAGCATTATGCGGTGTACGCAGAATAATCTCATTGTCAGATTTATTCTGTGGAACCTGGCGATGCAAAATGATTTTTCTGTAGAAACGAACCTCCGAGTACGAATTCTATAGAAACGAACCTCCGAGTACGAATTCTATAGAAACGAACCTCCGAGTACGAATTCTGTAGAAACGAACCTCCGAGTACGTATTCTGTAGAAACGAACCTCCGAGTACGAATTCTGTAGAAACGAACCTCCGAGTACGAATTCTGTAGAAACGAACCTCCGAGTACGTATTCTGTAGAAACGAACCTCCGAGTACGAATTCTGTAGAAACGAACCTCCGAGTACATATTCTGTAGAAACGTACCTATGGCAGATAATTCTTCTGTAGAAACGAACTCTGCGGAAAAAAGAACCTGTAGAAACGATCCTGTGGAAACGAACTCTGTAGAAACGAACCTGAGGCCACTATTTTGACCGGGCGTCTGTAGAAACGATCCCGAGATTCGTTCTGTAGAACCGGGCGTTCTGGAATTATTTTTCTGTAGAAACGAACCTATGCGACATTTTACGCGATAATCTGTAAGATCGACCTCATAATCATTCTGTAGAAACGAACCATGTAGGATAATTGCTCTGTAGAAACGAACTCTGTAGAAACGATTCTGTAGAAACGGTCATCTGTAGAAACGATTTCTGTAGAAACGGTCCTCTCCCGAATCCACCCACTCTACCCTTATCGCAGAAAATCTGAGTTAGCTGACGCTTTAAGGCCGTCGTTCCGGCAGTTTAGTAGTATCTTTGAATATCGCTATTGTTAGTAGATTTTTGTGAAAAACGACACTTCAGTGTCTGGCGCCCAACTCTCTATCTTAGTCTTTTATTAAATTATCTTTATCAAGGAACGCCGTAGGGTGCGGAGTTAGAGCTCTGGAAAACTCCGTTACAATATATATATATATATATATATAGCCTGAGTATTTTGTTGTTAAGTTCACGTCATTTCGTTTGAAAAGTACTAACGTATACCATACGTGAGTTTTTAGATGCGACGATAATATTTAAGATTAGGTATTGCCATAAATGTATGTTCATGTACTTGTCTTATTGCACGTGTCTTGCAAATCAAATATTTTTTATGTTTTTATAATTTTTGTTGAAAAAGTCTATTCTCTGTTTATCCTGGAATATAAATTATTAGAAACCACTCTTGTGAACTGTATTGTTATTACCTTGACCCGGTAAGTATTATTTAAACAATTTAATTACGTCTGATGCGGTAACATGATTGGAAATATTGAGTGCAGAACATAATTATTACGGTCAATTCACAAAACAGCGGAAGATACAAAAAAAAAATAAGTCCTCAATAAACATTGCTTAACCAATTTTAGCTGTCACGGCAAACTGACCAATTTAATAATCTACCATATTCAGCTATTGCTTCGTATCAAAGCTTTTCCGAAAGCTCGTTGTTTTCAGTGCAACCAATTCTTGTCATTATCTTTTGTCGTTCTTTTGACAGTCTTTCAGTATGGAAAAGTTCAGAATTTCATTGTAATGTCAGTACCTATTCCCATATGACATAAGTTAATGACAACCAAATCAATCACAAAACCTTCGGTTTTTTCCTTACATTACGTTTTAAATACGCAGACAACCGCTGAAACAATGCACAGGAACAGTCGTAGAAAGATTCTTCCTTGTTAAGATGCCTCCATGTTTATGAAGTCCAATCCTGATAACGAGGCAGTGATTCGTCTCTCGAACGGATGGTGAAATATTTCATGTTTCCTGATGAGCTGCTGCTATTCCACCACGCAAGATTCCTTGCGCTGTTGATCGTGGTACAGCATTGGAGAACTGATTTGAGGTAGAATGGATTATTATTAGACAGACCTTCGATAATTCACATATAAATTAGTAATAAATGAGATATGTACGGAAAATCAGAACGAAACAAAACTTGGAAGAAAGTATACGTTGAAAGGTTGCAGGACACTCTAAAATCAAGAGACGAATCAGTATTAGAACAAGAGAAATTCTTACGTGGTTATTTGTACGTCCGAAAGTATCAGCATCCCAAAAAGTTCGTGGAGTGATTAGCATGGTGCTCGTTTGCACCCAGCGGTAACATTAGTGTTAGCCATTTATGTATTTGATCTCGGTGACACTGCACTATTATACAACAATATAAACTGAATTAGAGTACTGAGTTCACTCCATTAATTGGTTCCAAAATAAAAATTATAACACTTAGATAGGAGAGAACAGGCGAACTAGATCCGCTCCCTGTGACTATCAACACAAGACTGTCACGAAATACTAAATAGTAATCACTGTGAGATCCTCGAATTGATACGAAAAAAAGTTGGCATCTATTCGTAAACAGCGGAAGATCACGGACTTAGGTACGAATTCCTCCATTGTTATTGTTGTATACAATTATGTTGGAACGACGCACTAGACATGTTAGATACAACGAAGCAGAAATATTTTTCATATCTGTTACGTTGAAACAAGTAAATGAGGTACGAATCGACGTTATCGATCTCACGAAGCAATGCTATTAATAACAAAGTGTGTATAGAGAGGCAGATGTTTCCTCACGAAAATAATTTTCCATAATGCCCCGCGTTAATTCTTGTGCTCGTTTGAATAGACCTACCCCCTCCATCGCACGAGTCATTCGTGATCGGTAATCAACAATCGGCAATTGAATGTCGTTCCGTGTCTTACAAGCTTTTCATGGTGTCAATGTTCCACGATAGTATTTCTGTTTTCTTTACATTCACCCAAACAGTAGTGCGTTAAATTACTGCGCATTTAATGATGAGCATTAACAGCTATGAACAAATTCTTCTTTCTGTATGGATTCCATTCGATGCGGCATACATAATCACTCGCCCTCGCTCGGAAGCTGGCAGAAGATCACACGCTTCAGAACAAAACCCCCGATCGTTATTGTTTAAACAATTCTGATGATCATAAATCATTAGGTGGCGACTTGAAACTCTCAAATACGAAGTTTCATCGTTTGCTCACCTTCTGAAAAAAAGTTTCGGGCCAGAAGTCGCGAAATTCCGAAATTTCTACCTTCTGCTACCCCCTGCCTTTTTTTCAGGGGGTGAGCAAACGATCGAATGACTCGGAATGTGTTCGGGGGAGTTTTCCGAACAATCCTGCCAAGATTCATCGTTTGCTCAACCTCTGGAAAAAAGTTTCGGGCCAGAAGTCGCGAAATTCTGATATTTCTATCTTCTGCTACCCCCTGGCTTTTTTTCAGGGGGTGAGCAAACGATCGAATGACTCGGAATGTGTTCAGGGGAGTTTTCCGAACAATCCTGCCAAGATTCATCGTTTGCTCACCCTCTGGAAAAAAGTTTCGGGCCAGAAGTCGCGAAATTCCGATATTTCTATCTTCTGCTACCCCCTGGCTTTTTTTCAGGGGGTGAGCAAACGATGGAATGACTCGGAATGTATTCGGGGGAGTTCTCCGAATAATCCTGCCAAAATTCATCGTTTGCTCACCTTCTGAAAAAAAGTTACGGGCCAGAAGTCGCGAAATTCGGATATTTCTATCTTCTGCTACCCCCTGGCTTTTTTTCAGGGGGTGAGCAAACGATCGAATGACTCGGAATGTGTTCAGGGGAGTTTTCCGAACAATCCTGCCAAGATTCATCGTTTGCTCACCCTCTGAAAAAAAGTGACAGCCGATCGTAAGCTGGCAGAAGATCGCGCGCTCAAGAACAAAGTCCTCGATCGTTATTGTTTAAACAATTTCTATGATTGGTAATCATCAGGCAGTCATTCGAAACTCTCAAATACGAAGTTTGGTCGTTTGCTCACCCTCAGGAAGAGAGTTATAGTCGATTTAAGGCTAGCAAGAAATCGAAGATCACTTATTTCTTTTCCAAATCCACTTATATTGTTATAATTTATGTTTTGCAACAATGTTAATTTAAGTCAAAAACGGCCCCCGTGTTTGCTCAGTCGTGAAAAACTAATTTAGTATTCGTATAACGCTTGTAAGACCGTGATTTATGCCGTCGCGTGAGAACCACTGCGCGCGGGCCCCGCGCTCCTATCTTCTGCTGGCTATTTTCTGCCAACTTCAGCTTCATATTGTAATTGATGCCTAATAGCTATCGTGTGATTTATATTCTTTCGCGAGTTAGCTGCACGAGAAGCTTGCTTGCCCTCTTGATGCTTACTTTCATTGTGTCCAGTTGAAACATTTGCTAATGGTCCAATCAAGAGCATAATTGGGGAGTAATGAATAAGAAAATGGTGTTTAGGTTTCAAAGTTCCTGGAAATAATTCATTACGAAGAATCAAATATTCATTGATCTCGACTTGTAACATAGCCGATGTATCGGAAGTGACTTTGTGACTACTACACATATCTGTAATTCGTTTTAATGAAAGAAACAGCTCCCAAACGTCATTTCCTGCCGGGACTAAGTGTCCAACCATTAAAGTAAAAAAGTTAACTAGAGTGAGCATTTCGGAGGCAGTCATAACTATGTATTTATTTTTAAGATGAAAACTGGTAATTTCGACAGGCTTATTTTTTGTATTTGGATCATAACAGAATGATTTGAGAATAATATTAAAGTGTGTCAACGAAAAAAAATTCGATTTTATGAAGTTGTTAATAATATAAGCCATATCATATCTGAGAACGCCTTCGAGTAAATCATGTAGAATATCAACATATAAGTTAGTTAAAGCATGATATCCTGAAAGTTTATTGAATATACATTCTTCTTTCACTCCTGTTAAGCTCGAATTTTTAATTTTGACATGTTCATTATATTCTGGAATGTTCCGTAACTTACAATCATCTTCATGAAAAACTTTATTGATATCTGAATACGGTGTAACACAAAATCTGCAAAAGAAATTGGATGAAAAATTTTCTTGGAAACCTAACATCCAGCGAATTCCTAAATTATCACCCGTGACCAAACCCAAAGAAAAATATATTTGTTTAGAATTGAATGATTTATTAATTGTGAGTCCAGTTTGCTCCAAGAACTCTAGTTCTTTCATAATTTTATTGAAAATTACTTCTCGAGACACTATTTTTTTGTCTAAAGGATTAAATAACTGGAACAAAAAAATATTTTCTACTTTTGAACGATATTTATCGGGTAAACACCCAATAGTTATATATATAGCGCCACATTTATTCAATCCTTTATGACTCCCGAGTGGATCATTTGGTCCATACTCATCGAAATACAAAAACAATGGAATTACAATTTTGCCATCGAAAAATCTCTCTTTTTCTTTCCATAATGATCCTTGTATAAAATTTTGTATTATTCCGCTATCATCATCTTTTAAATTTTTCATGAATGTCAATGTTTCGTTCAACATTCCGTCTAATTCAAAAAATTTCTGTAAAACATTACGAATGGGAATAAAATCCATAGTTATTGGTATTATTTTATAAATGGTATTATCATTTTCAATTTTAAATTCTTTTCGCTCTCCAATTTTGACTGTTTCTGGTGTTACCAATGTCCCATAGTTTTCAAAAGCTTTAAATCGACGATGCTCACTTTGCATTTCATCCAAAACAAAAGAAAAATCAACTATAGTTTGAGTGGTACATTTTTCAACTTCTGAATATAATAAAGTAGACTTAAAAGTTGTATCTACACGTTCTTTAAATTTATTTAACATTACTTTTGCTATTTGACCAACCAAACCAATAACTTGATCAATTTTGTTTCTCGGAATGCCAATAAAATCATATAAAGTTGCATATAATTTAAATAATTCCTTTCTCACTGCAACATCATTAAAAGTAATACTTTCTTGATCAATAAAAAAACTTTCAAAATTATAATCATTATTTTCATAGTGAGCATCTTCGGATTCAGACTCTGATGACTCTGACGCTTCATATAACTCACTTACGTCTGCGTAAGTGTCAAATCGAGAATCATCTAAGTCATTATTGTCAGCATTTTCATCTAAACTTGGAACATCAGTTTCTGAACTATGATCACGGTATCGATGTCGGGAATAAGAACGGAATATAGAAAAACATCTTCTACAAGTCTGTTCTTTACACCTGAACAATTTTAATTCTGAGTAAACATCGTTAATATGTCTTAAAAGTAAACGGTTATTTATAAAATAATTATTGCATGCAAAACACTCTAACATCATTTATGATTTATAAATTGAAAATAACATGAGAACAAAAATCTCAATATTTACAGATCCGTTAAGCTGGCAAGGCCAATACAGCACAACGAATTAAAACTAATTTATTAATTAGTCGCTCATTAATCGCTATTTAATTGCGAAAAAAAAAAAATTTTCGCTCAAGCCATTTTCGAAAAAAACGCGGCAGATCCAGCTTAACATTAAGCTGGCCAGGCCATGTGGATAAAACCGAAATAATGCAGCAGGAGAAAAGAATTGGCCATGCAAGATTTATTCGCTTATTAATCGCTGTCGATTGGGACCCCAAACACTTTTCCAAAATCATCTCCTAGCCAGATATTCCACCCCCAAGGTTGAAAACGCAATAAATCTTTCAAATGTGCAAAATTTTGGAATTTATTCAACCTAGGAATTATTCGCTAATTAATCGCAATCGATTCGGACCAGTAAACTTTTTTCAAAGTCATCCTCCCTCCGGAGATTCCACCCCCTGTGACCCAAACGTAACACGCCATGTGGGGACTTCGAATTTTCGAGTTTTCATACTCTAGGAATTATTCGTTAATTAATCGCAACCGATCCGGATAAGTAAACGTTTTTCAAAATCTTCCCCCCTCCGGAGATTCTACCCCCTGAGACTCAAACGCAACACGCCATGTGAGGACTTCGAATTTTCAAGTTTTCATACTCTAGGAATTATTCGCTAATTAATCGCAATCGATTCGGATCAGTGAACTTTTTTCAAAGTCATCCCCCCTCCGGAGATTCCACCCCCTGTGACCCAAACGTAACACGCCATGTGGGGACTTCGAATTTTCGAGTTTTCATACTCTAGGAATTATTCGTTAATTAATCGCAACCGATCCGGATAAGTAAACGTTTTTCAAAATCTTCCCTCCTCCGGAGATTCTACCCCCTGAGACTCAAACGCAACACGCCATGTGAGGACTTCGAATTTTCAAGTTTTCATTAGGGTGGTCGTTAATATAGCTATTTCGGAATTAGATTCATTCATACCCTTCATTCGAAAGTAAAAAAAAAAAAAAAAATTTTGACCCCAAATTGAACCCTTTATCTCAATTAGAAAGGGTGCCTGTAAAGGCTTACTTTTTTGTATTGATTTTACATTACTTTCGGCTACTTTTTTATAAAATAAATATTTCGGCACCTCTTAAACGGCTTAAAAATCCATCGATCATACAGATAGTTCATAAAAACAACAAAAAAAAAATACAAAAAAAAAAGAATACAAAAAAAAAATAAAAAAATACAAAAAAAATAAAAAAATACAAAAAAGTGAGCCCTTACAGGCACCCTTTCTAATTGAGATGAAGGGTTCAATTTGGGGTCAAAATTTTTTTATTTTTTTTTACTTTCGAATGAAGGGTATGAATGAATCTAATTCAGAAATAGCTATATTAACGACCACCCTAGTTTTCATACTCTAGGAATTATTCGCTAATTAATCGCAATCGATTCGGATCAGTGAACTTTTTTTAAAGTCATCCCCCTCCGGAGATTCCACCCCCTGTGACCCAAACGTAACACGCCATGTGGGGACTTCGAATTTTCGAGTTTTCATACTCTAGGAATTATTCGTTAATTAATCGCAACCGATCCGGATTAGTAAACGTTTTTCAAAATCATCCCCCCTCCGGAGATTCTACCCCCTGAGACTCAAACGCAACACGCCATGTGAGGACTTCGAATTTTCAAGTTTTCATACTCTAGGAATTATTTGCTAATTAATCGCAATCGATTCGGATCTGTGAACTTTTTTCAAAGTCATCCCCCCTCCGGAGATTCCACCCCCTGTGACCCAAACGTAACACGCCATGTGGGGACTTCGAATTTTCGAGTTTTCATACTCTAGGAATTATTCGTTAATTAATCGCAACCGATCCGGATTAGTAAACGTTTTTCAAAATCATCCCCCCTCCGGAGATTCTACCCCCTGAGACTCAAACGCAACACGCCATGTGAGGACTTCAAATTTTTCCGCGAATTATTATTAATATTATTATTGTTATTATTATTATTATTAGGATACTAGAAATTTCGGAACTTTGACACTGCTAGAATTAGTCGCTAATTAAACGCTACCGATTCGGTGAAATCAATTTTTTTCGGAGTTGACTTCCTGACCGGATAATCCACCCCCTGTGTCCGTGATCCAACACGTCACGAGGATACTTGAAATTTCGGAATTTTGACGCTGCCGGAATAAGTCGCTCATTAAACGCTACCGATTATAACGACAAAATTTAATTACTAATCACATTTGTAATTAGAAAAAATTCAATTAATAATTACAATTGGGGAAAGTAATTAGTAGTTATTAGTTATTAGTTATTCTCTTTCTAATTACATTCTGACAAAGTAATTTAGCAGTTACAGTGGGATCGCGATATATTACATCAAGAGACTCGGTAGAGTCTCGCGCCAAGTACAATAAAAAAAAAAATATTAAAATATATATGTATATATATATATATAGGTACACGCCGCGCGAGACTCGACGAGTCTTTATATCTTGATATATTGCCGCTGAGAGCACTTCCCCTCCGTGTGGACTGCACTTGCTTCCCCCACCCGCCATGCGCGCATGCGCCGCACGGCCTCTGCGTCTGCGCGAAACAGCAATAGACCGAGCTTCAGCGGGGCGCAGCCGCATGGAAAGGGATCGCGATATATTGCTTTTTCCCTCCCAACAGCCCCGAGAGCGGCAATATATCGCGATCCCACTGTATTTTTATTCCAATTACAATTCTTGAAAGTAATTAGAAGAATTATTCAATCCATTTACAATTGTTAAATGTAATCATATCTCGGTATATACTCTTATATCTGGGTCTATACAACCATATAGCGACATATTCGGGTATATTTCGGTATATACCGCCATATCTAGGAATATATGACTATCTATCAACAAAATCAGGTATATCAAGGTACACTCATTAGGGTGGTCCAAAAAAAAAAGTATTTTCCTTATCATCTCAAAAGTTTCGTTTAGGTATAAAACAAATTCTCCTAAAAGGGCAGCTCGATATCTCAACTCTACGAGGAGCTCAACGATTTTCCGTTTTCCCATCTAAATAACACATGAAAAATTTATTTTTTCGTTTTTTCTGCATAAAACCCCGAAAAAAAATGTTATTCCAATTTTGATGCACATATTCTTGTAGGGAATTCAATTCTCTAAAAAAAAAAAATCTCATAAGGTTTTCTTGTAATCTCAACAGGTTAAAAGTTATCAGACTTTAAACCCCTGCAACTTAATTAAATTTAACCAGATATAATTTCAGAACGATTTTCAAATTTCTTCAAATGTGGAATGATTTTTAACCGTCTAAAAATAATCTTTAACTGTCTCAAATATTTATTCCTACAATCACAAATTCACAGTCTACTTATGGATTAGTAATTACAATATTTTTGAAATAATATTACGCTTTTAATTATAAATAATTATTTTTGTTACAATTAGGATATTTTTTTTCTATGATCAGCAACTACTTGTAACAGATATTGTTTTTGCTCCTCATTTTTGGGGCCAAATTTATTAGTCCTGTTACAAGTAGTTGCTGATCGTAGAAAAAAATATCCTAATTGTAACAAAAATAATTATTTATAATTTAAAGCGTAATATTATTTTAAAAATATTGTAATTACTAATCCATAAGTAGACTGTGAATTTGTGATTGTATGAATAAATATTTGCGACAGTTAAAGATTATTCTAGACAGTTAGAAATCATTCCACATTTGAAGAAATTTGAAAATCGTTCTGAAATTATATCTGGTTAAATTTAATTGAGTTGCAGGGCCGGTTTAAAGCCTGATAACTTTTAACCTGTTAAGATTACAAGAAAACCTTATGAAACCTTTTTTGTAGAGAATTGAATTCCCTACAAAAATATGTGCATCAAAATTGGAATAACATTTTTTTTCGAAGTTTTATGCAGAAAAAACGAAAAAATAAATTTTTCATGTGTTATTTAGATGGGAAAACGGAAAATCGTTGAGCTCCTCGTAGAGTTGAGATATCGAGCTGCCCTTTTAGGAGAATTTGTTTTATACCCAAACGAAACTTTTGAGATGATAAGACTTTGAAAAAAACAAAAAAATGTTTTTTTTGGACCACCCTAATATATATATATATATATATATATATATATATATATATACTAGACCGGTTCAAAAAATTCGACTATTCTTTTTTTTTCAATTTTCGCATTGAAATACTTTCGGGGGGCTGAAAAAAGATGCCTGCTAAAAGCGGAGCTCTTAATATTAAGATTTAGAGGTCGCTCATCGCGGATTTTTATTTTCCATTTAAATAGCATAGGAATTTTATTTTTTTTTTCTTCAGAATTTCGTAGCTCACAAACCAATGAACAAATCCAAATGAGTCTTACATATTTTGATAGGGGATTGAACACTCTAAAAAATGTATCTATCATTGTGGAAAAAAAATCACAAAAAAAAATAGTTTACTCAACTATAAATTGAAATTTGAGCTTGAATAACTTTGGAAGGAGTCAATTTATCAAAAAATGATAAGAGAAGCTTTTTGTAGAGTGTTCAATTTCCTATGAAAATATGTTTGAGTCATTTGGATTGGTTCATTGGTTTGTGAGCTACAAAATTATCAAAAAAAAAAAAAAAAATTCCCATGCTATTCAAATGGAAAATAGAAATCCGCGATGAGCGACCTCTAAATCTTAATATTAAGAGCTCCGCTTTTAGCAGGCATCTTTTTTCAGCCCCCCGAAAGTATTTCAATGCGAAAATTGAAAAAAAAAGAATAGTCGATGTTTTTGAACCGGTCTAATATATACCAAGATATACCCGATATATGTCGTTATATGGTTGTATATACTATTCAGATATAAGAGCAAATACCGAGATATGATTACATTTATCAATTGTAAATGGATGGGATAATTCTTATAATTACTTTGAAAAATTGTAATTAGAATAAAAATAGCTGCTAATTACTTTGTCAGAATGTAATTGGAAGGAAAATGAAAGCTAATTACTTTCCGCAATTGTAATTAGTAATCGAATTCTTTCTAATTACAAATTACAAATGTAATTAGCAACTAAAATTTTTCTAATCACAAACTACGAATGTAATTGGTAATTTCAATGTAATTAATTACAATTCGTAATTAGTGGTGCCCAACTCTGCTCTAAACACGTTACCACTATAGCTTTTGAATGAGCTGCCCGCGCGCATCGTTTCGCGGGCGACTCAAATCCATGCAGTTATTCACCGCAGATTACGCACTGTGCAATAATATTCTTTATTCCAAGAATAATTTCTTTTCTTCTTTGCAACAAGAAAATTATTGATCGTACGGACAAAGTTCGAGAGACGAAAAACTGTTCTCCAGTAACAGACGAACGAGTAATAATTGGCGTGGTTACAATGTAACATGTTTGCCATAATTCGGAGAGCAGAAGTCTTTTGTCTTCCTCTCGCCTTTTCTTCTATTTCAATAGCTCAGTTCCGAACTTAGTTCGATGCTGAATGTCGTTGTGAGAAGATCTCATTAGTGCCTTGGAATTCAGAAATACAAAATGTTATCAACTCGCGGTCGTGGTCGACCAGCCAAAGTTGACAAGGACGCGGTGATTGCCAAGGCAGTCGAACATGCGCGTGATATACTTTTGCCGGGAGGAAAAATTGTTTCGAAAAGCCATGAAATTTGGGCCAAAATCTCATACGAATTGGACCAAAAAATAGCGGGAAACTCGTTGCATTCTATGGTTTGTAACAACAAATATAAATTGCGCGAAAAAATGAGTTTTAGTATTTCCAACGAATCGAGTGATACAAATCAATGGGCAAGTATCAGAGATGCAAGTGAGGCCAATAATGACAGCCGAGTTTCTGATTTGGCACTAAATGACTCAACTTTACCCACACATGACGACGTTTCGAGAACATATGCCGTTCAAATGCCAAGAGAAGCGTTCCGGGCATTAATGACGACTAAAAAATACAAACGAGCTAACAATAAATCGCAAAGAACCAACACAGTATTAACGGCTGGCGTCTGGGAAGACGTTGTGATGGATGAAATTGTTCGTCAGACTCCTGTTGGATGCGGATACAATTTTCATAATCACTATATTTCTAATGATATGAAGTCCGGATATATAAACGGTATGTTCCTAAATTTGAAAAATTATATCAACGAGTCTAAACAATTCTAAAATCAATCGTACAAATAAATTAGTTTGAACATTAGGCTCAATAATCTACAGGTTTCCAAAGAAGTATATCCGAATATTTTAATTACAAGAAAAAATAAAAAAATAATTTTCAAACTAGTCTAGAATCATTTCAAAGTACATATGGGGCATTCCACGTGAAATGACTAAAGCCCTGGCCCCCCTCAAAATCGGTTCAAATTTGGTGAAATGACTTTGTTAGTTGATAAGAGAATGTATGATTTTTTGTAGATTTTTATTCGAAAGCGTTTGGATGTTAGCAGTTGATACGATATATGGGAAAATCTGCATAACGCGAAAGCTATTAATCATATTGCTGTTCGATTATTGAATTTTGTAATCGATTATCGATTACTAAATTAAATCGATCAAAATCGATTAATCGATTAATAACCGGAAGATCGATTAATTATATGATTAATCGAATGATTAATTGAAAAATCAATAAATTATTCGATTAATTGATGAATCATTTGAATAATTATATGATAGGTCAATCGCATAATAGGTAGACTCCACGTGCTGCCTAAATATAGTGCCTAACGCGCTCAAGTTTCCAAGCCGACATCCTTTTCCTAGCCGGAACGATGCTCGTCTTCATTCATCGAATAATAATTTGATTGAATCATTTCCGATTAATCAATCTTCCGATCAAAAATCGATTAATCGATTTATCGATACTTTCATCTCCTAAAATCGGTAAATCGATTAATCGATTAAGGGGTAACACCACTATACACGAAGAGAATTTTATAAGAATAGTCTTTATTTATTATAGAATGGCTGTCATACTGGGATAACTCGATTGACTTATCGTGGATTCTGAGATCCCGTACTATAAGTATGGTAACCATTGCCTCACTTGTGCGAACGGTTACCATACCTATAGTACGGGATCTCAGAATCCGCGATAAGTCAATCGAGCTATACCAGTATGACAGCCATTCTCATAAAATTCTCTCCGTGTAAAAGCTTTAAAAAAAAAAGCGCATTTTTTACCATTTCTTTTTGGATGGAAGGAGAGATGATAAGAAAATAATATTCCAGGAAGTTATTGGGCATACTATATTCATTTATACTACAAAAAAATTTGATAAAAAAATATTCGAATATGGCGACACTGAGCCATTCTCGCGAGACGTGTTGGATCTGAGGCGCTCTGCGGCACGCAGTGTAACTGGTGCAAATTTAAATCTGGAAAAAAAAAAAAAAACCTCCTAATCTACGTGTCTATAGCTACAGAAATACGTAGGGGATTTTGAAAATAATATTAATTTTAATAATAATAATTTTTGTGTGATTGACGCGTATCTATGTAAAAAACGTTGAATTTTCGACCGCAAAAGGGTAATCATTTGTGAATAAAAAATGTTTAAATCAACTTATCGAAAATTCCGTACGTATTTCTCTAGCTATAGACATGTAGATTGAGTGGATTTTTTTTTTTTCCCCAGATTAAAATTTGCACCAGTTACACTGCGTGCCGCAGAGCGCCTCAGATCCAACACGTCTCGCGAGAATAGCTCCAGTGTCGCCATATTTGAATATTTTTTGATCGAATTTTTATGTAGTATAGTTGAATATAGTATATGCTTAATAACTTCCTTGAATATTATTTTCTTATCACCTTTTCTTCCATCCAAAAAGAAATGGTAAAAAACGTGTTTTTTTTTTAAAGCTTTTACCGTGGTGTACCCCATTATCGATTAATCGATATTTTCATCTCCTAAAATCGTTCCATCGATTAATCTATTAATCGATTCAATTTGATCATATAAAAATAAGTTTCAATTGAAAAAGTTTCAGTTTCAAGTGAACTTTGAATACATGGTGTGCAAAAAATATTGAGCCCCTGAAAAGTTGATAAAATAAAATAAAAACATGGTTTCCCGGATTTCTCGAAAACCATACGTTTTTTTCTTTTTTCTTTTTTTTTTGTTCCAAATTGCAGAGAGTACTTCTCTGTTAATGTAGAGATATGTGTGTGAATTTCATGATGGGCTCGGATTTGGCTTAGAAGCTATGCATTTTTCACTGAATTTATTTTCAAAAAAATGCATAACTTCTCAACAATGTATTCTGTTTTTAAAGATAAATTCAGTAAAAAATGCACAGCTCCTAAACCAAATCCGAGCCTATGATGAAACTTACACACATTTTTCTACACTAATAGAGGAGTACTTTCTGCAATTAATTTGAGCAAAATAAAAAAGGTATGGTTTTCGAGAAATCTGGAAAACCAAGTTTTTCTTTTTTTCTTCTTTAACTATTCAGCGGCTCAATATTTTTTGCACACCATGAATTCAATGCTCACTTGAAACTGAAACTTTTTGAATTGAAACTTTTTTTTATATGATCAATAGTTTTCGCATTATGCCGATTTCCCCATATATCGTATCAACTGCTAACATCCAAACGCCTTCGATTGAAAATCTACAAAAAATCAGATATCAGGTACCAACCCGATTTCGGAGAGAGATATTTACTTTTGAGATGCCATAGTTTCTAATCAAAATCGCATATACTAGGATATTCAATCGGAAGTTGAGGTAGCATAGTTTTCAATCACAGTTTGAGTTCGTATGATTTTCCGCTAAGACGTCAAATTAGTAAATCACCGAACGAAAATTAGGCCATATTTTTTATACGAGCCAAAGTAGTATTTCATTGGCAAGATGAAAGTGTAGAATTATTGTTGAAATACCTTTTATATTTTTACCGATGCTTAGGTTCCTGCAAATGTGGAGGAACTCTACGAATTATTATAAAAGACGAAAATATCGACTCTAGTGACATCCTGCTCTGCTGCACTTGTAAAAAAGGTCCAGGGAAGTGCGGTAAGCGGTGGCTACGAGGAGCTAAAAGAGCTGCGATAGCGAAGGAAATCTCAACACAATCCGTGCACGTTTATCGTGCAAAAGCTGCCGAAGAAATGCTACAGGAAGACGAGGGTGAACCACCGAATTTATTCTCGTCTCCTGTACTCAGGGTTGCGAAGCATGAGTTTCTTAATAAGCAATACTTGGATCGTGATCCTGTGAAAGCGGTTCAACTACAAAAGAGGACTACCGCAGCAAATATAATTCAGGGCATTGGATTAGATCCATTTTTTGTACACTATTGGACCAATTATCAAGTGGATATTTATCGGAGATATGCCTCAAAAAATACAACGACCCTGTTTATTGATGCAACAGGAAGTATTGTTAGGAAAATTGTTAAACCAGAAGGTGGCAGTGACGCAGGACCAATTTTTCTGTATCAAATGGTGATGAACGTTAATGAAGGGCAATTCTCTATCGCCCAGATGTTGAGCGAATCCCATAACACTAATTCTATACAATTTTGGATTATGGAATGGGTGCGATCTGGTGCGCCACGTCCCCATGAAGTCGTAACTGATTCATCGAGAGCTCTTTTGAACGCGGTCATCAGAGCTTTCACACAATGCTCTACGATCGATGAGTATGTGGATGTTTGCTTCGGAACAAATGTTCCGCAATGCTACATCAGGATTGACGTTACACATTTCATAAAACTATACGCAGACTTTTTAAAAGATCTCCCGTCTCGTGTCAAAGTTTTTTACCTTGCAGCGATCGGACAGTTAATACTGTGCCGATCGTTGGAAGATGCCGAAAAAGTATTGAAATGTATCCTGCTTGTTAGCTTGTCTGAGACGGAAGGGCTATTGCCGGATGGAAAAGAATGCGATAGCGAAACTGCTAAAATATGCCTGAAAAAATTGATTACAGAAGAAAATGTAAGTCTACTGTCTTTTTTTTTTTTGTTCTCTTTCTGTTCTCACATTCTTGCCAGAAAAACCGTTGTTCGTGAAAACTATTTTCTAAATTGACTTGATATATTGCACAATGTTGAAGCATTTTTTCATGATTAACATTCGATATTAACAAACTACGTTTGATTCATTGATTACGTCAAGCTTATTTCATCTTAAGGGGGTATCCCCACCTTTAAATGGGCTAACATTCCGAGAAAGAGATTGATATTTTACAGCGAATTTGAGAGTCTGATCAAATCCAAAAAAATCACGAAGTTTAGTGAGGGTTTGACCCTCATTATCCATACTTAACATTGAATATTACTTTGAGTCTAATAGTAGTTACGCTGAATATAGAAAAATACAAAATTACTCGGTTGTCGCAAAGAATCAGTAGTACCGTTGGATCGATTCTGGAATTCTTGGTCTTCAATTGTTCAGAAGAGATGCTTCTATCATATGAACATAGAACTTTTTGATATCGCGAAAATTACCTGACTCGCTTAGTTTTTACTGAGATTTTTCTAATTCTTCAATTTTTTTTCTCTACTTTTTCTATTATCTCCACCAAAAATAGTCATATCAAAAAGTTCTATGTTCATATGATAGAGGCATCTCTTCGGAACAATTGAAGACCAAAAATTCCAGAATCGATCCAACGGTACTACTGATTCTTTGCGACAACCGAGTAATTTTGTATTTTTCTATATTCAGCGTAACTACTATTAGACTCAAAGTAATATTCAATGTTAAGTATGGATAATGAGGGTCAAACCCTCCCTAAACTTCGTGATTTTTTTTGGATTTGATCAGACTCTCAAATTCGCTGTAAAATATCAATCTCTTTCTCAGAATGTTAACCAATTTAAAGGTGGGGATACCCCCTTAAATTACTCTAATGGGCCGGGGGAAAAAATCCAAATTATTCGTCGATGAAGTATGTCATTCTTTGGTCACTGTAAGGAGACCCATATTTCAAAACCTAATTTTTGGGAACTTCCGTAACTATGATTTTTTTGAACGGGCTACAACTTTTGAATGAATAAAACCGGTTGAGAAAATTAACTTTTCGGAAAATGAAAGATATTAGAAAATACAACTCTTCTTAAAAGCTTTGTCACTGATGAAAATTACAAGAATGAGATTAGGATTTTTTAAAGACTATTCAAGAAAAAATCGGCGACAAAAAATAAAGATACGAAGTTGCGAAAAATCAAACTAGAACTTTTTCGCTGTTTTTATACCATCTGAAGAAAGATCAAACTTAGCACAATTTGAAAGGAAAAAGGTCTTTAGGAGCAATTGTTCGAAAGACATAGCCATTTGAAAAGAAACTTTGGTTTAGAAATTTTGGTTTCAAATTATCATGGCTATTTTTGGTATATTAAAATATGATTCGTGAGAAGTAGGAATGATTATTTTTCAATTATTGAATACCATTTTACAGGCACAGATATATGACATCGATAAAGCAGTGGATTGGAATTTGAACGAATTTAGAGTTCGCAGTTCGGATGAAAATGAACCAGATTCAGAAATCATTGGTAATGAAATGAATGAGTGGACAAAATGGGGCCGTTGGATCGAACAAAAAGTGATCTTGGCTATTCAAAATCAAATTGGCGACAGAGACTATGCTCAATACTTTCCGGCGCTATCGAAAAAGTTGCTCAAGGATATTGCACGGTTTCCCATTTGGTCATGTGTAGTACAAGAAAAATTTGGGTACGGACGTATCCCGGCTTCCAGTGCGCCTGTGGAGAGTGAGTTCAACAAGATAAAAACCCACCTACTCAGAAACGAGAGATTGCCAATGAGAGTCGACGCTTTTTTGAAGCTCCATATAAATTACATAAGTGGACGTACGAAGTTAGTAGGAGCAAAATTAATCGAAAATGCAAATCTAACTGGGGCAAACGATCAGACGTTAGACGATGACTCTAATATCTCTGCTGCTTGCGTACAAGATAGATCAGAAAATAATTTTACTGCAATAGACACTGAGCGTGTAGAAGACACTTATACAGAAGAAGATCAAGAAAATATACTATCTGTGGAAGTAACATGTCCTGCGTGCAAAAACAATGACATGCCAGGTGGAGCTCATAAATGTGTTGTGTGCAAGAAACCTGTGCATGCACTTGAGACATGTTCCGTTGCATCAGTTGACTCGGAAGAAGGCTATGGACAACAACGAGTATGTGTATCGTGTAATAAAACACGAAGTGTCCCATTGATTCTTGCGACACGCGATGAAGAAAATTGGCGTGGCCTTACTTCGAAAAGTAATAATCAGCAAAAAAAAAAGACATCGAAATATTTAGGTGGTCAAAAACATAAAATTAAGGAGAACCTCAAATTTGGAAAAAACAAGAAACTCTTGATTATAAAAAATGGTAATCACATGTCTTTGCACGCACTTAGTTTGGGTGGGAAAAAGGTTTATGTAACTTTTACTTGTGCGTTCGACAGTATCTACCAGATCATGCTCGCAGCTCTATGTGACAGACCAGGTTTGAGGAAGTTGGTACGGAATTTCTCACTTAAATATCAAATAACGGCTAACATCGATGCCCATTTTTAGGCGACGAGGAAGTTTTGACACTCTTGTATAAAGAATAAATGCTGTATTGCGCTGAAAATCGCCCCGTATTATTTCATGCTTTTTGAGTAAACAGAATTATTTTACTCCTAGTATTTTTAGAAGAGTAATAAAAGACAAATTTTTTCTAATATATATTATTTTTGACATTAAAATAATTTGCATTTTTTATCTCGGCCAGAAACGCTGCAAAATGTATTATCATTCTTTACATGGGAAATAAGATACAGCAAATTTCCGAGGCAATAGAACATAAGTTTTCTTGCAAAAAAACAAAAAAACAACCGAATAACATTTTCGATATTCACAAACTATCTAAACGACAGGATTCTTCATCCAATCGACGATCAATACAACAAATCGGTAGATCGTACGCAAATTGACGAACGTCTAAGCATTGGGTACCTCTGTATACGTTGACTTCTGAACAGAGTCAACAGTATATTTACGATGTATATATTTTGTACTCATAAATTTACCAATACTTACTTTTCATCCAGATGGAAGCAGAAGAAGTTGAAATCGATATTTTGAAAATGATTTTCGATGTCTTGGACAATGGCTTGAAAGCTTCGTCATACCAGAATCGCGCTAGAATTCTCTACAATTTGCTCGAATCTGAACATGGAGAGGACGGATCATGTATCGTCAACTGTGGGATAGTTGTGACATCTTTAGCTCGAAAACTTTTGGAAAGCATTCCAAGTTTCACTGAGCTTATGTCGTGTGACAAAGGATGTGATCCAGAGGAGAGCATACGGCCAATGCCTGTAATCGGTAGAGCTTCTCTAGGCGTCGACGAACTTGACGTTACAGAGGTTTTGGAACTGCCGAGACCACCTACATGTAACAAAACTAATTGTGATGGAACTATGTCTACCAATGTTAAGACGACCGGTACAGTAATTGATCAATAAAGCGAATTCCATTACGTCGGTGATAGTGCGATACTGCGTAACTAAATATTGCAATACCGCGTAAGTACAAAAAAAGCAAAATAGTATATTGTGTACCAAGGGCGTAAAGTGGGCTTTTTTAGACCGAGTGTGGAGTTTGCAGTACGAGTCAGAGGCGAGGTAGCACGAGTCGAAGACGAGTGCGTCTGCGAGCCGAAGACGAGTACTGCAACCACACAAGGTCAAAAAGCCCACTTAGCCCTGGTGCACACCATATTTTTTGTAACAGCACGATTTTCGCGTTTTTTCAACATTGTTAATAATTTTCTTGAAATAATAAAAACGCCCGCTGCAGCGGGCGATTTTATTATAATAATGAATTGCGCCCGCTACAGCGGGCGATTTTATTATAATAATGAATTGCGCCCGCTGTAGCGGGCGATTTTATTATTATAATGAATCGCGCCCGCTACAGCGGGCGATTTTATTATAATAATGAATTGCGCCCGCTGCAGCGGGCGTTTTTATTATTATGGTAAAAAACGCCCGCTCGTCTGAAAACTGTCACTTTAGGCCCGCTGAATGGGTCAAAAAAACGCAAAAATCGTGCATGTGTTACAAAAATGATATTTGGTGTGCATTCTATGTAAAAAAAAAAAAAAATAATAATAATATGCACACCAAATCTCATTTTTGCTATTTGTGTACTTACGCGGTATTGCAATATTTAGTTACGCGGTATTGCACTATCACCGACGATAACTTGAATTTGCAGAACAACGCACCTATCTGTGTTTTTTTTTTTTTTTTGTTTTTTTTTTTTAGGGAACATCGTGTTGTTTGACGTGTTTGCTGATTCCAAAAATAAACCAATAAAGTTGCGAGATTTCCCGAAGCGATTTCAGAGTCCATCGTGTTCGGAAGATACTTATGAACTTGTCTGCGTTGTACATGAACAAATTTCACCGCATACCAGACAATCGGACGTTACCGCAATAAACCACTACATAGCATATTGCTTACGAAATGGTGGTAAGTGGGAAGTGTATGACGACAACGAGAAGAATGAAAAAAAAAAGTCTGACAACGCTCAGGTCAACCCAGCTTTACTAATTTACGCTAAGAACTCAAATCTTTGATTAATAACACACACTAACTCATATTATATTATATATGTCAGTCATTGCGAAATAAAAGCGGAGCCGCGAAATTGTAAACGTCTGACTGCTTATCAATCGCTGAACGAATTCGTTTTATTTGGTGAATACTGTTTTATAGAAGTTATCGTTATATTACCCTCGTGGACCCAGTTTATCTGTTGATTGAATGAGATGCAAGCCTAATCTTCTACTCCGTTATCATCTCTTCAAGACAATAACATAAATATTATACGTAAGAGAATAAACTGATTCTACTACGCCTACGACTGATGTGAAAATCAGATCATATTTATAAAATTGTGATACTTTCATACATTAAAATATATCATAAAAACAAAAGAAACTCCTATATTTTCTGGCAAGTTCTTATCCTGTGAAATAATCGCATGTCAAGTTGCAAACACTTATTGTTAAGTGTCATGCAACATTTGTGCGATGAGTAACTGAATATGGAAGCAGAAATCGTAGGAATATTATGCACAGCGAGTCGTAGGGATAAAGTAGCTCGATGGTGGTGAGTAAAAAAAAAGCTTTGATGAGATTAGGCAGCGATTAATCAGCGAATAATTCGCGCGTTGAATAAATTTTTATTCCTTGGACAGAATTGGAACATTATGCACACTGAGTCGTAGGGGTGGAATGACTCACCAGGGGTGGGTGGAAAAAATATGCCTCGATGGAATTGGTAGCATTCAATTAGCGACTAATTCTAGCAGCGTCGAAATTCCGAAATTTCGAGTATCCTCGGGACGTGTTGGATCACGGACACAGGGGGTGGATTATCCGGTCAGGAAGTCAACTCCGAAAAAAATTGATTTCACCGAATCGGTAGCGTTTAATTAGCGACTAATTCTAGCAGTGTCAAAGTACCGAAATTTCTAGTATCCTAATAATGATAATAATGATAATAATAATCATATTAATAATAATTCGCGGACAAGGGGGGTGGATTATTCGGTCAGGAAGTTATCTACGAGAAAAATTGATTCGTTCTAATCGGTAGCGTTTAATGAGCGACTTATTCCGGCAGCGTCAAAATTCCAAAATTTCAAGTATCCTCGTGACGTGTTGGATCACGGACACAGGGGGTGGATTATCCGGTCAGGAAGTCAACTCCGAAAAAAATTGATTTCACCGAATCGGTAGCGTTTAATTAGCGACTAATTCTAGCAGTGTCAAAGTACCGAAATTTCTAGT
Source organism: Tenthredo mesomela (assembly GCA_943736025.1). Lineage (NCBI taxonomy): Eukaryota > Metazoa > Arthropoda > Insecta > Hymenoptera > Tenthredinidae > Tenthredo > Tenthredo mesomela. The sequence goes on from OX031018.1 coordinate 22,716,169, forward strand.
ATCCTAATAATAATAATAATAACAATAATAATATTAATAATAATTCGCGGACAAATTTGAAGTCCTCACATGGCGTGTTGCGTTTAAGTCTCAGGGTGTGAAATCTCCGAAGGGGGGGGATGACTTTGAAAAAAGGTTACCGGTCCGAATCGGTTGCGATTAATTAGCGAATAATTCTTAGAGTACGAAAACTTGGAAATTTGAAGTCCCCACATGGCGTGTTACGTTTGGGTCTCAGGGGGTAGAATCTCCGGAGGGGGGATGATTTTGAAAAACGTTTACTAATCCGGATCGGTTGCGATTAATTAACGAATAATTCCTAGAGTATGAAAACTCGAAAATTCGAAGTCCCCACATGGCGTGTTACGTTTGGGTCACAGGGGGTGGAATCTCCGGAGGGGGGATGACTTTGAAAAAAGTTCACTGATCCGAATCGATTGCGATTAATTAGCGAATAATTCTTAGAGTACGAAAACTTGGAAATTTGAAGTCCCCACATGGCGTGTTACGTTTGGGTCTCAGGGGGTAGAATCTCCGGAGGGGGGATGATTTTGAAAAACGTTTACTAATCCGGATCGGTTGCGATTAATTAACGAATAATTCCTAGAGTATGAAAACTCGAAAATTCGAAGTCCCCACATGGCGTGTTACGTTTGGGTCTCAGGGTGTGAAATCTCCGAAGGGGGGGGATGACTTTGAAAAAAGGTTACCGGTCCGAATCGGTTGCGATTAATTAGCGAATAATTCTTAGAGTACGAAAACTTGGAAATTTGAAGTCCTCACATGGCGTGTTGCGTTTGAGTCTCAGGGGGTGGAATCTCCGGAGGGGGGGATGACATTGAAAAAAGTTTACTGGTCCGAATCGATTGCGATTAATAATAATAATAATAATAATAATAATAATAATAATTCCTGGAGTATGAAAACTTGAAAATTCGAAGTCCCCATATGGCGTGTTGAGTTTGGGTCTCAGGGGGTAGAATATCCGTAGGGGGGATGACTTTGAGAAAAGTTCACTGATCCGAATCGATTGCGATTAATTAGCGAATAATTCCTAGAGTATGAAAACTTGAAAATTCGAAGTCCTCACATGGCGTGTTGCGTTTGAGTCTCAGGGGGTAGAATCTCCGGAGGGGGGATGATTTTGAAAAACGTTTACTAATCCGGATCGGTTGCGATGAATTAACGAATAATTCTTAGAGTATGAAAACTCGAAAATTCGAAGTCCCCACATGGCGTGTTACGTTTGGGTCTCAGGGGGTAGAATCTCCGGAGGGTGGATGATTTTGAAAAACGTTTACTAATCCGGATCGGTTGCGATTAATTAACGAATAATTCCTAGAGTATGAAAACTCGAAAATTCGAAGTCCCCACATGGCGTGTTACGTTTGGGTCACAGGGGGTGGAATCTCCGGAGGGGGGATGACATTGAAAAAAGTTTACTGGTCCGAATCGATTGCGATTAATAATAATAATAATAATAATAATAATAATAATAATAATAATAATTCCTGGAGTATGAAAACTTGAAAATTCGAAGTCCCCATATGGCGTGTTGAGTTTGGGTCTCAGGGGGTAGAATATCCGTAGGGGGGATGACTTTGAGAAAAGTTCACTGATCCGAATCGATTGCGATTAATTAGCGAATAATTCCTAGAGTATGAAAACTTGAAAATTCGAAGTCCTCACATGGCGTGTTGCGTTTGAGTCTCAGGGGGTAGAATCTCCGGAGGGGGGATGATTTTGAAAAACGTTTACTAATCCGGATCGGTTGCGATTAATTAACGAATAATTCTTAGAGTATGAAAACTCGAAAATTCGAAGTCCCCACATGGCGTGTTACGTTTGGGTCTCAGGGGGTAGAATCTCCGGAGGGGGGATGATTTTGAAAAACGTTTACTAATCCGGATCGGTTCCGATTAATTAACGAATAATTCCTAGAGTATGAAAACTCGAAAATTCGAAGTCCCCACATGGCGTGTTACGTTTGGGTCACAGGGGGTGGAATCTCCGGAGGGGGGATGACTTTGAAAAAAGTTCACTGATCCGAATCGATTGCGATTAATTAGCGAATAATTCCTAGAGTATGAAAACTTGAAAATTCGAAGTCCTCACATGGCGTGTTGCGTTTGAGTCTCAAGGGGTAGAATCTCCGGAGGGGGGATGATTTTGAAAAACGTTTACTAATCCGGATCGGTTGCGATCAATTAACGAATAATTCCTAGAGTATGAAAACTCGAAAATTCGAAGTCCCCACATGGCGTGTTACGTTTGGGTCACAGGGGGTGGAATCTCCGGAGGGGGGATGACTTTGAAAAAAGTTCACTGATCCGAATCGATTGCGATTAATTAGCGAATAATTCCTAGAGTATGAAAACTTGAAAATTCGAAGTCCTCACATGGCGTGTTGCGTTTGAGTCTCAGGGGGTAGAATCTCCGGAGGGGGGATGATTTTGAAAAACGTTTACTAATCCGGATCGGTTGCGATTAATTAACGAATAATTCCTAGAGTATGAAAACTCGAAAATTCGAAGTCCCCACATGGCGTGTTACGTTTGGGTCACAGGGGGTGGAATCTCCGGAGGGGGATGACTTTAAAAAAAGTTCACTGATCCGAATCGATTGCGATTAATTAGCGAATAATTCCTAGAGTATGAAAACTTGAAAATTCGAAGTCCTCACATGGCGTGTTGCGTTTGAGTCTCAGGGGGTAGAATCTCCGGAGGGGGGAAGATTTTGAAAAACGTTTACTTATCCGGATCGGTTGCGATTAATTAACGAATAATTCCTAGAGTATGAAAACTCGAAAATTCGAAGTCCCCACATGGCGTGTTACGTTTGGGTCACAGGGGGTGGAATCTCCGGAGGGGGGATGACTTTGAAAAAAGTTCACTGATCCGAATCGATTGCGATTAATTAGCGAATAATTCCTAGAGTATGAAAACTTGAAAATTCGAAGTCCTCACATGGCGTGTTGCGTTTGAGTCTCAGGGGGTAGAATCTCCGGAGGGGGGATGATTTTGAAAAACGTTTACTAATCCGGATCGGTTGCGATTAATTAACGAATAATTCCTAGAGTATGAAAACTCGAAAATTCGAAGTCCCCACATGGCGTGTTACGTTTGGGTCACAGGGGGTGGAATCTCCGGAGGGGGATGACTTTAAAAAAAGTTCACTGATCCGAATCGATTGCGATTAATTAGCGAATAATTCCTAGAGTATGAAAACTTGAAAATTCGAAGTCCTCACATGGCGTGTTGCGTTTGAGTCTCAGGGGGTAGAATCTCCGGAGGGGGGAAGATTTTGAAAAACGTTTACTTATCCGGATCGGTTGCGATTAATTAACGAATAATTCCTAGAGTATGAAAACTCGAAAATTCGAAGTCCCCACATGGCGTGTTACGTTTGGGTCACAGGGGGTGGAATCTCCGGAGGGGGGATGACTTTGAAAAAAGTTCACTGATCCGAATCGATTGCGATTAATTAGCGAATAATTCCTAGAGTATGAAAACTTGAAAATTCGAAGTCCTCACATGGCGTGTTGCGTTTGAGTCTCAGGGGGTAGAATCTCCGGAGGGGGGATGATTTTGAAAAACGTTTACTAATCCGGATCGGTTGCGATTAATTAACGAATAATTCCTAGAGTATGAAAACTCGAAAATTCGAAGTCCCCACATGGCGTGTTACGTTTGGGTCACAGGGGGTGGAATCTCCGGAGGGGGGATGACTTTGAAAAAAGTTCACTGATCCGAATCGATTGCGATTAATTAGCGAATAATTGATAGAGTATGAAAACTTGAAAATTCGAAGTCCTCACATGGCGTGTTGCGTTTGAGTCTCAGGGGGTAGAATCTCCGGAGGGGGGATGATTTTGAAAAACGTTTACTAATCCGGATCGGTTGCGATTAATTAACGAATAATTCCTAGAGTATGAAAACTCGAAAATTCGAAGTCCCCACATGGCGTGTTACGTTTGGGTCACAGGGGGTGGAATCTCCGGAGGGGGATGACTTTAAAAAAAGTTCACTGATCCGAATCAATTGCGATTAATTAGCGAATAATTCCTAGAGTATGAAAACTTGAAAATTCGAAGTCCTCACATGGCGTGTTGCGTTTGAGTCTCAGGGGGTAGAATCTCCGGAGGGGGGAAGATTTTGAAAAACGTTTACTTATCCGGATCGGTTGCGATTAATGAACGAATAATTCCTAGAGTATGAAAACTTGAAAATTCGAAGTCCCCACATGGCGTGTTACGTTTGGGTCACAGGGGGTGGAATCTCCGGAGGGGGATGACTTTAAAAAAAGTTCACTGATCCGAATCGATTGCGATTAATTAGCGAATAATTCCTAGAGTATGAAAACTTGAAAATTCGAAGTCCTCACATGGCGTGTTGCGTTTGAGTCTCAGGGGGTAGAATCTCCGGAGGGGGGAAGATTTTGAAAAACGTTTACTTATCCGGATCGGTTGCGATTAATTAACGAATAATTCCTAGAGTATGAAAACTCGAAAATTCGAAGTCCCCACATGGCGTGTTACGTTTGGGTCACAGGGGGTGGAATCTCCGGAGGGGGGATGACTTTGAAAAAAGTTCACTGATCCGAATCGATTGCGATTAATTAGCGAATAATTCCTAGAGTATGAAAACTTGAAAATTCGAAGTCCTCACATGGCGTGTTGCGTTTGAGTCTCAGGGGGTAGAATCTCCGGAGGGGGGAAGATTTTGAAAAACGTTTACTAATCCGGATCGGTTGCGATTAATTAACGAATAATTCCTAGAGTATGAAAACTCGAAAATTCGAAGTCCCCACATGGCGTGTTACGTTTGGGTCACAGGGGGTGGAATCTCCGGAGGGGGAATGACTTTGAAAAAAGTTCACTGATCCGAATCGATTGCGATTAATTAGCGAATAATTTCTAGAGTATGAAAACTTGAAAATTCGAAGTCCTCACATGGCGTGTTGCGTTTGAGTCTCAGGGGGTAGAATCTCCGGATGGGGGATGATTTTGAAAAACGTTTACTAATCCGGATCGGTTGCGATTAATTAACGAATAATTCCTAGAGTATGAAAACTCGAAAATTCGAAGTCCCCACATGGCGTGTTACGTTTGGGTCACAGGGGGTGGAATCTCCGGAGGGGGATGACTTTAAAAAAAGTTCACTGATCCGAATCGATTGCGATTAATTAGCGAATAATTCCTAGAGTATGAAAACTTGAAAATTCGAAGTCCTCACATGGCGTGTTGCGTTTGAGTCTCAGGGGGTAGAATCTCCGGAGGGGGGAAGATTTTGAAAAACGTTTACTTATCCGGATCGGTTGCGATTAATTAACGAATAATTCCTAGAGTATGAAAACTTGAAAATTCGAAGTCCCCACATGGCGTGTTACGTTTGGGTCACAGGGGGTGGAATCTCCGGAGGGGGATGACTTTAAAAAAAGTTCACTGATCCGAATCGATTGCGATTAATTAGCGAATAATTCCTAGAGTATGAAAACTTGAAAATTCGAAGTCCTCACATGGCGTGTTGCGTTTGAGTCTCAGGGGGTAGAATCTCCGGAGGGGGGATGATTTTGAAAAACGTTTACTAATCCGGATCGGTTGCGATTAATTAACGAATAATTCCTAGAGTATGAAAACTCGAAAATTCGAAGTCCCCACATGGCGTGTTACGTTTGGGTCACAGGGGGTGGAATCTCCGGAGGGGGGATGACTTTGAAAAAAGTTCACTGATCCGAATCGATTGCGATTAATTAGCGAATGATTCCTAGAGTATGAAAACTTGAAAATTCGTAGTCCTCACATGGCGTGTTGCGTTTGAGTCTCAGGGGGTAGAATCTCCGGAGGGGGGATGATTTTGAAGAACGTTTACTAATCCGGATCGGTTGCGATTAATTAACGAATAATTCCTAGAGTATGAAAACTCGAAAATTCGAAGTCCCCACATGGCGTGTTACGTTTGGGTCTCAGGGTGTGAAATCTCCGAAGGGGGGGGATGACTTCGAAAAAAGGTTACCGGTCCGAATCGGTTGCGATTAATTAGCGAATAATTCTTAGAGTACGAAAACTTGGAAATTTGAAGTCCTCACATGGCGTGTTGCGTTTGAGTCTCAGGGGGTGGAATCTCCGGAGGGGGGGATGACATTGAAAAAAGTTTACTGGTCCGAATCGATTGCGATTAATAATAATAATAATAATAATAATAATAATAATAATGCCTGGAGTATGAAAACTTGAAAATTCGAAGTCCCCATATGGCGTGTTGAGTTTGGGTCTCAGGGGGTAGAATATCCGTAGGGGGGATGACTTTGAGAAAAGTTCACTGATCCGAATCGATTGCGATTAATTAGCGAATAATTCCTAGAGTATGAAAACTTGAAAATTCGAAGTCCTCACATGGCGTGTTGCGTTTGAGTCTCAGGGGGTAGAATCTCCGGAGGGGGGATGATTTTGAAAAACGTTTACTAATCCGGATCGGTTGCGATTAATTAACGAATAATTTTTAGAGTATGAAAACTCGAAAATTCGAAGTCCCCACATGGCGTGTTACGTTTGGGTCTCAGGGGGTAGAATCTCCGGAGGGTGGATGATTTTGAAAAACGTTTACTAATCCGGATCGGTTGCGATTAATTAACGAATAATTCCTAGAGTATAAAAACTCGAAAATTCGAAGTCCCCACATGGCGTGTTACGTTTGGGTCACAGGGGGTGGAATCTCCGGAGGGGGGATGACATTGAAAAAAGTTTACTGGTCCGAATCGATTGCGATTAATAATAATAATAATAATAATAATAATAATAATAATAATAATTCCTGGAGTATGAAAACTTGAAAATTCGAAGTCCCCATATGGCGTGTTGAGTTTGGGTCTCAGGGGGTAGAATATCCGTAGGGGGGATGACTTTGAGAAAAGTTCACTGATCCGAATCGATTGCGATTAATTAGCGAATAATTCCTAGAGTATGAAAACTTGAAAATTCGAAGTCCTCACATGGCGTGTTGCGTTTGAGTCTCAGGGGGTAGAATCTCCGGAGGGGGGATGATTTTGAAAAACGTTTACTAATCCGGATCGGTTGCGATTAATTAACGAATAATTCCTAGAGTATGAAAACTCGAAAATTCGAAGTCCCCACATGGCGTGTTACGTTTGGGTCACAGGGGGTGGAATCTCCGGAGGGGGGATGACTTTGAAAAAAGTTCACTGATCCGAATCGATTGCGATTAATTAGCGAATAATTCCTAGAGTATGAAAACTTGAAAATTCGAAGTCCTCACATGGCGTGTTGCGTTTGAGTCTCAGGGGGTAGAATCTCCGGAGGGGGGATGATTTTGAAAAACGTTTACTAATCCGGATCGGTTGCGATTAATTAACGAATAATTCCTAGAGTATGAAAACTCGAAAATTCGAAGTCCCCACATGGCGTGTTACGTTTGGGTCACAGGGGGTGGAATCTCCGGAGGGGGATGACTTTAAAAAAAGTTCACTGATCCGAATCGATTGCGATTAATTAGCGAATAATTCCTAGAGTATGAAAACTTGAAAATTCGAAGTCCTCACATGGCGTGTTGCGTTTGAGTCTCAGGGGGTAGAATCTCCGGAGGGGGGAAGATTTTGAAAAACGTTTACTTATCCGGATCGGTTGCGATTAATTAACGAATAATTCCTAGAGTATGAAAACTCGAAAATTCGAAGTCCCCACATGGCGTGTTACGTTTGGGTCACAGGGGGTGGAATCTCCGGAGGGGGGATGACTTTGAAAAAAGTTCACTGATCCGAATCGATTGCGATTAATTAGCGAATAATTCCTAGAGTATGAAAACTTGAAAATTCGAAGTCCTCACATGGCGTGTTGCGTTTGAGTCTCAGGGGGTAGAATCTCCGGAGGGGGGAAGATTTTGAAAAACGTTTACTAATCCGGATCGGTTGCGATTAATTAACGAATAATTCCTAGAGTATGAAAACTCGAAAATTCGAAGTCCCCACATGGCGTGTTACGTTTGGGTCACAGGGGGTGGAATCTCCGGAGGGGGAATGACTTTGAAAAAAGTTCACTGATCCGAATCGATTGCGATTAATTAGCGAATAATTTCTAGAGTATGAAAACTTGAAAATTCGAAGTCCTCACATGGCGTGTTGCGTTTGAGTCTCAGGGGGTAGAATCTCCGGATGGGGGATGATTTTGAAAAACGTTTACTAATCCGGATCGGTTGCGATTAATTAACGAATAATTCCTAGAGTATGAAAACTCGAAAATTCGAAGTCCCCACATGGCGTGTTACGTTTGGGTCACAGGGGGTGGAATCTCCGGAGGGGGATGACTTTAAAAAAAGTTCACTGATCCGAATCGATTGCGATTAATTAGCGAATAATTCCTAGAGTATGAAAACTTGAAAATTCGAAGTCCTCACATGGCGTGTTGCGTTTGAGTCTCAGGGGGTAGAATCTCCGGAGGGGGGAAGATTTTGAAAAACGTTTACTTATCCGGATCGGTTGCGATTAATTAACGAATAATTCCTAGAGTATGAAAACTTGAAAATTCGAAGTCCCCACATGGCGTGTTACGTTTGGGTCACAGGGGGTGGAATCTCCGGAGGGGGATGACTTTAAAAAAAGTTCACTGATCCGAATCGATTGCGATTAATTAGCGAATAATTCCTAGAGTATGAAAACTTGAAAATTCGAAGTCCTCACATGGCGTGTTGCGTTTGAGTCTCAGGGGGTAGAATCTCCGGAGGGGGGAAGATTTTGAAAAACGTTTACTTATCCGGATCGGTTGCGATTAATGAACGAATAATTCCTAGAGTATGAAAACTCGAAAATTCGAAGTCCCCACATGGCGTGTTACGTTTGGGTCACAGGGGGTGGAATCTCCGGAGGGGGGATGACTTTGAAAAAAGTTCACTGATCCGAATCGATTGCGATTAATTAGCGAATAATTCCTAGAGTATGAAAACTTGAAAATTCGAAGTCCTCACATGGCGTGTTGCGTTTGAGTCTCAGGGGGTAGAATCTCCGGAGGGGGGATGATTTTGAAAAACGTTTACTAATCCGGATCGGTTGCGATTAATTAACGAATAATTCCTAGAGTATGAAAACTCGAAAATTCGAAGTCCCCACATGGCGTGTTACGTTTGGGTCACAGGGGGTGGAATCTCCGGAGGGGGGATGACTTTGAAAAAAGTTCACTGATCCGAATCGATTGCGATTAATTAGCGAATGATTCCTAGAGTATGAAAACTTGAAAATTCGTAGTCCTCACATGGCGTGTTGCGTTTGAGTCTCAGGGGGTAGAATCTCCGGAGGGGGGATGATTTTGAAGAACGTTTACTAATCCGGATCGGTTGCGATTAATTAACGAATAATTCCTAGAGTATGAAAACTCGAAAATTCGAAGTCCCCACATGGCGTGTTACGTTTGGGTCTCAGGGTGTGAAATCTCCGAAGGGGGGGGATGACTTCGAAAAAAGGTTACCGGTCCGAATCGGTTGCGATTAATTAGCGAATAATTCTTAGAGTACGAAAACTTGGAAATTTGAAGTCCTCACATGGCGTGTTGCGTTTGAGTCTCAGGGGGTGGAATCTCCGGAGGGGGGGATGACATTGAAAAAAGTTTACTGGTCCGAATCGATTGCGATTAATAATAATAATAATAATAATAATAATAATAATAATGCCTGGAGTATGAAAACTTGAAAATTCGAAGTCCCCATATGGCGTGTTGAGTTTGGGTCTCAGGGGGTAGAATATCCGTAGGGGGGATGACTTTGAGAAAAGTTCACTGATCCGAATCGATTGCGATTAATTAGCGAATAATTCCTAGAGTATGAAAACTTGAAAATTCGAAGTCCTCACATGGCGTGTTGCGTTTGAGTCTCAGGGGGTAGAATCTCCGGAGGGGGGATGATTTTGAAAAACGTTTACTAATCCGGATCGGTTGCGATGAATTAACGAATAATTCTTAGAGTATGAAAACTCGAAAATTCGAAGTCCCCACATGGCGTGTTACGTTTGGGTCTCAGGGTGTGAAATCTCCGAAGGGGGGGGATGACTTCGAAAAAAGGTTACCGGTCCGAATCGGTTGCGATTAATTAGCGAATAATTCTTAGAGTACGAAAACTTGGAAATTTGAAGTCCTCACATGGCGTGTTGCGTTTGAGTCTCAGGGGGTGGAATCTCCGGAGGGGGGGATGACATTGAAAAAAGTTTACTGGTCCGAATCGATTGCGATTAATAATAATAATAATAATAATAATAATAATAATAATGCCTGGAGTATGAAAACTTGAAAATTCGAAGTCCCCATATGGCGTGTTGAGTTTGGGTCTCAGGGGGTAGAATATCCGTAGGGGGGATGACTTTGAGAAAAGTTCACTGATCCGAATCGATTGCGATTAATTAGCGAATAATTCCTAGAGTATGAAAACTTGAAAATTCGAAGTCCTCACATGGCGTGTTGCGTTTGAGTCTCAGGGGGTAGAATCTCCGGAGGGGGGATGATTTTGAAAAACGTTTACTAATCCGGATCGGTTGCGATTAATTAACGAATAATTTTTAGAGTATGAAAACTCGAAAATTCGAAGTCCCCACATGGCGTGTTACGTTTGGGTCTCAGGGGGTAGAATCTCCGGAGGGTGGATGATTTTGAAAAACGTTTACTAATCCGGATCGGTTGCGATTAATTAACGAATAATTCCTAGAGTATGAAAACTCGAAAATTCGAAGTCCCCACATGGCGTGTTACGTTTGGGTCACAGGGGGTGGAATCTCCGGAGGGGGGATGACATTGAAAAAAGTTTACTGGTCCGAATCGATTGCGATTAATAATAATAATAATAATAATAATAATAATAATAATAATAATTCCTGGAGTATGAAAACTTGAAAATTCGAAGTCCCCATATGGCGTGTTGAGTTTGGGTCTCAGGGGGTAGAATATCCGTAGGGGGGATGACTTTGAGAAAAGTTCACTGATCCGAATCGATTGCGATTAATTAGCGAATAATTCCTAGAGTATGAAAACTTGAAAATTCGAAGTCCTCACATGGCGTGTTGCGTTTGAGTCTCAGGGGGTAGAATCTCCGGAGGGGGGATGATTTTGAAAAACGTTTACTAATCCGGATCGGTTGCGATTAATTAACGAATAATTCCTAGAGTATGAAAACTCGAAAATTCGAAGTCCCCACATGGCGTGTTACGTTTGGGTCACAGGGGGTGGAATCTCCGGAGGGGGGATGACTTTGAAAAAAGTTCACTGATCCGAATCGATTGCGATTAATTAGCGAATAATTCCTAGAGTATGAAAACTTGAAAATTCGAAGTCCTCACATGGCGTGTTGCGTTTGAGTCTCAGGGGGTAGAATCTCCGGAGGGGGGATGATTTTGAAAAACGTTTACTAATCCGGATCGGTTGCGATTAATTAACGAATAATTCCTAGAGTATGAAAACTCGAAAATTCGAAGTCCCCACATGGCGTGTTACGTTTGGGTCACAGGGGGTGGAATCTCCGGAGGGGGATGACTTTAAAAAAAGTTCACTGATCCGAATCGATTGCGATTAATTAGCGAATAATTCCTAGAGTATGAAAACTTGAAAATTCGAAGTCCTCACATGGCGTGTTGCGTTTGAGTCTCAGGGGGTAGAATCTCCGGAGGGGGGAAGATTTTGAAAAACGTTTACTTATCCGGATCGGTTGCGATTAATTAACGAATAATTCCTAGAGTATGAAAACTCGAAAATTCGAAGTCCCCACATGGCGTGTTACGTTTGGGTCACAGGGGGTGGAATCTCCGGAGGGGGGATGACTTTGAAAAAAGTTCACTGATCCGAATCGATTGCGATTAATTAGCGAATAATTCCTAGAGTATGAAAACTTGAAAATTCGAAGTCCTCACATGGCGTGTTGCGTTTGAGTCTCAGGGGGTAGAATCTCCGGAGGGGGGAAGATTTTGAAAAACGTTTACTAATCCGGATCGGTTGCGATTAATTAACGAATAATTCCTAGAGTATGAAAACTCGAAAATTCGAAGTCCCCACATGGCGTGTTACGTTTGGGTCACAGGGGGTGGAATCTCCGGAGGGGGGATGACATTGAAAAAAGTTTACTGGTCCGAATCGATTGCGATTAATAATAATAATAATAATAATAATAATAATAATAATAATAATTCCTGGAGTATGAAAACTTGAAAATTCGAAGTCCCCATATGGCGTGTTGAGTTTGGGTCTCAGGGGGTAGAATATCCGTAGGGGGGATGACTTTGAGAAAAGTTCACTGATCCGAATCGATTGCGATTAATTAGCGAATAATTCCTAGAGTATGAAAACTTGAAAATTCGAAGTCCTCACATGGCGTGTTGCGTTTGAGTCTCAGGGGGTAGAATCTCCGGAGGGGGGATGATTTTGAAAAACGTTTACTAATCCGGATCGGTTGCGATTAATTAACGAATAATTCCTAGAGTATGAAAACTCGAAAATTCGAAGTCCCCACATGGCGTGTTACGTTTGGGTCACAGGGGGTGGAATCTCCGGAGGGGGGATGACTTTGAAAAAAGTTCACTGATCCGAATCGATTGCGATTAATTAGCGAATAATTCCTAGAGTATGAAAACTTGAAAATTCGAAGTCCTCACATGGCGTGTTGCGTTTGAGTCTCAGGGGGTAGAATCTCCGGAGGGGGGATGATTTTGAAAAACGTTTACTAATCCGGATCGGTTGCGATTAATTAACGAATAATTCCTAGAGTATGAAAACTCGAAAATTCGAAGTCCCCACATGGCGTGTTACGTTTGGGTCACAGGGGGTGGAATCTCCGGAGGGGGATGACTTTAAAAAAAGTTCACTGATCCGAATCGATTGCGATTAATTAGCGAATAATTCCTAGAGTATGAAAACTTGAAAATTCGAAGTCCTCACATGGCGTGTTGCGTTTGAGTCTCAGGGGGTAGAATCTCCGGAGGGGGGAAGATTTTGAAAAACGTTTACTTATCCGGATCGGTTGCGATTAATTAACGAATAATTCCTAGAGTATGAAAACTCGAAAATTCGAAGTCCCCACATGGCGTGTTACGTTTGGGTCACAGGGGGTGGAATCTCCGGAGGGGGGATGACTTTGAAAAAAGTTCACTGATCCGAATCGATTGCGATTAATTAGCGAATAATTCCTAGAGTATGAAAACTTGAAAATTCGAAGTCCTCACATGGCGTGTTGCGTTTGAGTCTCAGGGGGTAGAATCTCCGGAGGGGGGAAGATTTTGAAAAACGTTTACTAATCCGGATCGGTTGCGATTAATTAACGAATAATTCCTAGAGTATGAAAACTCGAAAATTCGAAGTCCCCACATGGCGTGTTACGTTTGGGTCACAGGGGGTGGAATCTCCGGAGGGGGAATGACTTTGAAAAAAGTTCACTGATCCGAATCGATTGCGATTAATTAGCGAATAATTTCTAGAGTATGAAAACTTGAAAATTCGAAGTCCTCACATGGCGTGTTGCGTTTGAGTCTCAGGGGGTAGAATCTCCGGATGGGGGATGATTTTGAAAAACGTTTACTAATCCGGATCGGTTGCGATTAATTAACGAATAATTCCTAGAGTATGAAAACTCGAAAATTCGAAGTCCCCACATGGCGTGTTACGTTTGGGTCACAGGGGGTGGAATCTCCGGAGGGGGATGACTTTAAAAAAAGTTCACTGATCCGAATCGATTGCGATTAATTAGCGAATAATTCCTAGAGTATGAAAACTTGAAAATTCGAAGTCCTCACATGGCGTGTTGCGTTTGAGTCTCAGGGGGTAGAATCTCCGGAGGGGGGAAGATTTTGAAAAACGTTTACTTATCCGGATCGGTTGCGATTAATTAACGAATAATTCCTAGAGTATGAAAACTTGAAAATTCGAAGTCCCCACATGGCGTGTTACGTTTGGGTCACAGGGGGTGGAATCTCCGGAGGGGGATGACTTTAAAAAAAGTTCACTGATCCGAATCGATTGCGATTAATTAGCGAATAATTCCTAGAGTATGAAAACTTGAAAATTCGAAGTCCTCACATGGCGTGTTGCGTTTGAGTCTCAGGGGGTAGAATCTCCGGAGGGGGGAAGATTTTGAAAAACGTTTACTTATCCGGATCGGTTGCGATTAATGAACGAATAATTCCTAGAGTATGAAAACTCGAAAATTCGAAGTCCCCACATGGCGTGTTACGTTTGGGTCACAGGGGGTGGAATCTCCGGAGGGGGGATGACTTTGAAAAAAGTTCACTGATCCGAATCGATTGCGATTAATTAGCGAATAATTCCTAGAGTATGAAAACTTGAAAATTCGAAGTCCTCACATGGCGTGTTGCGTTTGAGTCTCAGGGGGTAGAATCTCCGGAGGGGGGATGATTTTGAAAAACGTTTACTAATCCGGATCGGTTGCGATTAATTAACGAATAATTCCTAGAGTATGAAAACTCGAAAATTCGAAGTCCCCACATGGCGTGTTACGTTTGGGTCACAGGGGGTGGAATCTCCGGAGGGGGGATGACTTTGAAAAAAGTTCACTGATCCGAATCGATTGCGATTAATTAGCGAATGATTCCTAGAGTATGAAAACTTGAAAATTCGTAGTCCTCACATGGCGTGTTGCGTTTGAGTCTCAGGGGGTAGAATCTCCGGAGGGGGGATGATTTTGAAGAACGTTTACTAATCCGGATCGGTTGCGATTAATTAACGAATAATTCCTAGAGTATGAAAACTCGAAAATTCGAAGTCCCCACATGGCGTGTTACGTTTGGGTCTCAGGGTGTGAAATCTCCGAAGGGGGGGGATGACTTCGAAAAAAGGTTACCGGTCCGAATCGGTTGCGATTAATTAGCGAATAATTCTTAGAGTACGAAAACTTGGAAATTTGAAGTCGTCACATGGCGTGTTGCGTTTGAGTCTCAGGGGGTGGAATCTCCGGAGGGGGGGATGACATTGAAAAAAGTTTACTGGTCCGAATCGATTGCGATTAATAATAATAATAATAATAATAATAATAATAATAATGCCTGGAGTATGAAAACTTGAAAATTCGAAGTCCCCATATGGCGTGTTGAGTTTGGGTCTCAGGGGGTAGAATATCCGTAGGGGGGATGACTTTGAGAAAAGTTCACTGATCCGAATCGATTGCGATTAATTAGCGAATAATTCCTAGAGTATGAAAACTTGAAAATTCGAAGTCCTCACATGGCGTGTTGCGTTTGAGTCTCAGGGGGTAGAATCTCCGGAGGGGGGATGATTTTGAAAAACGTTTACTAATCCGGATCGGTTGCGATTAATTAACGAATAATTTTTAGAGTATGAAAACTCGAAAATTCGAAGTCCCCACATGGCGTGTTACGTTTGGGTCTCAGGGGGTAGAATCTCCGGAGGGTGGATGATTTTGAAAAACGTTTACTAATCCGGATCGGTTGCGATTAATTAACGAATAATTCCTAGAGTATGAAAACTCGAAAATTCGAAGTCCCCACATGGCGTGTTACGTTTGGGTCACAGGGGGTGGAATCTCCGGAGGGGGGATGACATTGAAAAAAGTTTACTGGTCCGAATCGATTGCGATTAATAATAATAATAATAATAATAATAATAATAATAATAATAATTCCTGGAGTATGAAAACTTGAAAATTCGAAGTCCCCATATGGCGTGTTGAGTTTGGGTCTCAGGGGGTAGAATATCCGTAGGGGGGATGACTTTGAGAAAAGTCCACTGATCCGAATCGATTGCGATTAATTAGCGAATAATTCCTAGAGTATGAAAACTTGAAAATTCGAAGTCCTCACATGGCGTGTTGCGTTTGAGTCGCAGGGGGTAGAATCTCCGGAGGGGGGATGATTTTGAAAAACGTTTACTAATCCGGATCGGTTGCGATTAATTAACGAATAATTCCTAGAGTATGAAAACTCGAAAATTCGAAGTCCCCACATGGCGTGTTACGTTTGGGTCACAGGGGGTGGAATCTCCGGAGGGGGGATGACTTTGAAAAAAGTTCACTGATCCGAATCGATTGCGATTAATTAGCGAATAATTGATAGAGTATGAAAACTTGAAAATTCGAAGTCCTCACATGGCGTGTTGCGTTTGAGTCTCAGGGGGTAGAATCTCCGGAGGGGGGATGATTTTGAAAAACGTTTACTAATCCGGATCGGTTGCGATTAATTAACGAATAATTCCTAGAGTATGAAAACTCGAAAATTCGAAGTCCCCACATGGCGTGTTACGTTTGGGTCACAGGGGGTGGAATCTCCGGAGGGGGATGACTTTAAAAAAAGTTCACTGATCCGAATCAATTGCGATTAATTAGCGAATAATTCCTAGAGTATGAAAACTTGAAAATTCGAAGTCCTCACATGGCGTGTTGCGTTTGAGTCTCAGGGGGTAGAATCTCCGGAGGGGGGAAGATTTTGAAAAACGTTTACTTATCCGGATCGGTTGCGATTAATGAACGAATAATTCCTAGAGTATGAAAACTTGAAAATTCGAAGTCCCCACATGGCGTGTTACGTTTGGGTCACAGGGGGTGGAATCTCCGGAGGGGGATGACTTTAAAAAAAGTTCACTGATCCGAATCGATTGCGATTAATTAGCGAATAATTCCTAGAGTATGAAAACTTGAAAATTCGAAGTCCTCACATGGCGTGTTGCGTTTGAGTCTCAGGGGGTAGAATCTCCGGAGGGGGGAAGATTTTGAAAAACGTTTACTTATCCGGATCGGTTGCGATTAATTAACGAATAATTCCTAGAGTATGAAAACTCGAAAATTCGAAGTCCCCACATGGCGTGTTACGTTTGGGTCACAGGGGGTGGAATCTCCGGAGGGGGGATGACTTTGAAAAAAGTTCACTGATCCGAATCGATTGCGATTAATTAGCGAATAATTCCTAGAGTATGAAAACTTGAAAATTCGAAGTCCTCACATGGCGTGTTGCGTTTGAGTCTCAGGGGGTAGAATCTCCGGAGGGGGGAAGATTTTGAAAAACGTTTACTAATCCGGATCGGTTGCGATTAATTAACGAATAATTCCTAGAGTATGAAAACTCGAAAATTCGAAGTCCCCACATGGCGTGTTACGTTTGGGTCACAGGGGGTGGAATCTCCGGAGGGGGAATGACTTTGAAAAAAGTTCACTGATCCGAATCGATTGCGATTAATTAGCGAATAATTTCTAGAGTATGAAAACTAGAAAATTCGAAGTCCTCACATGGCGTGTTGCGTTTGAGTCTCAGGGGGTAGAATCTCCGGATGGGGGATGATTTTGAAAAACGTTTACTAATCCGGATCGGTTGCGATTAATTAACGAATAATTCCTAGAGTATGAAAACTCGAAAATTCGAAGTCCCCACATGGCGTGTTACGTTTGGGTCACAGGGGGTGGAATCTCCGGAGGGGGATGACTTTAAAAAAAGTTCACTGATCCGAATCGATTGCGATTAATTAGCGAATAATTCCTAGAGTATGAAAACTTGAAAATTCGAAGTCCTCACATGGCGTGTTGCGTTTGAGTCTCAGGGGGTAGAATCTCCGGAGGGGGGAAGATTTTGAAAAACGTTTACTTATCCGGATCGGTTGCGATTAATTAACGAATAATTCCTAGAGTATGAAAACTTGAAAATTCGAAGTCCCCACATGGCGTGTTACGTTTGGGTCACAGGGGGTGGAATCTCCGGAGGGGGATGACTTTAAAAAAAGTTCACTGATCCGAATCGATTGCGATTAATTAGCGAATAATTCCTAGAGTATGAAAACTTGAAAATTCGAAGTCCTCACATGGCGTGTTGCGTTTGAGTCTCAGGGGGTAGAATCTCCGGAGGGGGGAAGATTTTGAAAAACGTTTACTTATCCGGATCGGTTGCGATTAATGAACGAATAATTCCTAGAGTATGAAAACTCGAAAATTCGAAGTCCCCACATGGCGTGTTACGTTTGGGTCACAGGGGGTGGAATCTCCGGAGGGGGGATGACTTTGAAAAAAGTTCACTGATCCGAATCGATTGCGATTAATTAGCGAATAATTCCTAGAGTATGAAAACTTGAAAATTCGAAGTCCTCACATGGCGTGTTGCGTTTGAGTCTCAGGGGGTAGAATCTCCGGAGGGGGGATGATTTTGAAAAACGTTTACTAATCCGGATCGGTTGCGATTAATTAACGAATAATTCCTAGAGTATGAAAACTCGAAAATTCGAAGTCCCCACATGGCGTGTTACGTTTGGGTCACAGGGGGTGGAATCTCCGGAGGGGGGATGACTTTGAAAAAAGTTCACTGATCCGAATCGATTGCGATTAATTAGCGAATGATTCCTAGAGTATGAAAACTTGAAAATTCGTAGTCCTCACATGGCGTGTTGCGTTTGAGTCTCAGGGGGTAGAATCTCCGGAGGGGGGATGATTTTGACGAACGTTTACTAATCCGGATCGGTTGCGATTAATTAACGAATAATTCCTAGAGTATGAAAACTCGAAAATTCGAAGTCCCCACATGGCGTGTTACGTTTGGGTCTCAGGGTGTGAAATCTCCGAAGGGGGGGGATGACTTCGAAAAAAGGTTACCGGTCCGAATCGGTTGCGATTAATTAGCGAATAATTCTTAGAGTACGAAAACTTGGAAATTTGAAGTCCTCACATGGCGTGTTGCGTTTGAGTCTCAGGGGGTGGAATCTCCGGAGGGGGGGATGACATTGAAAAAAGTTTACTGGTCCGAATCGATTGCGATTAATAATAATAATAATAATAATAATAATAATAATAATGCCTGGAGTATGAAAACTTGAAAATTCGAAGTCCCCATATGGCGTGTTGAGTTTGGGTCTCAGGGGGTAGAATATCCGTAGGGGGGATGACTTTGAGAAAAGTTCACTGATCCGAATCGATTGCGATTAATTAGCGAATAATTCCTAGAGTATGAAAACTTGAAAATTCGAAGTCCTCACATGGCGTGTTGCGTTTGAGTCTCAGGGGGTAGAATCTCCGGAGGGGGGATGATTTTGAAAAACGTTTACTAATCCGGATCGGTTGCGATTAATTAACGAATAATTTTTAGAGTATGAAAACTCGAAAATTCGAAGTCCCCACATGGCGTGTTACGTTTGGGTCTCAGGGGGTAGAATCTCCGGAGGGTGGATGATTTTGAAAAACGTTTACTAATCCGGATCGGTTGCGATTAATTAACGAATAATTCCTAGAGTATGAAAACTCGAAAATTCGAAGTCCCCACATGGCGTGTTACGTTTGGGTCACAGGGGGTGGAATCTCCGGAGGGGGGATGACATTGAAAAAAGTTTACTGGTCCGAATCGATTGCGATTAATAATAATAATAATAATAATAATAATAATAATAATAATAATTCCTGGAGTATGAAAACTTGAAAATTCGAAGTCCCCATATGGCGTGTTGAGTTTGGGTCTCAGGGGGTAGAATATCCGTAGGGGGGATGACTTTGAGAAAAGTTCACTGATCCGAATCGATTGCGATTAATTAGCGAATAATTCCTAGAGTATGAAAACTTGAAAATTCGAAGTCCTCACATGGCGTGTTGCGTTTGAGTCTCAGGGGGTAGAATCTCCGGAGGGGGGATGATTTTGAAAAACGTTTACTAATCCGGATCGGTTGCGATTAATTAACGAATAATTCCTAGAGTATGAAAACTCGAAAATTCGAAGTCCCCACATGGCGTGTTACGTTTGGGTCACAGGGGGTGGAATCTCCGGAGGGGGAATGACTTTGAAAAAAGTTCACTGATCCGAATCGATTGCGATTAATTAGCGAATAATTTCTAGAGTATGAAAACTTGAAAATTCGAAGTCCTCACATGGCGTGTTGCGTTTGAGTCTCAGGGGGTAGAATCTCCGGATGGGGGATGATTTTGAAAAACGTTTACTAATCCGGATCGGTTGCGATTAATTAACGAATAATTCCTAGAGTATGAAAACTCGAAAATTCGAAGTCCCCACATGGCGTGTTACGTTTGGGTCACAGGGGGTGGAATCTCCGGAGGGGGATGACTTTAAAAAAAGTTCACTGATCCGAATCGATTGCGATTAATTAGCGAATAATTCCTAGAGTATGAAAACTTGAAAATTCGAAGTCCTCACATGGCGTGTTGCGTTTGAGTCTCAGGGGGTAGAATCTCCGGAGGGGGGAAGATTTTGAAAAACGTTTACTTATCCGGATCGGTTGCGATTAATTAACGAATAATTCCTAGAGTATGAAAACTTGAAAATTCGAAGTCCCCACATGGCGTGTTACGTTTGGGTCACAGGGGGTGGAATCTCCGGAGGGGGATGACTTTAAAAAAAGTTCACTGATCCGAATCGATTGCGATTAATTAGCGAATAATTCCTAGAGTATGAAAACTTGAAAATTCGAAGTCCTCACATGGCGTGTTGCGTTTGAGTCTCAGGGGGTAGAATCTCCGGAGGGGGGAAGATTTTGAAAAACGTTTACTTATCCGGATCGGTTGCGATTAATGAACGAATAATTCCTAGAGTATGAAAACTCGAAAATTCGAAGTCCCCACATGGCGTGTTACGTTTGGGTCACAGGGGGTGGAATCTCCGGAGGGGGGATGACTTTGAAAAAAGTTCACTGATCCGAATCGATTGCGATTAATTAGCGAATAATTCCTAGAGTATGAAAACTTGAAAATTCGAAGTCCTCACATGGCGTGTTGCGTTTGAGTCTCAGGGGGTAGAATCTCCGGAGGGGGGATGATTTTGAAAAACGTTTACTAATCCGGATCGGTTGCGATTAATTAACGAATAATTCCTAGAGTATGAAAACTCGAAAATTCGAAGTCCCCACATGGCGTGTTACGTTTGGGTCACAGGGGGTGGAATCTCCGGAGGGGGGATGACTTTGAAAAAAGTTCACTGATCCGAATCGATTGCGATTAATTAGCGAATGATTCCTAGAGTATGAAAACTTGAAAATTCGTAGTCCTCACATGGCGTGTTGCGTTTGAGTCTCAGGGGGTAGAATCTCCGGAGGGGGGATGATTTTGAAGAACGTTTACTAATCCGGATCGGTTGCGATTAATTAACGAATAATTCCTAGAGTATGAAAACTCGAAAATTCGAAGTCCCCACATGGCGTGTTACGTTTGGGTCTCAGGGTGTGAAATCTCCGAAGGGGGGGGATGACTTCGAAAAAAGGTTACCGGTCCGAATCGGTTGCGATTAATTAGCGAATAATTCTTAGAGTACGAAAACTTGGAAATTTGAAGTCCTCACATGGCGTGTTGCGTTTGAGTCTCAGGGGGTGGAATCTCCGGAGGGGGGGATGACATTGAAAAAAGTTTACTGGTCCGAATCGATTGCGATTAATAATAATAATAATAATAATAATAATAATAATAATGCCTGGAGTATGAAAACTTGAAAATTCGAAGTCCCCATATGGCGTGTTGAGTTTGGGTCTCAGGGGGTAGAATATCCGTAGGGGGGATGACTTTGAGAAAAGTTCACTGATCCGAATCGATTGCGATTAATTAGCGAATAATTCCTAGAGTATGAAAACTTGAAAATTCGAAGTCCTCACATGGCGTGTTGCGTTTGAGTCTCAGGGGGTAGAATCTCCGGAGGGGGGATGATTTTGAAAAACGTTTACTAATCCGGATCGGTTGCGATTAATTAACGAATAATTTTTAGAGTATGAAAACTCGAAAATTCGAAGTCCCCACATGGCGTGTTACGTTTGGGTCTCAGGGGGTAGAATCTCCGGAGGGTGGATGATTTTGAAAAACGTTTACTAATCCGGATCGGTTGCGATTAATTAACGAATAATTCCTAGAGTATGAAAACTCGAAAATTCGAAGTCCCCACATGGCGTGTTACGTTTGGGTCACAGGGGGTGGAATCTCCGGAGGGGGGATGACATTGAAAAAAGTTTACTGGTCCGAATCGATTGCGATTAATAATAATAATAATAATAATAATAATAATAATAATAATAATTCCTGGAGTATGAAAACTTGAAAATTCGAAGTCCCCATATGGCGTGTTGAGTTTGGGTCTCAGGGGGTAGAATATCCGTAGGGGGGATGACTTTGAGAAAAGTTCACTGATCCGAATCGATTGCGATTAATTAGCGAATAATTCCTAGAGTATGAAAACTTGAAAATTCGAAGTCCTCACATGGCGTGTTGCGTTTGAGTCTCAGGGGGTAGAATCTCCGGAGGGGGGATGATTTTGAAAAACGTTTACTAATCCGGATCGGTTGCGATTAATTAACGAATAATTCCTAGAGTATGAAAACTCGAAAATTCGAAGTCCCCACATGGCGTGTTACGTTTGGGTCACAGGGGGTGGAATCTCCGGAGGGGGGATGACTTTGAAAAAAGTTCACTGATCCGAATCGATTGCGATTAATTAGCGAATAATTCCTAGAGTATGAAAACTTGAAAATTCGAAGTCCTCACATGGCGTGTTGCGTTTGAGTCTCAGGGGGTAGAATCTCCGGAGGGGGGATGATTTTGAAAAACGTTTACTAATCCGGATCGGTTGCGATTAATTAACGAATAATTCCTAGAGTATGAAAACTCGAAAATTCGAAGTCCCCACATGGCGTGTTACGTTTGGGTCACAGGGGGTGGAATCTCCGGAGGGGGATGACTTTAAAAAAAGTTCACTGATCCGAATCGATTGCGATTAATTAGCGAATAATTCCTAGAGTATGAAAACTTGAAAATTCGAAGTCCTCACATGGCGTGTTGCGTTTGAGTCTCAGGGGGTAGAATCTCCGGAGGGGGGAAGATTTTGAAAAACGTTTACTTATCCGGATCGGTTGCGATTAATTAACGAATAATTCCTAGAGTATGAAAACTCGAAAATTCGAAGTCCCCACATGGCGTGTTACGTTTGGGTCACAGGGGGTGGAATCTCCGGAGGGGGGATGACTTTGAAAAAAGTTCACTGATCCGAATCGATTGCGATTAATTAGCGAATAATTCCTAGAGTATGAAAACTTGAAAATTCGAAGTCCTCACATGGCGTGTTGCGTTTGAGTCTCAGGGGGTAGAATCTCCGGAGGGGGGAAGATTTTGAAAAACGTTTACTAATCCGGATCGGTTGCGATTAATTAACGAATAATTCCTAGAGTATGAAAACTCGAAAATTCGAAGTCCCCACATGGCGTGTTACGTTTGGGTCACAGGGGGTGGAATCTCCGGAGGGGGAATGACTTTGAAAAAAGTTCACTGATCCGAATCGATTGCGATTAATTAGCGAATAATTTCTAGAGTATGAAAACTTGAAAATTCGAAGTCCTCACATGGCGTGTTGCGTTTGAGTCTCAGGGGGTAGAATCTCCGGATGGGGGATGATTTTGAAAAACGTTTACTAATCCGGATCGGTTGCGATTAATTAACGAATAATTCCTAGAGTATGAAAACTCGAAAATTCGAAGTCCCCACATGGCGTGTTACGTTTGGGTCACAGGGGGTGGAATCTCCGGAGGGGGATGACTTTAAAAAAAGTTCACTGATCCGAATCGATTGCGATTAATTAGCGAATAATTCCTAGAGTATGAAAACTTGAAAATTCGAAGTCCTCACATGGCGTGTTGCGTTTGAGTCTCAGGGGGTAGAATCTCCGGAGGGGGGAAGATTTTGAAAAACGTTTACTTATCCGGATCGGTTGCGATTAATTAACGAATAATTCCTAGAGTATGAAAACTTGAAAATTCGAAGTCCCCACATGGCGTGTTACGTTTGGGTCACAGGGGGTGGAATCTCCGGAGGGGGATGACTTTAAAAAAAGTTCACTGATCCGAATCGATTGCGATTAATTAGCGAATAATTCCTAGAGTATGAAAACTTGAAAATTCGAAGTCCTCACATGGCGTGTTGCGTTTGAGTCTCAGGGGGTAGAATCTCCGGAGGGGGGAAGATTTTGAAAAACGTTTACTTATCCGGATCGGTTGCGATTAATGAACGAATAATTCCTAGAGTATGAAAACTCGAAAATTCGAAGTCCCTACATGGCGTGTTACGTTTGGGTCACAGGGGGTGAAATCTCCGGAGGGGGGATGACTTTGAAAAAAGTTCACTGATCCGAATCGATTGCGATTAATTAGCGAATAATTCCTAGAGTATGAAAACTTGAAAATTCGAAGTCCTCACATGGCGTGTTGCGTTTGAGTCTCAGGGGGTAGAATCTCCGGAGGGGGGATGATTTTGAAAAACGTTTACTAATCCGGATCGGTTGCGATGAATTAACGAATAATTCTTAGAGTATGAAAACTCGAAAATTCGAAGTCCCCACATGGCGTGTTACGTTTGGGTCTCAGGGTGTGAAATCTCCGAAGGGGGGGGATGACTTCGAAAAAAGGTTACCGGTCCGAATCGGTTGCGATTAATTAGCGAATAATTCTTAGAGTACGAAAACTTGGAAATTTGAAGTCCTCACATGGCGTGTTGCGTTTGAGTCTCAGGGGGTGGAATCTCCGGAGGGGGGGATGACATTGAAAAAAGTTTACTGGTCCGAATCGATTGCGATTAATAATAATAATAATAATAATAATAATAATAATAATGCCTGGAGTATGAAAACTTGAAAATTCGAAGTCCCCATATGGCGTGTTGAGTTTGGGTCTCAGGGGGTAGAATATCCGTAGGGGGGATGACTTTGAGAAAAGTTCACTGATCCGAATCGATTGCGATTAATTAGCGAATAATTCCTAGAGTATGAAAACTTGAAAATTCGAAGTCCTCACATGGCGTGTTGCGTTTGAGTCTCAGGGGGTAGAATCTCCGGAGGGGGGATGATTTTGAAAAACGTTTACTAATCCGGATCGGTTGCGATTAATTAACGAATAATTTTTAGAGTATGAAAACTCGAAAATTCGAAGTCCCCACATGGCGTGTTACGTTTGGGTCACAGGGGGTGGAATCTCCGGAGGGGGGATGACATTGAAAAAAGTTTACTGGTCCGAATCGATTGCGATTAATAATAATAATAATAATAATAATAATAATAATAATAATAATTCCTGGAGTATGAAAACTTGAAAATTCGAAGTCCCCATATGGCGTGTTGAGTTTGGGTCTCAGGGGGTAGAATATCCGTAGGGGGGATGACTTTGAGAAAAGTTCACTGATCCGAATCGATTGCGATTAATTAGCGAATAATTCCTAGAGTATGAAAACTTGAAAATTCGAAGTCCTCACATGGCGTGTTGCGTTTGAGTCTCAGGGGGTAGAATCTCCGGAGGGGGGATGATTTTGAAAAACGTTTACTAATCCGGATCGGTTGCGATTAATTAACGAATAATTTTTAGAGTATGAAAACTCGAAAATTCGAAGTCCCCACATGGCGTGTTACGTTTGGGTCTCAGGGGGTAGAATCTCCGGAGGGTGGATGATTTTGAAAAACGTTTACTAATCCGGATCGGTTGCGATTAATTAACGAATAATTCCTAGAGTATGAAAACTCGAAAATTCGAAGTCCCCACATGGCGTGTTACGTTTGGGTCACAGGGGGTGGAATCTCCGGAGGGGGGATGACATTGAAAAAAGTTTACTGGTCCGAATCGATTGCGATTAATAATAATAATAATAATAATAATAATAATAATAATAATAATTCCTGGAGTATGAAAACTTGAAAATTCGAAGTCCCCATATGGCGTGTTGAGTTTGGGTCTCAGGGGGTAGAATATCCGTAGGGGGGATGACTTTGAGAAAAGTTCACTGATCCGAATCGATTGCGATTAATTAGCGAATAATTCCTAGAGTATGAAAACTTGAAAATTCGAAGTCCTCACATGGCGTGTTGCGTTTGAGTCTCAGGGGGTAGAATCTCCGGAGGGGGGATGATTTTGAAAAACGTTTACTAATCCGGATCGGTTGCGATTAATTAACGAATAATTCCTAGAGTATGAAAACTCGAAAATTCGAAGTCCCCACATGGCGTGTTACGTTTGGGTCACAGGGGGTGGAATCTCCGGAGGGGGGATGACTTTGAAAAAAGTTCACTGATCCGAATCGATTGCGATTAATTAGCGAATAATTCCTAGAGTATGAAAACTTGAAAATTCGAAGTCCTCACATGGCGTGTTGCGTTTGAGTCTCAGGGGGTAGAATCTCCGGAGGGGGGATGATTTTGAAAAACGTTTACTAATCCGGATCGGTTGCGATTAATTAACGAATAATTCCTAGAGTATGAAAACTCGAAAATTCGAAGTCCCCACATGGCGTGTTACGTTTGGGTCACAGGGGGTGGAATCTCCGGAGGGGGATGACTTTAAAAAAAGTTCACTGATCCGAATCGATTGCGATTAATTAGCGAATAATTCCTAGAGTATGAAAACTTGAAAATTCGAAGTCCTCACATGGCGTGTTGCGTTTGAGTCTCAGGGGGTAGAATCTCCGAAGGGGGGAAGATTTTGAAAAACGTTTACTTATCCGGATCGGTTGCGATTAATTAACGAATAATTCCTAGAGTATGAAAACTCGAAAATTCGAAGTCCCCACATGGCGTGTTACGTTTGGGTCACAGGGGGTGGAATCTCCGGAGGGGGGATGACTTTGAAAAAAGTTCACTGATCCGAATCGATTGCGATTAATTAGCGAATAATTCCTAGAGTATGAAAACTTGAAAATTCGAAGTCCTCACATGGCGTGTTGCGTTTGAGTCTCAGGGGGTAGAATCTCCGGAGGGGGGAAGATTTTGAAAAACGTTTACTAATCCGGATCGGTTGCGATTAATTAACGAATAATTCCTAGAGTATGAAAACTCGAAAATTCGAAGTCCCCACATGGCGTGTTACGTTTGGGTCACAGGGGGTGGAATCTCCGGAGGGGGAATGACTTTGAAAAAAGTTCACTGATCCGAATCGATTGCGATTAATTAGCGAATAATTTCTAGAGTATGAAAACTTGAAAATTCGAAGTCCTCACATGGCGTGTTGCGTTTGAGTCTCAGGGGGTAGAATCTCCGGATGGGGGATGATTTTGAAAAACGTTTACTAATCCGGATCGGTTGCGATTAATTAACGAATAATTCCTAGAGTATGAAAACTCGAAAATTCGAAGTCCCCACATGGCGTGTTACGTTTGGGTCACAGGGGGTGGAATCTCCGGAGGGGGATGACTTTAAAAAAAGTTCACTGATCCGAATCGATTGCGATTAATTAGCGAATAATTCCTAGAGTATGAAAACTTGAAAATTCGAAGTCCTCACATGGCGTGTTGCGTTTGAGTCTCAGGGGGTAGAATCTCCGGAGGGGGGAAGATTTTGAAAAACGTTTACTTATCCGGATCGGTTGCGATTAATTAACGAATAATTCGTAGAGTATGAAAACTTGAAAATTCGAAGTCCCCACATGGCGTGTTACGTTTGGGTCACAGGGGGTGGAATCTCCGGAGGGGGATGACTTTAAAAAAAGTTCACTGATCCGAATCGATTGCGATTAATTAGCGAATAATTCCTAGAGTATGAAAACTTGAAAATTCGAAGTCCTCACATGGCGTGTTGCGTTTGAGTCTCAGGGGGTAGAATCTCCGGAGGGGGGAAGATTTTGAAAAACGTTTACTTATCCGGATCGGTTGCGATTAATGAACGAATAATTCCTAGAGTATGAAAACTCGAAAATTCGAAGTCCCCACATGGCGTGTTACGTTTGGGTCACAGGGGGTGGAATCTCCGGAGGGGGGATGACTTTGGAAAAAGTTCACTGATCCGAATCGATTGCGATTAATTAGCGAATAATTCCTAGAGTATGAAAACTTGAAAATTCGAAGTCCTCACATGGCGTGTTGCGTTTGAGTCTCAGGGGGTAGAATCTCCGGAGGGGGGATGATTTTGAAAAACGTTTACTAATCCGGATCGGTTGCGATTAATTAACGAATAATTCCTAGAGTATGAAAACTCGAAAATTCGAAGTCCCCACATGGCGTGTTACGTTTGGGTCACAGGGGGTGGAATCTCCGGAGGGGGGATGACTTTGAAAAAAGTTCACTGATCCGAATCGATTGCGATTAATTAGCGAATGATTCCTAGAGTATGAAAACTTGAAAATTCGTAGTCCTCACATGGCGTGTTGCGTTTGAGTCTCAGGGGGTAGAATCTCCGGAGGGGGGATGATTTTGAAGAACGTTTACTAATCCGGATCGGTTGCGATTAATTAACGAATAATTCCTAGAGTATGAAAACTCGAAAATTCGAAGTCCCCACATGGCGTGTTACGTTTGGGTCTCAGGGTGTGAAATCTCCGAAGGGGGGGGATGACTTCGAAAAAAGGTTACCGGTCCGAATCGGTTGCGATTAATTAGCGAATAATTCTTAGAGTACGAAAACTTGGAAATTTGAAGTCCTCACATGGCGTGTTGCGTTTGAGTCTCAGGGGGTGGAATCTCCGGAGGGGGGGATGACATTGAAAAAAGTTTACTGGTCCGAATCGATTGCGATTAATAATAATAATAATAATAATAATAATAATAATAATAATGCCTGGAGTATGAAAACTTGAAAATTCGAAGTCCCCATATGGCGTGTTGAGTTTGGGTCTCAGGGGGTAGAATATCCGTAGGGGGGATGACTTTGAGAAAAGTTCACTGATCCGAATCGATTGCGATTAATTAGCGAATAATTCCTAGAGTATGAAAACTTGAAAATTCGAAGTCCTCACATGGCGTGTTGCGTTTGAGTCTCAGGGGGTAGAATCTCCGGAGGGGGGATGATTTTGAAAAACGTTTACTAATCCGGATCGGTTGCGATTAATTAACGAATAATTTTTAGAGTATGAAAACTCGAAAATTCGAAGTCCCCACATGGCGTGTTACGTTTGGGTCTCAGGGGGTAGAATCTCCGGAGGGTGGATGATTTTGAAAAACGTTTACTAATCCGGATCGGTTGCGATTAATTAACGAATAATTCCTAGAGTATGAAAACTCGAAAATTCGAAGTCCCCACATGGCGTGTTACGTTTGGGTCACAGGGGGTGGAATCTCCGGAGGGGGGATGACATTGAAAAAAGTTTACTGGTCCGAATCGATTGCGATTAATAATAATAATAATAATAATAATAATAATAATAATAATAATTCCTGGAGTATGAAAACTTGAAAATTCGAAGTCCCCATATGGCGTGTTGAGTTTGGGTCTCAGGGGGTAGAATATCCGTAGGGGGGATGACTTTGAGAAAAGTTCACTGATCCGAATCGATTGCGATTAATTAGCGAATAATTCCTAGAGTATGAAAACTTGAAAATTCGAAGTCCTCACATGGCGTGTTGCGTTTGAGTCTCAGGGGGTAGAATCTCCGGAGGGGGGATGATTTTGAAAAACGTTTACTAATCCGGATCGGTTGCGATTAATTAACGAATAATTCCTAGAGTATGAAAACTCGAAAATTCGAAGTCCCCACATGGCGTGTTACGTTTGGGTCACAGGGGGTGGAATCTCCGGAGGGGGGATGACTTTGAAAAAAGTTCACTGATCCGAATCGATTGCGATTAATTAGCGAATAATTCCTAGAGTATGAAAACTTGAAAATTCGAAGTCCTCACATGGCGTGTTGCGTTTGAGTCTCAGGGGGTAGAATCTCCGGAGGGGGGATGATTTTGAAAAACGTTTACTAATCCGGATCGGTTGCGATTAATTAACGAATAATTCCTAGAGTATGAAAACTCGAAAATTCGAAGTCCCCACATGGCGTGTTACGTTTGGGTCACAGGGGGTGGAATCTCCGGAGGGGGGATGACTTTGAAAAAAGTTCACTGATCCGAATCGATTGCGATTAATTAGCGAATAATTCCTAGAGTATGAAAACTTGAAAATTCGAAGTCCTCACATGGCGTGTTGCGTTTGAGTCTCAGGGGGTAGAATCTCCGGAGGGGGGATGATTTTGAAAAACGTTTACTAATCCGGATCGGTTGCGATTACCTAACGAATAATTCCTAGAGTATGAAAACTCGAAAATTCGAAGTCCCCACATGGCGTGTTACGTTTGGGTCACAGGGGGTGGAATCTCCGGAGGGGGATGACTTTAAAAAAAGTTCACTGATCCGAATCGATTGCGATTAATTAGCGAATAATTCCTAGAGTATGAAAACTTGAAAATTCGAAGTCCTCACATGGCGTGTTGCGTTTGAGTCTCAGGGGGTAGAATCTCCGGAGGGGGGAAGATTTTGAAAAACGTTTACTTATCCGGATCGGTTGCGATTAATTAACGAATAATTCCTAGAGTATGAAAACTCGAAAATTCGAAGTCCCCACATGGCGTGTTACGTTTGGGTCACAGGGGGTGGAATCTCCGGAGGGGGGATGACTTTGAGAAAAGTTCACTGATCCGAATCGATTGCGATTAATTAGCGAATAATTCCTAGAGTATGAAAACTTGAAAATTCGAAGTCCTCACATGGCGTGTTGCGTTTGAGTCTCAGGGGGTAGAATCTCCGGAGGGGGGATGATTTTGAAAAACGTTTACTAATCCGGATCGGTTGCGATTAATTAACGAATAATTCCTAGAGTATGAAAACTCGAAAATTCGAAGTCCCCACATGGCGTGTTACGTTTGGGTCACAGGGGGTGGAATCTCCGGAGGGGGGATGACTTTGAAAAAAGTTCACTGATCCGAATCGATTGCGATTAATTAGCGAATAATTCCTAGAGTATGAAAACTTGAAAATTCGAAGTCCTCACATGGCGTGTTGCGTTTGAGTCTCAGGGGGTAGAATCTCCGGAGGGGGGATGATTTTGAAAAACGTTTACTAATCCGGATCGGTTGCGATCAATTAACGAATAATTCCTAGAGTATGAAAACTCGAAAATTCGAAGTCCCCACATGGCGTGTTACGTTTGGGTCACAGGGGGTGGAATCTCCGGAGGGGGGATGACTTTGAAAAAAGTTCACTGATCCGAATCGATTGCGATTAATTAGCGAATAATTCCTAGAGTATGAAAACTTGAAAATTCGAAGTCCTCACATGGCGTGTTGCGTTTGAGTCTCAGGGGGTAGAATCTCCGGAGGGGGGATGATTTTGAAAAACGTTTACTAATCCGGATCGGTTGCGATTAATTAACGAATAATTCCTAGAGTATGAAAACTCGAAAATTCGAAGTCCCCACATGGCGTGTTACGTTTGGGTCACAGGGGGTGGAATCTCCGGAGGGGGGATGACTTTGAAAAAAGTTCACTGATCCGAATCGATTGCGATTAATTAGCGAATAATTCCTAGAGTATGAAAACTTGAAAATTCGAAGTCCTCACATGGCGTGTTGCGTTTGAGTCTCAGGGGGTAGAATCTCCGGAGGGGGGATGATTTTGAAAAACGTTTACTAATCCGGATCGGTTGCGATTACCTAACGAATAATTCCTAGAGTATGAAAACTCGAAAATTCGAAGTCCCCACATGGCATGTTACGTTTGGGTCACAGGGGGTGGAATCTCCGGAGGGGGATGACTTTAAAAAAAGTTCACTGATCCGAATCGATTGCGATTAATTAGCGAATAATTCCTAGAGTATGAAAACTTGAAAATTCGAAGTCCTCACATGGCGTGTTGCGTTTGAGTCTCAGGGGGTAGAATCTCCGGAGGGGGGAAGATTTTGAAAAACGTTTACTTATCCGGATCGGTTGCGATTAATTAACGAATAATTCCTAGAGTATGAAAACTCGAAAATTCGAAGTCCCCACATGGCGTGTTACGTTTGGGTCACAGGATGTGGAATCTCCGGAGGGGGGATGACTTTGAAAAAAGTTCACTGATCCGAATCGATTGCGATTAATTAGCGAATAATTCCTAGAGTATGAAAACTTGAAAATTCGAAGTCCTCACATGGCGTGTTGCGTTTGAGTATCAGGGGGTAGAATCTCCGGAGGGGGGATGATTTTGAAAAACGTTTACTAATCCGGATCGGTTGCGATTAATTAACGAATAATTCCTAGAGTATGAAAACTCGAAAATTCGAAGTCCCCACATGGCGTGTTACGTTTGGGTCACAGGGGGTGGAATCTCCGGAGGGGGGATGACTTTGAAAAAAGTTCACTGATCCGAATCGATTGCGATTAATTAGCGAATAATTCCTAGAGTATGAAAACTTGAAAATTCGAAGTCCTCACATGGCGTGTTGCGTTTGAGTCTCAGGGGGTAGAATCTCCGGAGGGGGGATGATTTTGAAAAACGTTTACTAATCCGGATCGGTTGCGATTAATTAACGAATAATTCCTAGAGTATGAAAACTCGAAAATTCGAAGTCCCCACATGGCGTGTTACGTTTGGGTCACAGGGGGTGGAATCTCCGGAGGGGGGATGACTTTGAAAAAAGTTCACTGATCCGAATCGATTGCGATTAATTAGCGAATAATTCCTAGAGTATGAAAACTTGAAAATTCGAAGTCCTCACATGGCGTGTTGCGTTTGAGTCTCAGGGGGTAGAATCTCCGGAGGGGGGATGATTTTGAAAAACGTTTACTAATCCGGATCGGTTGCGATTAATTAACGAATAATTCCTAGAGTATGAAAACTCGAAAATTCGAAGTCCCCACATGGCGTGTTACGTTTGGGTCACAGGGGGTGGAATCTCCGGAGGGGGGATGACTTTGAAAAAAGTTCACTGATCCGAATCGATTGCGATTAATTAGCGAATAATTCCTAGAGTATGAAAACTTGAAAATTCGAAGTCCTCACATGGCGTGTTGCGTTTGAGTCTCAGGGGGTAGAATCTCCGGAGGGGGGATGATTTTGAAAAACGTTTACTAATCCGGATCGGTTGCGATTAATTAACGAATAATTCCTAGAGTATGAAAACTCGAAAATTCGAAGTCCCCACATGGCGTGTTACGTTTGGGTCACAGGGGGTGGAATCTCCGGAGGGGGGATGACTTTGAAAAAAGTTCACTGATCCGAATCGATTGCGATTAATTAGCGAATAATTCCTAGAGTATGAAAACTTGAAAATTCGAAGTCCTCACATGGCGTGTTGCGTTTGAGTCTCAGGGGGTAGAATCTCCGGAGGGGGGATGATTTTGAAAAACGTTTACTAATCCGGATCGGTTGCGATTAATTAACGAATAATTCCTAGAGTATGAAAACTCGAAAATTCGAAGTCCCCACATGGCGTGTTACGTTTGGGTCACAGGGGGTGGAATCTCCGGAGGGGGGATGACTTTGAAAAAAGTTCACTGATCCGAATCGATTGCGATTAATTAGCGAATAATTCCTAGAGTATGAAAACTTGAAAATTCGAAGTCCTCACATGGCGTGTTGCGTTTGAGTCTCAGGGGGTAGAATCTCCGGAGGGGGGATGATTTTGAAAAACGTTTACTAATCCGGATCGGTTGCGATTAATTAACGAATAATTCCTAGAGTATGAAAACTCGAAAATTCGAAGTCCCCACATGGCGTGTTACGTTTGGGTCACAGGGGGTGGAATCTCCGGAGGGGGATGACTTTAAAAAAAGTTCACTGATCCGAATCGATTGCGATTAATTAGCGAATAATTCCTAGAGTATGAAAACTTGAAAATTCGAAGTCCTCACATGGCGTGTTGCGTTTGAGTCTCAGGGGGTAGAATCTCCGGAGGGGGGAAGATTTTGAAAAACGTTTACTTATCCGGATCGGTTGCGATTAATTAACGAATAATTCCTAGAGTATGAAAACTTGAAAATTCGAAGTCCCCACATGGCGTGTTACGTTTGGGTCACAGGGGGTGGAATCTCCGGAGGGGGATGACTTTAAAAAAAGTTCACTGATCCGAATCGATTGCGATTAATTAGCGAATAATTCCTAGAGTATGAAAACTTGAAAATTCGAAGTCCTCACATGGCGTGTTGCGTTTGAGTCTCAGGGGGTAGAATCTCCGGAGGGGGGAAGATTTTGAAAAACGTTTACTTATCCGGATCGGTTGCGATTAATTAACGAATAATTCCTAGAGTATGAAAACTCGAAAATTCGAAGTCCCCACATGGCGTGTTACGTTTGGGTCACAGGGGGTGGAATCTCCGGAGGGGGGATGACTTTGAAAAAAGTTCACTGATCCGAATCGATTGCGATTAATTAGCGAATAATTCCTAGAGTATGAAAACTTGAAAATTCGAAGTCCTCACATGGCGTGTTGCGTTTGAGTCTCAGGGGGTAGAATCTCCGGAGGGGGGATGATTTTGAAAAACGTTTACTAATCCGGATCGGTTGCGATTAATTAACGAATAATTCCTAGAGTATGAAAACTCGAAAATTCGAAGTCCCCACATGGCGTGTTACGTTTGGGTCACAGGGGGTGGAATCTCCGGAGGGGGGATGACTTTGAAAAAAGTTCACTGATCCGAATCGATTGCGATTAATTAGCGAATAATTCCTAGAGTATGAAAACTTGAAAATTCGAAGTCCTCACATGGCGTGTTGCGTTTGAGTCTCAGGGGGTAGAATCTCCGGAGGGGGGATGATTTTGAAAAACGTTTACTAATCCGGATCGGTTGCGATTAATTAACGAATAATTCCTAGAGTATGAAAACTCGAAAATTCGAAGTCCCCACATGGCGTGTTACGTTTGGGTCACAGGGGGTGGAATCTCCGGAGGGGGGATGACTTTGAAAAAAGTTCACTGATCCGAATCGATTGCGATTAATTAGCGAATAATTCCTAGAGTATGAAAACTTGAAAATTCGAAGTCCTCACATGGCGTGTTGCGTTTGAGTCTCAGGGGGTAGAATCTCCGGAGGGGGGATGATTTTGAAAAACGTTTACTAATCCGGATCGGTTGCGATTAATTAACGAATAATTCCTAGAGTATGAAAACTCGAAAATTCGAAGTCCCCACATGGCGTGTTACGTTTGGGTCACAGGGGGTGGAATCTCCGGAGGGGGGATGACTTTGAAAAAAGTTCACTGATCCGAATCGATTGCGATTAATTAGCGAATAATTCCTAGAGTATGAAAACTTGAAAATTCGAAGTCCTCACATGGCGTGTTGCGTTTGAGTCTCAGGGGGTAGAATCTCCGGAGGGGGGATGATTTTGAAAAACGTTTACTAATCCGGATCGGTTGCGATTAATTAACGAATAATTCCTAGAGTATGAAAACTCGAAAATTCGAAGTCCCCACATGGCGTGTTACGTGTGGGTCACAGGGGGTGGAATCTCCGGAGGGGGGATGACTTTGAAAAAAGTTCACTGATCCGAATCGATTGCGATTAATTAGCGAATAATTCCTAGAGTATGAAAACTTGAAAATTCGAAGTCCTCACATGGCGTGTTGCGTTTGAGTCTCAGGGGGTAGAATCTCCGGAGGGGGGATGATTTTGAAAAACGTTTACTAATCCGGATCGGTTGCGATTAATTAACGAATAATTCCTAGAGTATGAAAACTCGAAAATTCGAAGTCCCCACATGGCGTGTTACGTTTGGGTCACAGGGGGTGGAATCTCCGGAGGGGGGATGACTTTGAAAAAAGTTCACTGATCCGAATCGATTGCGATTAATTAGCGAATAATTCCTAGAGTATGAAAACTTGAAAATTCGAAGTCCTCACATGGCGTGTTGCGTTTGAGTCTCAGGGGGTAGAATCTCCGGAGGGGGGATGATTTTGAAAAACGTTTACTAATCCGGATCGGTTGCGATTAATTAACGAATAATTCCTAGAGTATGAAAACTCGAAAATTCGAAGTCCCCACATGGCGTGTTACGTTTGGGTCACAGGGGGTGGAATCTCCGGAGGGGGATGACTTTAAAAAAAGTTCACTGATCCGAATCGATTGCGATTAATTAGCGAATAATTCCTAGAGTATGAAAACTTGAAAATTCGAAGTCCTCACATGGCGTGTTGCGTTTGAGTCTCAGGGGGTAGAATCTCCGGAGGGGGGAAGATTTTGAAAAACGTTTACTTATCCGGATCGGTTGCGATTAATTAACGAATAATTCCTAGAGTATGAAAACTCGAAAATTCGAAGTCCCCACATGGCGTGTTACGTTTGGGTCACAGGGGGTGGAATCTCCGGAGGGGGATGACTTTGAAAAAAGTTCACTGATCCGAATCGATTGCGATTAATTAGCGAATAATTCCTAGAGTATGAAAACTTGAAAATTCGAAGTCCTCACATGGCGTGTTGCGTTTGAGTCTCAGGGGGTAGAATCTCCGGAGGGGGGATGATTTTGAAAAACGTTTACTAATCCGGATCGGTTGCGATTAATTAACGAATAATTCCTAGAGTATGAAAACTCGAAAATTCGAAGTCCCCACATGGCGTGTTACGTTTGGGTCACAGGGGGTGGAATCTCCGGAGGGGGGATGACTTTGAAAAAAGTTCACTGATCCGAATCGATTGCGATTAATTAGCGAATAATTCCTAGAGTATGAAAACTTGAAAATTCGAAGTCCTCACATGGCGTGTTGCGTTTGAGTCTCAGGGGGTAGAATCTCCGGAGGGGGGATGATTTTGAAAAACGTTTACTAATCCGGATCGGTTGCGATTAATTAACGAATAATTCCTAGAGTATGAAAACTCGAAAATTCGAAGTCCCCACATGGCGTGTTACGTTTGGGTCACAGGGGGTGGAATCTCCGGAGGGGGGATGACTTTGAAAAAAGTTCACTGATCCGAATCGATTGCGATTAATTAGCGAATAATTCCTAGAGTATGAAAACTTGAAAATTCGAAGTCCTCACATGGCGTGTTGCGTTTGAGTCTCAGGGGGTAGAATCTCCGGAGGGGGGATGATTTTGAAAAACGTTTACTAATCCGGATCGGTTGCGATTACCTAACGAATAATTCCTAGAGTATGAAAACTCGAAAATTCGAAGTCCCCACATGGCGTGTTACGTTTGGGTCACAGGGGGTGGAATCTCCGGAGGGGGATGACTTTAAAAAAAGTTCACTGATCCGAATCGATTGCGATTAATTAGCGAATAATTCCTAGAGTATGAAAACTTGAAAATTCGAAGTCCTCACATGGCGTGTTGCGTTTGAGTCTCAGGGGGTAGAATCTCCGGAGGGGGGAAGATTTTGAAAAACGTTTACTTATCCGGATCGGTTGCGATTAATTAACGAATAATTCCTAGAGTATGAAAACTCGAAAATTCGAAGTCCCCACATGGCGTGTTACGTTTGGGTCACAGGGGGTGGAATCTCCGGAGGGGGGATGACTTTGAAAAAAGTTCACTGATCCGAATCGATTGCGATTAATTAGCGAATAATTCCTAGAGTATGAAAACTTGAAAATTCGAAGTCCTCACATGGCGTGTTGCGTTTGAGTCTCAGGGGGTAGAATCTCCGGAGGGGGGATGATTTTGAAAAACGTTTACTAATCCGGATCGGTTGCGATTACCTAACGAATAATTCCTAGAGTATGAAAACTCGAAAATTCGAAGTCCCCACATGGCGTGTTACGTTTGGGTCACAGGGGGTGGAATCTCCGGAGGGGGATGACTTTAAAAAAAGTTCACTGATCCGAATCGATTGCGATTAATTAGCGAATAATTCCTAGAGTATGAAAACTTGAAAATTCGAAGTCCTCACATGGCGTGTTGCGTTTGAGTCTCAGGGGGTAGAATCTCCGGAGGGGGGAAGATTTTGAAAAACGTTTACTTATCCGGATCGGTTGCGATTAATTAACGAATAATTCCTAGAGTATGAAAACTCGAAAATTCGAAGTCCCCACATGGCGTGTCACGTTTGGGTCACAGGGGGTGGAATCTCCGGAGGGGGGATGACTTTGAAAAAAGTTCACTGATCCGAATCGATTGCGATTAATTAGCGAATAATTCCTAGAGTATGAAAACTTGAAAATTCGAAGTCCTCACATGGCGTGTTGCGTTTGAGTCTCAGGGGGTAGAATCTCCGGAGGGGGGATGATTTTGAAAAACGTTTACTAATCCGGATCGGTTGCGATTAATTAACGAATAATTCCTAGAGTATGAAAACTCGAAAATTCGAAGTCCCCACATGGCGTGTTACGTTTGGGTCACAGGGGGTGGAATCTCCGGAGGGGGGATGACTTTGAAAAAAGTTCACTGATCCGAATCGATTGCGATTAATTAGCGAATAATTCCTAGAGTATGAAAACTTGAAAATTCGAAGTCCTCACATGGCGTGTTGCGTTTGAGTCTCAGGGGGTAGAATCTCCGGAGGGGGGATGATTTTGAAAAACGTTTACTAATCCGGATCGGTTGCGATTAATTAACGAATAATTCCTAGAGTATGAAAACTCGAAAATTCGAAGTCCCCACATGGCGTGTTACGTTTGGGTCACAGGGGGTGGAATCTCCGGAGGGGGGATGACTTTGAAAAAAGTTCACTGATCCGAATCGATTGCGATTAATTAGCGAATAATTCCTAGAGTATGAAAACTTGAAAATTCGAAGTCCTCACATGGCGTGTTGCGTTTGAGTCTCAGGGGGTAGAATCTCCGGAGGGGGGATGATTTTGAAAAACGTTTACTAATCCGGATCGGTTGCGATTAATTAACGAATAATTCCTAGAGTATGAAAACTCGAAAATTCGAAGTCCCCACATGGCGTGTTACGTTTGGGTCACAGGGGGTGGAATCTCCGGAGGGGGGATGACTTTGAAAAAAGTTCACTGATCCGAATCGATTGCGATTAATTAGCGAATAATTCCTAGAGTATGAAAACTTGAAAATTCGAAGTCCTCACATGGCGTGTTGCGTTTGAGTCTCAGGGGGTAGAATCTCCGGAGGGGGGATGATTTTGAAAAACGTTTACTAATCCGGATCGGTTGCGATTAATTAACGAATAATTCCTAGAGTATGAAAACTCGAAAATTCGAAGTCCCCACATGGCGTGTTACGTTTGGGTCACAGGGGGTGGAATCTCCGGAGGGGGGATGACTTTGAAAAAAGTTCACTGATCCGAATCGATTGCGATTAATTAGCGAATAATTCCTAGAGTATGAAAACTTGAAAATTCGAAGTCCTCACATGTCGTGTTGCGTTTGAGTCTCAGGGGGTAGAATCTCCGGAGGGGGGATGATTTTGAAAAACGTTTACTAATCCGGATCGGTTGCGATTAATTAACGAATAATTCCTAGAGTATGAAAACTCGAAAATTCGAAGTCCCCACATGGCGTGTTACGTTTGGGTCACAGGGGGTGGAATCTCCGGAGGGGGGATGACTTTGAAAAAAGTTCACTGATCCGAATCGATTGCGATTAATTAGCGAATAATTCCTAGAGTATGAAAACTTGAAAATTCGAAGTCCTCACATGGCGTGTTGCGTTTGAGTCTCAGGGGGTAGAATCTCCGGAGGGGGGATGATTTTGAAAAACGTTTACTAATCCGGATCGGTTGCGATTAATTAACGAATAATTCCTAGAGTATGAAAACTCGAAAATTCGAAGTCCCCACATGGCGTGTTACGTTTGGGTCACAGGGGGTGGAATCTCCGGAGGGGGATGACTTTAAAAAAAGTTCACTGATCCGAATCGATTGCGATTAATTAGCGAATAATTCCTAGAGTATGAAAACTTGAAAATTCGAAGTCCTCACATGGCGTGTTGCGTTTGAGTCTCAGGGGGTAGAATCTCCGGAGGGGGGAAGATTTTGAAAAACGTTTACTTATCCGGATCGGTTGCGATTAATTAACGAATAATTCCTAGAGTATGAAAACTTGAAAATTCGAAGTCCCCACATGGCGTGTTACGTTTGGGTCACAGGGGGTGGAATCTCCGGAGGGGGATGACTTTAAAAAAAGTTCACTGATCCGAATCGATTGCGATTAATTAGCGAATAATTCCTAGAGTATGAAAACTTGAAAATTCGAAGTCCTCACATGGCGTGTTGCGTTTGAGTCTCAGGGGGTAGAATCTCCGGAGGGGGGAAGATTTTGAAAAACGTTTACTTATCCGGATCGGTTGCGATTAATTAACGAATAATTCCTAGAGTATGAAAACTCGAAAATTCGAAGTCCCCACATGGCGTGTTACGTTTGGGTCACAGGGGGTGGAATCTCCGGAGGGGGGATGACTTTGAAAAAAGTTCACTGATCCGAATCGATTGCGATTAATTAGCGAATAATTCCTAGAGTATGAAAACTTGAAAATTCGAAGTCCTCACATGGCGTGTTGCGTTTGAGTCTCAGGGGGTAGAATCTCCGGAGGGGGGATGATTTTGAAAAACGTTTACTAATCCGGATCGGTTGCGATTAATTAACGAATAATTCCTAGAGTATGAAAACTCGAAAATTCGAAGTCCCCACATGGCGTGTTACGTTTGGGTCACAGGGGGTGGAATCTCCGGAGGGGGGATGACTTTGAAAAAAGTTCACTGATCCGAATCGATTGCGATTAATTAGCGAATAATTCCTAGAGTATGAAAACTTGAAAATTCGAAGTCCTCACATGGCGTGTTGCGTTTGAGTCTCAGGGGGTAGAATCTCCGGAGGGGGGATGATTTTGAAAAACGTTTACTAATCCGGATCGGTTGCGATTAATTAACGAATAATTCCTAGAGTATGAAAACTCGAAAATTCGAAGTCCCCACATGGCGTGTTACGTTTGGGTCACAGGGGGTGGAATCTCCGGAGGGGGGATGACTTTGAAAAAAGTTCACTGATCCGAATCGATTGCGATTAATTAGCGAATAATTCCTAGAGTATGAAAACTTGAAAATTCGAAGTCCTCACATGGCGTGTTGCGTTTGAGTCTCAGGGGGTAGAATCTCCGGAGGGGGGATGATTTTGAAAAACGTTTACTAATCCGGATCGGTTGCGATTAATTAACGAATAATTCCTAGAGTATGAAAACTCGAAAATTCGAAGTCCCCACATGGCGTGTTACGTTTGGGTCACAGGGGGTGGAATCTCCGGAGGGGGGATGACTTTGAAAAAAGTTCACTGATCCGAATCGATTGCGATTAATTAGCGAATAATTCCTAGAGTATGAAAACTTGAAAATTCGAAGTCCTTACATGGCGTGTTGCGTTTGAGTCTCAGGGGGTAGAATCTCCGGAGGGGGGATGATTTTGAAAAACGTTTACTAATCCGGATCGGTTGCGATTAATTAACGAATAATTCCTAGAGTATGAAAACTCGAAAATTCGAAGTCCCCACATGGCGTGTTACGTTTGGGTCACAGGGGGTGGAATCTCCGGAGGGGGGATGACTTTGAAAAAAGTTCACTGATCCGAATCGATTGCGATTAATTAG
Source organism: Tenthredo mesomela (assembly GCA_943736025.1). Taxonomy (NCBI): domain Eukaryota; kingdom Metazoa; phylum Arthropoda; class Insecta; order Hymenoptera; family Tenthredinidae; genus Tenthredo; species Tenthredo mesomela. The sequence goes on from OX031018.1 coordinate 22,757,282, forward strand.
CGAATAATTCCTAGAGTATGAAAACTTGAAAATTCGAAGTCCTCACATGGCGTGTTGCGTTTGAGTCTCAGGGGGTAGAATCTCCGGAGGGGGGATGATTTTGAAGAACGTTTACTAATCCGGATCGGTTGCGATTAATTAACGAATAATTCCTAGAGTATGAAAACTCGAAAATTCGAAGTCCCCACATGGCGTGTTACGTTTAGGTCACAGGGGGTGGAATCTCCGGAGGGGGGATGACTTTGAAAAAAGTTCACTGATCCGAATCGATTGCGATTAATTAGCGAATAATTCCTAGAGTATGAAAACTTGAAAATTCGAAGTCCTCACATGGCGTGTTGCGTTTGAGTCTCAGGGGGTAGAATCTCCGGAGGGGGGATGATTTTGAAAAACGTTTACTAATCCGGATCGGTTGCGATTAATTAACGAATAATTCCTAGAGTATGAAAACTCGAAAATTCGAAGTCCCCACATGGCGTGTTACGTTTGGGTCACAGGGGGTGGAATCTCCGGAGGGGGATGACTTTAAAAAAAGTTCACTGATCCGAATCGATTGCGATTAATTAGCGAATAATTCCTAGAGTATGAAAACTTGAAAATTCGAAGTCCTCACATGGCGTGTTGCGTTTGAGTCTCAGGGGGTAGAATCTCCGGAGGGGGGAAGATTTTGAAAAACGTTTACTAATCCGGATCGGTTGCGATTAATTAACGAATAATTCCTAGAGTATGAAAACTTGAAAATTCGAAGTCCCCACATGGCGTGTTACGTTTGGGTCACAGGGGGTGGAATCTCCGGAGGGGGATGACTTTAAAAAAAGTTCACTGATCCGAATCGATTGCGATTAATTAGCGAATAATTCCTAGAGTATGAAAACTTGAAAATTCGAAGTCCTCACATGGCGTGTTGCGTTTGAGTCTCAGGGGGTAGAATCTCCGGAGGGGGGAAGATTTTGAAAAACGTTTACTTATCCGGATCGGTTGCGATTAATTAACGAATAATTCCTAGAGTATGAAAACTCGAAAATTCGAAGTCCCCACATGGCGTGTTACGTTTGGGTCACAGGGGGTGGAATCTCCGGAGGGGGGATGACTTTGAAAAAAGTTCACTGATCCGAATCGATTGCGATTAATTAGCGAATAATTCCTAGAGTATGAAAACTTGAAAATTCGAAGTCCTCACATGGCGTGTTGCGTTTGAGTCTCAGGGGGTAGAATCTCCGGAGGGGGGATGATTTTGAAAAACGTTTACTAATCCGGATCGGTTGCGATTAATTAACGAATAATTCCTAGAGTATGAAAACTCGAAAATTCGAAGTCCCCACATGGCGTGTTACGTTTGGGTCACAGGGGGTGGAATCTCCGGAGGGGGGATGACTTTGAAAAAAGTTCACTGATCCGAATCGATTGCGATTAATTAGCGAATAATTCCTAGAGTATGAAAACTTGAAAATTCGAAGTCCTCACATGGCGTGTTGCGTTTGAGTCTCAGGGGGTAGAATCTCCGGAGGGGGGATGATTTTGAAAAACGTTTACTAATCCGGATCGGTTGCGATTAATTAACGAATAATTCCTAGAGTATGAAAACTCGAAAATTCGAAGTCCCCACATGGCGTGTTACGTTTGGGTCACAGGGGGTGGAATCTCCGGAGGGGGGATGACTTTGAAAAAAGTTCACTGATCCGAATCGATTGCGATTAATTAGCGAATAATTCCTAGAGTATGAAAACTTGAAAATTCGAAGTCCTCACATGGCGTGTTGCGTTTGAGTCTCAGGGGGTAGAATCTCCGGAGGGGGGATGATTTTGAAAAACGTTTACTAATCCGGATCGGTTGCGATTAATTAACGAATAATTCCTAGAGTATGAAAACTCGAAAATTCGAAGTCCCCACATGGCGTGTTACGTTTGGGTCACAGGGGGTGGAATCTCCGGAGGGGGGATGACTTTGAAAAAAGTTCACTGATCCGAATCGATTGCGATTAATTAGCGAATAATTCCTAGAGTATGAAAACTTGAAAATTCGAAGTCCTCACATGGCGTGTTGCGTTTGAGTCTCAGGGGGTAGAATCTCCGGAGGGGGGATGATTTTGAAAAACGTTTACTAATCCGGATCGGTTGCGATTAATTAACGAATAATTCCTAGAGTATGAAAACTCGAAAATTCGAAGTCCCCACATGGCGTGTTACGTTTGGGTCACAGGGGGTGGAATCTCCGGAGGGGGGATGACTTTGAAAAAAGTTCACTGATCCGAATCGATTGCGATTAATTAGCGAATAATTCCTAGAGTATGAAAACTTGAAAATTCGAAGTCCTCACATGGCGTGTTGCGTTTGAGTCTCAGGGGGTAGAATCTCCGGAGGGGGGATGATTTTGAAAAACGTTTACTAATCCGGATCGGTTGCGATTACCTAACGAATAATTCCTAGAGTATGAAAACTCGAAAATTCGAAGTCCCCACATGGCGTGTTACGTTTGGGTCACAGGGGGTGGAATCTCCGGAGGGGGATGACTTTAAAAAAAGTTCACTGATCCGAATCGATTGCGATTAATTAGCGAATAATTCATAGAGTATGAAAACTTGAAAATTCGAAGTCCTCACATGGCGTGTTGCGTTTGAGTCTCAGGGGGTAGAATCTCCGGAGGGGGGAAGATTTTGAAAAACGTTTACTTATCCGGATCGGTTGCGATTAATTAACGAATAATTCCTAGAGTATGAAAACTCGAAAATTCGAAGTCCCCACATGGCGTGTTACGTTTGGGTCACAGGGGGTGGAATCTCCGGAGGGGGGATGACTTTGAAAAAAGTTCACTGATCCGAATCGATTGCGATTAATTAGCGAATAATTCCTAGAGTATGAAAACTTGAAAATTCGAAGTCCTCACATGGCGTGTTGCGTTTGAGTCTCAGGGGGTAGAATCTCCGGAGGGGGGATGATTTTGAAAAACGTTTACTAATCCGGATCGGTTGCGATTAATTAACGAATAATTCCTAGAGTATGAAAACTCGAAAATTCGAAGTCCCCACATGGCGTGTTACGTTTGGGTCACAGGGGGTGGAATCTCCGGAGGGGGGATGACTTTGAAAAAAGTTCACTGATCCGAATCGATTGCGATTAATTAGCGAATAATTCCTAGAGTATGAAAACTTGAAAATTCGAAGTCCTCACATGGCGTGTTGCGTTTGAGTCTCAGGGGGTAGAATCTCCGGAGGGGGGATGATTTTGAAAAACGTTTACTAATCCGGATCGGTTGCGATTAATTAACGAATAATTCCTAGAGTATGAAAACTCGAAAATTCGAAGTCCCCACATGGCGTGTTACGTTTGGGTCACAGGGGGTGGAATCTCCGGAGGGGGATGACTTTAAAAAAAGTTCACTGATCCGAATCGATTGCGATTAATTAGCGAATAATTCCTAGAGTATGAAAACTTGAAAATTCGAAGTCCTCACATGGCGTGTTGCGTTTGAGTCTCAGGGGGTAGAATCTCCGGAGGGGGGAAGATTTTGAAAAACGTTTACTTATCCGGATCGGTTGCGATTAATTAACGAATAATTCCTAGAGTATGAAAACTCGAAAATTCGAAGTCCCCACATGGCGTGTTACGTTTGGGTCACAGGGGGTGGAATCTCCGGAGGGGGGATGACTTTGAAAAAAGTTCACTGATCCGAATCGATTGCGATTAATTAGCGAATAATTCCTAGAGTATGAAAACTTGAAAATTCGAAGTCCTCACATGGCGTGTTGCGTTTGAGTCTCAGGGGGTAGAATCTCCGGAGGGGGGATGATTTTGAAAAACGTTTACTAATCCGGATCGGTTGCGATTAATTAACGAATAATTCCTAGAGTATGAAAACTCGAAAATTCGAAGTCCCCACATGGCGTGTTACGTTTGGGTCACAGGGGGTGGAATCTCCGGAGGGGGGATGACTTTGAAAAAAGTTCACTGATCCGAATCGATTGCGATTAATTAGCGAATAATTCCTAGAGTATGAAAACTTGAAAATTCGAAGTCCTCACATGGCGTGTTGCGTTTGAGTCTCAGGGGGTAGAATCTCCGGAGGGGGGATGATTTTGAAAAACGTTTACTAATCCGGATCGGTTGCGATTAATTAACGAATAATTCCTAGAGTATGAAAACTCGAAAATTCGAAGTCCCCACATGGCGTGTTACGTTTGGGTCACAGGGGGTGGAATCTCCGGAGGGGGGATGACTTTGAAAAAAGTTCACTGATCCGAATCGATTGCGATTAATTAGCGAATAATTCCTAGAGTATGAAAACTTGAAAATTCGAAGTCCTCACATGGCGTGTTGCGTTTGAGTCTCAGGGGGTAGAATCTCCGGAGGGGGGATGATTTTGAAAAACGTTTACTAATCCGGATCGGTTGCGATTAATTAACGAATAATTCCTAGAGTATGAAAACTCGAAAATTCGAAGTCCCCACATGGCGTGTTACGTTTGGGTCACAGGGGGTGGAATCTCCGGAGGGGGGATGACTTTGAAAAAAGTTCACTGATCCGAATCGATTGCGATTAATTAGCGAATAATTCCTAGAGTATGCAAACTTGAAAATTCGAAGTCCTCACATGGCGTGTTGCGTTTGAGTCTCAGGGGGTAGAATCTCCGGAGGGGGGATGATTTTGAAAAACGTTTACTAATCCGGATCGGTTGCGATTACCTAACGAATAATTCCTAGAGTATGAAAACTCGAAAATTCGAAGTCCCCACATGGCGTGTTACGTTTGGGTCACAGGGGGTGGAATCTCCGGAGGGGGATGACTTTAAAAAAAGTTCACTGATCCGAATCGATTGCGATTAATTAGCGAATAATTCCTAGAGTATGAAAACTTGAAAATTCGAAGTCCTCACATGGCGTGTTGCGTTTGAGTCTCAGGGGGTAGAATCTCCGGAGGGGGGAAGATTTTGAAAAACGTTTACTTATCCGGATCGGTTGCGATTAATTAACGAATAATTCCTAGAGTATGAAAACTCGAAAATTCGAAGTCCCCACATGGCGTGTTACGTTTGGGTCACAGGGGGTAGAATCTCCGGAGGGGGGATGACTTTGAAAAAAGTTCACTGATCCGAATCGATTGCGATTAATTAGCGAATAATTCCTAGAGTATGAAAACTTGAAAATTCGAAGTCCTCACATGGCGTGTTGCGTTTGAGTCTCAGGGGGTAGAATCTCCGGAGGGGGGATGATTTTGAAAAACGTTTACTAATCCGGATCGGTTGCGATTAATTAACGAATAATTCCTAGAGTATGAAAACTCGAAAATTCGAAGTCCCCACATGGCGTGTTACGTTTGGGTCACAGGGGGTGGAATCTCCGGAGGGGGGATGACTTTGAAAAAAGTTCACTGATCCGAATCGATTGCGATTAATTAGCGAATAATTCCTAGAGTATGAAAACTTGAAAATTCGAAGTCCTCACATGGCGTGTTGCGTTTGAGTCTCAGGGGGTAGAATCTCCGGAGGGGGGATGATTTTGAAAAACGTTTACTAATCCGGATCGGTTGCGATTAATTAACGAATAATTCCTAGAGTATGAAAACTCGAAAATTCGAAGTCCCCACATGGCGTGTTACGTTTGGGTCACAGGGGGTGGAATCTCCGGAGGGGGGATGACTTTGAAAAAAGTTCACTGATCCGAATCGATTGCGATTAATTAGCGAATAATTCCTAGAGTATGAAAACTTGAAAATTCGAAGTCCTCACATGGCGTGTTGCGTTTGAGTCTCAGGGGGTAGAATCTCCGGAGGGGGGATGATTTTGAAAAACGTTTACTAATCCGGATCGGTTGCGATTAATTAACGAATAATTCCTAGAGTATGAAAACTCGAAAATTCGAAGTCCCCACATGGCGTGTTACGTTTGGGTCACAGGGGGTGGAATCTCCGGAGGGGGGATGACTTTGAAAAAAGTTCACTGATCCGAATCGATTGCGATTAATTAGCGAATAATTCCTAGAGTATGAAAACTTGAAAATTCGAAGTCCTCACATGGCGTGTTGCGTTTGAGTCTCAGGGGGTAGAATCTCCGGAGGGGGGATGATTTTGAAAAACGTTTACTAATCCGGATCGGTTGCGATTAATTAACGAATAATTCCTAGAGTATGAAAACTCGAAAATTCGAAGTCCCCACATGGCGTGTTACGTTTGGGTCACAGGGGGTGGAATCTCCGGAGGGGGGATGACTTTGAAAAAAGTTCACTGATCCGAATCGATTGCGATTAATTAGCGAATAATTCCTAGAGTATGAAAACTTGAAAATTCGAAGTCCTCACATGGCGTGTTGCGTTTGAGTCTCAGGGGGTAGAATCTCCGGAGGGGGGATGATTTTGAAAAACGTTTACTAATCCGGATCGGTTGCGATTAATTAACGAATAATTCCTAGAGTATGAAAACTCGAAAATTCGAAGTCCCCACATGGCGTGTTACGTTTGGGTCACAGGGGGTGGAATCTCCGGAGGGGGGATGACTTTGAAAAAAGTTCACTGATCCGAATCGATTGCGATTAATTAGCGAATAATTCCTAGAGTATGAAAACTTGAAAATTCGAAGTCCTCACATGGCGTGTTGCGTTTGAGTCTCAGGGGGTAGAATCTCCGGAGGGGGGATGATTTTGAAAAACGTTTACTAATCCGGATCGGTTGCGATTAATTAACGAATAATTCCTAGAGTATGAAAACTCGAAAATTCGAAGTCCCCACATGGCGTGTTACGTTTGGGTCACAGGGGGTGGAATCTCCGGAGGGGGGATGACTTTGAAAAAAGTTCACTGATCCGAATCGATTGCGATTAATTAGCGAATAATTCCTAGAGTATGAAAACTTGAAAATTCGAAGTCCTCACATGGCGTGTTGCGTTTGAGTCTCAGGGGGTAGAATCTCCGGAGGGGGGATGATTTTGAAAAACGTTTACTAATCCGGATCGGTTGCGATTAATTAACGAATAATTCCTAGAGTATGAAAACTCGAAAATTCGAAGTCCCCACATGGCGTGTTACGTTTGGGTCACAGGGGGTGGAATCTCCGGAGGGGGGATGACTTTGAAAAAAGTTCACTGATCCGAATCGATTGCGATTAATTAGCGAATAATTCCTAGAGTATGAAAACTTGAAAATTCGAAGTCCTCACATGGCGTGTTGCGTTTGAGTCTCAGGGGGTAGAATCTCCGGAGGGGGGATGATTTTGAAAAACGTTTACTAATCCGGATCGGTTGCGATTAATTAACGAATAATTCCTAGAGTATGAAAACTCGAAAATTCGAAGTCCCCACATGGCGTGTTACGTTTGGGTCACAGGGGGTGGAATCTCCGGAGGGGGGATGACTTTGAAAAAAGTTCACTGATCCGAATCGATTGCGATTAATTAGCGAATAATTCCTAGAGTATGCAAACTTGAAAATTCGAAGTCCTCACATGGCGTGTTGCGTTTGAGTCTCAGGGGGTAGAATCTCCGGAGGGGGGATGATTTTGAAAAACGTTTACTAATCCGGATCGGTTGCGATTACCTAACGAATAATTCCTAGAGTATGAAAACTCGAAAATTCGAAGTCCCCACATGGCGTGTTACGTTTGGGTCACAGGGGGTGGAATCTCCGGAGGGGGATGACTTTAAAAAAAGTTCACTGATCCGAATCGATTGCGATTAATTAGCGAATAATTCCTAGAGTATGAAAACTTGAAAATTCGAAGTCCTCACATGGCGTGTTGCGTTTGAGTCTCAGGGGGTAGAATCTCCGGAGGGGGGAAGATTTTGAAAAACGTTTACTTATCCGGATCGGTTGCGATTAATTAACGAATAATTCCTAGAGTATGAAAACTCGAAAATTCGAAGTCCCCACATGGCGTGTTACGTTTGGGTCACAGGGGGTAGAATCTCCGGAGGGGGGATGACTTTGAAAAAAGTTCACTGATCCGAATCGATTGCGATTAATTAGCGAATAATTCCTAGAGTATGAAAACTTGAAAATTCGAAGTCCTCACATGGCGTGTTGCGTTTGAGTCTCAGGGGGTAGAATCTCCGGAGGGGGGATGATTTTGAAAAACGTTTACTAATCCGGATCGGTTGCGATTAATTAACGAATAATTCCTAGAGTATGAAAACTCGAAAATTCGAAGTCCCCACATGGCGTGTTACGTTTGGGTCACAGGGGGTGGAATCTCCGGAGGGGGGATGACTTTGAAAAAAGTTCACTGATCCGAATCGATTGCGATTAATTAGCGAATAATTCCTAGAGTATGAAAACTTGAAAATTCGAAGTCCTCACATGGCGTGTTGCGTTTGAGTCTCAGGGGGTAGAATCTCCGGAGGGGGGATGATTTTGAAAAACGTTTACTAATCCGGATCGGTTGCGATTAATTAACGAATAATTCCTAGAGTATGAAAACTCGAAAATTCGAAGTCCCCACATGGCGTGTTACGTTTGGGTCACAGGGGGTGGAATCTCCGGAGGGGGGATGACTTTGAAAAAAGTTCACTGATCCGAATCGATTGCGATTAATTAGCGAATAATTCCTAGAGTATGCAAACTTGAAAATTCGAAGTCCTCACATGGCGTGTTGCGTTTGAGTCTCAGGGGGTAGAATCTCCGGAGGGGGGATGATTTTGAAAAACGTTTACTAATCCGGATCGGTTGCGATTACCTAACGAATAATTCCTAGAGTATGAAAACTCGAAAATTCGAAGTCCCCACATGGCGTGTTACGTTTGGGTCACAGGGGGTGGAATCTCCGGAGGGGGATGACTTTAAAAAAAGTTCACTGATCCGAATCGATTGCGATTAATTAGCGAATAATTCCTAGAGTATGAAAACTTGAAAATTCGAAGTCCTCACATGGCGTGTTGCGTTTGAGTCTCAGGGGGTAGAATCTCCGGAGGGGGGAAGATTTTGAAAAACGTTTACTTATCCGGATCGGTTGCGATTAATTAACGAATAATTCCTAGAGTATGAAAACTCGAAAATTCGAAGTCCCCACATGGCGTGTTACGTTTGGGTCACAGGGGGTAGAATCTCCGGAGGGGGGATGACTTTGAAAAAAGTTCACTGATCCGAATCGATTGCGATTAATTAGCGAATAATTCCTAGAGTATGAAAACTTGAAAATTCGAAGTCCTCACATGGCGTGTTGCGTTTGAGTCTCAGGGGGTAGAATCTCCGGAGGGGGGATGATTTTGAAAAACGTTTACTAATCCGGATCGGTTGCGATTAATTAACGAATAATTCCTAGAGTATGAAAACTCGAAAATTCGAAGTCCCCACATGGCGTGTTACGTTTGGGTCACAGGGGGTGGAATCTCCGGAGGGGGGATGACTTTGAAAAAAGTTCACTGATCCGAATCGATTGCGATTAATTAGCGAATAATTCCTAGAGTATGAAAACTTGAAAATTCGAAGTCCTCACATGGCGTGTTGCGTTTGAGTCTCAGGGGGTAGAATCTCCGGAGGGGGGATGATTTTGAAAAACGTTTACTAATCCGGATCGGTTGCGATTAATTAACGAATAATTCCTAGAGTATGAAAACTCGAAAATTCGAAGTCCCCACATGGCGTGTTACGTTTGGGTCACAGGGGGTGGAATCTCCGGAGGGGGGATGACTTTGAAAAAAGTTCACTGATCCGAATCGATTGCGATTAATTAGCGAATAATTCCTAGAGTATGAAAACTTGAAAATTCGAAGTCCTCACATGGCGTGTTGCGTTTGAGTCTCAGGGGGTAGAATCTCCGGAGGGGGGATGATTTTGAAAAACGTTTACTAATCCGGATCGGTTGCGATTAATTAACGAATAATTCCTAGAGTATGAAAACTCGAAAATTCGAAGTCCCCACATGGCGTGTTACGTTTGGGTCACAGGGGGTGGAATCTCCGGAGGGGGGATGACTTTGAAAAAAGTTCACTGATCCGAATCGATTGCGATTAATTAGCGAATAATTCCTAGAGTATGAAAACTTGAAAATTCGAAGTCCTCACATGGCGTGTTGCGTTTGAGTCTCAGGGGGTAGAATCTCCGGAGGGGGGATGATTTTGAAAAACGTTTACTAATCCGGATCGGTTGCGATTAATTAACGAATAATTCCTAGAGTATGAAAACTCGAAAATTCGAAGTCCCCACATGGCGTGTTACGTTTGGGTCACAGGGGGTGGAATCTCCGGAGGGGGGATGACTTTGAAAAAAGTTCACTGATCCGAATCGATTGCGATTAATTAGCGAATAATTCCTAGAGTATGAAAACTTGAAAATTCGAAGTCCTCACATGGCGTGTTGCGTTTGAGTCTCAGGGGGTAGAATCTCCGGAGGGGGGATGATTTTGAAAAACGTTTACTAATCCGGATCGGTTGCGATTAATTAACGAATAATTCCTAGAGTATGAAAACTCGAAAATTCGAAGTCCCCACATGGCGTGTTACGTTTGGGTCACAGGGGGTGGAATCTCCGGAGGGGGGATGACTTTGAAAAAAGTTCACTGATCCGAATCGATTGCGATTAATTAGCGAATAATTCCTAGAGTATGAAAACTTGAAAATTCGAAGTCCTCACATGGCGTGTTGCGTTTGAGTCTCAGGGGGTAGAATCTCCGGAGGGGGGATGATTTTGAAAAACGTTTACTAATCCGGATCGGTTGCGATTAATTAACGAATAATTCCTAGAGTATGAAAACTCGAAAATTCGAAGTCCCCACATGGCGTGTTACGTTTGGGTCACAGGGGGTGGAATCTCCGGAGGGGGGATGACTTTGAAAAAAGTTCACTGATCCGAATCGATTGCGATTAATTAGCGAATAATTCCTAGAGTATGAAAACTTGAAAATTCGAAGTCCTCACATGGCGTGTTGCGTTTGAGTCTCAGGGGGTAGAATCTCCGGAGGGGGGATGATTTTGAAAAACGTTTACTAATCCGGATCGGTTGCGATTAATTAACGAATAATTCCTAGAGTATGAAAACTCGAAAATTCGAAGTCCCCACATGGCGTGTTACGTTTGGGTCACAGGGGGTGGAATCTCCGGAGGGGGGATGACTTTGAAAAAAGTTCACTGATCCGAATCGATTGCGATTAATTAGCGAATAATTCCTAGAGTATGAAAACTTGAAAATTCGAAGTCCTCACATGGCGTGTTGCGTTTGAGTCTCAGGGGGTAGAATCTCCGGAGGGGGGATGATTTTGAAAAACGTTTACTAATCCGGATCGGTTGCGATTAATTAACGAATAATTCCTAGAGTATGAAAACTCGAAAATTCGAAGTCCCCACATGGCGTGTTACGTTTGGGTCACAGGGGGTGGAATCTCCGGAGGGGGGATGACTTTGAAAAAAGTTCACTGATCCGAATCGATTGCGATTAATTAGCGAATAATTCCTAGAGTATGCAAACTTGAAAATTCGAAGTCCTCACATGGCGTGTTGCGTTTGAGTCTCAGGGGGTAGAATCTCCGGAGGGGGGATGATTTTGAAAAACGTTTACTAATCCGGATCGGTTGCGATTACCTAACGAATAATTCCTAGAGTATGAAAACTCGAAAATTCGAAGTCCCCACATGGCGTGTTACGTTTGGGTCACAGGGGGTGGAATCTCCGGAGGGGGATGACTTTAAAAAAAGTTCACTGATCCGAATCGATTGCGATTAATTAGCGAATAATTCCTAGAGTATGAAAACTTGAAAATTCGAAGTCCTCACATGGCGTGTTGCGTTTGAGTCTCAGGGGGTAGAATCTCCGGAGGGGGGAAGATTTTGAAAAACGTTTACTTATCCGGATCGGTTGCGATTAATTAACGAATAATTCCTAGAGTATGAAAACTCGAAAATTCGAAGTCCCCACATGGCGTGTTACGTTTGGGTCACAGGGGGTAGAATCTCCGGAGGGGGGATGACTTTGAAAAAAGTTCACTGATCCGAATCGATTGCGATTAATTAGCGAATAATTCCTAGAGTATGAAAACTTGAAAATTCGAAGTCCTCACATGGCGTGTTGCGTTTGAGTCTCAGGGGGTAGAATCTCCGGAGGGGGGATGATTTTGAAAAACGTTTACTAATCCGGATCGGTTGCGATTAATTAACGAATAATTCCTAGAGTATGAAAACTCGAAAATTCGAAGTCCCCACATGGCGTGTTACGTTTGGGTCACAGGGGGTGGAATCTCCGGAGGGGGGATGACTTTGAAAAAAGTTCACTGATCCGAATCGATTGCGATTAATTAGCGAATAATTCCTAGAGTATGAAAACTTGAAAATTCGAAGTCCTCACATGGCGTGTTGCGTTTGAGTCTCAGGGGGTAGAATCTCCGGAGGGGGGATGATTTTGAAAAACGTTTACTAATCCGGATCGGTTGCGATTAATTAACGAATAATTCCTAGAGTATGAAAACTCGAAAATTCGAAGTCCCCACATGGCGTGTTACGTTTGGGTCACAGGGGGTGGAATCTCCGGAGGGGGGATGACTTTGAAAAAAGTTCACTGATCCGAATCGATTGCGATTAATTAGCGAATAATTCCTAGAGTATGAAAACTTGAAAATTCGAAGTCCTCACATGGCGTGTTGCGTTTGAGTCTCAGGGGGTAGAATCTCCGGAGGGGGGATGATTTTGAAAAACGTTTACTAATCCGGATCGGTTGCGATTACCTAACGAATAATTCCTAGAGTATGAAAACTCGAAAATTCGAAGTCCCCACATGGCGTGTTACGTTTGGGTCACAGGGGGTGGAATCTCCGGAGGGGGATGACTTTAAAAAAAGTTCACTGATCCGAATCGATTGCGATTAATTAGCGAATAATTCATAGAGTATGAAAACTTGAAAATTCGAAGTCCTCACATGGCGTGTTGCGTTTGAGTCTCAGGGGGTAGAATCTCCGGAGGGGGGATGATTTTGAAAAACGTTTACTAATCCGGATCGGTTGCGATTACCTAACGAATAATTCCTAGAGTATGAAAACTCGAAAATTCGAAGTCCCCACATGGCGTGTTACGTTTGGGTCACAGGGGGTGGAATCTCCGGAGGGGGATGACTTTAAAAAAAGTTCACTGATCCGAATCGATTGCGATTAATTAGCGAATAATTCCTAGAGTATGAAAACTTGAAAATTCGAAGTCCTCACATGGCGTGTTGCGTTTGAGTCTCAGGGGGTAGAATCTCCGGAGGGGGGAAGATTTTGAAAAACGTTTACTTATCCGGATCGGTTGCGATTAATTAACGAATAATTCCTAGAGTATGAAAACTCGAAAATTCGAAGTCCCCACATGGCGTGTTACGTTTGGGTCACAGGGGGTGGAATCTCCGGAGGGGGGATGACTTTGAAAAAAGTTCACTGATCCGAATCGATTGCGATTAATTAGCGAATAATTCCTAGAGTATGAAAACTTGAAAATTCGAAGTCCTCACATGGCGTGTTGCGTTTGAGTCTCAGGGGGTAGAATCTCCGGAGGGGGGATGATTTTGAAAAACGTTTACTAATCCGGATCGGTTGCGATTAATTAACGAATAATTCCTAGAGTATGAAAACTCGAAAATTCGAAGTCCCCACATGGCGTGTTACGTTTGGGTCACAGGGGGTGGAATCTCCGGAGGGGGGATGACTTTGAAAAAAGTTCACTGATCCGAATCGATTGCGATTAATTAGCGAATAATTCCTAGAGTATGAAAACTTGAAAATTCGAAGTCCTCACATGGCGTGTTGCGTTTGAGTCTCAGGGGGTAGAATCTCCGGAGGGGGGATGATTTTGAAAAACGTTTACTAATCCGGATCGGTTGCGATTAATTAACGAATAATTCCTAGAGTATGAAAACTCGAAAATTCGAAGTCCCCACATGGCGTGTTACGTTTGGGTCACAGGGGGTGGAATCTCCGGAGGGGGGATGACTTTGAAAAAAGTTCACTGATCCGAATCGATTGCGATTAATTAGCGAATAATTCCTAGAGTATGAAAACTTGAAAATTCGAAGTCCTCACATGGCGTGTTGCGTTTGAGTCTCAGGGGGTAGAATCTCCGGAGGGGGGATGATTTTGAAAAACGTTTACTAATCCGGATCGGTTGCGATTAATTAACGAATAATTCCTAGAGTATGAAAACTCGAAAATTCGAAGTCCCCACATGGCGTGTTACGTTTGGGTCACAGGGGGTGGAATCTCCGGAGGGGGGATGACTTTGAAAAAAGTTCACTGATCCGAATCGATTGCGATTAATTAGCGAATAATTCCTAGAGTATGAAAACTTGAAAATTCGAAGTCCTCACATGGCGTGTTGCGTTTGAGTCTCAGGGGGTAGAATCTCCGGAGAAGGGGATGATTTTGAAAAACGTTTACTAATCCGGATCGGTTGCGATTACCTAACGAATAATTCCTAGAGTATGAAAACTCGAAAATTCGAAGTCCCCACATGGCGTGTTACGTTTGGGTCACAGGGGGTGGAATCTCCGGAGGGGGATGACTTTAAAAAAAGTTCACTGATCCGAATCGATTGCGATTAATTAGCGAATAATTCATAGAGTATGAAAACTTGAAAATTCGAAGTCCTCACATGGCGTGTTGCGTTTGAGTCTCAGGGGGTAGAATCTCCGGAGGGGGGAAGATTTTGAAAAACGTTTACTTATCCGGATCGGTTGCGATTAATTAACGAATAATTCCTAGAGTATGAAAACTCGAAAATTCGAAGTCCCCACATGGCGTGTTACGTTTGGGTCACAGGGGGTGGAATCTCCGGAGGGGGGATGACTTTGAAAAAAGTTCACTGATCCGAATCGATTGCGATTAATTAGCGAATAATTCCTAGAGTATGAAAACTTGAAAATTCGAAGTCCTCACATGGCGTGTTGCGTTTGAGTCTCAGGGGGTAGAATCTCCGGAGGGGGGATGATTTTGAAAAACGTTTACTAATCCGGATCGGTTGCGATTAATTAACGAATAATTCCTAGAGTATGAAAACTCGAAAATTCGAAGTCCCCACATGGCGTGTTACGTTTGGGTCACAGGGGGTGGAATCTCCGGAGGGGGGATGACTTTGAAAAAAGTTCACTGATCCGAATCGATTGCGATTAATTAGCGAATAATTCCTAGAGTATGCAAACTTGAAAATTCGAAGTCCTCACATGGCGTGTTGCGTTTGAGTCTCAGGGGGTAGAATCTCCGGAGGGGGGATGATTTTGAAAAACGTTTACTAATCCGGATCGGTTGCGATTACCTAACGAATAATTCCTAGAGTATGAAAACTCGAAAATTCGAAGTCCCCACATGGCGTGTTACGTTTGGGTCACAGGGGGTGGAATCTCCGGAGGGGGATGACTTTAAAAAAAGTTCACTGATCCGAATCGATTGCGATTAATTAGCGAATAATTCCTAGAGTATGAAAACTTGAAAATTCGAAGTCCTCACATGGCGTGTTGCGTTTGAGTCTCAGGGGGTAGAATCTCCGGAGGGGGGAAGATTTTGAAAAACGTTTACTTATCCGGATCGGTTGCGATTAATTAACGAATAATTCCTAGAGTATGAAAACTCGAAAATTCGAAGTCCCCACATGGCGTGTTACGTTTGGGTCACAGGGGGTAGAATCTCCGGAGGGGGGATGACTTTGAAAAAAGTTCACTGATCCGAATCGATTGCGATTAATTAGCGAATAATTCCTAGAGTATGAAAACTTGAAAATTCGAAGTCCTCACATGGCGTGTTGCGTTTGAGTCTCAGGGGGTAGAATCTCCGGAGGGGGGATGATTTTGAAAAACGTTTACTAATCCGGATCGGTTGCGATTAATTAACGAATAATTCCTAGAGTATGAAAACTCGAAAATTCGAAGTCCCCACATGGCGTGTTACGTTTGGGTCACAGGGGGTGGAATCTCCGGAGGGGGGATGACTTTGAAAAAAGTTCACTGATCCGAATCGATTGCGATTAATTAGCGAATAATTCCTAGAGTATGAAAACTTGAAAATTCGAAGTCCTCACATGGCGTGTTGCGTTTGAGTCTCAGGGGGTAGAATCTCCGGAGGGGGGATGATTTTGAAAAACGTTTACTAATCCGGATCGGTTGCGATTAATTAACGAATAATTCCTAGAGTATGAAAACTCGAAAATTCGAAGTCCCCACATGGCGTGTTACGTTTGGGTCACAGGGGGTGGAATCTCCGGAGGGGGGATGACTTTGAAAAAAGTTCACTGATCCGAATCGATTGCGATTAATTAGCGAATAATTCCTAGAGTATGAAAACTTGAAAATTCGAAGTCCTCACATGGCGTGTTGCGTTTGAGTCTCAGGGGGTAGAATCTCCGGAGGGGGGATGATTTTGAAAAACGTTTACTAATCCGGATCGGTTGCGATTACCTAACGAATAATTCCTAGAGTATGAAAACTCGAAAATTCGAAGTCCCCACATGGCGTGTTACGTTTGGGTCACAGGGGGTGGAATCTCCGGAGGGGGATGACTTTAAAAAAAGTTCACTGATCCGAATCGATTGCGATTAATTAGCGAATAATTCATAGAGTATGAAAACTTGAAAATTCGAAGTCCTCACATGGCGTGTTGCGTTTGAGTCTCAGGGGGTAGAATCTCCGGAGGGGGGATGATTTTGAAAAACGTTTACTAATCCGGATCGGTTGCGATTACCTAACGAATAATTCCTAGAGTATGAAAACTCGAAAATTCGAAGTCCCCACATGGCGTGTTACGTTTGGGTCACAGGGGGTGGAATCTCCGGAGGGGGATGACTTTAAAAAAAGTTCACTGATCCGAATCGATTGCGATTAATTAGCGAATAATTCCTAGAGTATGAAAACTTGAAAATTCGAAGTCCTCACATGGCGTGTTGCGTTTGAGTCTCAGGGGGTAGAATCTCCGGAGGGGGGAAGATTTTGAAAAACGTTTACTTATCCGGATCGGTTGCGATTAATTAACGAATAATTCCTAGAGTATGAAAACTCGAAAATTCGAAGTCCCCACATGGCGTGTTACGTTTGGGTCACAGGGGGTGGAATCTCCGGAGGGGGGATGACTTTGAAAAAAGTTCACTGATCCGAATCGATTGCGATTAATTAGCGAATAATTCCTAGAGTATGAAAACTTGAAAATTCGAAGTCCTCACATGGCGTGTTGCGTTTGAGTCTCAGGGGGTAGAATCTCCGGAGGGGGGATGATTTTGAAAAACGTTTACTAATCCGGATCGGTTGCGATTAATTAACGAATAATTCCTAGAGTATGAAAACTCGAAAATTCGAAGTCCCCACATGGCGTGTTACGTTTGGGTCACAGGGGGTGGAATCTCCGGAGGGGGGATGACTTTGAAAAAAGTTCACTGATCCGAATCGATTGCGATTAATTAGCGAATAATTCCTAGAGTATGAAAACTTGAAAATTCGAAGTCCTCACATGGCGTGTTGCGTTTGAGTCTCAGGGGGTAGAATCTCCGGAGGGGGGATGATTTTGAAAAACGTTTACTAATCCGGATCGGTTGCGATTAATTAACGAATAATTCCTAGAGTATGAAAACTCGAAAATTCGAAGTCCCCACATGGCGTGTTACGTTTGGGTCACAGGGGGTGGAATCTCCGGAGGGGGGATGACTTTGAAAAAAGTTCACTGATCCGAATCGATTGCGATTAATTAGCGAATAATTCCTAGAGTATGAAAACTTGAAAATTCGAAGTCCTCACATGGCGTGTTGCGTTTGAGTCTCAGGGGGTAGAATCTCCGGAGGGGGGATGATTTTGAAAAACGTTTACTAATCCGGATCGGTTGCGATTAATTAACGAATAATTCCTAGAGTATGAAAACTCGAAAATTCGAAGTCCCCACATGGCGTGTTACGTTTGGATCACAGGGGGTGGAATCTCCGGAGGGGGGATGACTTTGAAAAAAGTTCACTGATCCGAATCGATTGCGATTAATTAGCGAATAATTCCTAGAGTATGAAAACTTGAAAATTCGAAGTCCTCACATGGCGTGTTGCGTTTGAGTCTCAGGGGGTAGAATCTCCGGAGGGGGGATGATTTTGAAAAACGTTTACTAATCCGGATCGGTTGCGATTACCTAACGAATAATTCCTAGAGTATGAAAACTCGAAAATTCGAAGTCCCCACATGGCGTGTTACGTTTGGGTCACAGGGGGTGGAATCTCCGGAGGGGGATGACTTTAAAAAAAGTTCACTGATCCGAATCGATTGCGATTAATTAGCGAATAATTCATAGAGTATGAAAACTTGAAAATTCGAAGTCCTCACATGGCGTGTTGCGTTTGAGTCTCAGGGGGTAGAATCTCCGGAGGGGGGAAGATTTTGAAAAACGTTTACTTATCCGGATCGGTTGCGATTAATTAACGAATAATTCCTAGAGTATGAAAACTCGAAAATTCGAAGTCCCCACATGGCGTGTTACGTTTGGGTCACAGGGGGTGGAATCTCCGGAGGGGGGATGACTTTGAAAAAAGTTCACTGATCCGAATCGATTGCGATTAATTAGCGAATAATTCCTAGAGTATGAAAACTTGAAAATTCGAAGTCCTCACATGGCGTGTTGCGTTTGAGTCTCAGGGGGTAGAATCTCCGGAGGGGGGATGATTTTGAAAAACGTTTACTAATCCGGATCGGTTGCGATTAATTAACGAATAATTCCTAGAGTATGAAAACTCGAAAATTCGAAGTCCCCACATGGCGTGTTACGTTTGGGTCACAGGGGGTGGAATCTCCGGAGGGGGGATGACTTTGAAAAAAGTTCACTGATCCGAATCGATTGCGATTAATTAGCGAATAATTCCTAGAGTATGAAAACTTGAAAATTCGAAGTCCTCACATGGCGTGTTGCGTTTGAGTCTCAGGGGGTAGAATCTCCGGAGGGGGGATGATTTTGAAAAACGTTTACTAATCCGGATCGGTTGCGATTAATTAACGAATAATTCCTAGAGTATGAAAACTCGAAAATTCGAAGTCCCCACATGGCGTGTTACGTTTGGGTCACAGGGGGTGGAATCTCCGGAGGGGGATGACTTTAAAAAAAGTTCACTGATCCGAATCGATTGCGATTAATTAGCGAATAATTCCTAGAGTATGAAAACTTGAAAATTCGAAGTCCTCACATGGCGTGTTGCGTTTGAGTCTCAGGGGGTAGAATCTCCGGAGGGGGGAAGATTTTGAAAAACGTTTACTTATCCGGATCGGTTGCGATTAATTAACGAATAATTCCTAGAGTATGAAAACTCGAAAATTCGAAGTCCCCACATGGCGTGTTACGTTTGGGTCACAGGGGGTGGAATCTCCGGAGGGGGGATGACTTTGAAAAAAGTTCACTGATCCGAATCGATTGCGATTAATTAGCGAATAATTCCTAGAGTATGAAAACTTGAAAATTCGAAGTCCTCACATGGCGTGTTGCGTTTGAGTCTCAGGGGGTAGAATCTCCGGAGGGGGGATGATTTTGAAAAACGTTTACTAATCCGGATCGGTTGCGATTAATTAACGAATAATTCCTAGAGTATGAAAACTCGAAAATTCGAAGTCCCCACATGGCGTGTTACGTTTGGGTCACAGGGGGTGGAATCTCCGGAGGGGGGATGACTTTGAAAAAAGTTCACTGATCCGAATCGATTGCGATTAATTAGCGAATAATTCCTAGAGTATGAAAACTTGAAAATTCGAAGTCCTCACATGGCGTGTTTTGTTTGAGTCTCAGGGGGTAGAATCTCCGGAGGGGGGATGATTTTGAAAAACGTTTACTAATCCGGATCGGTTGCGATTAATTAACGAATAATTCCTAGAGTATGAAAACTCGAAAATTCGAAGTCCCCACATGGCGTGTTACGTTTGGGTCACAGGGGGTGGAATCTCCGGAGGGGGGATGACTTTGAAAAAAGTTCACTGATCCGAATCGATTGCGATTAATTAGCGAATAATTCCTAGAGTATGAAAACTTGAAAATTCGAAGTCCTCACATGGCGTGTTGCGTTTGAGTCTCAGGGGGTAGAATCTCCGGAGGGGGGATGATTTTGAAAAACGTTTACTAATCCGGATCGGTTGCGATTAATTAACGAATAATTCCTAGAGTATGAAAACTCGAAAATTCGAAGTCCCCACATGGCGTGTTACGTTTGGGTCACAGGGGGTGGAATCTCCGGAGGGGGGATGACTTTGAAAAAAGTTCACTGATCCGAATCGATTGCGATTAATTAGCGAATAATTCCTAGAGTATGCAAACTTGAAAATTCGAAGTCCTCACATGGCGTGTTGCGTTTGAGTCTCAGGGGGTAGAATCTCCGGAGGGGGGATGATTTTGAAAAACGTTTACTAATCCGGATCGGTTGCGATTACCTAACGAATAATTCCTAGAGTATGAAAACTCGAAAATTCGAAGTCCCCACATGGCGTGTTACGTTTGGGTCACAGGGGGTGGAATCTCCGGAGGGGGATGACTTTAAAAAAAGTTCACTGATCCGAATCGATTGCGATTAATTAGCGAATAATTCCTAGAGTATGAAAACTTGAAAATTCGAAGTCCTCACATGGCGTGTTGCGTTTGAGTCTCAGGGGGTAGAATCTCCGGAGGGGGGAAGATTTTGAAAAACGTTTACTTATCCGGATCGGTTGCGATTAATTAACGAATAATTCCTAGAGTATGAAAACTCGAAAATTCGAAGTCCCCACATGGCGTGTTACGTTTGGGTCACAGGGGGTAGAATCTCCGGAGGGGGGATGACTTTGAAAAAAGTTCACTGATCCGAATCGATTGCGATTAATTAGCGAATAATTCCTAGAGTATGAAAACTTGAAAATTCGAAGTCCTCACATGGCGTGTTGCGTTTGAGTCTCAGGGGGTAGAATCTCCGGAGGGGGGATGATTTTGAAAAACGTTTACTAATCCGGATCGGTTGCGATTAATTAACGAATAATTCCTAGAGTATGAAAACTCGAAAATTCGAAGTCCCCACATGGCGTGTTACGTTTGGGTCACAGGGGGTGGAATCTCCGGAGGGGGGATGACTTTGAAAAAAGTTCACTGATCCGAATCGATTGCGATTAATTAGCGAATAATTCCTAGAGTATGAAAACTTGAAAATTCGAAGTCCTCACATGGCGTGTTGCGTTTGAGTCTCAGGGGGTAGAATCTCCGGAGGGGGGATGATTTTGAAAAACGTTTACTAATCCGGATCGGTTGCGATTAATTAACGAATAATTCCTAGAGTATGAAAACTCGAAAATTCGAAGTCCCCACATGGCGTGTTACGTTTGGGTCACAGGGGGTGGAATCTCCGGAGGGGGGATGACTTTGAAAAAAGTTCACTGATCCGAATCGATTGCGATTAATTAGCGAATAATTCCTAGAGTATGAAAACTTGAAAATTCGAAGTCCTCACATGGCGTGTTGCGTTTGAGTCTCAGGGGGTAGAATCTCCGGAGGGGGGATGATTTTGAAAAACGTTTACTAATCCGGATCGGTTGCGATTAATTAACGAATAATTCCTAGAGTATGAAAACTCGAAAATTCGAAGTCCCCACATGGCGTGTTACGTTTGGGTCACAGGGGGTGGAATCTCCGGAGGGGGGATGACTTTGAAAAAAGTTCACTGATCCGAATCGATTGCGATTAATTAGCGAATAATTCCTAGAGTATGAAAACTTGAAAATTCGAAGTCCTCACATGGCGTGTTGCGTTTGAGTCTCAGGGGGTAGAATCTCCGGAGGGGGGATGATTTTGAAAAACGTTTACTAATCCGGATCGGTTGCGATTAATTAACGAATAATTCCTAGAGTATGAAAACTCGAAAATTCGAAGTCCCCACATGGCGTGTTACGTTTGGGTCACAGGGGGTGGAATCTCCGGAGGGGGGATGACTTTGAAAAAAGTTCACTGATCCGAATCGATTGCGATTAATTAGCGAATAATTCCTAGAGTATGAAAACTTGAAAATTCGAAGTCCTCACATGGCGTGTTGCGTTTGAGTCTCAGGGGGTAGAATCTCCGGAGGGGGGATGATTTTGAAAAACGTTTACTAATCCGGATCGGTTGCGATTAATTAACGAATAATTCCTAGAGTATGAAAACTCGAAAATTCGAAGTCCCCACATGGCGTGTTACGTTTGGGTCACAGGGGGTGGAATCTCCGGAGGGGGGATGACTTTGAAAAAAGTTCACTGATCCGAATCGATTGCGATTAATTAGCGAATAATTCCTAGAGTATGAAAACTTGAAAATTCGAAGTCCTCACATGGCGTGTTGCGTTTGAGTCTCAGGGGGTAGAATCTCCGGAGGGGGGATGATTTTGAAAAACGTTTACTAATCCGGATCGGTTGCGATTAATTAACGAATAATTCCTAGAGTATGAAAACTCGAAAATTCGAAGTCCCCACATGGCGTGTTACGTTTGGGTCACAGGGGGTGGAATCTCCGGAGGGGGGATGACTTTGAAAAAAGTTCACTGATCCGAATCGATTGCGATTAATTAGCGAATAATTCCTAGAGTATGAAAACTTGAAAATTCGAAGTCCTCACATGGCGTGTTGCGTTTGAGTCTCAGGGGGTAGAATCTCCGGAGGGGGGATGATTTTGAAAAACGTTTACTAATCCGGATCGGTTGCGATTAATTAACGAATAATTCCTAGAGTATGAAAACTCGAAAATTCGAAGTCCCCACATGGCGTGTTACGTTTGGGTCACAGGGGGTGGAATCTCCGGAGGGGGGATGACTTTGAAAAAAGTTCACTGATCCGAATCGATTGCGATTAATTAGCGAATAATTCCTAGAGTATGAAAACTTGAAAATTCGAAGTCCTCACATGGCGTGTTGCGTTTGAGTCTCAGGGGGTAGAATCTCCGGAGGGGGGATGATTTTGAAAAACGTTTACTAATCCGGATCGGTTGCGATTAATTAACGAATAATTCCTAGAGTATGAAAACTCGAAAATTCGAAGTCCCCACATGGCGTGTTACGTTTGGGTCACAGGGGGTGGAATCTCCGGAGGGGGGATGACTTTGAAAAAAGTTCACTGATCCGAATCGATTGCGATTAATTAGCGAATAATTCCTAGAGTATGAAAACTTGAAAATTCGAAGTCCTCACATGGCGTGTTGCGTTTGAGTCTCAGGGGGTAGAATCTCCGGAGGGGGGATGATTTTGAAAAACGTTTACTAATCCGGATCGGTTGCGATTAATTAACGAATAATTCCTAGAGTATGAAAACTCGAAAATTCGAAGTCCCCACATGGCGTGTTACGTTTGGGTCACAGGGGGTGGAATCTCCGGAGGGGGGATGACTTTGAAAAAAGTTCACTGATCCGAATCGATTGCGATTAATTAGCGAATAATTCCTAGAGTATGCAAACTTGAAAATTCGAAGTCCTCACATGGCGTGTTGCGTTTGAGTCTCAGGGGGTAGAATCTCCGGAGGGGGGATGATTTTGAAAAACGTTTACTAATCCGGATCGGTTGCGATTACCTAACGAATAATTCCTAGAGTATGAAAACTCGAAAATTCGAAGTCCCCACATGGCGTGTTACGTTTGGGTCACAGGGGGTGGAATCTCCGGAGGGGGATGACTTTAAAAAAAGTTCACTGATCCGAATCGATTGCGATTAATTAGCGAATAATTCCTAGAGTATGAAAACTTGAAAATTCGAAGTCCTCACATGGCGTGTTGCGTTTGAGTCTCAGGGGGTAGAATCTCCGGAGGGGGGAAGATTTTGAAAAACGTTTACTTATCCGGATCGGTTGCGATTAATTAACGAATAATTCCTAGAGTATGAAAACTCGAAAATTCGAAGTCCCCACATGGCGTGTTACGTTTGGGTCACAGGGGGTAGAATCTCCGGAGGGGGGATGACTTTGAAAAAAGTTCACTGATCCGAATCGATTGCGATTAATTAGCGAATAATTCCTAGAGTATGAAAACTTGAAAATTCGAAGTCCTCACATGGCGTGTTGCGTTTGAGTCTCAGGGGGTAGAATCTCCGGAGGGGGGATGATTTTGAAAAACGTTTACTAATCCGGATCGGTTGCGATTAATTAACGAATAATTCCTAGAGTATGAAAACTCGAAAATTCGAAGTCCCCACATGGCGTGTTACGTTTGGGTCACAGGGGGTGGAATCTCCGGAGGGGGGATGACTTTGAAAAAAGTTCACTGATCCGAATCGATTGCGATTAATTAGCGAATAATTCCTAGAGTATGAAAACTTGAAAATTCGAAGTCCTCACATGGCGTGTTGCGTTTGAGTCTCAGGGGGTAGAATCTCCGGAGGGGGGATGATTTTGAAAAACGTTTACTAATCCGGATCGGTTGCGATTAATTAACGAATAATTCCTAGAGTATGAAAACTCGAAAATTCGAAGTCCCCACATGGCGTGTTACGTTTGGGTCACAGGGGGTGGAATCTCCGGAGGGGGGATGACTTTGAAAAAAGTTCACTGATCCGAATCGATTGCGATTAATTAGCGAATAATTCCTAGAGTATGAAAACTTGAAAATTCGAAGTCCTCACATGGCGTGTTGCGTTTGAGTCTCAGGGGGTAGAATCTCCGGAGGGGGGATGATTTTGAAAAACGTTTACTAATCCGGATCGGTTGCGATTAATTAACGAATAATTCCTAGAGTATGAAAACTCGAAAATTCGAAGTCCCCACATGGCGTGTTACGTTTGGGTCACAGGGGGTGGAATCTCCGGAGGGGGGATGACTTTGAAAAAAGTTCACTGATCCGAATCGATTGCGATTAATTAGCGAATAATTCCTAGAGTATGAAAACTTGAAAATTCGAAGTCCTCACATGGCGTGTTGCGTTTGAGTCTCAGGGGGTAGAATCTCCGGAGGGGGGATGATTTTGAAAAACGTTTACTAATCCGGATCGGTTGCGATTAATTAACGAATAATTCCTAGAGTATGAAAACTCGAAAATTCGAAGTCCCCACATGGCGTGTTACGTTTGGGTCACAGGGGGTGGAATCTCCGGAGGGGGGATGACTTTGAAAAAAGTTCACTGATCCGAATCGATTGCGATTAATTAGCGAATAATTCCTAGAGTATGAAAACTTGAAAATTCGAAGTCCTCACATGGCGTGTTGCGTTTGAGTCTCAGGGGGTAGAATCTCCGGAGGGGGGATGATTTTGAAAAACGTTTACTAATCCGGATCGGTTGCGATTAATTAACGAATAATTCCTAGAGTATGAAAACTCGAAAATTCGAAGTCCCCACATGGCGTGTTACGTTTGGGTCACAGGGGGTGGAATCTCCGGAGGGGGGATGACTTTGAAAAAAGTTCACTGATCCGAATCGATTGCGATTAATTAGCGAATAATTCCTAGAGTATGAAAACTTGAAAATTCGAAGTCCTCACATGGCGTGTTGCGTTTGAGTCTCAGGGGGTAGAATCTCCGGAGGGGGGATGATTTTGAAAAACGTTTACTAATCCGGATCGGTTGCGATTAATTAACGAATAATTCCTAGAGTATGAAAACTCGAAAATTCGAAGTCCCCACATGGCGTGTTACGTTTGGGTCACAGGGGGTGGAATCTCCGGAGGGGGGATGACTTTGAAAAAAGTTCACTGATCCGAATCGATTGCGATTAATTAGCGAATAATTCCTAGAGTATGAAAACTTGAAAATTCGAAGTCCTCACATGGCGTGTTGCGTTTGAGTCTCAGGGGGTAGAATCTCCGGAGGGGGGATGATTTTGAAAAACGTTTACTAATCCGGATCGGTTGCGATTAATTAACGAATAATTCCTAGAGTATGAAAACTCGAAAATTCGAAGTCCCCACATGGCGTGTTACGTTTGGGTCACAGGGGGTGGAATCTCCGGAGGGGGGATGACTTTGAAAAAAGTTCACTGATCCGAATCGATTGCGATTAATTAGCGAATAATTCCTAGAGTATGAAAACTTGAAAATTCGAAGTCCTCACATGGCGTGTTGCGTTTGAGTCTCAGGGGGTAGAATCTCCGGAGGGGGGATGATTTTGAAAAACGTTTACTAATCCGGATCGGTTGCGATTAATTAACGAATAATTCCTAGAGTATGAAAACTCGAAAATTCGAAGTCCCCACATGGCGTGTTACGTTTGGGTCACAGGGGGTGGAATCTCCGGAGGGGGGATGACTTTGAAAAAAGTTCACTGATCCGAATCGATTGCGATTAATTAGCGAATAATTCCTAGAGTATGAAAACTTGAAAATTCGAAGTCCTCACATGGCGTGTTGCGTTTGAGTCTCAGGGGGTAGAATCTCCGGAGGGGGGATGATTTTGAAAAACGTTTACTAATCCGGATCGGTTGCGATTACCTAACGAATAATTCCTAGAGTATGAAAACTCGAAAATTCGAAGTCCCCACATGGCGTGTTACGTTTGGGTCACAGGGGGTGGAATCTCCGGAGGGGGATGACTTTAAAAAAAGTTCACTGATCCGAATCGATTGCGATTAATTAGCGAATAATTCCTAGAGTATGAAAACTTGAAAATTCGAAGTCCTCACATGGCGTGTTGCGTTTGAGTCTCAGGGGGTAGAATCTCCGGAGGGGGGAAGATTTTGAAAAACGTTTACTTATCCGGATCGGTTGCGATTAATTAACGAATAATTCCTAGAGTATGAAAACTCGAAAATTCGAAGTCCCCACATGGCGTGTTACGTTTGGGTCACAGGGGGTGGAATCTCCGGAGGGGGGATGACTTTGAAAAAAGTTCACTGATCCGAATCGATTGCGATTAATTAGCGAATAATTCCTAGAGTATGAAAACTTGAAAATTCGAAGTCCTCACATGGCGTGTTGCGTTTGAGTCTCAGGGGGTAGAATCTCCGGAGGGGGGATGATTTTGAAAAACGTTTACTAATCCGGATCGGTTGCGATTACCTAACGAATAATTCCTAGAGTATGAAAACTCGAAAATTTGAAGTCCCCACATGGCGTGTTACGTTTGGGTCACAGGGGGTGGAATCTCCGGAGGGGGATGACTTTAAAAAAAGTTCACTGATCCGAATCGATTGCGATTAATTAGCGAATAATTCCTAGAGTATGAAAACTTGAAAATTCGAAGTCCTCACATGGCGTGTTGCGTTTGAGTCTCAGGGGGTAGAATCTCCGGAGGGGGGAAGATTTTGAAAAACGTTTACTTATCCGGATCGGTTGCGATTAATTAACGAATAATTCCTAGAGTATGAAAACTCGAAAATTCGAAGTCCCCACATGGCGTGTCACGTTTGGGTCACAGGGGGTGGAATCTCCGGAGGGGGGATGACTTTGAAAAAAGTTCACTGATCCGAATCGATTGCGATTAATTAGCGAATAATTCCTAGAGTATGAAAACTTGAAAATTCGAAGTCCTCACATGGCGTGTTGCGTTTGAGTCTCAGGGGGTAGAATCTCCGGAGGGGGGATGATTTTGAAAAACGTTTACTAATCCGGATCGGTTGCGATTAATTAACGAATAATTCCTAGAGTATGAAAACTCGAAAATTCGAAGTCCCCACATGGCGTGTTACGTTTGGGTCACAGGGGGTGGAATCTCCGGAGGGGGGATGACTTTGAAAAAAGTTCACTGATCCGAATCGATTGCGATTAATTAGCGAATAATTCCTAGAGTATGAAAACTTGAAAATTCGAAGTCCTCACATGGCGTGTTGCGTTTGAGTCTCAGGGGGTAGAATCTCCGGAGGGGGGATGATTTTGAAAAACGTTTACTAATCCGGATCGGTTGCGATTAATTAACGAATAATTCCTAGAGTATGAAAACTCGAAAATTCGAAGTCCCCACATGGCGTGTTACGTTTGGGTCACAGGGGGTGGAATCTCCGGAGGGGGGATGACTTTGAAAAAAGTTCACTGATCCGAATCGATTGCGATTAATTAGCGAATAATTCCTAGAGTATGAAAACTTGAAAATTCGAAGTCCTCACATGGCGTGTTGCGTTTGAGTCTCAGGGGGTAGAATCTCCGGAGGGGGGATGATTTTGAAAAACGTTTACTAATCCGGATCGGTTGCGATTAATTAACGAATAATTCCTAGAGTATGAAAACTCGAAAATTCGAAGTCCCCACATGGCGTGTTACGTTTGGGTCACAGGGGGTGGAATCTCCGGAGGGGGGATGACTTTGAAAAAAGTTCACTGATCCGAATCGATTGCGATTAATTAGCGAATAATTCCTAGAGTATGAAAACTTGAAAATTCGAAGTCCTCACATGGCGTGTTGCGTTTGAGTCTCAGGGGGTAGAATCTCCGGAGGGGGGATGATTTTGAAAAACGTTTACTAATCCGGATCGGTTGCGATTAATTAACGAATAATTCCTAGAGTATGAAAACTCGAAAATTCGAAGTCCCCACATGGCGTGTTACGTTTGGGTCACAGGGGGTGGAATCTCCGGAGGGGGGATGACTTTGAAAAAAGTTCACTGATCCGAATCGATTGCGATTAATTAGCGAATAATTCCTAGAGTATGAAAACTTGAAAATTCGAAGTCCTCACATGGCGTGTTGCGTTTGAGTCTCAGGGGGTAGAATCTCCGGAGGGGGGATGATTTTGAAAAACGTTTACTAATCCGGATCGGTTGCGATTAATTAACGAATAATTCCTAGAGTATGAAAACTCGAAAATTCGAAGTCCCCACATGGCGTGTTACGTTTAGGTCACAGGGGGTGGAATCTCCGGAGGGGGGATGACTTTGAAAAAAGTTCACTGATCCGAATCGATTGCGATTAATTAGCGAATAATTCCTAGAGTATGAAAACTTGAAAATTCGAAGTCCTCACATGGCGTGTTGCGTTTGAGTCTCAGGGGGTAGAATCTCCGGAGGGGGGATGATTTTGAAAAACGTTTACTAATCCGGATCGGTTGCGATTAATTAACGAATAATTCCTAGAGTATGAAAACTCGAAAATTCGAAGTCCCCACATGGCGTGTTACGTTTGGGTCACAGGGGGTGGAATCTCCGGAGGGGGATGACTTTAAAAAAAGTTCACTGATCCGAATCGATTGCGATTAATTAGCGAATAATTCCTAGAGTATGAAAACTTGAAAATTCGAAGTCCTCACATGGCGTGTTGCGTTTGAGTCTCAGGGGGTAGAATCTCCGGAGGGGGGAAGATTTTGAAAAACGTTTACTTATCCGGATCGGTTGCGATTAATTAACGAATAATTCCTAGAGTATGAAAACTTGAAAATTCGAAGTCCCCACATGGCGTGTTACGTTTGGGTCACAGGGGGTGGAATCTCCGGAGGGGGATGACTTTAAAAAAAGTTCACTGATCCGAATCGATTGCGATTAATTAGCGAATAATTCCTAGAGTATGAAAACTTGAAAATTCGAAGTCCTCACATGGCGTGTTGCGTTTGAGTCTCAGGGGGTAGAATCTCCGGAGGGGGGAAGATTTTGAAAAACGTTTACTTATCCGGATCGGTTGCGATTAATTAACGAATAATTCCTAGAGTATGAAAACTCGAAAATTCGAAGTCCCCACATGGCGTGTTACGTTTGGGTCACAGGGGGTGGAATCTCCGGAGGGGGGATGACTTTGAAAAAAGTTCACTGATCCGAATCGATTGCGATTAATTAGCGAATAATTCCTAGAGTATGAAAACTTGAAAATTCGAAGTCCTCACATGGCGTGTTGCGTTTGAGTCTCAGGGGGTAGAATCTCCGGAGGGGGGATGATTTTGAAAAACGTTTACTAATCCGGATCGGTTGCGATTAATTAACGAATAATTCCTAGAGTATGAAAACTCGAAAATTCGAAGTCCCCACATGGCGTGTTACGTTTGGGTCACAGGGGGTGGAATCTCCGGAGGGGGGATGACTTTGAAAAAAGTTCACTGATCCGAATCGATTGCGATTAATTAGCGAATAATTCCTAGAGTATGAAAACTTGAAAATTCGAAGTCCTCACATGGCGTGTTGCGTTTGAGTCTCAGGGGGTAGAATCTCCGGAGGGGGGATGATTTTGAAAAACGTTTACTAATCCGGATCGGTTGCGATTAATTAACGAATAATTCCTAGAGTATGAAAACTCGAAAATTCGAAGTCCCCACATGGCGTGTTACGTTTGGGTCACAGGGGGTGGAATCTCCGGAGGGGGGATGACTTTGAAAAAAGTTCACTGATCCGAATCGATTGCGATTAATTAGCGAATAATTCCTAGAGTATGAAAACTTGAAAATTCGAAGTCCTCACATGGCGTGTTGCGTTTGAGTCTCAGGGGGTAGAATCTCCGGAGGGGGGATGATTTTGAAAAACGTTTACTAATCCGGATCGGTTGCGATTAATTAACGAATAATTCCTAGAGTATGAAAACTCGAAAATTCGAAGTCCCCACATGGCGTGTTACGTTTGGGTCACAGGGGGTGGAATCTCCGGAGGGGGGATGACTTTGAAAAAAGTTCACTGATCCGAATCGATTGCGATTAATTAGCGAATAATTCCTAGAGTATGAAAACTTGAAAATTCGAAGTCCTCACATGGCGTGTTGCGTTTGAGTCTCAGGGGGTAGAATCTCCGGAGGGGGGATGATTTTGAAAAACGTTTACTAATCCGGATCGGTTGCGATTAATTAACGAATAATTCCTAGAGTATGAAAACTCGAAAATTCGAAGTCCCCACATGGCGTGTTACGTTTGGGTCACAGGGGGTGGAATCTCCGGAGGGGGGATGACTTTGAAAAAAGTTCACTGATCCGAATCGATTGCGATTAATTAGCGAATAATTCCTAGAGTATGAAAACTTGAAAATTCGAAGTCCTCACATGGCGTGTTGCGTTTGAGTCTCAGGGGGTAGAATCTCCGGAGGGGGGATGATTTTGAAAAACGTTTACTAATCCGGATCGGTTGCGATTAATTAACGAATAATTCCTAGAGTATGAAAACTCGAAAATTCGAAGTCCCCACATGGCGTGTTACGTTTGGGTCACAGGGGGTGGAATCTCCGGAGGGGGGATGACTTTGAAAAAAGTTCACTGATCCGAATCGATTGCGATTAATTAGCGAATAATTCCTAGAGTATGAAAACTTGAAAATTCGAAGTCCTCACATGGCGTGTTGCGTTTGAGTCTCAGGGGGTAGAATCTCCGGAGGGGGGATGATTTTGAAAAACGTTTACTAATCCGGATCGGTTGCGATTAATTAACGAATAATTCCTAGAGTATGAAAACTCGAAAATTCGAAGTCCCCACATGGCGTGTTACGTTTGGGTCACAGGGGGTGGAATCTCCGGAGGGGGGATGACTTTGAAAAAAGTTCACTGATCCGAATCGATTGCGATTAATTAGCGAATAATTCCTAGAGTATGAAAACTTGAAAATTCGAAGTCCTCACATGGCGTGTTGCGTTTGAGTCTCAGGGGGTAGAATCTCCGGAGGGGGGATGATTTTGAAAAACGTTTACTAATCCGGATCGGTTGCGATTACCTAACGAATAATTCCTAGAGTATGAAAACTCGAAAATTCGAAGTCCCCACATGGCGTGTTACGTTTGGGTCACAGGGGGTGGAATCTCCGGAGGGGGATGACTTTAAAAAAAGTTCACTGATCCGAATCGATTGCGATTAATTAGCGAATAATTCATAGAGTATGAAAACTTGAAAATTCGAAGTCCTCACATGGCGTGTTGCGTTTGAGTCTCAGGGGGTAGAATCTCCGGAGGGGGGAAGATTTTGAAAAACGTTTACTTATCCGGATCGGTTGCGATTAATTAACGAATAATTCCTAGAGTATGAAAACTCGAAAATTCGAAGTCCCCACATGGCGTGTTACGTTTGGGTCACAGGGGGTGGAATCTCCGGAGGGGGGATGACTTTGAAAAAAGTTCACTGATCCGAATCGATTGCGATTAATTAGCGAATAATTCCTAGAGTATGAAAACTTGAAAATTCGAAGTCCTCACATGGCGTGTTGCGTTTGAGTCTCAGGGGGTAGAATCTCCGGAGGGGGGATGATTTTGAAAAACGTTTACTAATCCGGATCGGTTGCGATTAATTAACGAATAATTCCTAGAGTATGAAAACTCGAAAATTCGAAGTCCCCACATGGCGTGTTACGTTTGGGTCACAGGGGGTGGAATCTCCGGAGGGGGGATGACTTTGAAAAAAGTTCACTGATCCGAATCGATTGCGATTAATTAGCGAATAATTCCTAGAGTATGAAAACTTGAAAATTCGAAGTCCTCACATGGCGTGTTGCGTTTGAGTCTCAGGGGGTAGAATCTCCGGAGGGGGGATGATTTTGAAAAACGTTTACTAATCCGGATCGGTTGCGATTAATTAACGAATAATTCCTAGAGTATGAAAACTCGAAAATTCGAAGTCCCCACATGGCGTGTTACGTTTGGGTCACAGGGGGTGGAATCTCCGGAGGGGGGATGACTTTGAAAAAAGTTCACTGATCCGAATCGATTGCGATTAATTAGCGAATAATTCCTAGAGTATGAAAACTTGAAAATTCGAAGTCCTCACATGGCGTGTTGCGTTTGAGTCTCAGGGGGTAGAATCTCCGGAGGGGGGATGATTTTGAAAAACGTTTACTAATCCGGATCGGTTGCGATTAATTAACGAATAATTCCTAGAGTATGAAAACTCGAAAATTCGAAGTCCCCACATGGCGTGTTACGTTTGGGTCACAGGGGGTGGAATCTCCGGAGGGGGGATGACTTTGAAAAAAGTTCACTGATCCGAATCGATTGCGATTAATTAGCGAATAATTCCTAGAGTATGAAAACTTGAAAATTCGAAGTCCTCACATGGCGTGTTGCGTTTGAGTCTCAGGGGGTAGAATCTCCGGAGGGGGGATGATTTTGAAAAACGTTTACTAATCCGGATCGGTTGCGATTAATTAACGAATAATTCCTAGAGTATGAAAACTCGAAAATTCGAAGTCCCCACATGGCGTGTTACGTTTGGGTCACAGGGGGTGGGATCTCCGGAGGGGGATGACTTTAAAAAAAGTTCACTGATCCGAATCGATTGCGATTAATTAGCGAATAATTCCTAGAGTATGAAAACTTGAAAATTCGAAGTCCTCACATGGCGTGTTGCGTTTGAGTCTCAGGGGGTAGAATCTCCGGAGGGGGGAAGATTTTGAAAAACGTTTACTTATCCGGATCGGTTGCGATTAATTAACGAATAATTCCTAGAGTATGAAAACTTGAAAATTCGAAGTCCCCACATGGCGTGTTACGTTTGGGTCACAGGGGGTGGAATCTCCGGAGGGGGATGACTTTAAAAAAAGTTCACTGATCCGAATCGATTGCGATTAATTAGCGAATAATTCCTAGAGTATGAAAACTTGAAAATTCGAAGTCCTCACATGGCGTGTTGCGTTTGAGTCTCAGGGGGTAGAATCTCCGGAGGGGGGAAGATTTTGAAAAACGTTTACTTATCCGGATCGGTTGCGATTAATTAACGAATAATTCCTAGAGTATGAAAACTCGAAAATTCGAAGTCCCCACATGGCGTGTTACGTTTGGGTCACAGGGGGTGGAATCTCCGGAGGGGGGATGACTTTGAAAAAAGTTCACTGATCCGAATCGATTGCGATTAATTAGCGAATAATTCCTAGAGTATGAAAACTTGAAAATTCGAAGTCCTCACATGGCGTGTTGCGTTTGAGTCTCAGGGGGTAGAATCTCCGGAGGGGGGATGATTTTGAAAAACGTTTACTAATCCGGATCGGTTGCGATTAATTAACGAATAATTCCTAGAGTATGAAAACTCGAAAATTCGAAGTCCCCACATGGCGTGTTACGTTTGGGTCACAGGGGGTGGAATCTCCGGAGGGGGGATGACTTTGAAAAAAGTTCACTGATCCGAATCGATTGCGATTAATTAGCGAATAATTCCTAGAGTATGAAAACTTGAAAATTCGAAGTCCTCACATGGCGTGTTGCGTTTGAGTCTCAGGGGGTAGAATCTCCGGAGGGGGGATGATTTTGAAAAACGTTTACTAATCCGGATCGGTTGCGATTAATTAACGAATAATTCCTAGAGTATGAAAACTCGAAAATTCGAAGTCCCCACATGGCGTGTTACGTTTGGGTCACAGGGGGTGGAATCTCCGGAGGGGGGATGACTTTGAAAAAAGTTCACTGATCCGAATCGATTGCGATTAATTAGCGAATAATTCCTAGAGTATGAAAACTTGAAAATTCGAAGTCCTCACATGGCGTGTTGCGTTTGAGTCTCAGGGGGTAGAATCTCCGGAGGGGGGATGATTTTGAAAAACGTTTACTAATCCGGATCGGTTGCGATTAATTAACGAATAATTCCTAGAGTATGAAAACTCGAAAATTCGAAGTCCCCACATGGCGTGTTACGTTTGGGTCACAGGGGGTGGAATCTCCGGAGGGGGGATGACTTTGAAAAAAGTTCACTGATCCGAATCGATTGCGATTAATTAGCGAATAATTCCTAGAGTATGAAAACTTGAAAATTCGAAGTCCTCACATGGCGTGTTGCGTTTGAGTCTCAGGGGGTAGAATCTCCGGAGGGGGGATGATTTTGAAAAACGTTTACTAATCCGGATCGGTTGCGATTACCTAACGAATAATTCCTAGAGTATGAAAACTCGAAAATTCGAAGTCCCCACATGGCGTGTTACGTTTGGGTCACAGGGGGTGGAATCTCCGGAGGGGGATGACTTTAAAAAAAGTTCACTGATCCGAATCGATTGCGATTAATTAGCGAATAATTCCTAGAGTATGAAAACTTGAAAATTCGAAGTCCTCACATGGCGTGTTGCGTTTGAGTCTCAGGGGGTAGAATCTCCGGAGGGGGGAAGATTTTGAAAAACGTTTACTTATCCGGATCGGTTGCGATTAATTAACGAATAATTCCTAGAGTATGAAAACTCGAAAATTCGAAGTCCCCACATGGCGTGTTACGTTTGGGTCACAGGGGGTGGAATCTCCGGAGGGGGGATGACTTTGAAAAAAGTTCACTGATCCGAATCGATTGCGATTAATTAGCGAATAATTCCTAGAGTATGAAAACTTGAAAATTCGAAGTCCTCACATGGCGTGTTGCGTTTGAGTCTCAGGGGGTAGAATCTCCGGAGGGGGGATGATTTTGAAAAACGTTTACTAATCCGGATCGGTTGCGATTAATTAACGAATAATTCCTAGAGTATGAAAACTCGAAAATTCGAAGTCCCCACATGGCGTGTTACGTTTGGGTCACAGGGGGTGGAATCTCCGGAGGGGGGATGACTTTGAAAAAAGTTCACTGATCCGAATCGATTGCGATTAATTAGCGAATAATTCCTAGAGTATGAAAACTTGAAAATTCGAAGTCCTCACATGGCGTGTTGCGTTTGAGTCTCAGGGGGTAGAATCTCCGGAGGGGGGATGATTTTGAAAAACGTTTACTAATCCGGATCGGTTGCGATTAATTAACGAATAATTCCTAGAGTATGAAAACTCGAAAATTCGAAGTCCCCACATGGCGTGTTACGTTTGGGTCACAGGGGGTGGAATCTCCGGAGGGGGGATGACTTTGAAAAAAGTTCACTGATCCGAATCGATTGCGATTAATTAGCGAATAATTCCTAGAGTATGAAAACTGGAAAATTCGAAGTCCTCACATGGCGTGTTGCGTTTGAGTCTCAGGGGGTAGAATCTCCGGAGGGGGGATGATTTTGAAAAACGTTTACTAATCCGGATCGGTTGCGATTAATTAACGAATAATTCCTAGAGTATGAAAACTCGAAAATTCGAAGTCCCCACATGGCGTGTTACGTTTGGGTCACAGGGGGTGGAATCTCCGGAGGGGGGATGACTTTGAAAAAAGTTCACTGATCCGAATCGATTGCGATTAATTAGCGAATAATTCCTAGAGTATGAAAACTTGAAAATTCGAAGTCCTCACATGGCGTGTTGCGTTTGAGTCTCAGGGGGTAGAATCTCCGGAGGGGGGATGATTTTGAAAAACGTTTACTAATCCGGATCGGTTGCGATTACCTAACGAATAATTCCTAGAGTATGAAAACTCGAAAATTCGAAGTCCCCACATGGCGTGTTACGTTTGGGTCACAGGGGGTGGAATCTCCGGAGGGGGATGACTTTAAAAAAAGTTCACTGATCCGAATCGATTGCGATTAATTAGCGAATAATTCATAGAGTATGAAAACTTGAAAATTCGAAGTCCTCACATGGCGTGTTGCGTTTGAGTCTCAGGGGGTAGAATCTCCGGAGGGGGGAAGATTTTGAAAAACGTTTACTTATCCGGATCGGTTGCGATTAATTAACGAATAATTCCTAGAGTATGAAAACTCGAAAATTCGAAGTCCCCACATGGCGTGTTACGTTTGGGTCACAGGGGGTGGAATCTCCGGAGGGGGGATGACTTTGAAAAAAGTTCACTGATCCGAATCGATTGCGATTAATTAGCGAATAATTCCTAGAGTATGAAAACTTGAAAATTCGAAGTCCTCACATGGCGTGTTGCGTTTGAGTCTCAGGGGGTAGAATCTCCGGAGGGGGGATGATTTTGAAAAACGTTTACTAATCCGGATCGGTTGCGATTAATTAACGAATAATTCCTAGAGTATGAAAACTCGAAAATTCGAAGTCCCCACATGGCGTGTTACGTTTGGGTCACAGGGGGTGGAATCTCCGGAGGGGGGATGACTTTGAAAAAAGTTCACTGATCCGAATCGATTGCGATTAATTAGCGAATAATTCCTAGAGTATGAAAACTTGAAAATTCGAAGTCCTCACATGGCGTGTTGCGTTTGAGTCTCAGGGGGTAGAATCTCCGGAGGGGGGATGATTTTGAAAAACGTTTACTAATCCGGATCGGTTGCGATTAATTAACGAATAATTCCTAGAGTATGAAAACTCGAAAATTCGAAGTCCCCACATGGCGTGTTACGTTTGGGTCACAGGGGGTGGAATCTCCGGAGGGGGATGACTTTAAAAAAAGTTCACTGATCCGAATCGATTGCGATTAATTAGCGAATAATTCCTAGAGTATGAAAACTTGAAAATTCGAAGTCCTCACATGGCGTGTTGCGTTTGAGTCTCAGGGGGTAGAATCTCCGGAGGGGGGAAGATTTTGAAAAACGTTTACTTATCCGGATCGGTTGCGATTAATTAACGAATAATTCCTAGAGTATGAAAACTCGAAAATTCGAAGTCCCCACATGGCGTGTTACGTTTGGGTCACAGGGGGTGGAATCTCCGGAGGGGGGATGACTTTGAAAAAAGTTCACTGATCCGAATCGATTGCGATTAATTAGCGAATAATTCCTAGAGTATGAAAACTTGAAAATTCGAAGTCCTCACATGGCGTGTTGCGTTTGAGTCTCAGGGGGTAGAATCTCCGGAGGGGGGATGATTTTGAAAAACGTTTACTAATCCGGATCGGTTGCGATTAATTAACGAATAATTCCTAGAGTATGAAAACTCGAAAATTCGAAGTCCCCACATGGCGTGTTACGTTTGGGTCACAGGGGGTGGAATCTCCGGAGGGGGGATGACTTTGAAAAAAGTTCACTGATCCGAATCGATTGCGATTAATTAGCGAATAATTCCTAGAGTATGAAAACTTGAAAATTCGAAGTCCTCACATGGCGTGTTGCGTTTGAGTCTCAGGGGGTAGAATCTCCGGAGGGGGGATGATTTTGAAAAACGTTTACTAATCCGGATCGGTTGCGATTAATTAACGAATAATTCCTAGAGTATGAAAACTCGAAAATTCGAAGTCCCCACATGGCGTGTTACGTTTGGGTCACAGGGGGTGGAATCTCCGGAGGGGGGATGACTTTGAAAAAAGTTCACTGATCCGAATCGATTGCGATTAATTAGCGAATAATTTCTAGAGTATGAAAACTTGAAAATTCGAAGTCCTCACATGGCGTGTTGCGTTTGAGTCTCAGGGGGTAGAATCTCCGGAGGGGGGATGATTTTGAAAAACGTTTACTAATCCGGATCGGTTGCGATTAATTAACGAATAATTCCTAGAGTATGAAAACTCGAAAATTCGAAGTCCCCACATGGCGTGTTACGTTTGGGTCACAGGGGGTGGAATCTCCGGAGGGGGGATGACTTTGAAAAAAGTTCACTGATCCGAATCGATTGCGATTAATTAGCGAATAATTCCTAGAGTATGCAAACTTGAAAATTCGAAGTCCTCACATGGCGTGTTGCGTTTGAGTCTCAGGGGGTAGAATCTCCGGAGGGGGGATGATTTTGAAAAACGTTTACTAATCCGGATCGGTTGCGATTACCTAACGAATAATTCCTAGAGTATGAAAACTCGAAAATTCGAAGTCCCCACATGGCGTGTTACGTTTGGGTCACAGGGGGTGGAATCTCCGGAGGGGGATGACTTTAAAAAAAGTTCACTGATCCGAATCGATTGCGATTAATTAGCGAATAATTCCTAGAGTATGAAAACTTGAAAATTCGAAGTCCTCACATGGCGTGTTGCGTTTGAGTCTCAGGGGGTAGAATCTCCGGAGGGGGGAAGATTTTGAAAAACGTTTACTTATCCGGATCGGTTGCGATTAATTAACGAATAATTCCTAGAGTATGAAAACTCGAAAATTCGAAGTCCCCACATGGCGTGTTACGTTTGGGTCACAGGGGGTAGAATCTCCGGAGGGGGGATGACTTTGAAAAAAGTTCACTGATCCGAATCGATTGCGATTAATTAGCGAATAATTCCTAGAGTATGAAAACTTGAAAATTCGAAGTCCTCACATGGCGTGTTGCGTTTGAGTCTCAGGGGGTAGAATCTCCGGAGGGGGGATGATTTTGAAAAACGTTTACTAATCCGGATCGGTTGCGATTAATTAACGAATAATTCCTAGAGTATGAAAACTCGAAAATTCGAAGTCCCCACATGGCGTGTTACGTTTGGGTCACAGGGGGTGGAATCTCCGGAGGGGGGATGACTTTGAAAAAAGTTCACTGATCCGAATCGATTGCGATTAATTAGCGAATAATTCCTAGAGTATGAAAACTTGAAAATTCGAAGTCCTCACATGGCGTGTTGCGTTTGAGTCTCAGGGGGTAGAATCTCCGGAGGGGGGATGATTTTGAAAAACGTTTACTAATCCGGATCGGTTGCGATTAATTAACGAATAATTCCTAGAGTATGAAAACTCGAAAATTCGAAGTCCCCACATGGCGTGTTACGTTTGGGTCACAGGGGGTGGAATCTCCGGAGGGGGGATGACTTTGAAAAAAGTTCACTGATCCGAATCGATTGCGATTAATTAGCGAATAATTCCTAGAGTATGAAAACTTGAAAATTCGAAGTCCTCACATGGCGTGTTGCGTTTGAGTCTCAGGGGGTAGAATCTCCGGAGGGGGGATGATTTTGAAAAACGTTTACTAATCCGGATCGGTTGCGATTAATTAACGAATAATTCCTAGAGTATGAAAACTCGAAAATTCGAAGTCCCCACATGGCGTGTTACGTTTGGGTCACAGGGGGTGGAATCTCCGGAGGGGGGATGACTTTGAAAAAAGTTCACTGATCCGAATCGATTGCGATTAATTAGCGAATAATTCCTAGAGTATGGAAACTTGAAAATTCGAAGTCCTCACATGGCGTGTTGCGTTTGAGTCTCAGGGGGTAGAATCTCCGGAGGGGGGATGATTTTGAAAAACGTTTACTAATCCGGATCGGTTGCGATTACCTAACGAATAATTCCTAGAGTATGAAAACTCGAAAATTCGAAGTCCCCACATGGCGTGTTACGTTTGGGTCACAGGGGGTGGAATCTCCGGAGGGGGATGACTTTAAAAAAAGTTCACTGATCCGAATCGATTGCGATTAATTAGCGAATAATTCCTAGAGTATGAAAACTTGAAAATTCGAAGTCCTCACATGGCGTGTTGCGTTTGAGTCTCAGGGGGTAGAATCTCCGGAGGGGGGAAGATTTTGAAAAACGTTTACTTATCCGGATCGGTTGCGATTAATTAACGAATAATTCCTAGAGTATGAAAACTCGAAAATTCGAAGTCCCCACATGGCGTGTTACGTTTGGGTCACAGGGGGTGGAATCTCCGGAGGGGGGATGACTTTGAAAAAAGTTCACTGATCCGAATCGATTGCGATTAATTAGCGAATAATTCCTAGAGTATGAAAACTTGAAAATTCGAAGTCCTCACATGGCGTGTTGCGTTTGAGTCTCAGGGGGTAGAATCTCCGGAGGGGGGATGATTTTGAAAAACGTTTACTAATCCGGATCGGTTGCGATTAATTAACGAATAATTCCTAGAGTATGAAAACTCTAAAATTCGAAGTCCCCACATGGCGTGTTACGTTTGGGTCACAGGGGGTGGAATCTCCGGAGGGGGGAAGACTTTGAAAAAAGTTCACTGATCCGAATCGATTGCGATTAATTAGCGAATAATTCCTAGAGTATGAAAACTTGAAAATTCGAAGTCCTCACATGGCGTGTTGCGTTTGAGTCTCAGGGGGTAGAATCTCCGGAGGGGGGATGATTTTGAAAAACGTTTACTAATCCGGATCGGTTGCGATTACCTAACGAATAATTCCTAGAGTATGAAAACTCGAAAATTCGAAGTCCCCACATGGCGTGTTACGTTTGGGTCACAGGGGGTGGAATCTCCGGAGGGGGATGACTTTAAAAAAAGTTCACTGATCCGAATCGATTGCGATTAATTAGCGAATAATTCCTAGAGTATGAAAACTTGAAAATTCGAAGTCCTCACATGGCGTGTTGCGTTTGAGTCTCAGGGGGTAGAATCTCCGGAGGGGGGAAGATTTTGAAAAACGTTTACTTATCCGGATCGGTTGCGATTAATTAACGAATAATTCCTAGAGTATGAAAACTCGAAAATTCGAAGTCCCCACATGGCGTGTTACGTTTGGGTCACAGGGGGTGGAATCTCCGGAGGGGGGATGACTTTGAAAAAAGTTCACTGATCCGAATCGATTGCGATTAATTAGCGAATAATTCCTAGAGTATGAAAACTTGAAAATTCGAAGTCCTCACATGGCGTGTTGCGTTTGAGTCTCAGGGGGTAGAATCTCCGGAGGGGGGATGATTTTGAAAAACGTTTACTAATCCGGATCGGTTGCGATTAATTAACGAATAATTCCTAGAGTATGAAAACTCGAAAATTCGAAGTCCCCACATGGCGTGTTACGTTTGGGTCACAGGGGGTGGAATCTCCGGAGGGGGGATGACTTTGAAAAAAGTTCACTGATCCGAATCGATTGCGATTAATTAGCGAATAATTCCTAGAGTATGAAAACTTGAAAATTCGAAGTCCTCACATGGCGTGTTGCGTTTGAGTCTCAGGGGGTAGAATCTCCGGAGGGGGGATGATTTTGAAAAACGTTTACTAATCCGGATCGGTTGCGATTAATTAACGAATAATTCCTAGAGTATGAAAACTCGAAAATTCGAAGTCCCCACATGGCGTGTTACGTTTGGGTCACAGGGGGTGGAATCTCCGGAGGGGGGATGACTTTGAAAAAAGTTCACTGATCCGAATCGATTGCGATTAATTAGCGAATAATTCCTAGAGTATGAAAACTTGAAAATTCGAAGTCCTCACATGGCGTGTTGCGTTTGAGTCTCAGGGGGTAGAATCTCCGGAGGGGGGATGATTTTGAAAAACGTTTACTAATCCGGATCGGTTGCGATTAATTAACGAATAATTCCTAGAGTATGAAAACTCGAAAATTCGAAGTCCCCACATGGCGTGTTACGTTTGGGTCACAGGGGGTGGAATCTCCGGAGGGGGGATGACTTTGAAAAAAGTTCACTGATCCGAATCGATTGCGATTAATTAGCGAATAATTCCTAGAGTATGAAAACTTGAAAATTCGAAGTCCTCACATGGCGTGTTGCGTTTGAGTCTCAGGGGGTAGAATCTCCGGAGGGGGGATGATTTTGAAAAACGTTTACTAATCCGGATCGGTTGCGATTACCTAACGAATAATTCCTAGAGTATGAAAACTCGAAAATTCGAAGTCCCCACATGGCGTGTTACGTTTGGGTCACAGGGGGTGGAATCTCCGGAGGGGGATGACTTTAAAAAAAGTTCACTGATCCGAATCGATTGCGATTAATTAGCGAATAATTCATAGAGTATGAAAACTTGAAAATTCGAAGTCCTCACATGGCGTGTTGCGTTTGAGTCTCAGGGGGTAGAATCTCCGGAGGGGGGAAGATTTTGAAAAACGTTTACTTATCCGGATCGGTTGCGATTAATTAACGAATAATTCCTAGAGTATGAAAACTCGAAAATTCGAAGTCCCCACATGGCGTGTTACGTTTGGGTCACAGGGGGTGGAATCTCCGGAGGGGGGATGACTTTGAAAAAAGTTCACTGATCCGAATCGATTGCGATTAATTAGCGAATAATTCCTAGAGTATGAAAACTTGAAAATTCGAAGTCCTCACATGGCGTGTTGCGTTTGAGTCTCAGGGGGTAGAATCTCCGGAGGGGGGATGATTTTGAAAAACGTTTACTAATCCGGATCGGTTGCGATTAATTAACGAATAATTCCTAGAGTATGAAAACTCGAAAATTCGAAGTCCCCACATGGCGTGTTACGTTTGGGTCACAGGGGGTGGAATCTCCGGAGGGGGGATGACTTTGAAAAAAGTTCACTGATCCGAATCGATTGCGATTAATTAGCGAATAATTCCTAGAGTATGAAAACTTGAAAATTCGAAGTCCTCACATGGCGTGTTGCGTTTGAGTCTCAGGGGGTAGAATCTCCGGAGGGGGGATGATTTTGAAAAACGTTTACTAATCCGGATCGGTTGCGATTAATTAACGAATAATTCCTAGAGTATGAAAACTCGAAAATTCGAAGTCCCCACATGGCGTGTTACGTTTGGGTCACAGGGGGTGGAATCTCCGGAGGGGGATGACTTTAAAAAAAGTTCACTGATCCGAATCGATTGCGATTAATTAGCGAATAATTCCTAGAGTATGAAAACTTGAAAATTCGAAGTCCTCACATGGCGTGTTGCGTTTGAGTCTCAGGGGGTAGAATCTCCGGAGGGGGGAAGATTTTGAAAAACGTTTACTTATCCGGATCGGTTGCGATTAATTAACGAATAATTCCTAGAGTATGAAAACTCGAAAATTCGAAGTCCCCACATGGCGTGTTACGTTTGGGTCACAGGGGGTGGAATCTCCGGAGGGGGGATGACTTTGAAAAAAGTTCACTGATCCGAATCGATTGCGATTAATTAGCGAATAATTCCTAGAGTATGAAAACTTGAAAATTCGAAGTCCTCACATGGCGTGTTGCGTTTGAGTCTCAGGGGGTAGAATCTCCGGAGGGGGGATGATTTTGAAAAACGTTTACTAATCCGGATCGGTTGCGATTAATTAACGAATAATTCCTAGAGTATGAAAACTCGAAAATTCGAAGTCCCCACATGGCGTGTTACGTTTGGGTCACAGGGGGTGGAATCTCCGGAGGGGGGATGACTTTGAAAAAAGTTCACTGATCCGAATCGATTGCGATTAATTAGCGAATAATTCCTAGAGTATGAAAACTTGAAAATTCGAAGTCCTCACATGGCGTGTTGCGTTTGAGTCTCAGGGGGTAGAATCTCCGGAGGGGGGATGATTTTGAAAAACGTTTACTAATCCGGATCGGTTGCGATTAATTAACGAATAATTCCTAGAGTATGAAAACTCGAAAATTCGAAGTCCCCACATGGCGTGTTACGTTTGGGTCACAGGGGGTGGAATCTCCGGAGGGGGGATGACTTTGAAAAAAGTTCACTGATCCGAATCGATTGCGATTAATTAGCGAATAATTCCTAGAGTATGAAAACTTGAAAATTCGAAGTCCTCACATGGCGTGTTGCGTTTGAGTCTCAGGGGGTAGAATCTCCGGAGGGGGGATGATTTTGAAAAACGTTTACTAATCCGGATCGGTTGCGATTAATTAACGAATAATTCCTAGAGTATGAAAACTCGAAAATTCGAAGTCCCCACATGGCGTGTTACGTTTGGGTCACAGGGGGTGGAATCTCCGGAGGGGGGATGACTTTGAAAAAAGTTCACTGATCCGAATCGATTGCGATTAATTAGCGAATAATTCCTAGAGTATGCAAACTTGAAAATTCGAAGTCCTCACATGGCGTGTTGCGTTTGAGTCTCAGGGGGTAGAATCTCCGGAGGGGGGATGATTTTGAAAAACGTTTACTAATCCGGATCGGTTGCGATTACCTAACGAATAATTCCTAGAGTATGAAAACTCGAAAATTCGAAGTCCCCACATGGCGTGTTACGTTTGGGTCACAGGGGGTGGAATCTCCGGAGGGGGATGACTTTAAAAAAAGTTCACTGATCCGAATCGATTGCGATTAATTAGCGAATAATTCCTAGAGTATGAAAACTTGAAAATTCGAAGTCCTCACATGGCGTGTTGCGTTTGAGTCTCAGGGGGTAGAATCTCCGGAGGGGGGAAGATTTTGAAAAACGTTTACTTATCCGGATCGGTTGCGATTAATTAACGAATAATTCCTAGAGTATG
This sequence comes from Tenthredo mesomela, assembly GCA_943736025.1. NCBI lineage: Eukaryota > Metazoa > Arthropoda > Insecta > Hymenoptera > Tenthredinidae > Tenthredo > Tenthredo mesomela. Next base: position 22,801,715 of record OX031018.1, read on the forward strand.
AAAACTCGAAAATTCGAAGTCCCCACATGGCGTGTTACGTTTGGGTCACAGGGGGTGGAATCTCCGGAGGGGGGATGACTTTGAAAAAAGTTCACTGATCCGAATCGATTGCGATTAATTAGCGAATAATTCCTAGAGTATGAAAACTTGAAAATTCGAAGTCCTCACATGGCGTGTTGCGTTTGAGTCTCAGGGGGTAGAATCTCCGGAGGGGGGATGATTTTGAAAAACGTTTACTAATCCGGATCGGTTGCGATTAATTAACGAATAATTCCTAGAGTATGAAAACTCGAAAATTCGAAGTCCCCACATGGCGTGTTACGTTTGGGTCACAGGGGGTGGAATCTCCGGAGGGGGGATGACTTTGAAAAAAGTTCACTGATCCGAATCGATTGCGATTAATTAGCGAATAATTCCTAGAGTATGAAAACTTGAAAATTCGAAGTCCTCACATGGCGTGTTGCGTTTGAGTCTCAGGGGGTAGAATCTCCGGAGGGGGGATGATTTTGAAAAACGTTTACTAATCCGGATCGGTTGCGATTAATTAACGAATAATTCCTAGAGTATGAAAACTCGAAAATTCGAAGTCCCCACATGGCGTGTTACGTTTGGGTCACAGGGGGTGGAATCTCCGGAGGGGGGATGACTTTGAAAAAAGTTCACTGATCCGAATCGATTGCGATTAATTAGCGAATAATTCCTAGAGTATGAAAACTTGAAAATTCGAAGTCCTCACATGGCGTGTTGCGTTTGAGTCTCAGGGGGTAGAATCTCCGGAGGGGGGATGATTTTGAAAAACGTTTACTAATCCGGATCGGTTGCGATTAATTAACGAATAATTCCTAGAGTATGAAAACTCGAAAATTCGAAGTCCCCACATGGCGTGTTACGTTTGGGTCACAGGGGGTGGAATCTCCGGAGGGGGGATGACTTTGAAAAAAGTTCACTGATCCGAATCGATTGCGATTAATTAGCGAATAATTCCTAGAGTATGAAAACTTGAAAATTCGAAGTCCTCACATGGCGTGTTGCGTTTGAGTCTCAGGGGGTAGAATCTCCGGAGGGGGGATGATTTTGAAAAACGTTTACTAATCCGGATCGGTTGCGATTACCTAACGAATAATTCCTAGAGTATGAAAACTCGAAAATTCGAAGTCCCCACATGGCGTGTTACGTTTGGGTCACAGGGGGTGGAATCTCCGGAGGGGGGATGACTTTGAAAAAAGTTCACTGATCCGAATCGATTGCGATTAATTAGCGAATAATTCCTAGAGTATGAAAACTTGAAAATTCGAAGTCCTCACATGGCGTGTTGCGTTTGAGTCTCAGGGGGTAGAATCTCCGGAGGGGGGATGATTTTGAAAAACGTTTACTAATCCGGATCGGTTGCGATTAATTAACGAATAATTCCTAGAGTATGAAAACTCGAAAATTCGAAGTCCCCACATGGCGTGTTACGTTTGGGTCACAGGGGGTGGAATCTCCGGAGGGGGGATGACTTTGAAAAAAGTTCACTGATCCGAATCGATTGCGATTAATTAGCGAATAATTTCTAGAGTATGAAAACTTGAAAATTCGAAGTCCTCACATGGCGTGTTGCGTTTGAGTCTCAGGGGGTAGAATCTCCGGAGGGGGGATGATTTTGAAAAACGTTTACTAATCCGGATCGGTTGCGATTAATTAACGAATAATTCCTAGAGTATGAAAACTCGAAAATTCGAAGTCCCCACATGGCGTGTTACGTTTGGGTCACAGGGGGTGGAATCTCCGGAGGGGGGATGACTTTGAAAAAAGTTCACTGATCCGAATCGATTGCGATTAATTAGCGAATAATTCCTAGAGTATGCAAACTTGAAAATTCGAAGTCCTCACATGGCGTGTTGCGTTTGAGTCTCAGGGGGTAGAATCTCCGGAGGGGGGAAGATTTTGAAAAACGTTTACTTATCCGGATCGGTTGCGATTAATTAACGAATAATTCCTAGAGTATGAAAACTCGAAAATTCGAAGTCCCCACATGGCGTGTTACGTTTGGGTCACAGGGGGTGGAATCTCCGGAGGGGGGATGACTTTGAAAAAAGTTCACTGATCCGAATCGATTGCGATTAATTAGCGAATAATTCCTAGAGTATGAAAACTTGAAAATTCGAAGTCCTCACATGGCGTGTTGCGTTTGAGTCTCAGGGGGTAGAATCTCCGGAGGGGGGATGATTTTGAAAAACGTTTACTAATCCGGATCGGTTGCGATTAATTAACGAATAATTCCTAGAGTATGAAAACTCGAAAATTCGAAGTCCCCACATGGCGTGTTACGTTTGGGTCACAGGGGGTGGAATCTCCGGAGGGGGGATGACTTTGAAAAAAGTTCACTGATCCGAATCGATTGCGATTAATTAGCGAATAATTCCTAGAGTATGAAAACTTGAAAATTCGAAGTCCTCACATGGCGTGTTGCGTTTGAGTCTCAGGGGGTAGAATCTCCGGAGGGGGGATGATTTTGAAAAACGTTTACTAATCCGGATCGGTTGCGATTAATTAACGAATAATTCCTAGAGTATGAAAACTCGAAAATTCGAAGTCCCCACATGGCGTGTTACGTTTGGGTCACAGGGGGTGGAATCTCCGGAGGGGGATGACTTTAAAAAAAGTTCACTGATCCGAATCGATTGCGATTAATTAGCGAATAATTCCTAGAGTATGAAAACTTGAAAATTCGAAGTCCTCACATGGCGTGTTGCGTTTGAGTCTCAGGGGGTAGAATCTCCGGAGGGGGGAAGATTTTGAAAAACGTTTACTTATCCGGATCGGTTGCGATTAATTAACGAATAATTCCTAGAGTATGAAAACTCGAAAATTCGAAGTCCCCACATGGCGTGTTACGTTTGGGTCACAGGGGGTGGAATCTCCGGAGGGGGGATGACTTTGAAAAAAGTTCACTGATCCGAATCGATTGCGATTAATTAGCGAATAATTCCTAGAGTATGAAAACTTGAAAATTCGAAGTCCTCACATGGCGTGTTGCGTTTGAGTCTCAGGGGGTAGAATCTCCGGAGGGGGGATGATTTTGAAAAACGTTTACTAATCCGGATCGGTTGCGATTAATTAACGAATAATTCCTAGAGTATGAAAACTCGAAAATTCGAAGTCCCCACATGGCGTGTTACGTTTGGGTCACAGGGGGTGGAATCTCCGGAGGGGGGATGACTTTGAAAAAAGTTCACTGATCCGAATCGATTGCGATTAATTAGCGAATAATTCCTAGAGTATGAAAACTTGAAAATTCGAAGTCCTCACATGGCGTGTTGCGTTTGAGTCTCAGGGGGTAGAATCTCCGGAGGGGGGATGATTTTGAAAAACGTTTACTAATCCGGATCGGTTGCGATTAATTAACGAATAATTCCTAGAGTATGAAAACTCGAAAATTCGAAGTCCCCACATGGCGTGTTACGTTTGGGTCACAGGGGGTGGAATCTCCGGAGGGGGGATGACTTTGAAAAAAGTTCACTGATCCGAATCGATTGCGATTAATTAGCGAATAATTCCTAGAGTATGAAAACTTGAAAATTCGAAGTCCTCACATGGCGTGTTGCGTTTGAGTCTCAGGGGGTAGAATCTCCGGAGGGGGGATGATTTTGAAAAACGTTTACTAATCCGGATCGGTTGCGATTAATTAACGAATAATTCCTAGAGTATGAAAACTCGAAAATTCGAAGTCCCCACATGGCGTGTTACGTTTGGGTCACAGGGGGTGGAATCTCCGGAGGGGGGATGACTTTGAAAAAAGTTCACTGATCCGAATCGATTGCGATTAATTAGCGAATAATTCCTAGAGTATGCAAACTTGAAAATTCGAAGTCCTCACATGGCGTGTTGCGTTTGAGTCTCAGGGGGTAGAATCTCCGGAGGGGGGATGATTTTGAAAAACGTTTACTAATCCGGATCGGTTGCGATTACCTAACGAATAATTCCTAGAGTATGAAAACTCGAAAATTCGAAGTCCCCACATGGCGTGTTACGTTTGGGTCACAGGGGGTGGAATCTCCGGAGGGGGATGACTTTAAAAAAAGTTCACTGATCCGAATCGATTGCGATTAATTAGCGAATAATTCCTAGAGTATGAAAACTTGAAAATTCGAAGTCCTCACATGGCGTGTTGCGTTTGAGTCTCAGGGGGTAGAATCTCCGGAGGGGGGAAGATTTTGAAAAACGTTTACTTATCCGGATCGGTTGCGATTAATTAACGAATAATTCCTAGAGTATGAAAACTCGAAAATTCGAAGTCCCCACATGGCGTGTTACGTTTGGGTCACAGGGGGTGGAATCTCCGGAGGGGGGATGACTTTGAAAAAAGTTCACTGATCCGAATCGATTGCGATTAATTAGCGAATAATTCCTAGAGTATGAAAACTTGAAAATTCGAAGTCCTCACATGGCGTGTTGCGTTTGAGTCTCAGGGGGTAGAATCTCCGGAGGGGGGATGATTTTGAAAAACGTTTACTAATCCGGATCGGTTGCGATTAATTAACGAATAATTCCTAGAGTATGAAAACTCGAAAATTCGAAGTCCCCACATGGCGTGTTACGTTTGGGTCACAGGGGGTGGAATCTCCGGAGGGGGGATGACTTTGAAAAAAGTTCACTGATCCGAATCGATTGCGATTAATTAGCGAATAATTCCTAGAGTATGAAAACTTGAAAATTCGAAGTCCTCACATGGCGTGTTGCGTTTGAGTCTCAGGGGGTAGAATCTCCGGAGGGGGGATGATTTTGAAAAACGTTTACTAATCCGGATCGGTTGCGATTAATTAACGAATAATTCCTAGAGTATGAAAACTCGAAAATTCGAAGTCCCCACATGGCGTGTTACGTTTGGGTCACAGGGGGTGGAATCTCCGGAGGGGGGATGACTTTGAAAAAAGTTCACTGATCCGAATCGATTGCGATTAATTAGCGAATAATTCCTAGAGTATGAAAACTTGAAAATTCGAAGTCCTCACATGGCGTGTTGCGTTTGAGTCTCAGGGGGTAGAATCTCCGGAGGGGGGATGATTTTGAAAAACGTTTACTAATCCGGATCGGTTGCGATTAATTAACGAATAATTCCTAGAGTATGAAAACTCGAAAATTCGAAGTCCCCACATGGCGTGTTACGTTTGGGTCACAGGGGGTGGAATCTCCGGAGGGGGGATGACTTTGAAAAAAGTTCACTGATCCGAATCGATTGCGATTAATTAGCGAATAATTCCTAGAGTATGAAAACTTGAAAATTCGAAGTCCTCACATGGCGTGTTGCGTTTGAGTCTCAGGGGGTAGAATCTCCGGAGGGGGGATGATTTTGAAAAACGTTTACTAATCCGGATCGGTTGCGATTACCTAACGAATAATTCCTAGAGTATGAAAACTCGAAAATTCGAAGTCCCCACATGGCGTGTTACGTTTGGGTCACAGGGGGTGGAATCTCCGGAGGGGGGATGACTTTGAAAAAAGTTCACTGATCCGAATCGATTGCGATTAATTAGCGAATAATTCCTAGAGTATGAAAACTTGAAAATTCGAAGTCCTCACATGGCGTGTTGCGTTTGAGTCTCAGGGGGTAGAATCTCCGGAGGGGGGATGATTTTGAAAAACGTTTACTAATCCGGATCGGTTGCGATTAATTAACGAATAATTCCTAGAGTATGAAAACTCGAAAATTCGAAGTCCCCACATGGCGTGTTACGTTTGGGTCACAGGGGGTGGAATCTCCGGAGGGGGGATGACTTTGAAAAAAGTTCACTGATCCGAATCGATTGCGATTAATTAGCGAATAATTTCTAGAGTATGAAAACTTGAAAATTCGAAGTCCTCACATGGCGTGTTGCGTTTGAGTCTCAGGGGGTAGAATCTCCGGAGGGGGGATGATTTTGAAAAACGTTTACTAATCCGGATCGGTTGCGATTAATTAACGAATAATTCCTAGAGTATGAAAACTCGAAAATTCGAAGTCCCCACATGGCGTGTTACGTTTGGGTCACAGGGGGTGGAATCTCCGGAGGGGGGATGACTTTGAAAAAAGTTCACTGATCCGAATCGATTGCGATTAATTAGCGAATAATTCCTAGAGTATGCAAACTTGAAAATTCGAAGTCCTCACATGGCGTGTTGCGTTTGAGTCTCAGGGGGTAGAATCTCCGGAGGGGGGATGATTTTGAAAAACGTTTACTAATCCGGATCGGTTGCGATTACCTAACGAATAATTCCTAGAGTATGAAAACTCGAAAATTCGAAGTCCCCACATGGCGTGTTACGTTTGGGTCACAGGGGGTGGAATCTCCGGAGGGGGATGACTTTAAAAAAAGTTCACTGATCCGAATCGATTGCGATTAATTAGCGAATAATTCCTAGAGTATGAAAACTTGAAAATTCGAAGTCCTCACATGGCGTGTTGCGTTTGAGTCTCAGGGGGTAGAATCTCCGGAGGGGGGAAGATTTTGAAAAACGTTTACTTATCCGGATCGGTTGCGATTAATTAACGAATAATTCCTAGAGTATGAAAACTCGAAAATTCGAAGTCCCCACATGGCGTGTTACGTTTGGGTCACAGGGGGTAGAATCTCCGGAGGGGGGATGACTTTGAAAAAAGTTCACTGATCCGAATCGATTGCGATTAATTAGCGAATAATTCCTAGAGTATGAAAACTTGAAAATTCGAAGTCCTCACATGGCGTGTTGCGTTTGAGTCTCAGGGGGTAGAATCTCCGGAGGGGGGATGATTTTGAAAAACGTTTACTAATCCGGATCGGTTGCGATTAATTAACGAATAATTCCTAGAGTATGAAAACTCGAAAATTCGAAGTCCCCACATGGCGTGTTACGTTTGGGTCACAGGGGGTGGAATCTCCGGAGGGGGGATGACTTTGAAAAAAGTTCACTGATCCGAATCGATTGCGATTAATTAGCGAATAATTCCTAGAGTATGAAAACTTGAAAATTCGAAGTCCTCACATGGCGTGTTGCGTTTGAGTCTCAGGGGGTAGAATCTCCGGAGGGGGGATGATTTTGAAAAACGTTTACTAATCCGGATCGGTTGCGATTAATTAACGAATAATTCCTAGAGTATGAAAACTCGAAAATTCGAAGTCCCCACATGGCGTGTTACGTTTGGGTCACAGGGGGTGGAATCTCCGGAGGGGGGATGACTTTGAAAAAAGTTCACTGATCCGAATCGATTGCGATTAATTAGCGAATAATTCCTAGAGTATGAAAACTTGAAAATTCGAAGTCCTCACATGGCGTGTTGCGTTTGAGTCTCAGGGGGTAGAATCTCCGGAGGGGGGATGATTTTGAAAAACGTTTACTAATCCGGATCGGTTGCGATTAATTAACGAATAATTCCTAGAGTATGAAAACTCGAAAATTCGAAGTCCCCACATGGCGTGTTACGTTTGGGTCACAGGGGGTGGAATCTCCGGAGGGGGGATGACTTTGAAAAAAGTTCACTGATCCGAATCGATTGCGATTAATTAGCGAATAATTCCTAGAGTATGGAAACTTGAAAATTCGAAGTCCTCACATGGCGTGTTGCGTTTGAGTCTCAGGGGGTAGAATCTCCGGAGGGGGGATGATTTTGAAAAACGTTTACTAATCCGGATCGGTTGCGATTACCTAACGAATAATTCCTAGAGTATGAAAACTCGAAAATTCGAAGTCCCCACATGGCGTGTTACGTTTGGGTCACAGGGGGTGGAATCTCCGGAGGGGGATGACTTTAAAAAAAGTTCACTGATCCGAATCGATTGCGATTAATTAGCGAATAATTCCTAGAGTATGAAAACTTGAAAATTCGAAGTCCTCACATGGCGTGTTGCGTTTGAGTCTCAGGGGGTAGAATCTCCGGAGGGGGGAAGATTTTGAAAAACGTTTACTTATCCGGATCGGTTGCGATTAATTAACGAATAATTCCTAGAGTATGAAAACTCGAAAATTCGAAGTCCCCACATGGCGTGTTACGTTTGGGTCACAGGGGGTGGAATCTCCGGAGGGGGGATGACTTTGAAAAAAGTTCACTGATCCGAATCGATTGCGATTAATTAGCGAATAATTCCTAGAGTATGAAAACTTGAAAATTCGAAGTCCTCACATGGCGTGTTGCGTTTGAGTCTCAGGGGGTAGAATCTCCGGAGGGGGGATGATTTTGAAAAACGTTTACTAATCCGGATCGGTTGCGATTAATTAACGAATAATTCCTAGAGTATGAAAACTCGAAAATTCGAAGTCCCCACATGGCGTGTTACGTTTGGGTCACAGGGGGTGGAATCTCCGGAGGGGGGAAGACTTTGAAAAAAGTTCACTGATCCGAATCGATTGCGATTAATTAGCGAATAATTCCTAGAGTATGAAAACTTGAAAATTCGAAGTCCTCACATGGCGTGTTGCGTTTGAGTCTCAGGGGGTAGAATCTCCGGAGGGGGGATGATTTTGAAAAACGTTTACTAATCCGGATCGGTTGCGATTACCTAACGAATAATTCCTAGAGTATGAAAACTCGAAAATTCGAAGTCCCCACATGGCGTGTTACGTTTGGGTCACAGGGGGTGGAATCTCCGGAGGGGGATGACTTTAAAAAAAGTTCACTGATCCGAATCGATTGCGATTAATTAGCGAATAATTCCTAGAGTATGAAAACTTGAAAATTCGAAGTCCTCACATGGCGTGTTGCGTTTGAGTCTCAGGGGGTAGAATCTCCGGAGGGGGGAAGATTTTGAAAAACGTTTACTTATCCGGATCGGTTGCGATTAATTAACGAATAATTCCTAGAGTATGAAAACTCGAAAATTCGAAGTCCCCACATGGCGTGTTACGTTTGGGTCACAGGGGGTGGAATCTCCGGAGGGGGGATGACTTTGAAAAAAGTTCACTGATCCGAATCGATTGCGATTAATTAGCGAATAATTCCTAGAGTATGAAAACTTGAAAATTCGAAGTCCTCACATGGCGTGTTGCGTTTGAGTCTCAGGGGGTAGAATCTCCGGAGGGGGGATGATTTTGAAAAACGTTTACTAATCCGGATCGGTTGCGATTAATTAACGAATAATTCCTAGAGTATGAAAACTCGAAAATTCGAAGTCCCCACATGGCGTGTTACGTTTGGGTCACAGGGGGTGGAATCTCCGGAGGGGGGATGACTTTGAAAAAAGTTCACTGATCCGAATCGATTGCGATTAATTAGCGAATAATTCCTAGAGTATGAAAACTTGAAAATTCGAAGTCCTCACATGGCGTGTTGCGTTTGAGTCTCAGGGGGTAGAATCTCCGGAGGGGGGATGATTTTGAAAAACGTTTACTAATCCGGATCGGTTGCGATTAATTAACGAATAATTCCTAGAGTATGAAAACTCGAAAATTCGAAGTCCCCACATGGCGTGTTACGTTTGGGTCACAGGGGGTGGAATCTCCGGAGGGGGGATGACTTTGAAAAAAGTTCACTGATCCGAATCGATTGCGATTAATTAGCGAATAATTCCTAGAGTATGAAAACTTGAAAATTCGAAGTCCTCACATGGCGTGTTGCGTTTGAGTCTCAGGGGGTAGAATCTCCGGAGGGGGGATGATTTTGAAAAACGTTTACTAATCCGGATCGGTTGCGATTAATTAACGAATAATTCCTAGAGTATGAAAACTCGAAAATTCGAAGTCCCCACATGGCGTGTTACGTTTGGGTCACAGGGGGTGGAATCTCCGGAGGGGGGATGACTTTGAAAAAAGTTCACTGATCCGAATCGATTGCGATTAATTAGCGAATAATTCCTAGAGTATGAAAACTTGAAAATTCGAAGTCCTCACATGGCGTGTTGCGTTTGAGTCTCAGGGGGTAGAATCTCCGGAGGGGGGATGATTTTGAAAAACGTTTACTAATCCGGATCGGTTGCGATTACCTAACGAATAATTCCTAGAGTATGAAAACTCGAAAATTCGAAGTCCCCACATGGCGTGTTACGTTTGGGTCACAGGGGGTGGAATCTCCGGAGGGGGATGACTTTAAAAAAAGTTCACTGATCCGAATCGATTGCGATTAATTAGCGAATAATTCATAGAGTATGAAAACTTGAAAATTCGAAGTCCTCACATGGCGTGTTGCGTTTGAGTCTCAGGGGGTAGAATCTCCGGAGGGGGGAAGATTTTGAAAAACGTTTACTTATCCGGATCGGTTGCGATTAATTAACGAATAATTCCTAGAGTATGAAAACTCGAAAATTCGAAGTCCCCACATGGCGTGTTACGTTTGGGTCACAGGGGGTGGAATCTCCGGAGGGGGGATGACTTTGAAAAAAGTTCACTGATCCGAATCGATTGCGATTAATTAGCGAATAATTCCTAGAGTATGAAAACTTGAAAATTCGAAGTCCTCACATGGCGTGTTGCGTTTGAGTCTCAGGGGGTAGAATCTCCGGAGGGGGGATGATTTTGAAAAACGTTTACTAATCCGGATCGGTTGCGATTAATTAACGAATAATTCCTAGAGTATGAAAACTCGAAAATTCGAAGTCCCCACATGGCGTGTTACGTTTGGGTCACAGGGGGTGGAATCTCCGGAGGGGGGATGACTTTGAAAAAAGTTCACTGATCCGAATCGATTGCGATTAATTAGCGAATAATTCCTAGAGTATGAAAACTTGAAAATTCGAAGTCCTCACATGGCGTGTTGCGTTTGAGTCTCAGGGGGTAGAATCTCCGGAGGGGGGATGATTTTGAAAAACGTTTACTAATCCGGATCGGTTGCGATTAATTAACGAATAATTCCTAGAGTATGAAAACTCGAAAATTCGAAGTCCCCACATGGCGTGTTACGTTTGGGTCACAGGGGGTGGAATCTCCGGAGGGGGATGACTTTAAAAAAAGTTCACTGATCCGAATCGATTGCGATTAATTAGCGAATAATTCCTAGAGTATGAAAACTTGAAAATTCGAAGTCCTCACATGGCGTGTTGCGTTTGAGTCTCAGGGGGTAGAATCTCCGGAGGGGGGAAGATTTTGAAAAACGTTTACTTATCCGGATCGGTTGCGATTAATTAACGAATAATTCCTAGAGTATGAAAACTCGAAAATTCGAAGTCCCCACATGGCGTGTTACGTTTGGGTCACAGGGGGTGGAATCTCCGGAGGGGGGATGACTTTGAAAAAAGTTCACTGATCCGAATCGATTGCGATTAATTAGCGAATAATTCCTAGAGTATGAAAACTTGAAAATTCGAAGTCCTCACATGGCGTGTTGCGTTTGAGTCTCAGGGGGTAGAATCTCCGGAGGGGGGATGATTTTGAAAAACGTTTACTAATCCGGATCGGTTGCGATTAATTAACGAATAATTCCTAGAGTATGAAAACTCGAAAATTCGAAGTCCCCACATGGCGTGTTACGTTTGGGTCACAGGGGGTGGAATCTCCGGAGGGGGGATGACTTTGAAAAAAGTTCACTGATCCGAATCGATTGCGATTAATTAGCGAATAATTCCTAGAGTATGAAAACTTGAAAATTCGAAGTCCTCACATGGCGTGTTGCGTTTGAGTCTCAGGGGGTAGAATCTCCGGAGGGGGGATGATTTTGAAAAACGTTTACTAATCCGGATCGGTTGCGATTAATTAACGAATAATTCCTAGAGTATGAAAACTCGAAAATTCGAAGTCCCCACATGGCGTGTTACGTTTGGGTCACAGGGGGTGGAATCTCCGGAGGGGGGATGACTTTGAAAAAAGTTCACTGATCCGAATCGATTGCGATTAATTAGCGAATAATTCCTAGAGTATGAAAACTTGAAAATTCGAAGTCCTCACATGGCGTGTTGCGTTTGAGTCTCAGGGGGTAGAATCTCCGGAGGGGGGATGATTTTGAAAAACGTTTACTAATCCGGATCGGTTGCGATTAATTAACGAATAATTCCTAGAGTATGAAAACTCGAAAATTCGAAGTCCCCACATGGCGTGTTACGTTTGGGTCACAGGGGGTGGAATCTCCGGAGGGGGGATGACTTTGAAAAAAGTTCACTGATCCGAATCGATTGCGATTAATTAGCGAATAATTCCTAGAGTATGCAAACTTGAAAATTCGAAGTCCTCACATGGCGTGTTGCGTTTGAGTCTCAGGGGGTAGAATCTCCGGAGGGGGGATGATTTTGAAAAACGTTTACTAATCCGGATCGGTTGCGATTACCTAACGAATAATTCCTAGAGTATGAAAACTCGAAAATTCGAAGTCCCCACATGGCGTGTTACGTTTGGGTCACAGGGGGTGGAATCTCCGGAGGGGGATGACTTTAAAAAAAGTTCACTGATCCGAATCGATTGCGATTAATTAGCGAATAATTCCTAGAGTATGAAAACTTGAAAATTCGAAGTCCTCACATGGCGTGTTGCGTTTGAGTCTCAGGGGGTAGAATCTCCGGAGGGGGGAAGATTTTGAAAAACGTTTACTTATCCGGATCGGTTGCGATTAATTAACGAATAATTCCTAGAGTATGAAAACTCGAAAATTCGAAGTCCCCACATGGCGTGTTACGTTTGGGTCACAGGGGGTGGAATCTCCGGAGGGGGGATGACTTTGAAAAAAGTTCACTGATCCGAATCGATTGCGATTAATTAGCGAATAATTCCTAGAGTATGAAAACTTGAAAATTCGAAGTCCTCACATGGCGTGTTGCGTTTGAGTCTCAGGGGGTAGAATCTCCGGAGGGGGGATGATTTTGAAAAACGTTTACTAATCCGGATCGGTTGCGATTAATTAACGAATAATTCCTAGAGTATGAAAACTCGAAAATTCGAAGTCCCCACATGGCGTGTTACGTTTGGGTCACAGGGGGTGGAATCTCCGGAGGGGGGATGACTTTGAAAAAAGTTCACTGATCCGAATCGATTGCGATTAATTAGCGAATAATTCCTAGAGTATGAAAACTTGAAAATTCGAAGTCCTCACATGGCGTGTTGCGTTTGAGTCTCAGGGGGTAGAATCTCCGGAGGGGGGATGATTTTGAAAAACGTTTACTAATCCGGATCGGTTGCGATTAATTAACGAATAATTCCTAGAGTATGAAAACTCGAAAATTCGAAGTCCCCACATGGCGTGTTACGTTTGGGTCACAGGGGGTGGAATCTCCGGAGGGGGGATGACTTTGAAAAAAGTTCACTGATCCGAATCGATTGCGATTAATTAGCGAATAATTCCTAGAGTATGAAAACTTGAAAATTCGAAGTCCTCACATGGCGTGTTGCGTTTGAGTCTCAGGGGGTAGAATCTCCGGAGGGGGGATGATTTTGAAAAACGTTTACTAATCCGGATCGGTTGCGATTAATTAACGAATAATTCCTAGAGTATGAAAACTCGAAAATTCGAAGTCCCCACATGGCGTGTTACGTTTGGGTCACAGGGGGTGGAATCTCCGGAGGGGGGATGACTTTGAAAAAAGTTCACTGATCCGAATCGATTGCGATTAATTAGCGAATAATTCCTAGAGTATGAAAACTTGAAAATTCGAAGTCCTCACATGGCGTGTTGCGTTTGAGTCTCAGGGGGTAGAATCTCCGGAGGGGGGATGATTTTGAAAAACGTTTACTAATCCGGATCGGTTGCGATTACCTAACGAATAATTCCTAGAGTATGAAAACTCGAAAATTCGAAGTCCCCACATGGCGTGTTACGTTTGGGTCACAGGGGGTGGAATCTCCGGAGGGGGATGACTTTAAAAAAAGTTCACTGATCCGAATCGATTGCGATTAATTAGCGAATAATTCATAGAGTATGAAAACTTGAAAATTCGAAGTCCTCACATGGCGTGTTGCGTTTGAGTCTCAGGGGGTAGAATCTCCGGAGGGGGGAAGATTTTGAAAAACGTTTACTTATCCGGATCGGTTGCGATTAATTAACGAATAATTCCTAGAGTATGAAAACTCGAAAATTCGAAGTCCCCACATGGCGTGTTACGTTTGGGTCACAGGGGGTGGAATCTCCGGAGGGGGGATGACTTTGAAAAAAGTTCACTGATCCGAATCGATTGCGATTAATTAGCGAATAATTCCTAGAGTATGAAAACTTGAAAATTCGAAGTCCTCACATGGCGTGTTGCGTTCGAGTCTCAGGGGGTAGAATCTCCGGAGGGGGGATGATTTTGAAAAACGTTTACTAATCCGGATCGGTTGCGATTAATTAACGAATAATTCCTAGAGTATGAAAACTCGAAAATTCGAAGTCCCCACATGGCGTGTTACGTTTGGGTCACAGGGGGTGGAATCTCCGGAGGGGGGATGACTTTGAAAAAAGTTCACTGATCCGAATCGATTGCGATTAATTAGCGAATAATTCCTAGAGTATGAAAACTTGAAAATTCGAAGTCCTCACATGGCGTGTTGCGTTTGAGTCTCAGGGGGTAGAATCTCCGGAGGGGGGATGATTTTGAAAAACGTTTACTAATCCGGATCGGTTGCGATTAATTAACGAATAATTCCTAGAGTATGAAAACTCGAAAATTCGAAGTCCCCACATGGCGTGTTACGTTTGGGTCACAGGGGGTGGAATCTCCGGAGGGGGATGACTTTAAAAAAAGTTCACTGATCCGAATCGATTGCGATTAATTAGCGAATAATTCCTAGAGTATGAAAACTTGAAAATTCGAAGTCCTCACATGGCGTGTTGCGTTTGAGTCTCAGGGGGTAGAATCTCCGGAGGGGGGAAGATTTTGAAAAACGTTTACTTATCCGGATCGGTTGCGATTAATTAACGAATAATTCCTAGAGTATGAAAACTCGAAAATTCGAAGTCCCAACATGGCGTGTTACGTTTGGGTCACAGGGGGTGGAATCTCCGGAGGGGGGATGACTTTGAAAAAAGTTTACTGGTCCGAATCGATTGCGATTAATTAGCGAATAATTCCTAGGTTGAATATATTCCAAAATTTTGCACATTTGAAAGATTTATTGCGTTTTCAACCCTGGGGGTGGAATATCTGGCTAGGGGATGGTTTTGGAAAAGTGTTTGGGGTCCCAATCGACAGCGATTAATAAGCGAATAAATCTTGCATCGCCAATTTTTTTCTCCTGCTGCATTATTTCGGTTTTATCGACATGGCCTGGCCAGCTTAATGTTAAGCTGGATCTGCCGCGATTTTTTCGAAAATGGCTTGAGCGAAAAAATTTTTTTTTTTGCAAATAAATAGCGATTAATGAGCGATTAATTAATAAACTAGTTTTAATTTGTTGTGCTGACTTGGCATTGCCAGCTTGATATATCTAATATTTACTATACTTTAAAAACTATTTCCAGAAATTTGAAATACTTATTATCAATTTTCTGTTTAAAAATAGGTCGTTATCTTCATCTGTTTATAGTTTGTAATTTAAATAAATTATAAAAATACTTGAGATCATATATGACTAAATGATAAGTCAACAAACAAAATATTTTGTTTATATCACTCAGAATCAGCTTCCTCAACTTCTTTGATAATATTCTGAATTTCTCCGATGAGAGCAATTACCTCAACGGACGGTTTATCCGTGGTTTCTTCTACATTTAAGTATGCTTGTTGCAAGAATACCCATAGACTACGAGCATTCAACGGGTACTCGCAATTAACAGCGTAGCAAGTCTGTATTACACTTTCAAACGCATGAAGGATCGACGGAGATTCATACAGAGTATTTTCGAGGATGACGTAACATGCTGAAATGTTGTCGAATGGACCAACAATAATTGGTATTGGTTGGTGTTCTAAACAAAGTCTTGCAGTATGATTTCTTCCAGTTTCCAATGCTACGTCCAAGCTTACCACATTCTATACAAAAGATAAAAAATATTAAAACTAGTTGACGTAAATAATTATTTTTAACAATTACATCATTTAAATACAAGAAAAAAATAATATCTTACGGATATATGAATAAAAAAGGATTCTTTTCTCTCAGGTATGGTCAAAACTCTAGGTGCATCAGGTTGGTCATCAACGATGCCTCCTTGACTTTTCCTTTTACGACCTGGTCGTCTTTGAGGCACCAAGTAATGCAGTAATGACAATAAAATACCTGCTCTTAGATCTAGAACGTAATAAATCAAAACTATAGATCACAGTGATTTATAATATTTAGCAGAAATAAATTTTGAGTAATTACCCGAATTTTCTGAGTTTAGTTGCACTAGTAATTCTAAATCTGATTGATTTCTGATGGTAACTGAACTTAATTTTTCAACAAGATGATCTGTAGCTAGCTCCCAAGTGTTTTTTAGCCTATCAACAGCTTTTGGATGTAACTTGGCAAAATCAACTTCAAACTGCAACAAAGAAAAATTGCTGAATGATTTAGATACTGTTCATTTTCTCAATAAAAATTTATATAAACTGGATGTTTTCAGGAATTAATTAAAGAATTCTTCCATACCAGGCTTAAAGCGGTCGTTGCGCGTAAGCATGCGAATTTTTCAATATAATTTTGTACGCTTAAATTATTTTGCATTAAATCGTTACGACGAGCATCAAACGTATCCACCCACAACTGTATCACGTGTATCCAAGGTGTCAATAGTGTACGCAAAGATTCCGTTTTTTCAATAGATGAGGCTAATTTACACAAATTTTATATACATATTGTAAAACGATTTAAGAATAGTAATTACAACTCTTAACAATACATAAAAGCATTATTCAATACTTCTTCTTTCACTCTCACCTGGTATAACGATAATTTTCGAAGGCACATTCGATTTTTTTCCGCGGGTTGCCAAAATGCCATCTTTAAATAATTTTTTCTTGGCGTAATCGTAGTGCCACCACAATTTTCCCCCTGCATTAATAGTCACACCATCGTGACGGCGGAATGGTGTATAATATGTCGACGGATTTTCACGAGGAAAGGTTTGATGAATTTCGTTAGCAAAAAAAGTAAACTTAGCGGTAGAGATACTGAAAGAAATGAAATTCAATGTATATAGTAAGAATTTGGCTCAAATAAGTTAACATTGCATGTATAATTAAAGAGAGGAAAATATTACTGAAATTCAGATAAGAGTTCGCCATTTCCCAACGCTTTGATAAATTTTTTTTTTTTCTAAATCAATAATAAATCGTGCAAGACGGTTTCGAAGAGTTTTCGTCAAAGAATTTGTAGAGTCGTACTTCAACACCACAGCTCGACAATCGACATTTTTTTCTACCATGTCTCTTAATTGCTGAAGTATAATAAATTCTGATAAATATTATGATTAAAATGTTCGTCACAAAGTAACATAAGACAATTGAGTAAATGTTTTAATTCAATTCAAAAATTTGTGATATTCTAGTATTAATTTTGTTTAATTAGTGATTTAAAATTTTTTTAGAATAATTAAGATCAGTACCCCCGGGCACGTATTTCTGTTTGTCTCTCCTGGAGGAACTACAGCCTGTGGTGTTCTTGTGAAAGTATTGGGTAAACTCGAACCCTGCTGTAATTGACATAGAATTTTAACCGAAATACACGTAAACACTAAACAAAAACTAAAAAATAATTTGAAAAAAAAGTATGATCAAATTTACTGAAGGAACACTAGTAGTTGTAGATGGTGTAGAATTGGTATTATTATTGCGAGGCGGTGTATTTTCATCCTCAAAATCACGTTGAGTGTCAACCGATGATCGTGTATCACAATCTGAACTTGTCGAACTTGACTCACCATCAGCTTGCGAATCGGACTACAATTGTTACGATTTTATTAACAAAAATATTATTCACGCTTACAAAATGAACCGAGTATTATTTTTAGGTTATAATAGTTACCTCATTCCCATATTGCCTTAAAGCATTCATTTTTGTATTACAACTTATTTTTCACTGATACAATCACATTTATTATTAAAGGTTATGTTTGTAAAACACGTGTTAGAAGACTATGAATTAAAAATAAACGATACATCAAAAACAAGGTTGTGTTTATTAGGTAATAGACTGCGTGATATACTTACACCAATTTGTTTTATTAGATTAATCCTTAGCCAAAAATTTCATTTAAAGCCTTCTTTCACTTTCAATGTAAATTCTGTCACTTTATTATTTTTCACGAGAAACTTTCAATTCTTTCTGTAAACCGCACACTCAGAAAAGTAGTTTCCGATAAATCACATACATGTGAATAGGTGGCGTCATTTGTATATCCAAGTAAAAATTTCCGAAGTAACATCGTACTTTGGAAACTTAGTGTATAGTAATCATTGAGAGGCAGCACCATACGGCTAACTTTCTTAATAATTACGATACTGACATCGTAAAAATTCAAAAGTACATAGTAAATTTTATACGAAATTAGCGTAAACGTCAAGATTTTAAAAGTCTAGTCCTGGATTACGATGTTACCATAGCATTTTTTCGTGGAATTTTCTTTCCGTGTAGATTCACGGAACTAGATCGGCGGGTGGACAGTATTAAGCGTATATACACTGAGAACCAAGTCAACTACGAGTTCAGATTAAATAAAGAAGCCAAAGATCAGGCGGAGGCTAATAAAAGTCGAGTAAACCGGCTTGATACCACCGTACAGGCTGTAGTAGAAAAATGGGACATCGATATAGCCGGGTGTCTCAATAAAATCACAGATACTGAAAAATCGTTGCGAGACGAAGCTATCGGTAATTACGAAGCTCTCAAAAGCAAAGTCAAGGAAGGGGATCGGGTTAATCGAGAAAAGATCCAGGAACTTGAGCATAGGCATGAAAGTTTAAAAATCGGTATTGACTCTGAACTCAAGAAGCTTAAGAGAGGGCCGGTAACTAATCGAGAAAATCACGAACAAATCCGTTTATTAACAAAACAGTTAAAACTGCCGACTTTTTCGGGAAAAAGTTGGGAAAAACCGGTTAACTATCTCCGGGAGTTAGAGGAATATCTTACCTTCTTGGGTTCAGAGGACGAGCTTAGCCTGCGGCTTGTCGGTCAAAGCTTAGGAAGCGATGCAAAAGACTGGTGGATCGCGCGCCGAGACGTCATTAACACCTGGGAAGGGTTTAAAGAAAAGTTCCTCACTAGATTCTGGGGTGAGGGAGTCCAGAGAGATATCCGCAAAGATATCGAATGGGGTTTCTATTCACCGGATTCAAAACTAACGTGGCCCGAGTATGCAAATAGGAAGTTTGCGGCTGCAGTCGGTCTCCTTCCTAAAATCGCGGAAGAAGATATCGTTAAAAGCCTAATTAAACACTTTGAAGAACGGGTAGTAGTAGCTGCTACTTGCCGAAATATCCGGGAAATTTACACCTTACTTAACTTCTTGGACGAAATGCAGTCGGGAGGGAGATCGAATGCACCCAAAAACTTCCGCGCACCGGCAAACGTAAGCCGACCGCGACAATTCACTAATAAATTCACCGAAAATAAAGATAAACAGGTGTCATGGCGTCTCGGCAGCGATGAGGCAAACACGTCGCGACCTTCCGTAGCACGAGACACATACTTTAAGTCGGATTCGCAAGAAAACAAGCGCGACGCTGGACAACCAGCCTACGCAAATCATAAACACAGTAACTGGACAAGTCCAAAAGTCAGCGCGATTTCCGAAGTAGAGCCAATCATTACTGAAGTTGAGGATGAGGCAGAAACCCAGCGAGCGGAAAACTAGAGCGCGCTGTGGTATGTGAGCCGCAAAACCCGGTGACACAGCGCGAGATCGTTATCAACGCGGCAAAAATAAAATCCCTAGAACCGAAAAATGATATGTTCGAAGACCCATCCGAATACTTAATTAAAGAAAGCAATAATTGCGAGTCACAGAGCAACAGTGCCCGGAAGCATACTTTAACATCGAAGGCATAGAAGTTAAAGGGCTTATCGACACCGGAAGTCAAGTCACTTGCGTTTCAAAAGATTGGTTCGATCGACATAAAGAAAAATTAGAGAAATGTGAAAGGCTGCCAGTTGTTAATTACCAAATAGTTGAAGTAACAGGGGGCAAGCCCGTAAGAATAAAAGAACAATTTTATGCAGAGATAACTATCGGAAAATCTACCGATCACATTTGCTTCTTGATAATTCCAGGGCTCGGTCACGAAATAATAATCGGAATTGATACCTTGCACCGGTGGAAAGCGGATATAGATCTTCGAACTAACAGACTATTTTTCCAAACAGCTTCCACCGACGTAAATGTCGAGCTTTTCAAAGCAAACCATATCGAAGATTATCAAAGAGAGTCGTTACAAATCAGTAAAATCAATCTAGAAAAAATGACCGTCGATAAGATCGAAAACCAGATTAATAAGTATGCACTGACCCGTGATGAAATAGATGAGAAATTGTCTGAGTGTCAGGTACTAAATCAACTCGAACTAGATTCATTTTCAAAACTACTGATAGAGTATCAAGACATCTTTTACAAACTACCCGGTAGAGTCTCAGTTTATGAACACAAAATCAAAATTTATGAAGATAGACCTTTCGTTAGGAGATCATATCCTATACCAATGGTACACCGAGATAAAGTTAAAATCGAAATTCAGAAAATGCTCGATATTGGAGTAATTGAAAGATCATATAGCGAATACATCAATCCTATAGTAGTTGTTGCAAAGAAAACCGGTGATATCA
Organism: Tenthredo mesomela; assembly: GCA_943736025.1. Taxonomy (NCBI): domain Eukaryota; kingdom Metazoa; phylum Arthropoda; class Insecta; order Hymenoptera; family Tenthredinidae; genus Tenthredo; species Tenthredo mesomela. The sequence continues at coordinate 22,822,277 of OX031018.1, forward strand.
GATTAGTCTTAGATGCAAGATACATCAACCAACTGATAGTGCCTGACCATGACTGCGCTCAATCGACTGAGGTCTTATTCCAGAAGTGTGGAAACGCAGCTTTCATGTCGAGTTTAGATCTTATGGCGAGTTTTTGGCAAGTTCCTTTGCATCCTGACTCAAGAAAATATACTGCATTTATGCACGAAGGAAAAACTTATCATTTTACAGTTACCCCTTATGGGCTTAATACAAGTTTGGCAAGTTTGATTAGAGCCTTGGACTTAGTTTTGAAGGAGACGGAGCAGTTTACAATAAATTTTGTAGACGATATACTGTGTATTTCTGACTCCGTTCCGTCCCATTTGGCTCACCTGAAATTATTATTTGAAGTGTTCCGAAAATATCATATGACGCTTAATTTCAAAAAGTCAAAATTCTTTAGAGAAGAAATCGATTTTCTCGGGCATCGGATGACAAAAGATGGGATACACCCACAGCCGGAAAAGATCGAGGCGATAAAGAAATTCCCGATACCGAGAAACGCGAAGCAACTCAAAGGATTTTTGGGATTGACTAACTATTATAGTAAATTCACCAGCGCATATGCGGAAGCAACAGCTCCGGTGCTCTCTTTAATAAAGAAAGGTGCCAAGTGGGACTGGACGGAGGAAATGAAAACACATTTCACAACAGTAAAAAATTTATTTTGTGATACGATGGTTATAAACCATCCAGATCCGAAAAGGAGGTATTATTTGCAATGTGACGCCAGCAATTATGCAGTCGGGGCAGTGCTTTATCAATTATCCGATAACAACGAGGAACGGATCGTGGGGTTCGCGAGTAGAACGATGAAGGGGGCTGAGCTGAATTATTTTACATCCGAAAAAGAGCTGTTAGCAATAGTATTTGCTCTAGAGAAATTCAGAACCTTCATCGTCGGTGCGAAGCTCACGATCCGGACCGATCATAAAGCCTTAACGTATATTTTTTCGTGTAAACTCGTTAGCTCTCATTTAGCAGGCTGGGTTTTGTTCATACAGACGTACAACTTTGACATTGAATACATCGAAGGCACGGAGAATATAGTCGCGGATGTGTTGAGCCGTTACCCACCAGAACGCAAAAAGAGTATAGTAAATTCAGTAGCGGAGTTAGGGGTCCTTGCACCTCTGGCAAAAGCAATTGACGATCAACTAAGTAGGGATTTAGGAAACTATCCAATCTTACAAAAAACAGATAAAAGAATCAGTGAATTACTCGATTCAACAAAATTAAAACTAGATAATAACTTAGAAGTCATAGATGAAATATTATACCACCGAGAGCCAGGGGGCAGATTACGAGCCTACGTCCCTGAAGCGCTGGTAAAACAGCTCATCATCGAGTGTCACGAAATGTACGGACACATAGGCGCCAACAAATGTTACCTCATACTTAAAGAAGGATTCTATTATCCTAAATTTGCTAAAAGAATTAGACAAACATTAGCTAGCTGCGAAAGATGCCAGAGGTGCAAGGTACCCAACAGATATAGCTATGCAAATATGCAAAACATTGTGCCAGACGGAGTTGGAGAATTGTTATCAATCGACTACCTAGGTCCATTACCAGCGAGCAAGGGAAACTATAAGTGGCTATTAGTCACCATAGATGCCTTCAGCAAGCTCGTAAAATTATATCCGTTAAAAGCAGCAAACGCTCCGCAAACAATAAAATGCATATTTGAGCAGTATATCCCAGAGTATGGCAAGCCTAAGCGAATCCAGTGCGATCATGGCACACAGTTCACTTCTACAGCATGGCAAAGTAAATTAGACGAAGAAAACATCAAATTAATTTATTCCTCAATTAGACATCCACAAGGAAATATCGTTGAGCGCGTAAACCGCGAGTTAGGGCGATTTTTCAGAACCTTTCTAACCGATAAGCACACGTCGTGGATAAATTGGTTAAAAATAATTGAGAGCTGTATGAACGAAGTGTGCCATGACACCACTGGATTCGCACCTTGCGAGATCCACCTTGGGCAACGCCCTTCAAGATTCTGGGAATCTTGGCTAGTTACAAATAAAACTGACCTACCGCGTGACGCGAAATTAATTCTCGTTAAAAAGAACATAATCCGACACGGCAAACGCCGAGCCGATCATTTTAATTCAACACACAAAATGGCTAAATTCAAAGTGGGAGACCTAGTGCTGATTAGGGCACTCAATGTTTCCGATTCCAAAGAAAAGAAGATGGCCAAATTCTTCGATTTATACGAAGGACCCTATAGAATCAGCCGGCAAGTTGGTGAGGCCACCTATGCCTTGGAGAACACCCATACAGGGATGGAACGGGGCAAGTTCCATGTGAATATGTTCAAGCAATACATCCAAAGTGCTGAGGGGGAAGCGACGTAAAACAGTAACACCTGTAAAGAATCGGTACAACGATCCTATCGCCAAAAAACACATACAATAGGAGGATTAAAGGATTAACTCCTCAAAATCGTACGACAACTCCTTATATGGTATTAAATCCATAAAGAAGGGATAAAAATAGGTTATATAAAGGGCAGTCATTACCATACGGCCTATTGTACTGTGAAATTTTGAGTCAGTAAAATCAGCAAGTAACGAAGATGAGCAAGCCATGATATCTGGTGAACAGCAAAACTGTGCAAGACGTATCCACACAGACAGACGACAGGGGCCAGGAAGAACCAGGTGATCACCTGATCCAGCCAAGCGGCAAAATACACGCGCGAAGACCTGGGGGCTATCGTAGAGGAAGGTCGACCCAGACGAAGAGAAGATATTATCCGAAAATCAGTGCGATAGAGCCAACGCCACCAAATCCCGGCAAACCGGAACCAAGGCCGTCCACCAGCCAGGAAAGGGAAGAAAGGGTATCCAACAAGCGATCAGCCGAAGACGAGACGCAAGGGAGCGCAAAACGGCTAAAAGGACCAGGGCACCCCATCACCTATTTGCCCTGGCAACTCCACACCATCGAGATACCCGAAATATCACAAGAGGAACAAGAGGAACTGGAAAGACAGAAGGCAATCCAGATGATTTTCGGAGATCTGGAGTTTCTAAGCGACGACGAGCCAATATCCCACCAATATTTCGGGGCGCTGGACGTTACGGTGCCCGACTTACCAGAGCTGAACGCCGCGGAGCTCGATCTGCTGGATCCAGGGAACCCGGAAAACCCGTGGATGTCGGAGTTGGATTTCGGGGACCTCGATATGCCGGAACAAGAGTTTTGAAAAAGGAAAAGGAAATAACATCTACCGACTCCTGATCCGACCGGGACCGAGGGATCTCCAGCCGCGACCGAACATCCGTCGGTAGAAAGGGGCAGATGTAACATTCCGGCTGTTCTGGCTCCTGCCGGAGCAGCCGGACAAGTATCCATCGCGCATCCTGCGACGCGCATCTCGCGACGCGCACCGCAGAGTTCCGTGCATTGCACAATTCCGTGCAACCGGCGATTCCGCGCCACCCGCGATTCCGCGCAACCCGCGATTCCGTGCAAACCGGCGTTTCCGTGCATCCCACGATTCCGCGGGCACCGCGGAATATCGGTGTAAAAGGGGGTACGTGGAGGCCTCAGGTGCCGATTGTGTGGCAAAGCGCCCGTCGAGTCACTTCGTTAATTACTCATTAGGCACGTAGCCAAAATAGTGCGTGACCTTTATTTTGCTCTTAAATCGCATTTCGACACTTGCTAAAATTGAAGTGATTAAAATCGCGATTTCTGATATTGAAAAATATAAGTCTAATTAAAATTAAATTCACATTTCACACTCTTCAAAGTTTTACTAATTTCCTATAAAATAAATTAGACTGCAAACTTCAAAGTCGTCTTAATTAAATTAACGACGCAATATAAAATAAACCGGGATTGGAAATCCACGATCATTAAATCAAACAAACTATCGGCTGAAACAAAACTCTAAATCAACTAAATGGAAACATTGATTGAAAATTATGAACTCTAATTAAATCTAATCTTAACCTACGTTATGGACTCTCTAATATAATATTTTTATATTCTATTCTATTCTTGTTTATTCTTTATAATTTAATTCTATTCTAATTTCTATGCTTAAAATGCTATTTTCTGTTTATTCTTTTGTATTGTTTCCTATTGTCGACGATATTCCTTATTAAACCAAATCTATTATTAAACGACATCTGTTTCTTTCAATTTCCTAATTCCTTTAAATTAACAATCTCTAAGCATTTCAGGTTTCTTTCTTTATTCTCAATTAACAAACGACAGCTACGGTGCGGGTGTAAAACCCAATCCCGAGTCTAGTTGTACAGCTTGGTACGCCTAGCGACACCCAGCTCTGTATTATCGCAGCTACGGTTGAGTTTTTGCTGGGTTACAACACTGGGGAATACCCGTGTCTGTGATTCTCACACACAGCTAACACAACCCGCGTCTGTGCACAGGCTCGGTTAGCGAAGCAGATCCTCGCTCAGTAGATAAATAGCTCAAATCGGTTGATAGCTGCTTTGAGTCTGTAATAGGGTATTTTGTGGTTTTTCACTTTTTCCACCAGAGGAGCTCCAAATCACACCCGTGACAAAGACACTCACGCGGACTAGCACCGTATCTCCAGCCATCAGCTGAGATATTGGTGCAGTAAGTTACAATATATATATATTGTAACGGAGTTTTCCAGAGTCCTCAACTCCGCACCCTACGGCGTTCCTTGATAAAGATAATTTAATAAAAGACTAAGATATAGAGTTGGGCGCCAGACACTGAAGAGTCGTTTTTCACAAAAATCTACTAAACACTAGCGATATTCAAAAGTAATACTAAACTGCCGGAACGACGGCCTTAAGGCGTCAGCTAACTCAGATTTTCTGCGATAAGGGTAGAGTGGGTGGATTCACCTTAATAAATAGTCAAATAAAATATAGAACACCAGATATAGATTTCCTTCAGTGAAATCGGCGATTTCGTATATTGTTCTTCTAAATAACAGATTTATCAGCGTTAACAGATGGCATATATTATGCGGTATCAAATTACACAAATTATTATCGAAAGAATAGTTATCAGAATTACAGTTAAGAAATAATACTTTAAAAGTGACCGGTTTGGAATAGTGCTTAAGAAAAGAATATTATATTATTGAGCCTTATTACGTCTCAGTGGTAACATAAAAAGCATAAACACGCCGGTTGACTAGCGAGCGCCGTAGAAGCGATATAATGCAAGCTATACTACTTTCCAGACTACATATCACCGAGCGATACGATACTCAGTGCAAGGATTCTATTATAGCGGCACGCTAGCGATACTAATAATTATTTGGCGATAAAGTACTCAATAATTAATACAGAAGAATCTAATAAGGACGTTATACTAAGTTAGCAAATATGAATCGAACTACAGAGTTTAGAATTAACAAGTTACCATAATAGATTAAATGTTACACAATAATCAGATTAAGCTAATCAATCAGATAAATGGAAAGAACAAGTGAAAAGTAGGAAATTAGAGTAATAGAATAATAAAATAATGAATAATAAAGAAATAGAACAATAGAACTAGAACAACTTAATACTATGACTAACTACGATCAGCCAACCCTCGGGGAGTTGGATGTTAAGCGACACACCATGCGATATTATATTACTTATTTAATCAAAGATATTCTAATAAATCAGAGATAGCGAAATATAAAGCATCAGAGATTCTCAAGCGAGAAATTAGCGAGAATAAGCAATCAAATAGCGTTAGCAAATTATTAGCAAAGCAAGCACAGAAATTAGACTAATAAGCGAAATAGATTATTAAGCGAAGAGATACTCAAAATGGTTACAGCCGACCATGAGGTGCTTCCGCTGAATTTCTTTATCTTAAATATAATATAAAATAGAGAGCGTCACCCGGAGGTTGATCGCTGCTCGAGACTTGACCAGTCAACCTATGGAGTTAACTAAACTCACTAAATTTACTAATTAACTGAACGGAAGAGACGCAAATCGAAGATAACTAATTTATAATTTATGATACTGATTAATACTAATGCTAACAAAAATCCAGCGGTAGCTTGTGGCTTTTACTAGCAATGATAGATCATAAAGACCTTACCTTATGAAGAAGTGATGCACAAAACTTTAACTTTAACTGAACCTGACTTAATGTACAGCGGAAACTATTGATAGCGAGAGAGAATTAGAGGCACGTCTTGATTACTCAAAACTGAACGTAGAAGTGAAGATTCTTCGTAGACAATTTGGCGAGCAGGCTCTCAGTGAGGTAGGTCCAGGTGGGGGACCTATCAGGACCAATTAATTGTCTGATTGGTCCTGCGAGCGACAATGTTCGAACAGTCAACTCGTCGGTTGACCAGTTTGAAGCGTAATCTTATTGCCGGGCATCAGGCGTTACTTTCGAGCGTCTCCGCGATAGAACAACTGTTCTGCGGTACTTCAGCAGCGAGATGGCTGGCGGGAGGATGTGACCTTGGCTCTTCTATGCAATTCCTTCCAACTACCAATCTCGAGGGGTGCACTCCACAGTGGTAATCTCTGTCATAGACCACCCAGCTGCAAATGGTCCCTCAGCGATACGTTACGTCACTGGTCTATGTATGGATCTTGGCGTGACGTCGGCTTCTGATATTTGGTGCGGGTGATGTAAGCTGGCACTGTAACGGGAGGTGGTAGCGATTTGTGCGTGCCACCCTATACGCCGTTGGCGCGACCAGATGCTTCGATAGCAAGATGCATTCGCTGGCAGGAGGTCTTATGGGGACCCTGTTCACTCCCTAGCGATATTTCTCCAAGGCCTACATCCCTCCCCGTAGATGTTGCGGTACTATCCTGAGTACTGGTATCGTACTGGACTGCATACCGTCGCACAGTGCGGCCAAAGGCCCCTTTATGCGGCCAAAAGTCGAAAAATGTAGAGAATGATCCACAAATTGGTATATGGGGGTTTTTGGGGTCGCTGATTATGAATTCATCATCAGAATTAGCAAATTCAAGATGGCCGACCTAGTATGGCGTCATATCATACGAAAAAACTCATAAAAAATTAAATGAATTGGGCGATTGATTAAAAGTCTTTGTTTTGAGATTGTTAGGGTATGTAATTGAGAATGAACAAATTAAAAATGGCGGGGTGCAATATGGCGATGTTATACAGGAAAAAAATTCTGAAAATATTATTATATTTTTATTGACATTTACCATAATAACTCACATTACATATGAAGAGTTCAGAAACGTAATGGATAAAATATTTAAAAATGAGGTGTAGAAATAGTATATTGTGTACCAAGGGCGAGAAGTGGGCCTTTTTCGCCCGCGTGTGGAGTTTGCAGTACGAGTCGAGGCGAGCAAGCACGAGCCGAAGGCGAGTGCGTATCGCGAGCCGGAGACGAGTAATGCAAACACACGAGGGCAAAAAAGCCCTCGCCCGTGGTGCACACCATATTTTTTGTGACACATGCACGATTTTGCGAAAAAAAAAAAAAATAAAATAAATAAATAAATAAATAAATAAATATTTTTTTGCCCGCTACCGACTTTTTTCGCCCGCTACTGACTTTTTTTGCCCGCTACGAACTTGTTTTTGCCCGCCGGTCAATAAACGGCTACTTTTAGCCCTATTATTAGGTAAAAAAAACGCAAAAATCGTGCATGTGTTACAAAAATAATATTACATATGTTTTATGTCTTCTTTTATTCCTGGTTTTATTACATTAAATAATGCCTTGTAAAGCTGGCACCTTCACGTTCTGTTACATTACTGGATCCTAAAAAAAAAAAAAAAAAACACTGTTACGCACACATACATCACAGTTACATTAGGCAGCTCCAGGTGTATGCGCTGTCTTACTCGCTCGCTCGCGAAAGAATTTCTTCTTTTTCTAACTCAATCCCTATACCTGCCTGACCCTGCCCCCTGCGTATAACCCCCTTTCTCTTTCTCATATTCTTTTGATTTACTGTATGGATGTGTTTTCCTTCGAAGGCTCACTTTTATCTTTGTTTTTCACTTTCGTTTTTGAATTCTACGCTTTATTTCATTTTGTTTTTCATGTATTACTGTGATCGTTAAAACGAATATCTTACTTTTTTTTTTGTAATACAGTGCACAAAAACTGAACGGGCAGCAACGGGCAGCTAAAATTGATTTTATTTAATACATAATACTTTTATCTAAAACCTCAAATGACTTAGAGAGCAAGATGTAGTAAGATAAAAAAGTATTCACTCAATCAAATCCATTCAATTCGAGAAAAATAACCAAAAAATAGTCCTTACATATCTCCTTCTAACAATGTACTATTCAGGAATTTATATTCCGAATTTTTTTTACTTATTCTACTCACCTTCAGCTGTAGAATCCATTTTGTTTTGTTCAAATCGCTTTAAAAACAAAAATTTGACGCCTGTTTATCCGACGCGTCGCCAGTCGCACTTTCCTAGTCGTCGCGTAGCGTTCGGGCGAAAGCCATATTCAGACTGAGATTATGGGGGGGATTTGAGGCAAGGGACCTTACTATGAACGTTTTCCGTCTCCTAGGGGACTCCTTTAGCCAACCCAATGACAAAATATCCCCAACTAAAAACTTTTTTTTTCGACTTTTGGCCGCATAAAGGGGCCTTTGGCCGCACTGTGCGTCGATAGCATCTCCGGAGCGGAAGTTCTCGTAGCGGAAGTTCGGAAGTTGTCATCTTCTGTATCATCTGTCTCTCTCTCTCTCGCGGTACATTAACAGAAAAATACTTCAAATTAGTCTAACTCTATTGCTTATTAAACAGGTGTGTCACTTGTATCCCGAGGGTTTAGACGGCGGTAATTCTCTCTCTCTCGATATTGCTAAAAAAGATGGGTTTTCGGAACCCTTGTGACGGCAGCTAATCTGCAACGTCACAATATATATATATATATACATATAAGATTATGGATATAGGATTAGCCAACTATGAAAAACTTAATGTTCAACAAAAAATTATAATTGATACCATACTTCAAAGTATTAACGATTCGACATTACATAAAACATTCTATATTGACGGACCGGGTGGATCAGGCAAAACATTTCTGTATATTACATTATGTCATTTACTTACTGGGCGAAAGGAAAAAATCAGTACTATGGCTTACACAGGTATAGCTGCTACATTACTACCGAATGGAAAAACAGTCCACAAAACATTAGGATTACCTGTTCTATTATACGCTGATTCTACATCAACAATTAAAGTTGGTTCAAAAGAAGCAAATATTTTGAAAGAAACAAAGGTTTTCATTTGGGATGAAGCACCAATGGCACCGCGCTACGCATTAGAAATAATGAACACAATTTTACAGGATATAATGAATAACACATTACCATTTGGAGGAAAAAATAGTCATATTGGGAGGGGATTTCAGACAATTACTTCCGGTAAATATTCGGGGTACTCGCAGTGAAACGGTAAACTTATCAATAAAATTCAGTCCATTGTGGCAACTATTTGAAATATTCTAATTGACTATCAATATGCGTGCACTACAAGAAGAGAAGAATTTTTCTGACTTCTTGCTGCAAGTTGGAACTGGAGATTTGAATGATGAGGTTGATAATTTAAATTTACCCTCCAATTGTACATACAATGATGACATCGATATAGCGAAGGATATTTATGAAGATATACTCAGTAGAAAACAATACAAAGAAGCTTCAAAATATGCAGTATTAGCAGCAAGAAATTTAGATGTGAATGAAATCAATAGACTAGTCGTCGACTTATTGGACTTAACTACTAAACGTATTTATACGAGCGTCGATAGCGTAGAAAATTGTAACGACAATAATAGAATCAATCAAGATTTAGTACCGGAATATTTAAATTCGTTGTCTCCGAATAGTCTTCCACCGTACGAATTACGATTACGACAATTTTCAATAATCATATTAATCAGAAATTTGAGTATCAATGGAGGTTTAGTCAATGGCACGAGATTATTACTACTAGAAGCTGGAACAAATCTATTATTATGTGAACTTCTAACTGGAGATAAAGCAGGAGATATAATATTCTTAAATAGAATTACTTTGATGTGTGAAAATGTATATCCATTTTCTTTCACTCGAAGACAATTCCCCATCAAATTAGCCTTTGCGATTACGATTAACAAATCACAAGGCCAAACCTTTGATAAAATTAGAATTGATTTACGAAAAGATGTTTTCAATCACGGACAATTATATGTAGCTCTATCACGAGTGCGGACGTGGCAATCATTGAAAATTCACCTTGGAAGTCAACGAAACAATACAACCGTGAAGAATTATGTTTATAAAGAATTATTTAATTCATAATCAACTGAATAAATACATATCCCAAAACTACATAAACCAAAAATATGAAAGGCCTTTGCTAATTTCATTTTTTAAATGAATAAATAAATAAATAATTGATTTCATTGAAAAATAGTTGAATGGTTGTATCAATTATTATATATATTGTTATATATACATATATATTAGACCGGTTCAAAAAAATCGACTATTTTTTTTTTTTTTTTTCAATTTTCGCATTGAAATACTTTCGAGGGGGTGAAAAAAGATGCCTGTTAAAAGCGGAGCTCTTAATATTAAGATTTAGAGGTCGCTCGTCGCGGATTTGTATTTTCCATTTAAATAGCATAGGAATTTTTTTTTTTTTTTCTTCAGAATTTCGTAGCTCACAAACCAATGAACAAATCCAAATGACTCTTACATATTTTGATAGGGGATTGAACACTCTAAAAAATGTATCTATCATTGTGGAAAAAAAATCACAAAAAAAAAAATAGTTTACTCAACTATAAATTGAAATTTGAGCTTGAATAACTTTGGAAGGAGTCAATTTATCAAAAAATGATAAGAGAAACTTTTTGTAGAGTGTTCAATTTCCTATGAAAATATGTTTGAGTCATTTGGATTTGTTCATTGGTTTGTGAGCTACAAAATTATTTAAAAAAAATAAAAAATTTCCTATGCTATTCAACTGGAAAATAGAAATCCGCGATGAGCGACCTCTAAATCTTAATATTAAGAGCTCCGCTTTTAACAGGCATCTTTTTCAGCCCCTCAAAAGTATTTCAATGCGAAAATTGAAAGAAAAAGAATAGTCGATTTTTTTGAACCGGTCTAGTATATGGCTCAAAATCACCAAGGTGGTAATTTCGTGTCTGAGACATTTAAATCATTAAATTTGTTTGTTCTTATTAAAATAATGTAGCACAAATTATTTACATCAACTCATTTAAGCAATACATCAGAAAAATTTGCTGGAATTTATTCATAGAATATATTTTTTCCTATGAAATACCCCCGAAAAGTCATTCCGGGAACGCGTCCCTAAGTAGTAATCCACGGACAATAACAGCTAAAATACATAGTAAAAAATTTTTTCAATGTTTTGAAGGTACTTGTTAACTTAGTTTATTTTATTATAAAATGATATTTATAAGTTCCCGAATCGACACAATATTATTTTGTCCGAAAATTTAATACAAAGTTTGTCTGACAATTTGTGCATCATTTCCGGGAACGCAGACATTTTTATATATATTAATTTTCAGCACAACGCAACAAATAGCGCTAGTGGGTAATCATATAAAACACTCAAGTACAATCGGTTGACCAACGTGTTTTGTGTGAAAATGTGAAAAATTCAACAGCTAAGCATAGTTTTGTTTGAATTTTTGGCACCGTACATCAATTCAATGTCATTCCGGGAACGCCAATAATTGTAGGAAAAAAACAAGAAAATGCTTTTTGATACGATATTTCTTAAAGATAAATGTGACTTGCTTTATATTAACCTCAAATAATCCCGTTTAAGTGGCCAATACTTATTTTACACGCATCTTTATGTAGAAACGTCATTCCGGGAACGGTCATTCCGGGAACGGTCCCGCATGTGACATGCGTTTTCGGAATGATCATTGGGTTCCCGGAGTTATGATTGTATTGTTAATGATGGTTTAACGTATGTAAAGGCGTTATTATAAAATATTGATTAATTTTTTTTTTTTTTTTTTTTTTTATTTAATTTTTTTTTTTTTTCATTTTTATTTTTTTTTTTCATTTTTATTTTTAGGATTACTTATGAATTTGTTCTTGAAGATTGCAGGATTGCATGCTCATCGTCATTTTGGGATCGATTCGTCATTTCGGGAACGATTCGTCATTTCGGGAACGATTGTCATTTCCGGGAACGCTACTAAAAGTCAATTAATAAGCAAAAATCATTTTTTTTCTCATCAAATCAATGATCAATTGCAAATATAAATTTCTTTCTTTGTTTTTATACTAAAGTAAATGTCCAAAATTATATGAATATTACTTTTAAAGGAACTATAACTATGAAAACACGTAAATTTATGTTTCTCATGACTTATTTTTCAAAAAACTTCACATTCACACAGTAATTGACATGTTTATCATTTTTAAAGATTGAGGACATATCTCAGCTATGTATCTACTATAATAAACAAATCATTTTCCGTACCTATGAATTAGTAATTATTACTTTTTCAAGCGTTCCCGAAATGACGGCAGCTCATGACTTGTTTTCCATAAATACTTTTTATTCACGTAATTTTTAATTTCCAGCTTGCCCCGTTTGGATATCAATTAAAGACAAGTTGGTCAATGATTTGAACTGGTTTGCAGAACAAAAATATAATAAAATTTTTTAAGAAATTCCAAACTTGGAATTTACCACCTTGGTGATTTTGAGCCATATATCCTTCTAATTTAATATCCATATATATATATTTATAAATATAGGTATATGTATGATAGTATGGGACGTATGTCCATGATTCTTGTAATAAACATTTAATTTTTATTGTAAAATTTATGGAAATACGTCACATACGGTAATGGCTGAGGCGCGCGCAGCGCGCCACATACGCTATTATATATTAATTTGGGCGTCTTATTATTGGAACATCCATTACACGTATGTACCACGGTCGAACTCGTGCCCGATTACTGGTACGAGAGAACGTAGCCGCAGAGACCGAATAATCGGACGCCGAGCGTTGTTACCTCGGGATCGCTCGTCATAGTTCGACCAATTTTATTTGATAAAATAAAAAATGAAAAAAAAAAAAAATCATAGATTTTGAGGGTCGATTATTAAAACTTCAACGAAAAGAAAAAAATAAACCAAGCAAATAAACAAACATACATAATAGTACATCATGTCACTAGGCCGATTAAGTATTTTCCGACGAATTTGAGTTTATAATCCGAGCCGAAGGCCAGGATTATGATGAAATTCGTCAGAATAGTATATTGTGTACCAAGGAGGCAAAGAAGGTCTTTTAACGCCGAGCGTAAATTTGCAATACGAGTCGTAGACGAGTCGAAGACAAGTATTGCAAATACGCTCGGCGTAAAAGACCTTCGCCTCCTTGGTGCACACGATACTTTATACAATAAGAGCATGTTTTACAAGTTCATGCTCGATCCAGTACACAAAGCCGACGACTACAACACGCATAGCAACGCATAACGACGCGTTGTTACGCATAACAACGTGTACGTCAGATACCACTTTTAACTCCGAGGACATAAAAAGTAGCTCTATTTTGCTCCTAGGAGCTAAAAGTAAACCATGCGCAATCGCACTCGCCAACCCGCTCAGCTGTCACTTAAACCCCCACTTTGTGTACCGAGATTGAGCATGAAAAACGCGTAAAACATGCTTGCGTTGTATAAAATACTTTCTGGGCCGTATGGCATATTAGTATATTGTGTACCAAGGGCGTAAAGTGGGCTTTTTTAGACCGAGTGTGGAGTTTGCAGTACGAGTCAGAGGCGAGGTAGCACGAGTCGAAGACGAGTGCGTCTGCGAGCCGAAGACGAGTACTGCAACCACACACGGTCAAAAAGCCCACTTAGCCCTGGTGCACACCATATTTTTTGTAACAGCACGATTTTCGCGTTTTTTCATCATTGTTGATAATTTTCATGAAAATATTGAAAAATAATTTAGCGGGCGTTTTTAGTTTTTATTTGCCCGCTTATGCTCGAGTAGCGGGCGTTTTCACTTTTTATTTGCCCGCTACTCAAGCATAAGCGGGCAAATAAAAACCAAAAACGCCCGCTGCTCGATTTAGCGGGCAAATAAAAACTGAAAACGCCCGCTGCTCGATTTAGCGGGCAAATAAAAACTGAAAACGCCCGCTCGTCTGAAAACCGTCACTTTAGGCCCGCTTAATGGGTAAAAAAAACGCAAAAATCGTGCATGTGTTACAAAAAGAATTTTATGTGTCCAGGCCAAAAACCGCGTTCAAACCGAGCGAAGCGAGGTTAAAATCGCGGTTTTACGGCCTACGACACATAAACTCATTTAATACGTGTCTGAAAATTGGGACATGACAGTGTCCGAACAGGGAGACGTAACGCTAAAAGCTGTTGGAAGATCGGTACATTTACTGTCATTCAACATTTAAATCCATGAAAATTAGAATAATTAACATTTTGGCAGTTATTGTATGTGTTTTGAAAACTAGAAATTATGAGCTTGACGATGGTTGCAGTCATTTGAAAAAAGAACGAACTTCTTAAATGACTAATAAATCCTCTAATCTAGGAACGATCTTAACCGTTCGATCATTTACCGTTACCTTAAAATTTGTTTTGAAAAATCTGAAAAAATTCTGATTTCTATTAAGAGTCAGAAGAATGATACCAAGAATCGCGGACCAGATCGGAGAGGTCGAGGGTCAGGACCAGTTCGATTTGGCATGGAATGCCCCATGTATCAAAAGACTATCACAGTGAGTATCCAAATTATTGACGCTCGTACGAGTAATAGACTACGTATTTGCTGAAATAATCTGTAGGTGCGTGTATCGAATTCTGTTACACCCTGTACACGACTGTCGTCAATGCATCGACTACTTTGTTGCACCGGCTGCATTTAACATTAGCGAATAACATTATTCGATTAAAATGGTTCAACTAGAGATCTTGCATTGACCAACGCCGGCGACTTTCATATGGAGTGTATGGAGAACTCCATACCCAGGAGAATTTTGGGTATGGAATTCCACACCCAGAATTATGTAGGTGTGGAAAGGAAAAATCATGTTTTTCAAATATTTTTATTACTGATTGCGCATTGCGCGTCGATAAAATGGTATATTGTGCAAGTGATGAAGAACAGCGGGAGGAAATGTTCATTCCCTTCCGCCTCAGTGGATATTCGGTACTCACGTTCGAAACACGTGATTTCCCCCCCGCCCGACAAGCATGAAAGAAGGCTCATTTCATGCCCGTGTTATGAAAAAGTAAGGACCTGTGACGGACGGTCTAGGTAGTGTGGGTTTAATTCCTAACAGTATGATTGACAAGCGAGAACTTGTCCACTATTAAGATTCGATTATCCGTCACATCCGCGATTATAATAATACTAAGAAAAAGATCTACCTTACGATAGACCGGTAAATAGGATTCGAAGCCGTCTAGTCCTATACAGGTTTCAGTCGAATTGTTTAAATAGTTGTTGAGGCTAAATAATATAAAATAATAAAGTTAATGAATACTATAGGTGATTCAAATGATAATGAGAATTGACTGGTAAAAGCATATATATTCTTCTATGATTCTGAATAATAGTGATAAGGCTTCAAGCAACTAACATTGAACTGTCACTTGAAGCAAATGGATAACATAAAATATGAGATAATGAAACAATAAAATATAATATAAAAATAATATAACGGTCACCGACGTAGGGATCGTAAAGGCTTGTTATTTTAGAAAAGAACTGTTATTAACTGTTTGATATAAAATGGAAAGAAGTCTATTCACGATTAGGAAATGATGAAGAAAAATAATATTTGGTCTGAGGTTAATATAAACGATTAATTGAAATTAGAATTCTCTCTCTTTTAGGATATTTATCCGAAATCGCATTTGCTAGTTATTATGTTTAGAAATAATGTTTAACATGTTATGTATGTATATATATATATATATATATAATGTTTAACATGTTATGTATATATATATATATATATATATATATATATATATATATATATATATATATATATATATTAATAAAGTAGCGGTAAATCAAGATCGGTACTTAAGGAGTCCCAAGAAACTTGATTAGGAGACCAGAGTTCGGTCAGGTAAGCTTTTATATAGGTTGGAAAGAAATGCCAAACCGGGATTAGGGATGTTTATCGGAATTCTATGAATTATCCCAGTAGGAGTATTCGCTCCGAAGTCATACCGATCTTGGTTTATTTTATAGTAGTCATAGAACTAAAGTGAAAATTGAATATACATGTGAAATGAATATAATAATAAATGTCGGCCAACTACGACTATTAACAATAATACTGTTCAAATCGAGAGCCGGTCTTCGGCAAGGGATTTACCCGAAATACTACTCGTATCAGCCTACCGGTTTCTTCCTATTAAACTACACATATAGTAAACAACGCAGTTGGTCAGAGAAATAACTAAACTAAAGAATTCTGGAAAACGATACTACCTTGATGGTATATAAATTTATGATATCTAAAAGTGAACGAATTGAGTGAGCGAACGTTGAGACTTAGCTTGGTTTACCTGGCGTTGCATGGGACGCTTGAGTGGTTTTAAATATTTGGCGCCCTCACCTGCGATGAAACGTCGAAGCCTTTCTGTTCTCGTAGTCAGATTTTATAAGGATCGAAAGAGTTGATGAGACGTAGTTTAATTAGGTTAATTTAAACGGGTTATAATTTAGATAGATGTTTCCGAACCGAAGTTAATGAATAAATGAAATGTATATAGTTCTGAAAGTTATTGCATTGAATTGAATGTCAGCCCGATACTGAGTCTAGAATTTACACTGTAGTAATTGGTTGATTTTAATATCATGATTATCCAGATGGGATAAAAGGCTTGAAAAATAGAGTTTATTATAATAACAATTGATTGATAGAAATAATCAATTTATGTCTTTGCACTTATAATTTAAGATGAATTAAACGGATCACTAAACCTTTAGATTATATCACGTTTGTAAGTTTTATTAACGGGTACTGAGTCCTTTATATTATTACTCTAATTTGGAACAAAGAAAAGATTGAATATAACTCTTGGCTCTAGTTAGCACACGGCTCCCTACGTCCACGCACTTCGCGATTTGTCAGAGTTAGATTCAAAGGCGTCGAGGTTCCCTCGGTTGCAATGCTTGC
This sequence comes from Tenthredo mesomela, assembly GCA_943736025.1. Lineage (NCBI taxonomy): Eukaryota > Metazoa > Arthropoda > Insecta > Hymenoptera > Tenthredinidae > Tenthredo > Tenthredo mesomela. Next base: position 22,839,488 of record OX031018.1, read on the forward strand.
ATGTATTAGTGCACGCCTGGCTTAGCCAATTAGGAGCCTACTTACTGCCTAATTGTCACTCGATTGGTTTGGGCGCCTGGGCCCTGTGACGTAGCACAGTCCTCAGCCTATCCCATGCCTCACCTATAGGTGACCCATACCAATATTCATAATAATTCTGAAACTTGCTAAAATCCTAGTTTTAATATAAAATTAACATGCGTTCGCTTGCTCATTAATTACTGAATATCGTTATGTTGATTTTAAGATAATTAATAATATAGTTAATATAATTTTCACAGTTTCTATGAATAAAAGAGAGAGAGAGGTCTTACACCTATAAGTACTAGTATAATGGTATTGTCAGTGAGGGGGCAACGAGAGTTGGGGGTTCCCCGAATCGTCTTTCCTCACGCCGCTTCGCCCTACACGGAGAAAATTTTGCGCGCACCGCCGTCGCACATGCGAGTGCCGTAGTCGAAAAAGTCGAACGACTACGATCTTAGCTTTGTGCGCGCACCCAGCTCGCAGCACGAGAGCTCGGCCTCGCAGAGTGCGAACAGGCCCATCTCACGGGTAGTGGTAAGGCAGGGCTCTCTCTAATACGCAAACGTAAAAGAAGTTGCGATCGCCGCACGCTGAAGGTCTTGAGACGCTTGAGCTCTGAAACTGCGATGGTGACGCGCTCAGGCTTCTGAGCGTGTGGCTGTACTACTTGAAAAAGAGAGTGCGACGGCGGCGCCCGCAAAATTTTCTCCGTGTATTGACGATACTGAGCAGGCCTCGCTATCGGCAACTGCGCAACGGATATTAAATTTGGGAGGTCCAAGTGTTTAAGAGAGAAATATAATATTCCTGAGTGTGAGGGATGTTTATTTCACTCGTCGCTAGCTCTAGATTATATTCCCTATGTAACTAAATAACGTATGGTTAATAATTATATGTTATAAGATTAATTATTTGAATGAAGGTTAAGATGGATATATGAATAAAAGCAGGAATAAGGTTTTTAGGGATAACCTTAGTTACGCACGTAACAGACCCTTCAAGCAAATTTTGTGCATACCATAGTTGCATTTCTTACCGTTCGCCGCTGCGTACTCCCCTCTTGCCCGATACCTGCCATACTGCGGTCCCTTTTAAGCTCAACCTTGATAGTGGTTTCGTATCTGTATGTTACAATATTGCGGCTGAATAACTTAGCGACACTCTATGTCCATGCGGACTTAACTGCGGAATACGACCGGTCAACACTTATAGACAAGTTCATTGAGAGAAATAAGGTACGCCGTACCGCATTCGTTTTGTCTCAATCACGGAGTAGAATAAGGAGTGCAGACTTGGGAACTAAAAATGACTCCGCTTTTCGGAACACTAATTTGATTCGGAACGCGATTTGAGCGCTACGGCCAGAGAATTCCGAAAGTTGCCGAAACAAAAGCTATGAACAGCGCATACAAATTTCTGAAATTCGGTGTGACATATGAAAGTGTTTCAGCAACCATCTCACTTTTTTTAACGTTTTCTTTCAGAAAACGCTTGAAAACAGTAAGAAGGAAAAATCTCCCTATTCCGGCTTCAAGCTTAAAAATTTTTAGATCTGACCCACGATTTTTCAGAATTTTTTCAGATTTTTAAACTGTATCGATCAATATACTCGTTTTCAAAAATTGCAGAAAATTCAAATTATGTCGGAAAAATCTAAAATAAAAATGAAGTGCTTTTTAAAGTGGAAAGAGTCATATGAAAACTCGCGGGCCCAATCCGAGAGGTCAAGGGTCAGACCCAGGTTGATTTGAGATGGAATACCCCATATTTAACCTGCAATGTCGAGTTTATTGCGCGAAAGAGAAAAATGTTCACTTACAGTCCGCGGTATAAAAAAACAACCCTTTTTTTTTTCCATTGTTTTGTGCCTGATTTACAACCGTGAGGAAAAATGAGCAAAAAAAAAATTTACCAAATGTAATTTGACGTATTCTTTCAAACCTCCGTGTTTCAAACCACAGATGATATATTTTGCAAACTACGGAGTTTTCAAACCATTCAAACTTCCTTCTTCTTCCCCGCCTACCGCCCGCGCGCGTTGCTGCAGGTATTTCGCGTGTTTTCCGCCAGTATCGCTAGTATCGCATTCAGCTAGCGCTGTTTACCGCTTAGCGCGTCGAAAACTGGGGCCACTTTTTCGGGCTTTAATAGCTTGAGTTTGCAGTTTGCACTCCTTATTATACTCCGTGGTCTCAATAAATGGAATAAAAATTGAAAAATGTGTACCCCCCCCCCCCCCCCCCCCCGCTCCCGCTCAGTTGAGTCACTCCATACCCGAAAATTTTGCAAGTCGCCGGCGCTGGCATTGACAATACCACATGCACCTGTAGAATATGTTTACTACCACTCCAGTCACAACTTTATTATTGACACCCATCGAATGTAATAGTATTTAATTGATAACCAACTTACCGAAGATATTCGTAGCACCCGTTTCGTCGGCGCTCATTTTTCCGCAGCTTTGTTCTGAAAAAAGGTTATGCAGAAAATCATTACATGTACACGTATGACAAGACATATGTTCGAGAATATCATCGAAAATTTAGAGCAGCCATGTAAAAACTTAAACTGGTGTAAGTTGTACTTACGTTCAGTTTCCCCGAGAATCGTCCTCACGCTTCGACTGTTGAGTCTGAACTGTTGCGGATCGCTAGACTGCGCATGCGGCTTGCGCATCGTCACTTTCCGAGCGGGCTCGTACACATTCGAGAGAGCGAAGCGCGTGAGTTTGGTTTATTCCTGACGCACTTATTCAGTTCCACGCCCATGTCCACGACAATGGAAAACCCACAGAAAATCGGTGAGACCGATTACATGTACAATTTACAAAACAACGCAATAATTAATCACATCGATTGTTATTTATGGGCAATTCCACCTCAAATCGGCCGATAAATGACCTCGTATTTTTTGAATCCTTTCGAACTTTCTTTACGTGAAATCTACGTCAAAAAAGGAAACCCGTATTTTTTCGTTGGTAAAAAAAATTTTTTTTACGCTATAGTCATGAATTATCGCATTTTACTGTAAAAGTGGCGCGCGGGCGGCTTTGAGAATTAATATCTCGGGTCCCCTTCACCGCAGAGAGATGTTCCAAAACGCGTTTTAAAGGCGATCAAAGGCACTTTTGGATAAAATTTTTTAACTTTTCGAAAAATATAGTTTTGTTATTTTTATGAGCAATCAAAATGTTTATCGATTTGTTTCGCAAACTAAGGCCATTTTTAAAATTCTAAAAAAATATCGCATCCTTATTCAATTCTGCAGATGGCGATTTTTTAAAAAAGATGGAGCTATTTTTCTAAGTATTTTTTTTACAATTATTTGTCACAGACGACACCCCGTCTTCATCGAATGCTACGGCATCCGGCGAAGTAGCCAATGTGGACGGAGTTGTAGAAGAGATGTCTAGCGATGAAAAGAGTAAGTCTAGCAATTGGTTGGATAATTCGATAATTTGAAGTAACTTCTGTCAAATTTCGACTGATACGTCTGAAACTGATACAGAGAAACTCGCGAATTTCTTTTTTCAGTCTGATCATTTTGCCTCAGAGAAAAAACTATTCTATCATATCGTTGAAAATCTATATCGGGATTCCGCAATAGAGCTATTATTATAATAATTTCTCGGTCTATCCAAAAATCCCGTTTTCGATGGATAATATGACATCCTGCTGATTCGCAGACGCGAATCGAGTTAAACCTTTTATCCTTATATGAGTCGTTCACCACATCTTTTGATACTAGAAGACATCCCTGGAAGTTTGAGCCAGATTTGTCACCCGGAGTTAGCAATGTCTCTTTGTCAGTGTCCTAAATTTATTCAAGATCTGGTCTTGTTTCCACGGCACCAAGACAAATTTTTGATTTTGTTGTTCTGTGTTATTCATTGTTAGAGCGAGATTCAACGACACGGGGGGCCCGGGGGAAGGGGGCGTTGGCACGCTCGCGCCGCAATTGCCGTATTCGAAAGAGGGCGGCATTAAAAGCAGCCAAGGCAGCGAAACGAGCACTCGCGGCTGAACGGACCACGATTACAAACTGTAATATTACTTATAGTATAAATAATTATAAATAAATAATTCCGTTAGTTGCGAATAAGGCTGAATTGATAGTTTCTTGGATGACATTCACTAGTTTTCGTCCCCGATAAAGTTTTATGAAACAGCGCTCAGTAAAACAGCTTATCCCCCTTACGCAATGTGATACTGCTTTTGGAGTATGAAGAAGACAAGCCCGCTGTATGTTTCCTTAGGTATAGGTACTCCGGTTAGGGACTCCGCATATGATTGGTATACGTACAGAAACAGCCGCAGAATGCAACGTATAGCGATTCAAAACAATCGGGAGATTTCATTTTCGTATATGAAATTATAATATATTAAGAATAAACATAATCGAACGGATCCTGCATAACTCTCCAATGAATCCGTCTGAAGGTGAAGCTGGCGGCGCGCAATGTTTCGGTCGTTATTGACAGTTTACGATTTTTTTTGCATACTTTGCAAACTGATTTTTTTCAGAATCTTGGTTATAAGATCAGTGGACCATCCCCCATATGCCTACATTTTTTTTTTTTTTTTCATTAAATAACCTTAGGTGCTATATTGCCTCGCTTTTACTGTGCGCGGGTGCGGGGACCTGCGTTGAGTCCCCTGGCTGTCGCGACGTCCCGTTGCTGACGTTGACAACGGCGGGACCCATATCCCCCATCCCTTATAACGTTGGCCTCTGCTCCGCTCCTCTATCACTTGGTGGATAGCGCTACAGCAGTCAGAAATATTTTTCTTGGTTATAATCAACAAGCGAATCGCAGTGCTTATTGCTATCCAAAACTTGTGTTAAAAATTAAATTTTCGTTCGTTTACATTGAACGCCGTGTAATAAAAATTGTGAAACGATGCCGAAGCATAATAATGGTGAAGTCTATGTTCAACGATTGGCAGAAATTATTGCTGCATTAGTCGTTGATATAAACGATGTGGTTTTGATTGCGAGTTTACCGAAGAGCTTGATTGTCCCGGTAAGTGTAATATTTATTAACTGATTACTCGGTATACTACCTACTGTGAGTTATAGCTTGCATAGATTTATTACATGGAACAAAACACTTTTAATGTTTTGCGGACAGTGATTTTCTTTTTTTTTTTTCATAGAACCTGTTACTTGACAATACTCATAAATATTAAGCACACGGGGGATAAAAAATAAATGAATTAGTTAAAAAAAGGCTTTCTACATGATAAGGTTTCGGGGTTGACTTTCATCACTATGATATATCCGAATAGACCGAAATAGAGCCGTCAATATGTATATTTTAGACTGTAATTTACACCAGTTGCCCAGGTACCTACAACACAGTTGTTCTGTGCACGTTTTCAAAATAATTTACCATCTTGCGCTCGGGCGCTACATTATATCCAGATCGACGTCATATAGTATGTACGACGTTGAGTATTTATCTGGTTTGAACTTTACATCGAGTTTCATGACATTCTTTTTAGTTTTAATTATGAATTATTCATTTTCTGGTTCTATTTGAGTGGTTTGATTGAAACCACTGATTTGAGGGGACAATAATGTAATAGTTTTACCTCCGATGATATTTATTGACGTTTTTTTTTCTTCTGATATTTTTATCATCGATTTCCATATTCTCAGTTGGAATTCTTTTTTAATTCTTATCATTTTCATTTTGACTCGAATATTTTGAGTACTTCTTAGAGCAGTATTATTCATTTTTCTTTCCATACCCGATGGAAAAAGTTTTCGCTTAATCATAATATATAATCATGCATAATTATATACACGGAGAGAATTTCATATTAGCGCTAACAAGGCTTGTTTTGTAGATCCTTCTATCTTAGATGGTAATTAAATTTGTAAAAGTTAAGATGATAAATATAATAATTTAAATAATATAGTCAATACAATATAAGATGATAATTCCTAAAATCGAGCGATCGTACGATTTACAATCTAGATGGTTACATTTACAATCAAAAGTAGTTAAAGTTGCCAATCTTATGATAAAAACTACACAGTGAAGACAAGAACTTTTTAAGAATAATAATTACAATAATAATAATAATTATTATTATTATAATAATAACAATAAGAATAATAATAATAAATATTATTATTAATATTATCATTATCACTATCCCTGTCCCTATCCCTGTCCCTGTCCCTGTCCCTGTCCCTGTCGCTGTCGCTGTCGCTGTCGCTGTCGCTGTCGCTGTCGCTGTCGCTGTCGCTGTCGCTGTCGCTGTCGCTGTCGCTGTCGCTGTCGCTGTCGCTGTCGCTGTCGCTGTCGCTGTCGCTGTCGCTGTCGCTGTCGCTGTCGCTGTCGCTGTCGCTGTCGCTGTCGCTGTCGCTGTCGCTGTCGCTGTCGCTGTCGCTGTCGCTGTCGCTGTCGCTGTCGCTGTCGCTGTCGCTGTCGCTGTCGCTGTCGCCGTCGCTGTCGCTGTCGCTGTCGCTGTCGCTGTCGCTGTCGCTGTCGCTGTCGCTGTCGCTGTCGCTGTCGCCGTCGCTGTCGCCGTCGCTGTCGCCGTCGCTGTCGCCGTCGCTGTCGCTGTCGCTGTCGCTGTCGCTGTCACTATCATTATCATTATCATTATTATTATTATAAATATTATCATTATTACTAATATTATTATAATAATTAGCGATTGTTGGCGAAAATAGGAAGAAAAATTTTACGAGCTCTGATGGTAATGATTACCATCATTGATTATTGGAGTTATCACTATGATTGTATCAGTTATTATTCTGATATTTAATTTCATAATAGTAGATAGTTGAGGTTACAATCGTATGGTAACATAACAGATAGTAAAAATCAATATACATGTGGTAAATTTTATTATTCATATCGTATCTATGATAATAAAAAATAGTATTCGTTACCATTGAAATAGGTTAGTCCTTTTTACAATACTTGGATGATACCCTAACAGCACGGAACGTTGCAATGTCTCAGCAACATTGCTAAATTTTATTTCCATTCCATTGCACTACAATGTTGCTGCAAGATCTCTGCAATATAACATTTGCAACATTGCATTGCAATGTTGCCGCAAGGTTGCTGCAATGCAACTATGTTATATTTATACATTCACGCATGTGAAAATACAAGAATTCAATTTTCCATGTATCAATCAAACGGACAAAATAATTACGGACAAAAACGGACACTTATAATTAACTGTAACTTGAATGCCATATGGTGACAGAATTTATCACTAGATTTCATCATTTATTTTTATTTCACTGATAATTAACCCGCCACGGGTTAACAGTTACAGTTACATACATATTGATGTCAATCCTCACGAATCAAAGTTTACCTATTGAGTCTAAAAGTGTTGAAGGTTGTAACAGGCGACGTTGGATCCAGATCGACACCGGACGTCAGTTGATCAACGAAGTTAAGCAATCTCATCGGCGACCAGGATTTGGATGGGTGACCCACATGAATAAAAACGATTAGTCTGCGAATAGAAAATTTCGAACACTCCGAAATATTCACTGTGCTCGACCGCTCAAAAAAGAATTAGTTGTGGGTGAAAAAATCTCAATCCGTTTTTTTTTTTTTTGTTTTTTGTTTTTTTGTGCTAAAAGAAACGAATGGAACCGATAGAATCCTATGTACAAAATGAGAAAGTTAATTGGGTAACACCGATACGAACGAATTGGAAATGTAAATTGGAAAAGGGCCTTTCATTAGGAAATAACTTAAACAGAAATCCGATTACGACCCATACAAAACCTTCTATTGGTTTGAATAATTTTTTTTAAGCAGGGAATGTTGCAGGAATATTGCAATGTTATGCAATGAAAAGCGGACATAGAGACATTGCAGCAACATTGCAGGGGCATTGCAGCAACATTGCGCAATATAACTGCAATATTGCCAATATTGCAAAGTTATGTTGCTGCAACGTTGCTGCAACGTCTCGGTGCTGTTAGGGTAGTATTTACCATACAATTCTCTCCGTGTATAAATCGATATGTAATCATGTATGATTTATTTATACGGGGTGTCCAAACTAACTATGTCACTCCGACGGGTGGTGATAGGACCTTAACTAACATTTTCGATGTAGGAACCCATGTCCGGAAAGTTGACGTTACCTTGATGAGAGGGATTCAGAGTCTTCGGCGAACACCTGCAACGCTCGCTCACAGGCGCGGCGAAATCCTCGAGGATTCAGAAATAATCTAAGTCTAATTCAAATATTTATTAGCAACATGAAGAATCTATCACAGTATTTGCAAATAAATTTCGCCGTTCATTTCTACAAAAAACAACCAAGTTGCATTATCACATTTCTTTGACTCGACAAACAAAAAAAAAAAAAAAAACAACACAAGCATGACAGTTGTTTTTTCTAGAAATGAACGGCGAAAATACTTATTTTCTGTGATATTTGTAAAACTGTGATAGATTTTTTATGTTGCTAATAAATAGTTGAATTAGACTTAGATTATTTCTAAACCCTCGAGGATTTCGCCGCGCCTGTGAGCGAGCGTTGCAGGCGTTCACCAAAAACTCTGAACCCCTCTCATCAAGGTAACGTCAACTTTCCTGCGGACATGGGTTCCTATATCGAAAATGTTAGTTAAGATCCCCCCTATCACCACCCGTCGGGGTGACATAGTTAGTTTGGACACCCTGTATATGAATGCATGATTGAATCTGACACCATATATGCTTATAAATAGATCTGTATGTGATTGGATCTGACTATACATATATACTATATATATATCTGTATATAGGTCTATATATAATTAGATCTGATCAGACCTGTTTGATATGAAACCTATTATGTTATCATACATAATCGTGTATATATTATGATTAGGTCTAATGATATAAAATTCAATATACATATAATTACTCCAGTCAATAAAATAAACGTTCATAATTTCTTTCAATAAATAGAATGAATAGCATCTTCAAATTGGTAATTTTTTTTTGCTGAGAAATTTAGAGCCGTCATTTTGCCTCACATTCCCTAAAATACAAAAACAATTTTAGCATCGTTCGATCATCATAATTAATATTAAGGGCATCGTTAAAAATTTCGCGACGAATACCATATAGACATTCTAAAGATTTTAACTATCAAATACGTGAAGTAGCGAAGTGGTATAAGCTTCGACTGATACGCAGAAGGACCCGGGTTCAAATCCTAGTAGGAAACAGAGAAAAAATTCTCACGACATAAAAAAATTAATTATCAGAAATAACCATAATTACCGATCACTGCGACATATCAAAGATATAAAAACGATGGCTCATATGATTTTTCAATTCAATCAACTGAAACAGTTTCAATCGTCCAGATTACTTTTATCATTTTTGTTGCGCGTGCCTATATATACATATACTATACATATAATATATATATATATATATATACCGCGAGGACCAGGTGAAAGAGAATGGTCCATCTGCCCAGGCAGATAATATTTCGTATTTTTAGGGGGATAGCCACTCGTTGCGCTGAAAAAATCCCTAGGGTGATTTTGGCGCGGGTCGATGCAACTCGGCAGCCATTGTTGATACAAGCCGGCTGACTGTCAATACATCGCAGAAGGTAGACAAGTGTGGTTATGTTCGTTTATTTAAAGCAAATTATAAATAAAGTGAATAAAACCTACGTGAATAAGCTAGGAATATTTATCAAAAATTGATCAATCAGTTTTAAATGATATCTTAATGCAATCAACGAATTAACCTAAGCTATAACTGGAAATTTATCAGAATCAAAGAGTTCATCGAGAACAACCAATTCGAACAAAATTATTGATTGTATCCTGGGGTTGAGGCATCAATAAATATCCATAGCTTATTCACGTAGGTTTTATTCACTTTATTTATCATTTGCTTCAAATAAACGAACATAACCACACTTGTCTACCTTCCGCGATGTATTGACAGTCAGCCGGCTTGTATCAACAATGGCTGCCGAGTTGCATCGACCGCGCGCCAAAATCACCCTAGGGATTTTCAGTGCAACGAGTGGCTATCCCCCTAAAAATACGAAATATTAGCTGCCTGGGCGAATGGACCATTCTCTTTCACCTGGTCCTCGCGGTATATATATACGATCAACGAAGTTAAGCAATTTCAACTGCAGCCAGAAGTCGGATGGGTGACCCACATTAATACATCTAATTAGTCTTCGAATAGCTAATTTCTAACATCCTGGGAATATGAACTTTGCTCTATTCAGCTATTAGCTATATATATATATATATGAACTTTGCTCTATTCAGCTATCAGCTATATATATATATATATATATATATATATATATATATATATATATATTAGACTGTGTCAAAAAAACCGACATCTTCTTTTTGTTCGGGCCCTTTCGAAAATAGTTAGTGCTTAATATAAAGAAAATTGTCCCCAAAGCTTAGCTATGTAGCTCGAACACAGAATTAGCGCATTTGAAAATAAGATTTCCCATGTATTTCAAATGGCAAAATTTGTTTATCTTAGTTTTATTTTTATAATTCTCTTTATTCAACTGATAAGAATAAAGTGAATATACGGTTTTGAAGGGAAAAAAATTTCTGAGAAAATGCATGAAAAAAATTTTTTAATTAATTTGTCGAAAAGTAAGTAGTAATCAAATATACATATGACTTTTAAACCACTGTAACTCGTTAACGGTTCAATCGAGCAACTTGGGCCAAAGGACTATTTTTGTAGATCATAAAATTCTCTACAAAACCGTATATCCACTTTATTCTTATCAGTTGAATAAAGAGAGTTATAAAAATAAAACTAGGATAAACAAATTTTGCCATTTGAAATACATGGGAAATCTTATTTTCAAATGCGCTAATTCTGTGCTCAAGCTACATAGCTGAGCTTTGGGGACAAATTTCTTTATATTGAGCACTAACTATTTTCGAAAGGGCCCGAACAAAAAGAAGATGTCGTTTTTTTTTGACACAGTCTAATATATATATATATATATATATATATATATATATATATATATTATATATATAGTATATGTATATATAGGCACGCGCAACAAAAATGATAAAAGTAATCTGGACGATTGAAACTGTTTCAGTTGATTGAATTGAAAAATCATATGAGCCATCGTTTTTATATCTTTGATATGTCGCAGTGATCGGTAATTATGGTTATTTCTGATAATTAATTTTTTTATGTCGTGAGAATTTTTTCAAGCTATATATATATATATATATATATATATATATATATATACCCAGCAAACACAGAACTGCCGAAATGATAATGGCCCAGCACTGGCAGTGCTGGCAATGTGCTGGTGTAGGCAAGCCTTTGCTGCGCCACTACATGTAAAATAGCGGTATTCCGGTGAAGTTTTACCAGTATCCAACCATTGATGGAACGGTGTTGGTTACCAACTACTGATTTCCTGCAGGGCATTTTGCATCTTGCCACAACCGACTTGCCATCACTTGGCCGTTTTCAAACACACTTGCATCTGTATCTTGATGGCCCGGCATTGGCAACTCCAGCACTTTTTTACCGGCATCCGGTCGTTGATTTGCCGGCGTACATAGTATAAGCTTTTCTGCTGACTGCAGTATTTCTAACACTTCCACCGAATTTATCGGAAAAAGAATGTTTCTATGCAATCGAACAAAAGTATATACTATTTAATCATTAGAAATCTTCGACGTCACCGTGAAATTTTGCTATAATTTTTTTTTTTTTTTTAAAGTACATATTGATGTAAATCCTCACAAATCAAAGTTTACCTATTGAGTCAAAAAGTGTTGAGTATTGCAACAGGCGACGTTTGGGTGTAGATCAACACTGGACATCAGACGATCAACGAAGTTAAGCAATTTCAACTGCAGCCAGAAGTCGGATGGGTGACCCACATTAATACATCTAATTAGTCTTCGAATAGCTAATTTCTAACATCCTGGGAATATGAACTTTGCTCTATTCAGCTATTAGAATCAGCTATTAGTGAAAATAGTATATTGTGCATCAAGGGAAGGAAGTGAGATTTCGCTCCCGAGCGTGTAGATAGTCGCCCGAGCCGGTCGGGGGGACTCGGCGAGCCGAAGGCTCGCCGATTTCACCCGATCGCGAGGGCGGCTATTTACACCGAGGGAGCGAAAACTTCCGACCGTGATGCACACGATATTTTTTTTCACACATGGACGGAAGGCCGATTTCCTACCCGCAGAGAGGCACGACCACGCACGATCGCAAACGCGCAATTTTAGGTTGAGGGACAAGGAAGTCATGCTATTTCGCTTTTTATCATTTCTGATTTCACTTTCTTCTTTGCAACAAACAAACGAACGATCATGAACGACGCGCTTTTTTTCTATCATTTTGTGCGTCCGATGGCGCTGTTACCGAAAACATACGAAGCGAACTGGGAGGAAAATTCATTACTCACGGCCTTCCCTCCCATGGGAGGTAAAACTCCCCTGGTCGGTAAAACTGAACTTCCTCACCTCTCAGCGGGTAAGGAAATCGGCCTTCCTGGCCATGTGGGAAAAAAAAATATTTTTTGTCCGGATAGTATCGAAAATAAAAAAAATCGAATGATCGGGTCATCGGCTGATCAATATTGGGCTCTTGTTGGGCCATTGACGACTGCCCGACAACCAATTTGGGCAATTGCTGGCCCTGCGCTGGCCAACCGTTGGGCCGGTATAACACTGCCGGCACTGGCCCAGCTGTCGGCCACCGTGACACCAGGGTACAGGGCCATCACAAGTCTTCCGGCAGCGGTTCGGCAACTCAAGTATCGGCATTCCTGCACCTAACTAGCAATGGCCCTGCACTCTGTGTTTGCTGGGTATATATACATTAGAGGTATTCAAAAATTTTCGATGTTCGAATTTTTCACCTCTCAGGGTCTAAAAAGTTGGTTTCTAATTTGACAAAGACTGTCTCCAAATATGCCTGTCGGCGGACAATTCACCGCGCGGCTCATCACTTATTTGTATTTTTCATTTAAATAGCAAATTAAATTTTTTCATGTCTAATCGCATCGAAAATTCAATCATAAGAAATATCTCACTCTAGATGAATGTTGCACGATTTCAGGACATGTATAAAACCTAAGACATGAGCAGAAAAAGAAAAAAAAAATCTGCTTATAGAAATGAGTTAATTGGAAAAGACAGTTTTCGCCTTCATCGCCCTCGCTTACAGTTTTCATCTTTAATCTCGCTCTTCCGTCCGCTGTTAGGTCTTATACATGTCCTGAAATCGTGCAATTAGACATGAAAAAAATTTCATGTGCCATTTAAACGGAAAATACAAATAAGTGATGAGCCTCGTGGTGAATTGTCCGTCGACAGGCACATTTGGAGACAGTCATTCTCAAATTATAAACCAACTTTTTAGACCCTGAGAAGTGAAAAATTTGAACATCGAAAATTTTTGAATACCTTTAATATACATATACGCGTATATTATTTATACGAAGTTATTTGATAGATTATTCTTTTTATTTTTATTTTCATTTTCTTTTTTATTTTTCTTTCTTTTTTTTTTCTTTTTTTTTTTTTTTTCTTTATTATTCTTCTGGTATCGTATCTTTGGCTACACGCAATACAAAATTCCCAAAGATATTCGGTATTTATCGAAAAGGCGTATAAATCAAATCAGCGCTGCGGAAGCTCGTACCTATTTTGTATCAAGCACCCCGTCTACAAACTCTGAAAATAATGAACTCGATCTGGTGAAATCTAGAAGTTCTGAATCAATGCATGAGGGCTTGCCTATAGATACGGGTAGATTATGTGTTGTTTTGGAAAATTCTGGTAATGACGCATTTGAACTACCTTCTGCGGAAGAGAATGATAGTGACTTCAATCTAAGCGATACACCATCAGCAATAAGTGAAAAATACACAATTGAAGATACTGCGTCAAACGCGAGCTCAACCTTCGAGCAAGATTTACAAAACCTCATAGTAGAATGTAACATACCTCACAATACCGTCAACAGATTAATCAAACTTTTGCGAGAACATGGACATGCGAATTTACCAAAAAGTGGGCGAACCTTGAAGAAAACACCACGAAACATTTCGTCACAAATAAGAACCCTAAGCTGTAGTGGTCAATATATACATTTTGGTCTTGACTCCGGGCTACAGCGGTCGATAACACAATTTAGTCCAGTTAATGCACCGAAAGAAATAAAAATAAATATCAACTGTGATGGCTTTCCATTATCAAAGAGTTCAGGCAGCCAATTTTGGCCGATTATGGGTTCTATAGAATCGTTTGATAATTGTTACACAGAACCTTTTTTGATTAGTGTATTCCATGGCATGTCCAGACCCGGAGATGCAAATGAATGTTAGGTATCGTCTTTATTGATTATAATTGTTCTCTTTATTGGTTACTTATTCTATTTATTGGTTAGTTATTCTATTGTGTATTGCTATCAACGTGTTCGTTGAGGACCACACGTATTAGTGTATGAGTCAGAGCCGTTTTTGCGGGGGACGGGAAAAACACCAAGTAAAGGTTCAGGATGGATGAATTTCCGGCATAAAATTGCAACCTCAGAATACTAGATCAATAGAAAATCTGAAAATCTTGAAAAGTATTAGTTGCCTAAACTAATATTTAAATTAAAAATTCCTTTTCGGATCTCATAGCTGTGTTGAAAATTTGAAAGAAACAAAAATTACACCAGCTAACTAGGAGAGACCATGAATCACCCATTCGCTGGAAGTGAAACAAAAGAAAAAGGTACGAACGGAGCTCAGAAGCCTATGTCGAGGACACCTGAGCGAACTCTGATAATAGAAACAAAACTAAAAGTTAATCGATTCATTTGATCTTTGATTAAATAAACCTACGAAGATAAATTCAGAGCCAGAAACTAAACCTAAAAACTGAAGATTCTCATAACCTTCTGGCAAAGTTTCAGATTAATTCTCGGAATCTCGAAGAGATTCAGTTAAGTTATGTAATCTAGGGGCATCATTGAAAGCAGTAGAAAATGAACGACGAGTCGTTAAAAGAGGGATCTGGTGACAACCAGATTTCAATGAATTGGTGGCTGTAGAAATAATGCACTCATGTGCTGAAAGAAAGTCTAACCCTAAAATACCGTCGTCCTCTATATCGGCTAAATAAACCTTATGAGGCGAAGTAATAAATCCAGCTGCATTAATCTGAACAGTCTTCTGTCCTAAAATTGGAGTGGTCTCTCCTGTAGCTGTACGAAAAGAGGTAAAATAGAAATCATCCTGAACGGAATCTAAAAGATCCGAACGGACTACTGTAACCTCCGCCCCGGTAGCTACAACCCAGAGACATTTAACACCATTGACAGTGCCCTAGGTGTATAGTCCGGTTTGACGGAGACCTCTTAATAAAAATTGGGTTAGATTAGGATTGAAATTATTAGGGCCACCAATATAAAGTCTCTCAGATGATTTAAGCCCCGCTGAATCACCGGAGATTAGTTTTTTGAAGAAGAAGATTGTGTATAAGGATGAGAATCTCTGTTTATCCAGGATGTGGAATCTGAATTGTCAGTCAAATTTGTATTGTCAGGTTTTGAAATTTTATTAGAATTAACTCGTGAATTGTCAGAATTGAATTCATTTTTTTCTTTTGAGAGTAAAACACTCTTCAATTAAATGTCCGGTCCTTTTACAATATCTACAAAACTTTGGTGAATCAGCGGTACCTTTTGACTTTGAGTCCTTATCTTGGTCGCGTCGCTGCCAGGGAGTGGTTTTATTCGGACTATTTGGTTTATTACCAACAGATTGGGTCTGCACCTGTCTGACTCTTCCTACTCCTAAATATTGTTTTTGTGACACATGCACGATTTTTGCGTTTTTTTTACCCATTAAGCGGGCCTAAAGTGACGGTATTCAGACGAGCGGGCGTTTTCAGTTTTTATTTGCCCGCTAAATCGAGCAGCGGGCGTTTTTAGTTTTTATTTGCCCACTAAATAGAGCAGCGGGCGTTTTCAGTTTTTATTTGCCCGCTAAATCGAGCAGCGGGCGTTTTTGGTTTTTATTTGCCCGCTTATGCTCGAGTAGCGGGCAAATAAAAAGTGAAAACGCCCGCTACTCGAGCATAAGCAGGCAAATAAAAACTAAAAACGCCCGCTAAATTATTTATCAATATTTTCATGAAAATTATCAACAATGATGAAAAAACGCGAAAATCGTGCTGTTACAAAAAATATGGTGTGCACCAGGGCTAAGAGGGCTTTTTGACCTTGTGTGGTTGCAGTACTCGTCTTCGGCTCGCAGACGCACTCGTCTTCGACTCGTGCTACCTCGCCTCTGACTCGTACTGCAAACTCCACACTCGGTCTAAAAAAGCCCACTTTACGCCCTTGGTACAAAATATACTATTGTTGAGAGCCTCAATGTCTAAGGCTCTCACGATAGTCTCTCTAAGAGAAGAAGGTCCTGCCAAACTCACGGCGTGTTTTAAATCAGAATTAAATATGGCATTAATGAAACGCGTACGACCTATTTGATCTCTCGTCTCGTCATCACAGGTTGGTAAAGCCAACCTGGTCATTCGTTCAATCTCATGCCCTAGAGTGACAAGACTCATCTCTCATCTGTCTCCTATTTTCTAACTGGGTCAAATGTAATTTTTTCAAATGGTCATTTCCATAATGTAGTTTTAAAGACTCGCTTAATTTACTGTAATCTTTCATTTCTGTTTCTGAAAGAGTAGTAACCCAATAAACACAGGATCATATAAAATACGTAAATTATACGTAAAGTTAGTTTAAAAATGGTATAGGTATAAAATATAAACGTTGAAGAATCTGTGGTATACAGGGTGGTTCATTTTAATCTCCGCAGGCGAATATCTCGAAAACTAACAGTTATAAAAAAAAAAGTTTCATACCAAACTTGAAGGGTTTCGAGGGGGAAATATGATGCTGATATGTGTTAACTTGTAGACTTTTCCAATTCCGAGATTTCGCAAGTAACTTCGGATTTTAGATAGGGAACACATGTTTTGGTTGGGGGCAGCTGATAGCGAGATCAAAGACGCATTCAATTACGGAAGCATTAAAAATTGAAAGAAAAAAATTTTGCCAAAAAAATTCAAAGAAAAAATTTCGCAAATTTTTTTTTTTTACAAAAGATTGTTTTTTTTTTTTTTTTGTCCCTAGCTTTCGAACACATTCATTGTTTATCACTCCAGCTCAAAATTTTTCTCGCCAATTTTGAAATTGGAAAGTTTGAATTCACCAGATTAGTAAAAAAAATTCGCAGATCAATGACGCAAAAAACTAACCGCATTAGTTCGCCCGACATAATTACACTAACAACATGTTCCAACTCATGCCGGACTTAAGCCTTTACACCAGTGTCAAGGTTGCGACTATGTAGAGGTTTTGTTATCTTTTTCATTTCAATTTTCAATAAATTCTTTTATATAACGCAAGCATGTTTTCCTCGCTTTTTGATGCCTTTGTATAGGACTAGGACTTAAAAGTACCACTTTTAGGTCCTATACAGAGGCATCAAATAGCGAGAAAAATATGCTTGCGTTATATAAAGTATCGTGTGCACCATGGAGGTGGGCCTTTTAACGCCTCGCACGATGTTTTCAGTACTCGTCTTCGCCTCGCACGCTTCGCGCGCTCGTCTACGACTCATACTTAAAACATCGCACTCGGCCTTAAAAGTTCCACTTTACGACCTTGGTGCACAATGTACTATTTTTTTTCTCTATCAACGTTTTTTTTTTTTTTTTGAATTTTTTTTTTGAATTTTTAATGCTTCCGTATTTGAATGCGTCTTCGATCTCGCTATCAGCTGCCCCCAACCAAAACATGTGTTCCCTATCTAAAATCCGAAGTTACTTGCGAAATCTCGGAATTGGCGAAGTCCACAAGTCAACACATATTAGCATCATCTTTCCCCCTCGAAACCCTTCAAGTTTTGTATGAAACTTTTTTTTTTTATAACTGTTAGTTTTCGAGATATTCGCCTGCGGAGATTAAAATGGACCACCCTGTATATACCTATGGGTAATATACGAGTTTAATATATGTTTTTAATGAGTTTATTGATATCCAGTCATTTATTAAACGTTCTCAAACTGACTACTTTATATAGTATAAATGAAAGGTCCTGTAGGCGTATATTCGAACGTCAAATAAGCGTTTAGAAATTGTATAAAAATCAGTTGTATATACTGATACGTTAACACTCCCGATATCGGGGAAAGAAAGAGGGTTAATAAACGTCGGACTTTATACTATACGTATAAAGATCGGCGAAGAACCGTCGAAAATAACGTTTTTAGGGCGGACATTCTGATAGACATTACCCGTCACACGTCTACGATTTTTAAACTTATGGTTCATACTCTTTCTCAACGTTTAATATACCATCTTGTGTTTATTGGGAATGTTGCAACCAGAGTATCAAGGTGTTGCAATCCAGATGTTTTGAGACACACTTTGGCAATACTCTGGAATGTGCAAGTGCGAGGCTTGACGCAACTAACAACAATTGCAGAAACAAGGCGACCTCCTTATACGTAATAAATAAGCGATGATTATAATACTCATCGTCAGAACATCGCGACCAGAGCAAGAGACATTATATAAAAGATTAGATTCGATATTAGTAAAACCTTTTGTAAAACTTTATATTATATTAATAAACTTGAATCACTTTTGTACGACCGAGTTCCAACTCCTAATTCGACAAACGAACCCTTGAATAAAATTGTAGTTGTATGAAAGATCCCAGGATCCCGATTACAACAGGAAGTACAGACAGAGCAGGTCCTCTCAAGTATATAGCTAAATTGGACGCTTTTGCGATTAGACCCCAATCGTTCAATTCAGCGCAAAATTTAAATTGACATTCATATTCAGACCATGGAATTGAACCGTCAAAAGTTGGAATTTTGATATTTTTACTATGATTATTTGAAGGTACATGAATATTGCTTTGTAATTCTTTGTTATGATGGGAGTCCAAAGAAATCGGAATTTCGGGAATTTCGCGACCACTCTCGGCGCGTGAAACAAAATCTGTACGTAATTGCTTCAATTCATTTAGCACACTTTCGCGGAAATTCTTATCAGAATCATTATTAATATTTTGTGGAATCCCAACCAACACGAAATGGTGGATACACGTTTATTACACTACATTTCCATCACTATCCATGCATATTAAACGTGATTAAACGTGTATCCACCATTTCGTGTTGGTTGGGATGTGTGGAGATCTCTGTATTTCATTTATTGAGAGATGATCTCCACACGTACGGTTAGACCTGACTTGAATATTTTCGTCCCGTGTTGTTAATTCAACACGGATTTTTTCGTGATGGGTGTGTCTTCTACCTCGTATCGATCATTACCCAGTATTTTAGTGATTTTATAAGGTCCGAAACATTTGGGCATTAGGCTTGGATTGTTTTTTCTATGCGAACAAGGTCGTCAAACGAGTATTTTGGTGCTTCTTTGCGGTGACTGTCAAAACGTTGTTTTTGTTTCTACTGCTCTCGAACTATTTTTTCACTGACTTCGGACCTAACCATTTATATGTTGTTATTAGGCCCACTAGAAGTATCTTCCAGTACCTCGTTCATGGCGCCTACGGTAGAGCCTGTTAGGTTTAATCCGAACAGAACTTCTGCGGGTGTGTACTTCACACGTGCGCGTACGTGATCCTCACACTCGTGTTTTTGTCACCCTCGCTTCGCTCGGGCAACAAGCTACACTCGTGCGAGAATCACGTACTTTGCGCACTTGTATCGTAATCTACTATTTCGATACTAGTGCGAAAGTGTTGATTCTCGGACGAGTGTGAAGTTTTTCGGCCGAGCGAAGCGAGAGTGACAATCACACGAGTCGAGAATAATCTTTCGCACGTATATCGAACTTCATTTTTTTACACAGCGCGCGGTAAGTTGAATTTTATGCACGCGAAGCGTGCGAAAAAATTGAACTTTGCGCACGCCGTGTGAAAATAGTAGATTACGTAACTAGTGCGCAAAATAGGTGAATCCCGCACGAGTCGGATTTGTCGCCCGAGCGTAGCGAGGGCGACAAAAGAGACGAGTGCGGGAGACACCTATGCGCACTAGTTACGTATACTATTTTTCCTAACGAGCTACGCAAAATTCTGCAACATTGGTATCTTGTATGAAATATTAAATTTTCAAGTATATACAAATTATTGTATATAAGATGGATGAAGTGTCCGCTTTAAAGAATCGGTAACGATGCCGATCGTGTTTATTTACGTTTACCAGCTCTATCTCCCCGCACCTAGAATTCTCTTTCTTTCATTCAACGTTACAATACACAAAGAAAAGGTGTTGCGTTTCAATTATATTTATTTTGCGCACTAGTGCGGGAAAGTACTATTTTGCACACTCATTTGCGTGCGCAAAATCGAATTTTGCACACTTAGTTAGGAAAAAATTATTTTCAAAGTTCAGTGTGCGAAACTCGATTTCTTATGTTAATTGGTAGTGTGCGAAGTGCCCGATTCACACACTGTGGCGCGCGGTGTGCTGAGTAGATACATTCACGCACTCAGTGCGCAAATGTATCTGGAGTATATTATACATTCGCGCACTGAAATGAGTGTACAGAATGATTAACTCCGCACACTGTAAATAGTGTATCTGTAGAATATTGTCTGAAATACAGTATTTACATTCTCAGCTGGTTTTCGGTTATTGATAAAAATTATTTTTCGAAATCGAAATTCACACATTGAGTTATAAAAAATAGCATACGACACACGTGCGCGTGACTTTACGGCCTGGAAAAAATTTTATCATTTATAAATAATATTTAATGTTGATTTGACATATTGGTAACGCGATTATTCAATATATCAGTAAATATGTATGTGTCAACACAACTTGATCACAAAATCGAGAAAGTTCGATAAAAAAATATCAAGTTAATATGATTATTAATATTATTATTATTATTATCAATATTAAGTTAATTTTACTATTAATATCAATATTAAGATTATTGAGCTCAGACAATAACACATCGCAAAGAACACCGTGAAAAGGAAGAGATGGCGCTGCATTAAAATCACAATTTTTCGAAAATACGTGTGAGTACCCGATAAAAAAATATTTTCCATCAAGAATTGCAAGTATTAGCAGATGAACTTTTGTTCCACGTATTGAAGAAGGGTAATACTTTATTCTCAAGAAAGATTTAGAATGAGAACGGGTGAGAATCAAAAGATCTGTACAATATTGATTTGAAACCAACAAATTTTTCATACACAAAACGTCTATCTTTAACTGACGACAACTCATCTCAGGATTACCATATTCAAGTTTTTCAAAAACGAAAATGAGGGTCAACATCTACAGAAAAATGAACGAAAAGTAATTTTATTGTACGGGTGAAGAGTAAAGCTCCATCGCTTCAAGAATGAATTAAGAACTGAGTGTGAAATTATCGGGGACTTTCACGTAACGTAAAGCAAAAATGAGCCTATTGTGACACGGCCAAGTAATTTTTTCTTGAGATAACACTATGGATTTCTGTCTTGTTGGAACATATTCAATTACTGGAGCAACATAAAAAAAAAATTAGTTTCAATTTTTTTTTGGCTATTATGCGCGAGTATCGAGTGGTTTTCGACCATTGTGCATCGTCTCGAGCTAAAAGTTCCACCTTATAGTCATCGCTTTCATCCGGAATTGGAAGCTCATAAAATATGACTTCTTGGTCGGTTTTGTGCACTATGATATTGGGTTTTTCGGTGAAGGTTTGGCCTATCAAAAGGGGTGTGCTCAAATAGCCATCTGGCACGATTATGATTTCAGTTTGAGTAGAAATCCCATTTAAATCAACCGTTGCGTTCCGCTTGCCTATAGCTTGCACGAGGGAATTCCCGAACCCTTTCATAGTCGGTAAATTGTCAGTTTGCCAGCTACTCCAAATATCCCTTGCATCCTTGGCTCTTATAAGGGTGCACTGACTTCCGAAGTCTATATAGCAGAGTTTTTCAATATTATCAACACGACCGTTCATAAGATATTTCGAGTTTGGGTTCTGTCCGTCCGTAATTATTGAAACTCCGTTATTGGACATTGGTACAGTAGCCTGATCATGCCCGCCGCCGATGTCTGATTTGAGGTCACGCAACCTCTTTCTACAATCCTTCGCAGTGTGTCCTAACTTTGAGCATACATCGCATTTCTGTGAAGGTTTAGTGCACTTAGTGCTAAAATGACCTAACTCTTGGCAATTGAAACACCTAATGTCTGCCCTAAAGGACCTGTCCGGGGGGGCTTCCCTTTCAGTTACGTTCCTTGCTCCGTGCCGCAGGCGTTTATCGGTCTGATCATCTGGGACAGACACGGTACGCAGGTACGACAGAAGCTCTTCTGGGTACTTAAACATTGCCGCCTTTGCCCCCATGCGTACAAACTTGTCGTCGATTCCGTGAATTATACATTCAACCGCTCTGCGACTTGAAATATCACACTTATTTAATTGGCAAACCTTATCGTAATAATACCTGTCCAAAGGTTCCCCGATTCTACAGCGTCTGCGCAACATGGTTGTTAACATATCCCCGTAATTCTCGCTAGATGGAAAGGCAGACTTTAATTTATGCTGCCACTCCTCCCAAGAAAATAACAGAAGGCAGTCCGTTATACCGGACTTTGGCAAGACCCTTCAGTTTAGGGAGCGAGTAATGGCAAGTCTGCAAGTCGGACCATTTGTAGATTTGTGCGCATTCTTTAACCTTATTTATCCATTGAGCCATATTTTGGGTATTATCGCTAGGGTCAAACTCGGGTACAACGCCCCCCATTGCTGCTAGAATTTAGTTCGGGGGCCGTTGCTTTGATAGGGCGCTGAATAAAGTCATTGCCTGGGAGACGGTAATCAAGTTCTCTACGCTCTCGGTACCGACATTAGCTACGTCCCTTGAGCAGCCCGTAGTCAGTGACGAAGTCTGACGGTTCGCGAGATGAGTAGGTGTTCCTGGTGATTTCTGTATTGGCCAGTAGATAGGGTGGAGTATGGCTCCGGTTTTATGACCCCCCATAAAACGGCCCCCCGCTGGGAGGGGGGAGAGGGGGGGAGTCGCCGCCATCTTTTTTTTGAATTTTAATTTTAATTTTCTAAATCTAGCCAAATCTATGGATTCTGACCTAATTGAGCTTCAATTATAGTAACCTAAGTGAGTTTTATCAGTTTTATCCTAGGATCTAATCGTCTATCGTGCTTCTTTTCGCTTTGGCAGTATGATTCGAATTTTTTGAGCTGAAATATATAGATATAGTGGCCTGTGCTTCTCTTTGCTTCGGCAGGATGGGTCCGTTCCTTTGTCCGAGTATATATAGATATAGACCCATGGTTATTTTTGCTTCGACAGTACGGGCCTGTTGCCTCGAATATATATATATATATATATATATTTTGGTTCAAACCTCGTTACGCTGCGGTGCTAAGCCTCAATTTTATTACTAGGGGATGCAGGTATAAGGGTTTCCGTCTTTTGGAGGTCGGGATTATGACAGGACAGTCCGCGGACTCTGAGGAGACAATGGATATAGTTTTTGAATGAACGACACATTGTTTATGGTTTGAACTCGTGTTTATTCATGCATTTCAATTCAGACACACACATCATGGATTTAAATCTAACTATAACGAGACATATATAAGCCTAAGTGAATATCGTACGCTGATAGAGGAATTTGTTAACGGTTGATGAATATTTCTTGTGTACAAAAATGATTACTTAAACCTTGTAAAATACTTATTCATTTTCAAAATAAAAAATTTAAAAAAAATTTACAAATAAATGTTTTCACCAACGGTTAAGAAATTCTTCTATCGGCGTATATGATGAAATCAGATTATTACTAGTGAACAGGAAATACTTATTTCTAAATATTATACAGAAGAAAAAAAAGAACAGAGGGATAAACAAGGTGAAGGCTCAGGCCTTTTTACGGCGACAGCACTGGATACAGTTTACACGACTGATACTGTTCCGTATTTACTCTTAACTACCTGTACTCCCAAACCCCTGGTACAGACTAAAACATCTTGAACCGCCACGGCAAGTGCGGTGGTAAACAGGGCTTTCATTTCAGCCATTGTCTGTGCGAAAAAGTTTTTCATTAAACCTGAATTGTTGACACTCGTGAGGTCGCGTGCCACCTCGTCAAATTTCCTTGACACCAGAGACGTGAACCCTTCGCTCGATGAGTTTAGGAGATCGTCACAGGTGGCTAGCGCGGCAAGATTTTTAGCCAAATCGTCTTTACACTGATTCGTTAGATCACAACGAGTCCTGAGGCTGTTGGTATACATGGTGATACAGGGTGCGACAGTAACAAGACCATCAAACGTAGTTTGTTGCATCACGATGAAGGAGGATGATGTTGGTTTTGACTTCTTAGGCAAGGACCCGTGGTTCGGCGCCCGTGGATGTTTGGGGTACAATCCCTCCGCCTCTGTCAGAATAATTGATTTCAATCCGTAAGCAGTGGAAAACGATAGGGATGATCCTTCAGGGTCCAGAATTTCCTTCTTCGGGGTTTCGCCAGTGGGGCACTCCGTAGATTCGAAGTATGCAGAGATCTTTGCGAATTTTTTTTTTAAATTCCGCCATGCCGTTATACTCAGGGTAACGCCGCTAGCACCAGACCCGTTAATTTGTACAACAGGTTCGAAGTGGAGTGTACTGGATAATTTATACCTGATCACCGCCGTTTTAGAGAAGGAACTATTTAGTCCATATATGGTTGACAGTAGTAGCAGCCTACGTTGTTTCAGGAGTTTACCGACTACCCCTTCGGAGTCGGAGGTATTGCACACAGATTCGTTAGCAGACATGATTATTTTACACGTTACGTAGCTCACAAGTTCAGAAATGTTCGCGCCTCGAGGATCGAGCTGATTTTAAGCAACGGTTGGGAAAATGGGATCTTATTTGAGGGGTTTCCACCTCCAGACTCCGGTACGAACCAGCCATGTCTGAGAGTGGTGGTAGTTTTTTCTGCTCCTTTTTTGCATCAAAAGGAGGATTCGGATGCTTGTCTAGCTTTCTAGAAGATGGTACCGCGACAAGTCCTATCCTGTCCAAGTACAGAAAACAGTGTTTTGAACCGGTCGTAAAATGTGTACAGCTCATAATAGCGAGAGCGGAGCGGCGCTCTTCTAGGGTAATAAAATGCAATTACTCTCTGAAACTCCCGTCTGTTTGAGGAGTTTCCAGAATTCTGGCCGGTTGAAAAAAAAGGGGTTCAAAGAATGGTTAATACCTATCGTACCGATGAATAAAGCGGGGAAGGTACTGCGACAAGTCCTGTCCAGTCGAAGAACTTCGCTGGTTATTATATTTCAACAATTTTACCCCAGGTATAAAAAATGTTTTGAATTGCTCCTAGACACGGAGTTGTACAGAACAGTGTGGAGTGAGCGACTCCGTCCTTAGACAATGAAATGTAATTAGGTTCTGAATACCCAAGTCTGTTTATGGCTTTTTTCAAAACTTCAACTGATTGAAAAAAGGCTTAGCGTACGCCTAACCCTGTCACGGGAGAAACCCGCCAGTGAAGGGGAAGGTTTCAGCTTGCGAGTCTCAACATGCCTAATGACGGTGCGTGGGCATGAAGCTATGTGAAAAGAAGGACCCAGTTTATAACTATCCTGCAATGGTTCGGGCCGGTTTTTACGCGCTCGGACTCGACACACAGGTAACCGCGTTGTTCAATGAAGCGTCGTATATCTGAGGTTCACTTCCGTACAGCGAGCGTGTCGCGGGGGGTACGGGTATACCCTCGCTGATGCGACACAGAGGTATTTTCCACTATGAACAATAGGGATTACCTACCTCCGGGTTGTGACACTGAAGCGTGGCAGACTTGCTATTTAATAACCTTTCCCCAGTGTTCAAAAGAAAATAATTAGCAGAGTATCACCTATACTAGCCACCGCTAGTCACGATTGTCACAATAGAGCGGGTCTGAAAACAATTAAGGGTAACTGGGCGGTAAAAACGTATAACACCCACTCCCTTCAACCGTTTGTGGGAGGTGGTGGTGGAACTGACCGATAGGGTGAATAAAGAGGAGCGTCAAATGCGAACTTGTATCAGATCTGAAAACACCTCAGAGCCGAAAACACCGTTCGTTGTTTAAAGTGAATTTTGAATTTTTACCTCGTTTTTACTTGATTCTACTGAGTGAAAATGTCGAGAATCGTAGCTGGAATCAGGAGAGCTTTTTTGGCGGTGCTGCGGTACCTGATAAAGCACCATGATGCTCTCGTGAGTAGACGGATGTTGAAACTCGGAGGTCTTATAAAGCGCGAAACCGATGTCCCAGTGTTGATATCGTACTTTCGTGAAATAATAGGGGGGTGTAATGTGGAAGTGATTGCTGGGATACTCAGTACAAACTGTTTACACAGCAACTTGGAGTGTATGCGAGTGATGGAGAGTCAAGTGCGGTATTGGCAGGCCGAGAAACTTCCATCGATGAAACCCTTCCTCCAAAGCCTGCAAAAAGCAGAGGATCAGGCTCGTTCCGCTGTCCCTGGTAAGTAAAAATCAGTTAATTGTCCTTCATATTATACTACGGCGTAGTGCTAAGGGTAGCTCATCTAGATCTGTTATTTCCAGAGCTAGGTAGGTTCCGGCAGGAGGCTGCTGATGACGAGATGCTTCTCGAGGCAGCCGTTGCGTATGACGAGTCTGAGGTCTGCGGTGCGGTAGAGGGTAGCAGTGGCGGTCCCTCCACCTGTAAGTAGCTCTTTCGTGCTAAAAAACTGCTTGTCCATTTCTCAGAGCTGTGTATAATAAGAGAATAATAATATTGCAGCGAACGCGAAAATGGCTACGGGTTATTGTGTAGCGGGTACGTCGGCGACTCGGGTGGTAACCGGTGAGCGTGGCCCGCTACCCCGCTTAGCTTCTCAGGATGAAATCCAGCAGAGCATCGAGGTGGTAGGTGAAACGATCGAGCGTCTGTCGCAGGTCTCCATAATTGAAGTGGAGGATTCTGATGCCGAAGAATCCGAGTCGGACGTGGCATCACCCGGTTCCGGCGACTTGAGCTCCGCAAAACGTGAGTGAATCTCGGAAGCTTGTATATTGAAATTATTATACAGCTGTTTTTTCCGATGACCTCTATAAATGTTTCCTAACCTCTTATTTTTTACCTTTCATGTCATAACAGCTGAGGAGAATGCGTCAGAACTACAGGATGCTCAGGGCTGGGGTTTCTTATCACCCGTCGATCCAGGCGTCTTTAGCCGGCAGGAATGTAAGTACATACCGCTTGTAATTCGTATAATAGACCGTCTCCCCTGATTACCCTTGAAAATCTTTTTTCAATCTTTTTTTTTTTCTCCATCAACTTAATCCGTAACAGCGGATGCAATAGAGAACTCTGCCGAGGAGTCTCGAATCTCCATGGTCGTGAACCGCAGTTCGGATATTAGCCGGGAAAATCTTCCATCGGATTTCGATTCGATGGAAACGATAATAATACCGTCCCCGCATGGCGAGCTTCCAGCAGGATTTCTCGCGGCTTCTGAGGAGGAATAGTTCTGATTGTACGCCTCCTTCCTAGCGCATAGTTTAATATGTATCGAATCAATGTGAAAAGATAATATAAGGTTTTTACTTAATCCCCGCAGGTGCTCAACCAGCCGTGAGACCTCGCTCGTCTAGCTGGCTATTCGGGACAAATAACGGTGCCGCTACCTCGAGCATGCAGAGGGGAGGGACTCGTTCTTTGTCGATGAGGCGTGGTGCTCCTGTGGCTGATCTTCCTGCCGAGGAAGTACAAGAGTCTGATGAAGAAAGCAGCCTTGACGACGCTCCAGCAGAGGAGAACCCGGACCATTTACCTCGTTTCAAAATCACCAGGCCGGTAAATCGGCGATACCGGCGTTTTGGGTTAGGAGGATGTCAGGTAACTGTGACAATGGGTGTACCACCCGAATCTGCGAATCCGATCGTCTGGTTAGAGGAGGCCTTTCGCGAACTGTACAGATATTTCTCCTCGCTCTGCACTCCAAACGATATCATGGGTATTAGTTTTAACACAGAGGGTTTTACAAGGGGTTCTGCGGGGTTAAGTTTCCGACTGGCTCGCGATTTTCGCTTTGAGGATTTATGGGGTCTTGTATTCAGGGTTACGCAGAGCGCGAGTGAATTTTCAATTGATCAACCGTTCACGGTAAACATAACAACTATCGCTGTTCCGGCAGGTCGGGGGAAACGTTTAGCGCTGAACGGGGAGCAGCTAGTCGGTAAACGTTCCATCCTGACTATAACGAACAATGATAATTTATGTTTACCGAGGGCTTTGTTCGCCGCTGGAGTGTATGTGAGGAGAGGTTCTGCACGGGATGGACCGTTACAGGCCGAGTGGAACAGGGCTAGGGCGTCGAGTAAAAGATACCAGGGTGAGAAAGCTCGCCAGTTGGTAATAGAGGCTGGAGTCGTCATACCTGAGGACGGGTGCGGTATCGAGGAAGTTGCACAGTTCCAGCAATATTTGGCACGGGACGGTTACGCAATTCTAGTTTACGACAGCGAGACGCTAGGTAAAGGCGGTCGGCCGCTTTTCAACGGGGAGGATATTGTACTGGGTATGGGTTACCGCGATGTAGTGCAGAAAGTTAATATTATTTATTATGGTCGTACAGGTCACTATGGCACTATTTTAAATATGAGAGGGGCTGCTGCCTCTGATTTCTTTTGTCAGCCGTGTAACGTAGCCTACGCTCACGGTAACGAGCACAGGTGTTCCAATAGGTGCAACCGTTGTCTCTCGACTCCTGCATGTGACCGCGGAGTCGCGAAAGTCGACTGCAAAAAGTGTAATCGTGATTTTTACGGGGAGGAGTGTTATAGGCGACACGGGTTGCAGGGTTCGTTTAGCGGTAAACGCACGGTCTGTGGTACCTTACGGGTATGTGGAACCTGCGATATCTTTACGGATACCTCGAGGGGAAAGCATACTTGTGGGTGGACATACTGCAGGACCTGCCGCTCGAACCAAGAGATTAATCATCGTTGTTTCATGAGACCTGTGAAGCGGAACACTGGCGAGGCACCTAGCTACATTTTCATTTTTTACGACTTCGAGACACGACAAGACGAGACTGTGGACGGTGACGAGACGATAAACATACACGTGCCAAATTTGTGTATTGCGCAACGGACCTGTACAGGCTGTATAGGCACGAGTATCCTCGAACCCTGCCTCGGGTGTGGTGTACAGCGAGAATTTGTTTTTAGGGATGACCCGGTCCGTGAATTGGTAGAACTCGCCGATAGAAAGGTCGAAGGCTACCGGAAAGTTATTTGTATTGCGCATAACGCAAAAGGTTTCGACGCCCAGTTTATACTCCGTTACCTAGTGGAGAAAGGCGGTGAGACACCGAAGGTAATACTAAACGGTAGTAAAATAGTCTTGCTAGAAACAGCTGATATCCGTTTTCTGGACTCTCTTGCGTACATGCCGATGGCTTTAGCCGCGTTGCCAAAGGCTTTCGGTCTACCTGAGGCCACGCAGAAGGGTCTATTTCCGCACCTCTTTAATATACCGGCGCACCAGTTCTATGTGGGAGTATTACCTGCGGCTGAGTTTTACGCGCCGGACTCCATGACGGTAGAGGGTAGGGCCCGTTTCTTCGCATGGTATGAAGGGGCCGTAAGAGAAGGCTACGTTTTTGATTTTAGTAGGGAAATCGTTGACTACTGCCGGTCAGACGTCACGATTTTACGGTTACCCTGCCTAGCATTCTGCGATATATTCCTACGTATCGGCGAAGTCTGCCCGTTCACGGAGAGCACGACCATAGCCTCTGCATGTTCAATGGTATTCCGGAAAAATTTCCTTCGCGATAACAGCATAGGGATTATTCCGCCCGCCGGCTACCGGCTAGCCGATAAACAATCCTCCAAGGCTATCCAGTGGTTGGTCTGGAGGGAACATGAGCTAGGTCGGGAGATCTTACATGCGGGTAGGGCTCGGGAACAGCGCGTGCTACGACGTAGAGTTGACGGCTACTACGAGTCGGTGGACGGAACACGCCACGTACTAGAATTTCACGGCTGTTACTGGCGCGGCTGTCCACGCTGTTACCGCGTAAATAGGGATAACGAAATTGAGGGTACCTTGAACATGGATAGGCGACTTGAGGAAACTCAGGCAAAGACGCGGCGTATGCGTAGCGAGGGTATCGTGGTAGAGGAGATATGGGAGTGCGAGTTTTCCCGTCTGATGGATGCAAGGCCAGAAGTGCGGGCATATCTCGAGCGTAGCGGTTTTCTACCGAGTGTGGAGAATGCCAAGCTGAACCCGCGTGATGCACTCTACGGTGGTCGGACGGGCAACACGTCGAGGTTTCGCGAGGTGGACCCCAGACTCGGAGAGGAGATCCGCTATGTGGATGTTTGTTCCTTATACCCTTGCATCTGTAAAACTGGAAAATTCCCGAGGGGTCATCCCGTAGTACTAGTAGGTGAGGAGTGTAAGAATCTGACCGGGGCCGGTGGAGTAGATCTATCTAGAGTCGAGGGTTTGATTAAATGTAAAGTACTGCCGCCCCAGAATCTTTATCATCCGGTATTACCTCTTCGTATGCACGGCAAACTAATGTTCCCTCTCTGTCGCTCATGTTGCCCAGACATGGAACAGGGTCCATGCCCTCACAATAATCCCCGTGAGAGGTGTCTAAGCGGGACATGGGTTTCAGACGAGGTGAAAAAGGCCGTAGCAATGGGTTATAGGGTAATATCGGTGTCAGAGATCTGGCAGTACGAGGTGACGGTGTTTGATCCCGCTACCCGGGAAGGTGGACATTTTTCGGAGTACATTGATACTTTTTTGAAAATAAAACAGGAGGCTAGCGGCTGGCCCGTCGGTTGTGGTAGTGAAGAGAGCCGGTCTCGATATATCGCGGAGTCCGCCCGGGTAGAGGGAATCAAACTAGATAAGGCTAAAATAGAAAAAAATCCGGGGCCGCGTTCTGTGTCGAAGCTATGTCTTAACTCCTTCTGGGGTAAGTTTGGCCAGCGAGACAACCTCTCAAAAACAACCGTGGTCAAGACCAGAGAGGAGCTGCTAAGTCTGGTGACAAGTCCGTCAATTCTGCTGGAGGACCTAGTAGCCGTAAATGATGACGTTCTGTACGCTCGCTGGTCATACAAAGATGAGAGCGTGGAGGCATCGGCTCTCGCGAACGTGGTGATAGCCGCGTATACAACGGCACAGGCGCGGCTCAAACTGTACGGTTATTTAGAGAAACTGGATCGTAGGGTATTATATTATGACACTGACTCGGTCATTTACATTCGGTCTGGTGCACCTAGAGAATATGAACCGCCGGTCGGCAGTTTTCTGGGTGACCTGACCGACGAACTGGAACAATACGGCGCAGGTAGTTACATACGGGCCTTTGTATCAGGCGGGGCAAAGTTTTACGCCTTCATAGTAGTATCCCCAGATGGGAGGGAAACAGAGATCTGCAAGGTCAAAGGTATTACCCTCAACTACACCACTCGATTGAGGATAAATTTCAACTCTATACGGGAAATGGTAGTTGAGGAGGGAGAAAGCATCAATCTCAGATATCGTGCGATTCGACAAACCACAATGCATGATGTGGTGACTCGTGATCAAACGAAAACATGTCGCCCAGTTTTTGTAAAAAGACGTTGTTGCAGGAATAGTTTTGACACCCCCCCATACGGGCATAGAGACGTGTAACAGACTCCGCACCTGCTCCGTATGTACCAACAGACGAAGGGGTTAGAAATCAGAGCCCCCCACGCATCCAGTTTCGGTTTAAGTTAGTTTTTACTGTATTTTAGTTGTATTGGGAACCTTAGAACCTCGATACGCCAACTAGTGGCAGAAAATAGAACTGTTCTAACAAGGCTACAGTCACCAATGAGAGGGCTTAGAACCTCGATACGCCAACTAGTGACGAAAATAGAACTACTCTAAGAAGGCTAAAATTTCAAAGCCACGCCCATTCCAAGGATCCCAATATAACCTTTGTAGATTTGTCATATAATTAGGTCTTTAAGCTATTACTCACAGTCTATACCTGTGATATTAGAAGTAGAATAATCTAGTCTACGGCATGTATTACTACCTTGTACACTAAACGTAATGGATTCTGATCCGGACGAGTTGGACAATTCTAGAAACAGCCAATCGGCGCTCTGGATTTTTTTAATCCAGAGCGCCGATTGGCTGTTTCTAGAATTGTCCAACTCGTCCGGATCAGAATCCATTACGTTTAGTGTACCTGCTCTGTAAAATAAAAGTACCATTAGCATTAAGAAATTGTATGTATAGCAATACGGTTTGGCATCGTTTAATTGTCAATATAAAATGTAACACTTGACTCGCACCTCTCTTGGTCACGATATATTATACACATCATTTACCTTACTTACGGTTATACGTAATAAAAGAATCTATGAAGCAAAATGTATCAATTTTACTTGATTATCCTCCCACACACGCTCTGCTAGCTGGAACTTGAGTTTGAATAAATCTGTTAAGAAATTATCTCTGTCCCTGTGTATACCCTTATTACCACTCCCCTCAAAATACCTCAAAATAACGATCCTTGTTCGCAAATAGAACTTGTTAAGACTAAGTCATCTATAAATAAAAAATTTGAATAAAAATAAGATATATAAAATTAGTTTTAAAACTCCGCTGATTTCTGGTTGTTGATTCACCGGTGAGCTGTTGCATATGCTCGCAAGATCGTCCATAACGGGTCGATCGTGCGGTGTTCGGTCCCGCTGAGTTCGTATGTTCCTCGCACTTTTATATGCGTAAAATCAGCTAGCTTAAGCGGATAGTCTAGATGAGCAGCTCACACGCCGGTTATCAGCTGATTACCGTCCGGAATACTGAGACCTTGACCGTGCCCGCTATTAGCTGATTACCGTCCGGAATGCTGAGAGTATGAGCGCGCCCGCTATTAGCTAAAAGATGGCGCGCAACGCGGCGCCGGGGCCCCCCCACCGCGGAATAGAAAATTTATCCTAGTCGTATGTAGTAGCTTTTGTTATTCTGATTTCTCCATATCTCTCGAGTTGTTCGCTGGGAAAGGTTGAAGACTTCGTGTTCCATTCGCGTAAGAAAATGGATACTCGTTGGAACCACCCGTTTTCTGCTATAATAGCCGGCCCCTCTGGTTGTGGAAAATCAATCTTTGTTAAGACGTTCCTGCGTCATATCGAGGAGATGTGCGATACTCGCTTCAATCGTATAATTTGGTATTACGCCGAGCAGCAATCGGTGCCTAGTAACGGAGCCAGCACATCTCTCAGCGACATCGAATATCGGGAAGGGCTACCTCAAGAATCTGACTATGACACGAACACGCTGCCCAAGCTGCTTATAATAGATGATCTTATGCGAGAGGCCTCCGGTAATATAATCGTTGATCTCTTCACCAAGGGTTGCCATCATAAGAATCTAAGCGTGTTCTTCATCACACAGAACCTGTTTCATCAGGGTCGTGGACAACGCGATATATCACTCAACGCGAATTATATCATATTTTTCAAGAACCCGCGAGATCGCGCTCAGGTACAGCATCTAGCTCGACAAGTCTGCCCTGAGGATCCACGATTCGTCCAGGAAGCCTACCACGACGCAACAGCGCGCCCACACGGTTATCTTTTACTTGATCTGAAACAAGGCACCCCCGAAAACTGTCGCTACCGTAGCAACATATTTCCGACCGACAAACACCACTATGTATACGTCCCGAGGAAAGATATAAAGTCCCGCACTCAGCACGGTTTACCAGTCGTTCGTTTGTAATGTCACGAGTTGTACAAACAGACGGGTGCGCGGGCTCCGTACAAACCGGAGGTGGTTCTAGACGTGGTGCTGAGGCACGTAGACCATTCGGAAGTGCGAACACGGTGACTCTAAAGGCCCTTTGCAGCCTGAAACTGCAGAGACTAGCTTTACTACGTACCGCTGATAATAGGCTCGTGAAAAATATATGCGAATGCGCTTTGAACACTGTACGCGGCAACGTCACTTTCACCAGGCAAGAAAAGGCCCGACTAGCCAAACATAAACATCTTCTTCGTAAACTGTCGACCAGCAAGGGAAGCTGGAAGAGCAAGAAAAAATTACTAATTCAACGTGGTAACGGATTTCTGCCTATGCTGATAGCCCTCATTCTCGGAACGCTTTTTACACACCTGTTCGGTCAATAAACACGAGAAGAACGATGGAACATGCAAAGAAGATGGTACTAATACCATCGGAGACCGTGGAACGTTTTCAACGTGGTATAACCTCCTCAGCAGCAGCCTCCGCGGGTGACAACGAAAATAACGAGCAGAGCACAAACTCTCCGGTATCCAGGCTCGATGGAGAGATGCGCGCTATTCTGAACTCTCCCGACCTGGATGACGCAGCAAAATGGAAGCTTTATCAACAACTATTACAACGTTTCCTATATTTCGCCGAGGACTCCAGAAAACCGCTTCGCGTGGATCTTCACTCCGTTCCTGATAAAACTGATCCTGCTGAACTCGTACATGGACAAGAAGGAGAAATACCCGCTGACAAGCAACAACGGATATCGAAGATTGCCTTGACAGTACCAAAAAAATACCAGTCAAAGGCTGAACTACTTCTCAAACATCTGGCGGAGTTCCCCACACGTTTTTCTTGGGACAACCAAGGCGCCGTAACCATAGACAACAAACCTCTCCCTGGGACAAATATCGTCGATCTAGTTAACGACACTGTGCGTTCTAGAAAAGGTTTCCAGCCCCATGGTAGACATGCGTACGCACGTCTTCTCCAGAGCATCAATGTACCTCGGGAATATGTCGGGAATCTTGAGGTCTGGAAGAATGCTCAATCGGCCTCGCCATCGGCTGCTGTGACCCCAGCGAGGCGAAATCAGGCTAAAGGACGCCGAACACCGTACGCTTCCAGGAACCCCGGGAGCAGTAGCGCAGATCATTCAGTCAGGGACGCTGCCGGTTCTGGTAACGCAGACGACGAGTCCTTTTTCTCACCGTCGAAATACCGTCGACCGCAAGAATTACCTAAAAAAACGTCGCCCTCGCCAAAAAAAGGCTGGTTGTCACTTGCATTAGGGAAATGAGGGAGTTAGAACGGATATACTACGATCCCGCCCACCCAGCTGGTTACGCTGGGGCTAGGAAGTTGAAAAGGAGTGTTCGGAATGTAAACGCGGGTGCAATAGAAAACTGGCTAGGTATTCAGGATCCCTATACATTACACAAACCGGTACGACGGAAGTTCCAGAGACTGCGGTACAACGTTTCAAATATAGATGATCTTTGGGAAGCTGATCTGGTGGAACTTGTTTCTATAAAGGATCATAACGACGATTTTCGTTACTTGTTGGTGGTCATCGATGTTCTGAGCAAATTTGCATGGGTGATTCCTCTGTACCGTAAATCGACCAGCGACACGGCTGCTGGTTTCAAACGGATATTATCTTCTACGGAGCGTCGACCGGTGACCCTACAGACCGACAAGGGTAAAGAGTTCGTGGGAGGTGTGTTTCAAAAACTCCTTACCGAGAACGATATACGTTTTCGTGTGACCCGTAACCCTGATATAAAAGCTGCCGTTGTTGAACGATTTAATCGTACGCTGAAGGACCGAATGTGGAGATATTTTACTCATAAGAACACACACCGTTACATCGATATCCTGCAAAAGCTCGCTAGCTCGTATAATGACACCATACACTCGAGTATCAAAATGGCTCCTTCCGCCGTGACACTCTCCAACGCGGCGGAAGCACGCGCAAACATTCAACGTAGTCGACCGTCGCACAAAGCACGAAAACCAAAATTCACCAAGGACGATCTTGTACGTATAAGTAAAACGAAGGGTACCTTCGCGAAGGGATACGAGGCTAATTGGAGCGAGGAACTGTTCAAGATTCGACGAGTTGTAACAGGTTTACCGAACGTTTACGAACTAGAGGACCTATCGGGAGAGGAGATCGACGGCTATTTCTATGAACCCGAACTACAACGTGTGACCAAAGACCTTGAAAGTACAGCGTTTCAAATTGATAAAATCATCCGCAGCAAGGGGCGCGGGCGTAGTAAGAAAGTTCTTGTCAGCTGGAAAGGATACCCCGACAAATTCAACAGTTGGATACCTGCAACTAATCTACAGAATCTCTCATCATGATGAAGACACAGTTCTATATAACCCTACCGAGTAATAGCTCGATGCAAATTTTTCCCGATAACAAGACCTGCTGCTATATCACTCAGCTACCATGCACAATCAACCTCCCTGGTGAGTGGGAAGTCGCTATTGTAGAGATCCAATACCCTTTAACATACCTGGACCCCAGAAAAGAAGAGGAAGTTAGACGTAAAATAACAGCAAGGACCGAAGTTAGTGGAGAACCCGTTGTCACCAGGCTTGAGAAGGATGGTTCTATTTCCGAACCCTGGGATCAACTCACCATGACAGAGGAAACCATCGAAGTGTACCCGCAAATTCCATCGCTCATGTTTGTCTATTGTGACATCATAGAACCACGCATCGTTGGAGATGTATATGCACCGCTTCTGCGTATACTTCAGGCAAAGCAAAACGCCGATAACGGGGATACGGAAGTGAAAACATTTTCACCGCCGCACTATCTACCCTTACTTCTATCGAGTTTCCGGACTATCGAAATATCTATAAGAGACCACCAGGGTAAATCTATACCATTTGACCACGGGATCTTGACGGTCACACTACACTTCAAGAAAATATACTAATTCAATACCGGAGTTGAGAATAGCTGAAAAAACGGGTTAATACCATGGCCCAGTACATAGAGTATTACGAGTCGCAAATAGGTGGGGGAATCGATCGTGTTTATGTCGGGGCGCCCAATCAAAGGGGTCACGGCATCGGCAGTTTTCTCGGTGGTCTATTCAGAAGAGCTGTTCCGCTGTTGAAAAAAGGAGCACGTCTACTCGGTAAAGAAGTTCTGCGTAGTGGTATGAATTTCATGACGGATCTGGACAATGACATACCGTGGAAACAGGCGTTTCGAACACGCGCCAGTGAGACAGGTCAAAACTTGAAGCGGAAGGCCCAGGATGGTCTTGAAAAGGTTATGAAGGGAGAGGGTTATAAACTCAGGTACGGGGGAGGCTGAGCCAGTCTGGACCTGTCCTTGTACCGAGTTTATCGATAGGAGCTACGAGGACTAAATTGCGTAGAAAGCGTAAAACCCCTGCGAAGACAGAGAAAAAGAAAACGACCAGGACCGTTTCGAAGAAGAAGAAGAAGAAGAAGAACAAGAAGAAGACGCCGAGTACTAAAGGAGCATCTGGTAAAGCTAGGAAGAAAAAGTGTTGCAAAAAAAGAGCCGTTACGGATATTTTCGGACCTTTGTAAAGACAGAAGCTGGAGTGATTAGTCTTACTGGGTCTCGCTATAAAAATGGCCTACCTACATGCCCGCTCTTGTGAATGCTTGAAATCCGAACTGGATCTCTTCACTCTACCACCTACACAGACATCCATCGAAGGTGGTCAATGGGTGCAGTACAAGCCTGTGTCCGCACTCACCGATGACTCACCGATTGAATTCACCGTACCGGAGCAGGGTGATGAGTACCTGGATCTCTCACACACGATGCTCCGAGTATGTGCACGTGTATACAGAACCCGGAGCGATTCAGCCTCTGCAGATTCACTTGTAGCCCCTGTTAACAATTTCCTGCACACTATCTTCAATCAAGCTGATGTATATTTGAATCAAAAACTGGTTTCTCCGAGTAACAATTCGTACGCATACAGAGCTTACATCGAGACTTTGTTAAACTATGGTGACGCAGCTGAAAATTCACATCTCACTTCGGGCTTATGGTATTCCGATACAGCCGGCCAGTTTGAGGAGACCACAGGGGTTAACAATGCCGGATTTAAAAGTAGAAGTAAATATGTCAGCGATAACAAGAGTGTGGATATGCTCGGGCGTTTGCATTGCGATGTCTTCAATCAGGAAAAATTTTTGCTAAACGGGGTAGAGCTCCGATTGAGACTTGTCAGATCCAGGGATGCCTTTTGCTTGATGGAGTCTGGCGACTATCATAAAATGGAAATTCAGGAGGTGACCTTACTCATACGACACGTCAAGATCAGCCCTGGTATTTTACTAGCGCATGCACGAACCCTTGCCAAAACAACTGCGAAATACCCAATGACACGCGTTGAGGTCAAGACAATGACAATACATAGTGGAGTGCAAGCCGAGACACTGGATAATGTTTTCCTTGGGCAACTACCGAAACGATTAATCATCGGTTTTGTGGACAACAAGGCCTATAACGGTGATAAAAAAACTCAATCCCTTTAATTTCGCATCATTCGGACTCAGCCACCTATCCCTATATATCGAAGGCACTCAGATTCCATCGAAACCGTTACAGCCCAATTTCTCGACCAAGTTATTTGTGGATTCCTACAACACCCTGTTCACGGGTACCGGTATACATTTTCTCAACGAGGGGAACTCGATTCCTCGTCAGGGTTATGCGGAGGGATACTGTCTTACTGCATTCGATCTTACACCCGACCTCTCAGCCAGCGATAACGGACATTGGAACCTCATCAAGCATGGCAGTGTTCGAATTGAAACACGCTTCGAGACCGCTCTGACCACGACTATAAACTGTATCGTCTACGCAGAATTCGATAACGTGATTGAGATTGATTCCATGCGGCAGGTCATCACAGACTTTGGCAATTAAACCCGCTAGTTAGCTACGTCGGTCCATTGTATCCTGTTGGATCCTGTACATCATAAATCCGCAGCTGGGCCATCCCTTTCGGGTGACGAGCTGTGCCCAGTGTAAAACCTGCTAGAACTTGCTCATCCCTACCCTCTCACCAAATACGAAAAGGGCTAGTTAACACCATAAAACAGGAAAGCTTAAATATCTGCAACAGGCTACTCCGACCATCAGTCTACTAGTAGTGCTCCGGACCTTCTCGAGTAACAATCGTTCAGTTCTTCAAGTAACCATGAACTACATCATCGATATACAAGGCTTCTGCGCTGAGAACGGCCAGCTCATGCCGAAAGAGGTTGCAGTCGTCGTCTACGAGAATAAGGCTATGGCTCACTGGATCATCACACCTCCGCACTCCATCGGCGAGCTCTGTTCATCAAGACGATCGCAAAACAATTGGTTGACAAGTAATCACCACGGAATAGAATGGTTTGAGGGCGATGTGACGCATAAACAACTGAATGCGAATTTACGCGCTGTTACGCATATGGCGAAGAACATCTTCTGTCGCGGAGTGCAGAAGGCTAAATTTCTTCAAGAGGTGATGTCACGTGAAATCGTAAACTTGGAACGTGGTGAATGTCAGTGCCCTGCGTTCAGAGACCTGTCATCGACCAAGTCATGCCTTCTACCCTCTAGTTCGCGAAAGGACTTCAGCTGTGCACTGCGTAATGCTATGAAATTGAAGAAGTGGTTGCAGTCACGTGGGTTATCCGAAAAAAGCATCTCTTCAATCCCTTTCCGTACCGGACTGTTAAATTCGCCTGAGCGACCTGGGGATAGGGAGAAAGAAACTGCGAACAATCCTCTCGAGCAAGGAGAGGACGAGTGCGGCCGCAACGGTATAGAAGAGATATCTGCACGCATGAAGACTGCCTGCCAGACCCTGTGACTGAAGATCTCACAGTTTCTCCATCAAATTTACCAGTGAGTCCACAACTGTCGGAGAGAATGGATACCTCACAAATTTTTAGCGCACTGGAACAAGCACCTGCCCGGACGAAGGGAGTTTACCCAGCTGATCAAATCCCGTTGCACTGGACATATCCGGCCGCTATCGTAGCGAATACAGATGTCCATACGCAGCCCGGTACACACTGGGTTGCTTTCCACGTAACAGCCGCTGGAGAAGGCGTATATTTCGATAGTTTTGGACTACCCCCTATTATACCCCAGCACATCAGGGCTCTGCGTCGGAACTGTATAGTCTACCGCTGGAACGATAAACAGCTACA
Organism: Tenthredo mesomela; assembly: GCA_943736025.1. NCBI lineage: Eukaryota > Metazoa > Arthropoda > Insecta > Hymenoptera > Tenthredinidae > Tenthredo > Tenthredo mesomela. The sequence goes on from OX031018.1 coordinate 22,879,613, forward strand.
GAGTTCTTCCTCTCTGGTATGTGGACAGTTCTGCATCATGTTTTTATATTACATGACGCAGGGGTTTACTCTCGAGCAATTTATAAGTATCTTCAGTCAGAATCTGAAGAGGAACGATAGACTAGTCACTTCATTTTACAGACGCTTAAGACTAAATAAGTTTAAACGTAGAATACGGAACAGTATCAATCGTGTAAACTGTATCCAGTGCTGTCGCCGTAAAAAGGCCTAAGCCTTCACCGTGTATATCTCTCTTTTCTTTTTTTTTTTCTGTATAATATTTAGAAATAAGTATGTCCTGTTCACTAGTAATAATCCGATTTCATCATATACGCCGATAGAAGAATTTCTTAACCGTTGGTGAAAACATTTATTTGTAAATTTTTTTTTTTAATTTTTTATTTTGAAAATGAATAAGTATTTTACAAGGTTTAAGTAATCATTTTTGTACACAAGAAATATTCATCAACCGTTAACAAATTCCTCTATCAGCGTACGATATTCACTTAGGCTTATATATGTCTCGTTATAGTTAGATTTAAATCCATGATGTGTGTGTCTGAATTGAAATGCATGAATAAACACGAGTTCAAACCATAAACAATGTGTCGTTCATTCAAAAACTATATCCATTGTCTCCTCAGAGTCCGCGGACTGTCCCGTCATAATCCCGACCTCCAAAAGACGGAAACCCTTATACCTGCATCCCCTAGTAATAAAATTGAGGCTTAGCACCGCAGCGTAACGAGGTTTGAACCAAAATATATATATATATATATATATATATATATATATATATATATATATATTCGAGGCAACAGGCCCGTACTGTCGAAGCAAAAATAACCATGGGTCTATATCTATATATACTCGGACAAAGGAACGGACCCATCCTGCCGAAGCAAAGAGAAGCACAGGCCACTATATCTATATATTTCAGATCAAAAAATTCGAATCATACTTCCAAAGCGAAAAGAAGCACGATAGACGATTAGATCCTAGGTTAAAACTGATAAAACTCACTTAGGTTACTATAATTGAAGCTCAATTAGGTCAGAATCCATAGATTTGGCTAGATTTAGAAAATTAAAATTAAAATTCAAAAAAAAGATGGCGGCTACTCCCCCCTTCTCCCCCCTCCCAGCGGAGGGCCGTTTCATGGGGGGTCATAAAACCGGAGCCATACTGCACCCTATCTACTTTGGCCGGTCTACGCTTTTATCATGAATGGCGTCACTACGAGGCGACGAACGACGTGGTCTCTTGTGTTAGTGTCGCCGACAAAAAGACTGCCTTGTATAGTGAGTGTCGTGCCCGCTCGAACGGCAGCTACTAGACCGGCGATGGGAACGTTTTCGCTTCTTTTCTCGTTTCGATCTCTTTCGTGACCTTCCCATATTAAGGATTCTTTTGGTGCGAATATATATTTAGATGATAATTTCACTTGCACTAGAATTAATAAATTTCACTTTCCACGTGCGTTTGCGTTCCTTTTTCTTCGCACGCTTCGCGCGCTCGTCTACGACTTGTACTTAAAACATCGCACTCGGCCTTAAAAGTGCCACTCTACCTCCTTGGTGCACAATGTACTATTTATTTTTTCTATTTTTTTCTTTTATTTTCTACTTTTCCCATAGGAGAAAATGTAGCTACAGAAAATCAAGTTCTAAGATTCTGCTTATGATTGATATGCTGGATCCGCAGCTGCTCTCGTATCGATGTGTTATGAGTCGAGTCTAGACACATGTGCCAGGCGTAGGCTTGTAGTGAGTTTTGAACTGTTCTGTCCAACAACAGTGTCCGGTAGGTGTCCAGTAAGGCTGCTAGAAAAAGAATGAATTGCGCCAGGAAAAATCTGATCAAAATTTTTCGAAACATAAAAATCCTTCAGAATTCTTAAGGCGAGACTTCGGTGAAATTTTTGGCAAAAACAGGTTTTTTAATTCTTACAACTTTGAAAAGACGTGTATGAAACAATCTTTGCAGTAGTTTTTGAATAATGTCAGTATAGATAGTGAAAAAAGTTTCAGCCTCCTGCGATGAAAGTGTAGACGCAAGGAATTTTTGACAGCGTTGAGAAAAATCTTCTTCGCAAGGTTCCTTGCGCTTATATTTTCATCGCAGGAGGCTGAAATTTTTTTTCACAGTCTATACTGACATTATCGTAACTGCTGTAAGGATTTTTTTTATACAACCTCCAATAGCGATTTTCAAACTTTCACCGAAGTCTCCCCATAATCTTCAATATTTTTGAGATTCAGAAGATGCTAGCACAATTTTTGTCAGTACTCCGAAAATTCTCCCATCTTTCATCAATCATACCTTTTTTCTTATAATATTTATCAAACTTTCGCAATTAATATATTATAGAAACACTCATCTTTTTAGAAATCTGAATGTGTAGTCTTCTGGCATCGATTTCAAATGCACTTTTTTGATGGATCATATCTTCTTTCGATTGCGACGTTTCATCTCATCTCAGATATATACACTGTGTTTGTTCAATATTGAAAATTACTATTGGTTTGAATTCGTAATGACAGCACGACTATTTACAAACAAGTAGACACCTAACCTCGAAAAAATGTAGATCGCAGCCATGTGTTCTGTCAATTATCACAATTCAAAAGAATATTGAAAATTAAATATGTACAAAAATCATGATTACAAAAAATTGAAAGATCACAAAATAAAATTCAAAAGTAAAATATATAAAAACGTCAAAAAAAGCAAGACAGTGGTGTTGGCGGTACTGTACAAAATTTACGGGACCAATATGAGCGTCCGCGCGCCGCGCGGCGGCGCTTTTTCGCAATTCGGGACTGTCATGGCTGTAACTTTTTAAATCCTCTAGATTTTCGGACGCCAATTTATTTGCAGGTAAAGTAGGTCACTAGCATTAAAAAAAATATATATATATAAAAACAAAAACGATTTTTTGAAGATTCAAAGGTGTAAATACCCCCTTAAGTCTTCAACAGCTATCCGATTAGTTATTTTATGAGTTATTTTTTAGTTATTTCTGATAATTGTACGCTATATGAAACTGCCGGTTGTCTCTTCTTTGCTCAGGGTGACTTATTCGAGAACCATGGCAATGCAAGGGGATGACGGAACAACCGACAAATCTACCCAGCAAACACAGAGAGCAGGGCCATTGCTAGTTAGGTGGAGGAATGCCGATACTTGAGTTGCCGAACCGCTGCCGGAAGACTTGTGATGGCCCTGTACCCTGGTGTCACAGTGGCCGACAGCTGGGCCAGTGCCGGCAGTGTTATACCGGCCTAACGGTTGGCCAGCGCAGGGCCACCAATGGCCTAAATCGGTTGTCGGGCAGTCATCAATGGCCCAACAAGAGCCCAATATTGATCAGCCGATGACCCGATCATTCGATTTTGTTTATTTTCGATATTATCCGGACAAAAAAATATTTTTTTCACTAATAGTTGATTCTTTTTCGAGCGGTAGAGCAAAGTTCATATTCCCAGGACGTTAGAAATTAGCTATTCGAAGACTAATTAGATGTATTCATGTGGGTCACCCATCCGAATTCTGGCTGCAGTTGAAATTGCTTAACTTCGTTGATCGTCTGATGTCCAGTGTTCATCTACACCCAAACGTCGCCTGTTGCAATACTCAACACTTTTTGACTCGATAGGTAAACTTTGATTTGTGAGGATTTACATCAATATGTACTTAAAAAAAAAAAATGACTTCGAAGATTTCTGATGATTAAATAGTATATACTTTTGTTCGATTGCATAGAAACATTCTTTTTCTGGTAAATTCGGTGGAAGTGTTAGAAATACTGCAGTCAGCAGCAGTCAGCAGAAAATCTTATACTACGTACACCGGCGAATCAACGACCGGATGCCGATAGAAAAGTGCCGGAGTTGCCAATGCCGGGCCATCAAGATACAGATGCAAGTGTGTTTGAAAACGGCCAAGTGATGGCAAGTCGGTTGTGGCAAGATGCAAAATGCCCTGCAGGAAATCAGTAGTTGGTAACCAACACCGTTCCATCAATGGTTGGATACTGGTAAAACTTCACCGAAATACCGTTATTTTACAGGTAGTGGCGCAGCAAAGGCTAGCCTACACCAGCACATTGCCAGCACTGCCAGTGCTGGGCCATTATAATTTCGGCAGTTCTATGTTTGCTGGGTAATTATGTCGTAATAAAATTTCTGGATGATGGCGCGTTTTCTGAAGTTCCAAGATCTTGGATTGTAGAAGACAGCGGTGTACAAACACGCTGCTATTGGCCATCACATGCTAATAATGTTACAAATTTGATAAAAAGTTGCGCAAATCCAACACCAAGATGGGAACTGCTTGATGCAGACGTCATTGAACCGAACTGTAGTAAGTAATACGTCATATATTGATCCAGAAGGTACAGAATATTCCATCGATCCCAGGTCTAGATACATGTATTGTAACATGTCCAATTGGACAGACCCTAGGCCTACCACGATTGGTTCCATAAATTAGGAGACAGACTGGACAAATCGCCGTCGTCGCTTGTGACGTCACAAGCGAGCAAAGAGAAGTATAAAAGCCAGCGTCGACAGAGCTCGACAGCGTATTCAGGTAGAGCACCGGTGCGACTCACACCATAACTTTCTTAGAGCGTGACCTGGTATAGCACCGGCACGACTCATCAAATTTAATACAGTCTATTATCGCTAAGCATAGGAAATAGCAAACCAATTATCTAGGGACGTTAGCTAAAGCAGCATCGATACCTCATTAACTCATTTGAACGAGAATTCAATTCAAAACGTAAAACAATTCAGAATGATTCGTATTTAAAAGCCTATTCAATTAAATGATAGCACAGCAACCATAACGATAAAAGCTCATTGACTTAAACGGCATTGAAATCAAAATTCTCAGTTTAACAGATTATAGGAATTTAATTCAAGATTTTGTAAGATAGTGATTAATTAATTGTTAACATATTCTTGGTTTTTTCATAGTAAACAAAACTACTATTAGAATACTCGCCTGACATTTTCTTATTTAATTCCGTTTGATTTCAAGCCAAAAACAAGCCAAAGATTAGCAGCTTTGAAGACCAACACAAGAGCGAACGACATTAGTCTAACCGACTCGTGTTCGAGGGCCAAGTGTTGTGATTCCGAGTCTGATTCGCAGTCTTGGATAAAGCATCCTGGATCTGCAGTTAATAGTAAAATCGCAATAGCAGGGACCATAGGCTTGGATTGCCAACCTGGTTCTATGGAGGTAACCTAAACCTTCGGTTTGGAAGAAACACGGTTTTGGAGGTCAGAACGACGCCTGAGTCCGTTGATTAGCGTAGATTATTGTATTATTAATAAAAATCTGAGTTAGGTGGCTTTTTGTATGGCATTACCATCCTTTTTCCTACCCACCAGTACTGAGGAGTCCAAAATTAATCTAGTGTTTAAATTAAAGCAATCTTAAATACTCTCGAACCCGTAGCACCGGTATGTTGACATAACTTGAAGGTTCTCAACATCCCGGAACGTTACAGTATATGGACAAGTCCACCAATTATCAACCAATGAACGGGATGTCAAAAAATTGATTTGTCTCAAATTTTTACCTCTTGTAGTGTGTACTAAGATCGAAAAGTTCACCAAGTATATATATGAAATTGATATAGGTAATTGAGAGTATTGATATAGGTATATATATATATATATGTGCTGTAATATATAGATATATACATATGGGTATATATATATATATATATATATATATATATATATATATATATATATAGGTATATATGTATATATGTGCTGTAATATACAGATACATACATATATATATATATATATACCTATATATATATATATATATATATTAGGGTGGGCTAAAAAAAACTTTTAATTTTGTTTTCTTCAGTTACCATGAGAATATTGTTCAAGATGATGAAAAAAAAATCCTCTGAAAATTTGAGCTCTTAATATTAATATTAAGAGGTGCCTCATCGCGATTTTTGATTTCCCATTTAAATAACACAGAAAATTTTTTTTTTTTTTATTTGGAATTTTATTCCGTTCCAACGAATCATCGTGTTATAAAAATCAATACATATTCTTGTAGGAAATTAAACGATCTTCAAAAAAGGTCTGATGTGATTTTTCGCCAAAGTCAACGATATGTCAAGGATATGTATTATATCGTTGACTTCCAAGGTAAATTTGCAATCCTTGCCATGTCCACACTCGTGATAAAGCTACGTATAGTTGTCCGTGAATAAAAACATTTTTTTGTGAGCATATACATGTATGCCGCGCTGATATATCGGCAAATAAAATCCAGTGCTAATCTTCGCACTCATTTTTTATTACGCGTAACCACGTAACAAATAAATAAAATTTGTTTCATTCAATTATGTCAGCTCTTAAAGGCACTTTTACTTCAAAGTATTAACAATTCGACATTACATAAAACATTCTATATTGACGGACCGGGTGGATCAGGCAAAACATTTCTGTACATTACATTATGGCATTTACTTACTGGACGAAAAGAAAAAATCAGTACTATGGCTTACACAGGTATAGCTGCTACATTACTACCAAATGGAAAAACAGTCCACAAAACATTAGGACTACCTGTTCCGTTATACGCTGATTCTACTTCAACAATTAAAGTGGGTTCAAAAGAAGCAAATATTTTGAAAGAAACAAAGATTTTAATTTGGGATGAAGCACCTATGGCACCGCGCTACGCATTAGAAATAATGAATACGATTTTACAGGATATAATGAATAACACGTTACCATTTGGAGGAAAAATAGTAATATTGGGAGGGGATTTCAGACAATTGCTTCCGGTAAATATTCGTGGTACTCGCAGTGAAACGGTAAACTTATCAATAAAATTCAGTCCATTGTGGCGACTATTTAAAATATTCGAATTGACTATCAATATGCGTGCACTACAAGAAGAGAAGAATTTTTCTGAATTCTTACTGCAAGTTGGGACTGGAGATTTGAATGATGAGGTTGATAATTTAAATTTACCCTCCAATTGTACGTACAACGATGACATCGATATAGCGGAAGATATTTATGAAGATATACTCAGCAGAAAACAATACAAAGAAGCTTCAAAATATGCAGTATTAGCAGCAAGAAATTTAGATGTGAATGAAATTAATAGACAAGTCGTCGACTTATTGGACTTGACTACTGAACGTATTTATACGAGCGTCGATAGTGCAGAAAATTGTAACGACAATAATAGAATCAATCGGGATTTGGTACCGGAATATTTAAATTCGTTATCTCCGAATAGTCTTCCACCGTACGAATTACGATTACGACAATTTTCGATAATCATGTTGATCAGAAATTTGAGTATCAACGAAGGTTTAGTCAATGGCACGAGATTATTACTACTAAAAGCTGGAACAAATCTATTGTTGTGTGAACTTCTAACTGGAGATAAAGCAGGAGATATAATATTCTTAAATAGAATTACTTTGATGTGTGAAGATATATATCCATTTTCTTTCACTCGAAGACAATTCCCCATCAAATTAGCCTTCGCGATTACGATCAACAAATCACAAGGTCAAATCTTTGACAAAATTGGAATTGATTTACGAAAAGATGTTTTCAATCACGGACAACTGTATGTAGCTCTATCGCGAGTGCGCACGTCGCAATCATTGAAAATTTACCTTGGAAGTCAACGAAACAATACAACCGTGAAGAATTATGTTTATAAAGAATTATTTAATTCATAATTACCTGAATAAATACTTATCCCAAAACTGTCAACAAACATAAAAACTGCAATACTGTTTTTATATTCAAAAAAAAAAAATATAAAAAACCTTCGCTGATTTCATTTTTTAAATGAAATGAATAAATAAATAATTGATTTCATTGAGACATAGTTAAATGGTTATATCAATTATTACATATATTATTATATATATATATACAGTATTCCCTTCGAATAGGGCCCCTCGGAATAGGGCCGCTTCCCCTAATCCTTGCTCGAGCGCTTCCCCCACTACCTTTCTGTTCACGAGTGTTTATACGTGCCCCCACTCAGAGGTAGAGCCAGCGGACTAGTCGAGCCGTGCTCGCAAGCTATTGGTGGGGGAACGTGATTTCCAGGAATCATACTCCCCTAACCGCCTTCGAGCGGCCTTATTCGAAGGGAATACTGTATATATATCCATCTAATTTAATATCCACATCTTATCTCATATCCATATATACATATGTGTTTATGGATATAAGTATATATATTATAGTATGGGACGTATCTCCATAAATCTTATAATGAAAATCAAAAATTTCAATTGGGTTTAATAATCTGTGTACTTCACTTATTCGTCGTGTAGAGTTCGAAGTGACAACAAATTTGAAAATGAGAGTAAATAAATATGGATCGAAAAAAACGAAATTTCGACACGACAAATGAATGAAGATACACAGATTATTAAACCCAATTTTTAATTTTCATTGTAAGGTTTATGGAGGTACGTCCTATACGGTATGGGCTAAGGCGCGCGCAGCGCGCCAAATACGCTAGTAAAATAAAAGTAAAAACAAAGAGAAATCAGTGTGTCATAATTAGGGCCAGGGACTTCGTAGGGAAGGGGAAAACTAATCCATGTAAACACATATATCTGTGCAATGGCTATGTTTAGGTTTTACAGTGACACAGTTCAGACGTCAACGAAAAGTAACACATGTAAACACATCTGTGTAATCGGCAGTGATTGTTCGATAATTTCATTCGGTTCAGTTTTCACAGTGACAAAGTTCAGATGGCAACGAGAACTGTCAGAATAAAACGTTAAACTTAACCCTCCTGGCATGTGATAAGTGTAGACCATGCAAATCAAGATCAAAATCAAGACAAAAAATAAGACAAAAATCAAGACAAAAAATAAGACAAAAAACAAGACAAAAAATGAGATAAAAATAAGACAAAAAATAAGATAAAAATGAACACAAAATGTAAGATAAAAATAAAGACAAAAAATAAGATAAAATATGTATACTGGATACTCTTGCATGGTCTACACTCATCGGACTGGTCAGGAGGGTTAAGTTCAACATTTTACTCTGACAGTTCTCGTTGCTATCTGAACATTGTCACTGTGAAAACTGAACCGAATGAAATTATCGAACAATCACTGTCGATTACACAGATGTGTTTACATGTGTTAGTTTTCGTTGACATCTCAACTTTGTCACTGTGGAACCTGAACATAACCATTACACAGATATATGTGTTTACATGTATTAGTTTTCCCCTTCCCTGCGAAGTCCCTGGCCCTAGTCATAATTCTTATCGAGTTGTCAATTATCGCACTGAAAGCTATTGGCACGAATCTGCGTACGAATTCAAGCAAGTAGACCAAAAATCTGGACTTATTTACTGGAATGCGCGGATTCTTGCCAATAGCTGTTTCAGTGGGAATCAAAAATCCCTGAGTGGCTTACTAACATACTCATTACAACGTTATCACGTCGTTAGTAACACATCTTACCACTTGTTTCATAACAGTGATACTACAGTTATATGTTCACGAGCTTACTTTGCTACATGTTGTAACGTTTCGGCTTTTACGAACCTTTTGGTTATAGTAAAAGTCGGTTGCTACGGGTTAGAAATTTATCTATTCTCTGAAAATTAAGTATTAAGTAATTTTATGGACTCCTCGTACTGAGAGGTGAGGAAAAAGATGGGTCTACCATGCAAAAGCCACCTCGTTCAGATTTTTATCTCCCTACGCTAGCTACCGGACTCGGGTAGGTTTAATTACCAAAGCCGTATTTATTCTGAATTGAAGATTCAGAAATCTCTCTACAGAGCCGGGTTTTTACGCCAAGCCTGTCTCGCCTGCTATTGAATATTTTATTGACTAACTACAGATCCGGGTTTTTACACCAAGACTGCCTATCAGACTCGGGTTTCCAACGGTTGGCCCCCGAACACAGGTTTCTACGCCAATGTCGTTCGCTTCTTCCGTTGTTCGCCAAAGCTGTAACTACTCGGCTTATTCTGGTATTCTAAGACTGTCAAACAGGATGATAAGAAAATACCAGGCAAATTTATCAGTAATGAATCGGTTTTCTGTATTATTAACTCAAATAAAATATCAACAAAAATTATACAAAGTGAGCTTATCCTATCTTAATCTACTTAAAAGGTTTCTTGACCGTAATTATTTCTCTGTGTTAGATTTTGGCAACAATGCTGCTTTAGCTAATGTCACTATGTTTGTTAAATGTTCTATATCCGAATAGGTAATAATAGAATGGATTATATTATTTGAAATTGTCTAAGTAACGTAAATCTACTGAGTCTACTTTATTGTCTTCGGAAGACCCTTAGTACAATAGCAAATGAGTCGCCTGGGATGCTATACCACGAATGCGCTGTCGAGCAATGTCGACGCGTGTTTATATACTGTTCTTCTTACGCTTGTGACGTCACAAGTGTCTATCGCTGGACTATGCGAATTTGTCCAGTTCTGCTGTCTTTCAACCGACCAATCACCGTCGACTCCCACCGTGACGGTCGGACACGTTACAATGTATGTAATATACCGGTGAGTATCTTCTGAGCGGGAAATTACAAGTAACGAGATAATCAACTAGTTACTAACAGGTGATATCACATGTTATATTGTGATTTATAGACGTTACCTCATAGTTATACCGGGATGATTTCTTGATAGTATACAGGTGACAGCGCATGCGCCAAATAATTCATTTTCATTGGTCGGTAAAGTCGTCACGCAGTGGTATTTGAGGCCAGCCTGTCTCAGCATACGACGAAACTCGCACATGCGCAGTCACCTGTATACTATCAAGAAATCATCCCGGTATAACTGGGTTTGCTGGGTAGCGTATCGCATGGCTTTATATATTACTATATAAAACTATATATTAGGGTGGGCCAAAAAAAACTTTTATTTTTTTTTTCTTTAGTTACCATGAAAATATTGTTCAAGATGATGAAAAAAAAATCCTCTGAGAATTTGAGCTCTTAATATTAATATTACGAGGTGCCTCATCGCGATTTTTGATTTCCCATTTAAATAACACAGGAAATTTTTTTTTTTTTATTTGGAATTTTATTCGGTTCCAATGAATCATCGTGTTGTAAAAATCAATACATATTCTTGTAGCAAATTAAACGATCTCCAAAAAAGGTCTGATGTAATTTTTCGCTAAGTTCACTCGTTTCAAAGTTATTCAAGGTTAAAGTTCAACCTCAAACGGTGTATGACGACTTTTTTTTCGACTTAGCAAAAAATCACATTAGACCTTTTTTGGAGATCGTTTAATTTCCTACAAGAATATGTATTGATTTTTATAACACGATGATTCGTTGGAACGGAATAAACTTCCGAATAAAAAAAAAAAAATTTCCTGTGTTATTTAAATGGGAAATCAAAAATCGCGATGAGGCACCTCTTAATATCCATATATTAAAGTACGTGACGGATGTTCGGATGTTCCGAATTTTTGAAATTTAGTTCGTTATTTTGAATTTTGATTCGTTATATGTGTGCTACTATATTCTCTGATTTGAATTCCGAGGCTTCGTTACTTTCCAGGTCGTTCTCCTCGGGAATTTCGATGTCCAGGAGTCGCGATACGTGGTTCTAGCGCTCCAGGTCGTTTTCTTCGGGGATTACGATGTCTAGGAGTCGCGATACGTGGTTCTCGCGCTCCAGGTCGTTTTCTTCGGGGATAACGATTCCCAGGAGTCGCGACACGTGATTCTCGCGCTCCAGGTCATTTTCCTCGGGGATTACGATGATCAGGAGTCGCGACACGTGGTTCTGGCGCCCCAGGTCGTTTTCCTGGGGGATTACGATGTCCGGGAGTCGCGACACGTGATTCTCGCGCCCCAGGTCAGTTTCATCGAGGATGACCACCTCCGGGAGTCCCCATCCACGTGGTTTTCGTAGTTTTTTTTTTTTTTCTTTTTCTTTTTTTTCCCGGTACGCGGTTCGTGGTTCTCGCGTCTCAGGTCGGTTTTCTCGGGGATGACCATCTCCAGGTGTCCGGTGGTAGTGGAAAAAATTATCTACATAACACCATTATAATTACATTATAAAGTACGGGCTTGATAGTGTTGCCTGTAGCATGGACCGGAATCGCAGAGAATTTATTGAAAGGAGGAAGAACTGCGCATTCAACTTTTAAACTAGCGTTACAATTCAACGAATGCTCAACGTGTAATATTAAACCGAAATCCAGACAAGGTTTGCACATTCGAAACGCGAAAGTCATAATCTGGGAATAAATAACAATGGCCTCAAAGTATGCACTAGAGGCTGATGAACGTATGAGAGATATATGTGAATGTAACGAACCATTCGGCGGTAAAATAGTTATAGTCTCTGGTGACTTTCGGCAAACTTCACCAGTTGTGCGACATGGAAGTCGGACCCAAATTTTAGAAGCCTGCGTTAAGAGAAGCAGCTTATGGAATCAATTCATGTACATGTCATTGAAAGGCAACATTCGTGTCTCCGATGGGCAAATAGACTTCAAACAATGGCTTCTGCGAGTGGGCAATGATGTTTTTTGTGATTCTTTTGAACGTAACAACGAAGTTGTAAGCATTCCTACGGAAATACGTTCGAATGGTGATATTGTGCGAGAAATATTCGGAGAAAGTGTAGATCCACAAGATCCTTCGAATTATGGTAAGGTTATATTAGCTCCAACCAATGTCGATGTCATTGCCATAAATACCCAAATAATGTCAAAAATCCAAGGAATTGGAGTGGTATATCTGAGTGTTGACACAGGTGAAGATGGGGATAATACAGATATGAGCAACATACTTCCTATCGAATTCATGAATTCATTGACACCTAATGGTCTTCCACCTCATAACTTAACGTTAAAAGTAGGAAGTATCGTTATTCTGTTACGTAACCTAAATCTCTCACAAGGACTATGCAACGGCATTAGACTGGTTGTCAAAAAGCTAAATCAGTATCTGATCTGTACCGAAATTATAAGCGGAAATTGTGCCGGAGAAACTGTACTGATACCACGAATAGACTTATCACCGAGCGAAGCGGATGTACCATTCAAGATGGTGAGAAGACAGTTTCCAGTGAGATTAGGGTTTGCGATGACAGTCAATAAGTCACAAGGCCAATCTTTCGATAGCGTTGGAGTGTATTTACCAAATCCCGTGTTCAGTCATGGTCAACTCTACGTTGCTTTGTCCAGAGTTAGGTCAAAAAACAATTTGAAAGTGTTGCTGACAAAGAAATCGATCGAAAAATCAAATGGTAAGGTGTATACAAGAAATATTGTCTACAAAGAAATCCTCTAAAGATTTTGTCCCGGGGATTATGCAATGGCACTAGATTGGTTCTAACAAAATCGAACCCGTATTTAATAAGTCGCACAAATTGAAAGTGTTGTTGACACAGAAATCTGTCACTGTTAATCGTGAAAAATCTAATAATCAATCGTGTACAAGAAATATTGTCTACAAAGAAGTTCTAGGTGCCTCGTCCCGCACCGAAATATATATATATTGTAACGTTTCGGCTTTTACGAACCTACTGGTTATAGTAAAAGTCGGTTGCTACGGGTTCGAAATGATCTATTTTCTGAAATTTAATTAATTAAGTATTATTATGGACTCCTCGTACTGAAAGGTGAGGAAAAGGATGGGTATACCATGCAAAAGCCACCTTACTCAGATTTTATCTCCCTGCGCTAGCTACCGGACTCGGATAGTTTTAATTATCAAAGCCGTATTGGTTCTGAATTTAAGATTCAGAATTCTCACTACAGAGCCGGGTTTTCACGCCAAGCCTGTCTCGCCTGCTATTGATGATTTTACTGATTAACTACAGATCCGGGTTTTTACACCAAGACTGCCTATCAGACTCGGGTTTGCAACGGTTGGCCCTCGAACACAGGTTTTTACGCCAATGTCGTTCGCTTCTTCCGTTGTTCGCCAAAGCTGTAACTACTCGGCTTATTCTGGTATTTATTACTGTCAAACAGGATGATAAGAAAATACCAGGCAAAATTTATCAGTAGTTATTCGATTCCTTGTATTGTTAAACCAAAATAAAATATCAACAAAATTAATACAAAGATCTTATTCTATCTTATTCTACACTAAAGTCTATTTCTTTCGTATTTATTTCCTTCAACTAAATGCTTGTAACAATGCTGCTATAGCTAATGCTCAATATAATATTATGCTTCTAATCCCTGTTAGGTGATATTAGAATATGATTTTAAAGAATGTTCTGATTTGTCTAAATAATAGTGAATTTACTGATTCTACTTTATTGCCTTCGGAAGACCCTTAGTTCAATATCAAATGAGTCGCCTGGGATGCTATACCACGATTGCGCTCTAATGAGTGGTTGTGAGTCGCCGGGTGCTATACCACAAGTGCGCTGTCGAGCTCTGTCGACGCGTGTTTATATACTCTTTTGCTTACGCTTGTGACGTCACAAGCGTCGCTCGCTCGTCTATCTGAATTTGTCCAGTTTTCGGTGTTTACTCCGACTTAGAACTGACCAATCATAGCCGACCCCCATCGTGACGGTCGGACACGTTACAATATATATGCCAAAAATATATGCGACATAGATGTCGCATATATAACATATAAGTACGCAAAATACAAATATGTTTGATTGAGTTTTACATAGTGTTAACATAGATGTCGACATACATGCCGCAACATTTATGTTGACATAATATATCCGACATTTTATATCAAACTTATAAAAATATATGTTAGCGCAAAAAACAAATATGTCGCATAAATTTTTCGCATATATATATATATATTTCCGCGCGGGGTAAGTCAATCGATTCAGTGGCAAACGAACAATGATGATAACGAAATGTCGAACATGACTAGCTGCTAATCCTGTTTATCTGGACATAAGCGCTACGAAAATTAGCTGCTAAAATATCCTCTGGGTACGAGCGCTACAGAAATTAGCTGCTAAAACCTCGTCCGGGTATGAGCGCTATAAAAACTAGCTGCTAAAACCTCATCTGGGTATGAGCGCTACCAGCGCCGGATTTACCTATAGGCCCGAAAGACCCGGGCCTACACTGAAAAGAGATTGAGAGCCTGGCGCTCGCACGAAAGAGCCTCGCAGTCGTAGAAGTAGGACGACTGGACTCGGAGAGTTGTGCGCGGCCCACGCTCGCAGAACGAGAAGGCGAGCGTCTCAGAGTGAGTTACAGGTGATCTCACATGTATGGTAGTGTAGGGCTCTATCCGTCTGAGAAGGCGTGGATTGCAGAAAGCGGGATAGGCCTGCCTACCGTGCGATGACCACGCGCGCAGAGTAGCTACGATCGTGGCACGATGAGTATTCTTAAATGACGGCGCTCTGAAAGTGGGATGCTCTGTCGCGCGCAGAGTGAGCGTGTGACCGTGCTGCTTCCAAAAGGTTGTGCGAGCGCCAGGCTCGCCATCTTCTTTCAGTGTAGAGCGGCATTACAGAGGGGCGGCAAAAATTGGGTTTGAGAATCCAAATCATATGCAACTTGTATGATGAAATTATTTTTTTTTGTACAAATGAAGAAGTCCTAACGTTAAAAAAATGTACTACCTATGAAAAGATATAAATTCTCATTTATGAAATAAAAAGAATTGTTATTATTATTATCCTATTATTATCATACGTATCCAGCTATATCGGAAAATATTGAATAAAACGGCTGTTTATGAGCTTGTGTAATACAAATTATTGAATATTGATCTATTTCGATTGAAAGAATTTCATTAGTGAATAGATGACTAGGTAGGGGGGCCTAACCCAACCAATCTGAAATGCATATTGCGACAATATGCTCACCAAACGTGTTGAATACCACTGACAACCGAGCGAGCGTAGCGAGCGAGGAACAACGCTCAACCAACCGAGTGAGCGAGCGAAGCGAGCGAACGAGCACAATAATTAGCTAGTTGATATTAAGAGCTCAAATTTTCAGAGGACTTTTTTTTCATCATCTTGAACAATATTTTCATGGTAACTAAAGAAAAAAAAATTAAAAGTTTTTTTTGGCCCACCCTACTATATATTGTTATACATAAAAATATATAATAATTATTGTCATATAATTATATAGTTTTTTGTAATTACATTCAAATATTTATAGTATATAAACGTAAATGGTGACAGATAATCGCTGATTGTTAAGTCTCTTTTACTTGAGTGTATATTTTTTCTCTTTTGACGCAAAAATGTGCACTTTGTAAATAGATGCATTCGATAAATATTACAATTCGGAAATATTGAGTAAACTTCATCAACTTTGAAACATAACTTTTATATATTTATAAAAAATTTGTAAAACAAATGAAAAGTCACGCATTCATCATTGAAGGTATATACTTTATATTTATTATTATAGAGAAAGTGCATATATAATTTAAAACTTAAATCATAGGAGAACGTTTCTCCATGATTGTTTTTATTACCTAATTAATTTTCGGGTTCTAATAAAGGAAATCGAATCGTAATTTTTGTACGTTCCGGATAGGACCTTAACCCGAGCATACTTTTATGTGCGCATACATTACGGATTCAACCGAATACGCTCCGCATAGAACCGCATACGCAGGGGGCATCATACACTGGGTATAAAACCGTATAAGAGGTGCACCGATATTTTTAAAAATCGCGGTTCCGTTACGCATAGATCCGGATAGGAACATCGATGGGGCGTCCGAATAGAATGGTATAGAACCGTAAGCAATCGGGATTCAAAATACGACACTTTGCCGGTTCGGGCCGTATAGAATTTAAACTCTGGATTCGTATCCGGCATTTTGACCAGGGTAAGAATATTTTAGGTTACGGGTACCGTCAACAGTCCCGCATCCGCGCGAGATATCTACGCTGTTACGTCTTACGTCGTGACCAGCGCCTTCTTATCTACGCGCTAAAATTCAAATAGTGGTTCGATCGTATATCCCCCTATATCCTCATAGCTCTTTTAACTGGGGCTACACCAAGCTAGACTGGTGCAGTGTAGCCATCTTCATCTCTTTCTTTTCTTTGAGGAGGAGAGAGACAAAGATGGCTACACTACACCAGTGAAGCTTGGTGTAGCCCCAGTTGAAAGAGCTATTATTGTTTTTTTTTTTTTTTTTTGTTAGCTAAGTATTTCTCGTAGTCCAGGTCCTCGGCTTCGTATTTATTGTAGTCCAGGTCGTTCGGCTTCGTATTTCTTGTTATCCAGGTCATTCGCTAAGTATTTCTACGAGAAATACGAAACAAAGGACCTGGACTACGAGAAATGCTCAGCGAACGACCTGGTCGACGAGGAATACTCAGCAAACGACCTGGAGCAACGCCGGCGACTTTCATATGGAGTGTATGGAGAACTCCATACCCAGGACAATTCTGGGTATGGAATTCCACACCCAGAATTATGTAGGTGTGGAAAGGAAAAATCATGTTTTTCAAATATTTTTATTACTGATTGCGCCTTGCGCGTCGATAAAATAGTATATTGTGCAAGTGATGAAGAACAGCGGGAAGAAATGTTAATTCCCTTCGGTACTCACGTTCGAAACACGTGATTTCCCCCACGCCCGACAAGTATGAAAGAAGGCTCATTTCATGCCCGTGTTATGAAAAAGTAAGGACCCTTCAAGCAAATTTTGTGCATACCATAGTTGCATTTCTTACCGTTCGCCGCTGCGTACTCCCCTCTTGCCCGATACCCGCCATACTGCGGTCCCTTTTAAGCTCAACCTTGATAGTGGTTTCGTGTCTGTATGTTACAATATTGCGGCTGAATAACTTAGCGACACTCTATGTCCATGCGGACTTAACTGCGAAATACGACCGGTCAACACTTATAGACAAGTTCATTGAGAGAAATAAGGTACGCCGTACCGCATTCGTTTTGTCTCAATCACGGAGTAGAATAAGGAGTGCAGACCTGGGAACTAAAAATGACCCCGCTTTTCGGAACACTAATTTGATTCGGAACACGATTTGAGCGCTACGGCCAGAGAATTCCGAAAGTTGCCGAAACAAAAGCTATGAACAGCGCATACAAATTTCTGAAATTCGGTGTGACGTATGAAAGTGTTTCAGCAACCATCTCACTTTTTTTAACGTTTTCTTTCAGAAAACGCTTGAAAACAGTAAGAAGGAAAAATCTCCCTATTCCGGCTTCAAGCTTAAAAATTTTTAGATCCGACCTACGATTTTTTAGAATTTTTTCAGATTTTTAAACTGTATCGATCAATATACTCGTTTTCAAAAATTGCAGAAAATTCAAATTATGTCGAAAAAATCCAAAATAAAAATTGAGTGCTTTTTAAAGTGGAAAGAGTCATATGAAAACTCGCGGTCCCAATCCGAGAGGTCAAGGGTCAGACCCAGGTTGATTTGAGATGGAATACCCCATATTTAACCTGCAATGTCGAGATTATTGCGCGAAAGAGAAAAATGTTCACTTACAGTCCGCGGTATAAAAAAACGACCCTTTTTTTTTCATTTTTTTGTGCCTGATCTACAACCGTGAGCATTAAAGGACGGCATTTCAACTGATTTTCATTTGATCTTTACCAAATGTAATTTGACGTATTCTTTCAAACCTCCGTGTTTCAAACCACAGATGATATATTTTGCAAACTACGGAGTTTCCAAACCATTCAAATTTCCTTCTTCTTCCCCGCTCTTGCTAGTATCGCATTCAGCTAGCGCTGTTTAGCGCTTAGCGCGTCGAAAACTGGGGCCACTTTTACGGGCTTTTATAGCTTGAGTCTGCAGTCTGCACTCTTTATTATACTCCGTGGTCTCAATAAATGGAATAAAAATTGAAAAATGCGTAAAACCCCCCCCCCCCCCCCCCCCCCCCGCCCCGCCTCGCTCAGTTGAGTCACTCCATACCCGAAAATTTTGCAAGTCGCCGGCGCTGACCTGGAGTACAAGAAATACGAAGCCGAGGACCTGGATTATGAGGAATACGAAGCCGAAGACCTGGACTACGAGAAATACTTAGCGGGCAAAGTGGCTTTTTTATGTTCAGAGACGTATCCATGGGTGCAAAAAACCTGAATACATGTGGTCAACGGTATTATTATTATTATTATTATTATTTATTTATTCATGGTTTTTTTTCTTTCTTGATAGAGCAGCATATTGCAAACGACTAGACACAAATGAGTCTGAGATTATACATATATTGCCTGAAATTTCGGTACGGAATAACGCTTAAAACTAGTCATTGCAAACGATTAGACACAAATAAGTCTGAGATTATACATATTGCCTGAAACTTCGGTATGTAGTAACGCTTAAAACTAAATATTGCAAACGACTAGACACAAATAAGTTTGAGATTATACGTATATTGCCTGAAACTTCGGTACGGAGTAACGCTCAAAACTAGTCATTGCAAACGATTAGACACAAATAAGTCGGAGATTATACATCTTGCCTGAAACTTCGGTATGTAGGAACGCTTAAAACTAAATATTGCAAATGATTAGACACAAATAAGTCTGAGATTATACGTATATTGCCTGAAACTTCGGTACGGAGTAACTCTTAAAACTAATCATTGCAAACGATTAGACACAAATAAGTCTGAAATTATACATATTGCTTGAAACTTCGGTATGTAGTGACGCTTACACCCACGAGGTGCTCTTGCACTCACAACAAAACCAAGTCTCCTTTCAAGACGCATGCTTGAGGTTCGCGCACCCGAAGTGAACCCAGAGCAGGCAACTATTGCAGAAAACGCAATCGTTTTCGGCACACGACTCGCAGTTTTTACATGTAAATACCCCAAGCTTTCGTTTGCGCTCTAGAATAACGTTGACGCGAGATGAAGCTTCTTCAGCTGAATATGGTGTCAGCAAAGCGATGTCCACGGCAGCATCCACGGCAGCGTTTGATAAACCTTCTGGAGTCAGACCTCCTACATCGTGCTTGGTGACTTCGTATTCTCCGCGCATCACGTTGTTAATTATCTTCAACGGGATAATCCAACCCAGCATGTGCCTGGCTTTCTGTGTCTCCGTTTTTTTTTTCGAACTCGATCGCAGAGTTTCTTTTTCTGGGGAGACCAATGGCAGTCAGCACTGCGCCTTCCGGGCGACCCCTCGACCTAACAACGGGTGGCATTCGTATGCTAGTGATGTCGATATCCACGCTTTTCTTTTTTGTTAGTAAAGGTTCTATTTCCTTACTCTTTTTTCCTCATCAGAAGTAAGATATTCAATTACGTCCGATATTTGAGAAGGGGCTCAATTAATCGAGTCAAGTCAGTTTATTTCAATTTCTTTGGCCTGACGTTTCGGCAGTGATGTGCTGCCCTCATCAGAGGCTATTTATTAAAAAAATTTAAAAAAATTACAAAAATGGTCAATGGTTGACAAACATATTACAGACAATAGAATTAAATTAACAAAGTCAAGTAAGCTAATTGCATGAAATATTAAAATCAGGTCAGTAGTTTGACACGTATACAAACAGATAATATTTACATAGTCCGAGAAGTTAATATGAAGTGCAGTCAAAACAAATACGATGGTAGTCGAAATTAGAATAGAAAGTAAACAGAAGATCAGTTCTTAAGGTGCTTTCCTAGGCAATTCCACCAGTCCTGAAAACATCGTGAAAAAATGTGCTATTAAACGAAATATCTCTGCCTGGGCACCGAAATCAATGAAACAAAATACGTCACGCAATTCTGTGGGCAATTACGAACACGCACGGCCCAAAACATATCGGTTTTATGCTGAAATAGAAAAGATATGTATGAAAAACGCGTATTTTTGACACTTGGCGATATATATGGATCGAAATGATGGCGAGTTAGTTGTTTTCGAGACTTTTTGAGGTATCGGTGACGGTTCAGAGATGGCGTGGCGCATGAATCTACGAGTCGGATCACTGTCCGATAAACTGGACAAAATGGGCTGTCAGTGATAAATACGCGTGTATTCTAAAGTTGTCATAGAAAAATGTTGTTATTGTGGTCAGGATACACAGAATTAGTCTTCTGTGTATCCTGACCACAATAACAACATTTTTCTATGACAACTTTAGAATTTATCACTGACAGCCTTAGAGCATGTAGACATGGAGGGAGCCTTCTGGCTGAAAAGCGTGAAGACAAAGACGGGAACAGTAACGTGATAACCTTACTCTCTCCAACCGCTTGGCACAGCTCTGACGTGGTCACGTGACTAGTTTAAATCGACCAATGACATTTTGCCAGAGAGAGCGAAGTTATCCTTCCTGCGCTTGCCACTTATGAAACAAGATAGGACTGGCTCCCTCCATGTCTATATGCTCTAAGCTGACAGCCGATTTTGTCCAGTTTATCGAACAGTGATCCGACTCGTAGATTCGTGCGCCACGCCATCTCTGAACCGTCACCGATACCTCAAAAACTCTGGAAAACAACTAACTCGCCATCATTCCGATCGATATATATCGCCAAGTGTAAAAAATACGCGTTTTTCATACATATCTTTTCTATTTCAGCATAAAACGAACATGTTTTGGGCCGTGCGTGTTCGTAATTGCCCACAGAATTGCGCGACGTATTTTGTTTCATTGATTTCGGTGCCCAGGCAGAGATATTCCGTTGAATAGCACATTTTTTCACGATGTTTTCAGGACTGGTGGAATTGCCTAGGAAAGCACCTTAAGGAGGGGGTTTACCCAATCAGTTACCGATTTGTCTAT
The DNA here is from genome assembly GCA_943736025.1 of Tenthredo mesomela. Lineage (NCBI taxonomy): Eukaryota > Metazoa > Arthropoda > Insecta > Hymenoptera > Tenthredinidae > Tenthredo > Tenthredo mesomela. The sequence goes on from OX031018.1 coordinate 22,901,343, forward strand.
TTTCTCCTAAACGGGGTAATCAATCGACTTGTCCTTTCGGCAGCCGATGTTTGACGAGTAATGAGTTCAAATTGGTACGTTTGATCGGATGAAATCGGGATTTTTTTATTTTTTTCGATCGAAAAGTGTTGGCGTGCCATTTATTGCGATTTATATCAAAGCCCACGCATCAAACATGCAAAATCGAGCTCTGTCGCCCGATTCTGTGAGGGATTCTGAACAGAACCATCCCAAAACATCTTTGTTTTCGACAACGATGCAGGAGACGCTTGGATTCCACGTTTTTCTGGTAATTTTCGCGATTGTCAGAGGCTGGGGGCGGCCATTGCCGCTACAGCTGCTGATATAGCGCGGTGGTTCCCAGAATGCCCGTGAGATGTCGCCTCGCGCCATTCTGAGCTTTTCCTTTGACTACCGCTGTTACGTTGGTACACCTGGTACCGCGTCACTCGACCCGCAGTCAGAGATGATTCGAAAACTAACAATACGTATATTTACAATATAATACTTTTCAATGATTTGTCTAACGTCCAGGTAAGTAAAAATATTAAATAATCAGTCCGAAATTGAGCATTTTGTTTATTTATTTCCGTTATTCCGTTATCATTTTCATGGTTTTTCAACACGTTTATATAAAATAACATGTGAATAGTTATGCGTACTGCATATCATATATTATGATTTTATATTATAAGTTCCTTGTATTATTACAGCTATCCATTATATATATATATATATATATATATATTAGGGTGGTCGTTAAAAATTAAATTTCATCAGACGCCCCTTGAAAAGTTTCCTTTTCGTCTAAAAACATGCGTACAATTTTTTTTTTTTTTTTTAATGAAAAGAACACGTGCCGCAAGGCGATCATAGATTTTGTTTTTCAACCCGCAGTTTTTTGGATATGTCTTACATGATGTGTAGATTTGACGAACAACCCATCGAAATTTCAAAATTTCAAATTTTTATCTTTTTTCGATGGGTTTTTCGTCAAATCTGCACATTAGGTAAGACATTTCCAAAAAACTGCAGGTTAAAAAACGAAATCTATGATCGCCTTGCGGCACGTGTTCTTTTCATAAAAAAAAAAAAAAAAATTGCACGCGTGTTTTTAGACAAAAAGAAAACTTTTCAGGGGGCGTCTGATGAAATTTAATTTTTAACGACCACCCTAATATATATATATATGTCGGAGAGTCGAACGGTATTAATGGTCGGCTATGGCTTTACTTGCAGGCTGTTTGATCGTTCACAAGAAGTAATAACGAAATCAAATCTAATAATCGTGTTTCATGATGTTAACTATCCCAGGCTACAGCCAAACAAATAAACTATTCTATTCTAACGCGTAGAGAGAGACACAATAACGAATCCACCGCCACGGCGTGATTCCAATCAATATTCAAAATGCTCTTTGCTCGATCTCTTTGGCAGGTCCTTCTTTCGCTCTGCTCAAAATCTAACTGCCCCCTCAAAAGTCATCACCGCCGGGCTGTGGCTACGTTCGACAAGGATGCCCTTGTCTTGCATCCCTTTTCTACGCCACTTATTAACTCTAAGGGCGCCTAGCTTCTAATCTCAACACTAACAAATATACTGAGACTAAACATAAACCAATTTCTTATAAACAGTCAATAGTATAAACTAAAACTAATTTATTGATTTAAAACAAATATCAAAAGAGCCAGAAAGCCACGTTCGAATTATCGTGCGCCGACATATATATATATATATTGTATTATATATACGTACAATTATATAAAAATACATAAAATATATGGTTTATACATTTTATATGACAATGGTTAGTAGAATATTAGTATCTATAGATTCGTTTGAAATAAGTGTAAAAAAAATCTGTTGCAAATGACAGTTCTCTTTCTCAACTATGAATTACCCATACCCGATTATAATTTATAATTTATTAACCAGGTGTAAGGATACAAATTTTACGTTGAAGATCAGAGGGTATTTATATAAAATTTCTACGAGACCTGTAGAAGTCTGTGTGCAGGCCTAGTTTGCTCATCAATACGCGTTAAAAGAATAAAATATGAAAAATACAATGGAGAAACTTACACTAGAGTGATACAAAATATAAATAGTGACTAGAATTACATTATATTAATGAGTGCAGTGTCTGCATATTGCATTGAACTCCTGATACAGTTTGGATCAAGAGTTTCTATATTCTAATTTTATTAACCATTCCTTTATAATTCCTTTTTTGCTTTTCTTACTTATGTCCAAGCATTTGAGATTTTTTGGAAACATATTATAAATTTTAATAGCTGTGTAGCTGTACTTCTTTTTCCCCACCTCTAATTTACATAGTGGCAAGCTTATTTCTTTATGCCTTGTAGTTTGTTTACTCGCTCGTTATATTCTCTTTAGCTTGTCATAGTCCAGTTAGTTCCTTTGTGTCAAACAAAGGAACGAAGAGAAAGAAGAACAGCACTTGTGATTCCCCGTTCAGGAGGCTTACTCTCAGACAGTGAGGGTACGAGGGTAAAGGCAAGTGAGTACGAAGGAAGACCAAAGATTCGTAAGTATTGAGCCGATTTCAATACAGCTAATTAATGCAATGAAGTTGGTAGTACTTTTTGGTGTGGTGATTGGCGGGATCTGATTTGATGCGTTAAATATGCCGGGCGTTCAAGCGTTGCGATAGTCCGTTTCTCACCGTAGCAGCCCAACAAGCAATAGTATTGTTACAAAGGGAGAAACCCTGTATATTCAACGCATTACGGTCTAGTAGTCTCAAACACACACTGTACACTTTTAAATGACTATTTTAACAAATGATATAAGTTGTTCTGTAAACACCTTTCAATTTTTATAAACAGTCTTGTTTCAGACATAAAACGAAACTCACGCATTTTCCAATAAACTTAATTTTCACGTATTTCAACATAATTCATTTACGACTTGAATCTTTATTTCAATTCAGAACCCCATTATATTCAAAAAGCTTTCAATTCATCACAGTTTAGCAATCAAAAGCTAAACTTTGTTTCACTGGTGTCAGAAGTGTGGATCTTCTGAATTGAGATAATAGTGCTACAAGTCTTTAATTTTCAATTCCTGACAATCTTAATTGACATAAAATCTTGGAAAATAAATAACATCTTATTGGATATAACAATTTTATTGGAAAATGAGTCGTAATACACGCAGTGTTGCTCAAAGCCATTCTAACGAAGCCCCAGTCCCACCAGCTGAATCCCAGCTACCCTCCATCCCAACGTCCCATCCTGATCCCATGGCCCAGATGGAATCGCTGCTCCGGATGGTAATACTCGCCCAACAACAACAGGCCGAGCAACACCTCCGAGCACAAAGGGAGGACCGAGAAGCGTTACTTCAAGCTCAACGAGAAGACCGGGAGAGAGACCGGGAAGCTTCTCTGTTACAGGTAGAACGGTCCGAACACCAGCTCCGTCAAATCCTAGACGCTCAACGCGCAACCCAGAAGGAAGATCGGGACGCTCAACGCGCAGACCAGAAGGAAGATCGGGACGCTCAACGCGCAGCCCAGAAGGAAGATCGGGACGCTCATCTCCAGGCATTCCAACGCAGTTTGGAAATCCTAGCCCCCCGAGTCCCTGAAAACCGAGTCTCTCCCATCCCTACTCCCCGCAGACTGTCCTTAGTTATAGACCAGCTGGAACAGGTTCATCCTGAACCAAGGTCTGTAGACGTTTTTGAGGAAAGAACTTCTTCTGTTTTCGTTAGGCCTGAGATTTCTCAAACGACTCCGATAGTACCTGCACCTTCTAATGATTTAAATAGTTTCTGTGAAATAATCAGTGGAATAGTTCGAAAAGAGATTAGCGCCGGGAGTAGTCGCGAACAAATAAATAGACCAGTGGTAGAAAGCCGAGCTGAGCCTATCAACAACTTCTCTCGCGTTATTCGAGTCCCAACATACGACGGTACCACTTCTTGGGCCGAGTATGAGTGTCAATTTTTGATAGTAGCTGAGTTGAATGGGTGGAACTCAGCCACCAAAGCTGGAAATTTAGCGGCTAACCTCAGAGATTCTGCTCTGACTGTTTTAACTTCTCTCGCAAACCATGAACTGAGGGATTATGATAAACTCAGTTCAGCTATTAGAGTTAGGTTCGGAAGCGAACATATGCAGAAGCTTCATTTAACACAATTAGGAAGCAGGCGACAAAACAGAGACGAAAGTCTCGCCACACTGGGACACGACATCGAAAGGATGTCCAGAGTAGCTTTACCAGGATGCGACGATCCAACTAGGGATCGTTTAGCTTGTTCACATTTTATAAATGCCATTAGAGACGGAGAATTGAAACATGCTGTCAGTTTGGTGGGACCTTCGACTCTGAGAGAAGCTGTAATTAAGAGCCTTGAAATTGAAGCCATAAATAAACAATATTTAGGAGTAGGTCGAGTCAGGCGAGTCGAGACTGAAAAGATAACTTCTACTAATGATCAAAATAACGAAAATCGTCCGAAAACTACTCCCTGGCAGCAACGCGATCCTGTTAAAAATAAAGACGAACGCTTTTCCAGAGATTCCGGCACCACCAGACCAATTCCTGAATGTCTCTATTGTACCAAAAGGGGACACGTAGCTCAGTATTGTTATCAATTACTAAACGAAAGATCAACTCCTTCTGAGAATACTAATGAAAAACGATCAAATTCTTGGAGAAAACCTTCGGAACCTCAACCTTCATCATCAAATAATTAACTTCAAGTGATTTGGTGGGGCCGAAATCATGTAGAGAGTATATTAGTAGAATTCTTCCTGCCCCTATTTTAATTCTTAATGCCAAACTTTCACTGGATGATTTATTTAGACACTTTTGCGAGGTTATGAATTTTAGTCGTTCAGGTTAATTCTGACGCTAGTTACTATCGATTCAAAGATGGCTGACATCGATTATCGATTTTCGAGATAGTAATTTGTGATATTTCTTATTTTTGAAGACTGAGAGATCCGAACGCAATTTTGAATTTGATTGTTAGTTTTAAGTAACTAACTCCTTACAAGTTTTTCAGAATCAAACAAATCTTTTACATTTGGAGATTTATAGCGAACACGTCTACCACATCTGGGACCCATATATCCTGCTCCTTATCCTATTTCAGATAAGATCATTTCAATTTTATCATTTTTCTTTCATTTGGCTGTAGATTTTGTTAGTTTTTATGCAGTTTTATTCATTTCTTGATTTCTTCTTCAAAGAAACTTTCGATTATTAATTCAGGCCTTCAGCTCGTTAATACTTCAATCTTTTCTTTTTCCATGAAACTCACATTTGTCCTCCACTCTAGGGTGTGCTGTTTTGCTGTCGTTTTTGGATTCACCTGGGAGCGGTTCATGATTTTGGATTCCTGTATCCCGTTTTCCTGTTTCCTACTTCCTCTGATCATTCGTGAACCGGTTTTACCCCTAGGCGACTTCTAGTTTTCCAGATTCTCCTTTTCTCTTCAAGTTTGGATTCATTGACGACTTTTCAAGTTTGAAGAACGAACATTTTTATATTAAAATTGCTCATTTTGATAAGTTTTAGTTGACTATCTTCTCAAGGTTTTCTGTGGTTTCCCTTGAGATCATACGAGAATGTAAGTGAGACTAATGTCAGATAGTTTTCGGAAAGTTTTTAAAAAAATTTTGAGCCACAGCTCCAACTTTCTCAAAAACAGAGCTCACACTCACATTAAGACTGCTAGACCAGTGATTTCTTTTAGAACCTTTTCTCATTTTTAGACATTTTCTATTTTACGAGTCGGGTCGACTCTTTCTCTGAAGGGGGGGTAGTGTTACAAAGGGAGAAACCCTGTATATTCAACGCATTACGGTCTAGTAGTCTCAAACACACACTGTACACTTTTAAATGACTATTTTAACAAATGATATAAGTTGTTCTGTAAACACCTTTCAATTTTTATAAACAGTCTTGTTTCAGACATAAAACGAAACTCACGCATTTTCCAATAAACTTAATTTTCACGTATTTCAACATAATTCATTTACGACTTGAATCTTTATTTCAATTCAGAACCCCATTATATTCAAAAAGCTTTCAATTCATCACAGTTTAGCAATCAAAAGCTAAACTTTGTTTCAGTATATTATGTGGCATGCCCGTAAACCAAGTGTTTTTCGGCGAGAATAATGATTTCAGAACTAGCCAAAGGCGAGCCGGAAGCGAGTTCTGAAATCATTATTCGAACTATTTTTATCTTCCTCACAACTGTAAACTAAAATTTGATTAGGACATTTCCTACTAAAAACCAAATTCTACCAGTAGGACGGTAGCAATAAATCACATTAGTGTACCGATCTCATAGCTTCTGAATATAATCTCTGCTATTAGTCTTCATTCATGTCTAAATGACCTGGTTCAAATATTGCTATAGATGATGGATAAAGCTGTCTTAACTAATTCTGCCGGTACATTGGTGAACAAGGAGGTGACGTCTAAAGAGATTAAAATGCAATCTACCGGTACCTGGATATTGCTGAGTTTATCTATCAAATCCCAACTATTCTTAATGTAAGAATCAGCTTTAGGTATACTCTTGATTAGTAAATTACTCAGAAACTTAGAAATCCCATACGTAGGACTCCCAATAGCTGAGATGATGGGTCTGAGTGGTGTGTCTTTTTTGTGTATTTTTGGTAAACCGTACCCTTTGGCAAGACATGTGTTCGTTTGTGTTAATTCGTTCCTATGATATTGCTTAGCTAAAAAACAATTAGAGTTCCATGTGTCAAGGATTCTCTGCGCAGTCTTACGTAATGAGGCTAGTGGGTTTTTGTTAACTAATCCGTAGGTTGTGGTATCCGCGAAAAGAGTCTTTAATTTAAGTGTGTAGCTGTTTTTATCTAGCGCTACCGTGACATTTACCTTTGTCGGCATTAGTGAAAAATATGTCTTTGTTACTTTTAAGAAATTTACGCGTAGTGTTCAGTTTTTGTGCGACAACCCGGTCTTCAATGGTAATGTGTCGGTTCCTACGTGAGAAATGCTCTATGTTATTTATTAATTTGCTCCCAAGTTCTTTTTTATAATCATCAGGAAATGACGGTACGTTAATAGCATGCTCTACATTTTTATATGACTTTAATTATGGTTTCCTGGTCTACGCTCGTTGATGGAGAAAATTTCGGACCCAATGATACAGTTTCAATAACGTCTTCAGGGATCGATGTTTGTGTTAGATTCACAAACCAACGTTCTCTAGACTTAGTCACGACTGGTGTTAGGTCTTGTGTGTGTATCTGCTTGACAACAGGTCTGTGTGTCAAAACATTAAATTTGCGTGTGAAACTCATATTCAGTTTATCGGATAAGCGGACTTGATTATCTGTTTGAAATCTAAAATGAAATGAAATGTCTCATTCTAAATTTCATGCTGAGAATCTGAAGTTAGTAAGAACGTTGCTACGTGATAACAACTACCCTGACGACTTCTCAGAGAGGTTAATAACTGAAAGGGTTAAATATTTGAAATTCAACAACATGCATACTGAAAATACTAATATTGTGATCACGGTGACTGACCCAGAAGAAAATACCTCAGTTATCATGGTTTCCAAAGGTCATGTCGCCACGAAACGTAAGATAGTACCTATACCATACATCAATGGTTTTTCAGAGAGATTAGGTTGCTCACTTAAGAAATTTGACTTGACACCCGCTTTTACTGTAAACAGTAACCTAAGATCTGTAGTTACTAAAGGAAAAGACCGGATTGATGAACATGATAAATGCAATGTAGTCTATAAGAATTATTTAGAACACGCATAGTATAACTACTATAATATTCATTTCAATTTCTTTATAGTTTATACGTTGCAGGTAAGCTACATACTAAAGTAACATAGACTCATGTATGCGTTCTGCAAACACCGTCATTGCAATTGTCCTCAAAAGATTTTCCGGTTACTTTCCGGCCTCTACTGTGATTATTCGACGAGACTTCCTCGGCGTCACAGCTGTTATTTGACGCCCGATCTTTCCCTGTCGTTGCGACTGCTGTCGAAATTCTTCTCCGACATCTCCTATATGACATCTGTCAAATAAGTAGATTTACAGTTTCAGAATAAACAGATGAAGTCGAGTTACATGGAATTATGGAGCAGAGTGATTCGGCTCTTTGAATAAATTGGATAAATATTCATTTGCAATTCCAAAAAATTAAATCACAGGCATGAATATTTAGCGACATAATCCAACAGAATTGTCCTCTCTCTTCTCTTCCTACCCAACCCAACCTCTTGACTCAATACATGAGATACGTGTGGTAAGCAACGCCTCTGAATAGAGATTTTCCATCGCGAGGCTTATCTCACAGCTTTGTTAGAAAATACAACAACAAAATATTACCTCACCTTGAGTGTTTATGAACTATTCCCTTTCGTTGTTTGAATGCACAACAGTACGGCCCCGACTTTCGCAGCCGTATTTTGTACTAAGCAACAGAGTTTGTTGCCTTCACAGTAGATGTAGTCAAACCAATTTTATTATGAATTGAATACGTCCACGAGACGTCTTCCAGAAATCCTGTAAACGCCGGCAACACGACAGGCGTTCGCTGCTGGCAGAGCACGTGGGTAAACAGATCTAACCTTACCCGACGATCAACGAGAGCGCGGCTCTCTCTCCGAGCACTACCACGTGACACCACGATGCGAGTCGTTCTCTCCGGCACGATCGGCTTCCTGCAGCAGAACTTGATTTCACGGCGTGTTGTTTGCAGGGCCGAATTCACCCCAACTCACAGTGGGGCCAAATCCCAAAAAGCTGGCCAAAAGTCGAAAACGTTTCAAATTCAGGTAAAATTCAGTACTCGGGGGTTTTCGGGGTCGCTGATTACGAATCCGAAGTCAAAATTTGAATAAACAAAATGGCGGATACAATACGGCTGAATTTTTTTCGAAAAGTATGTTCAATTCAGGTAAAATTCAGTACTCGGAGATTTTCGGGGTCGCTGATTACGAATCCGAAGTCAAAATTTTAATAAACAAAATGGCGGATACAATATGGCTGAAATTTTTTCGAAAAGTATGTTCAATTCAGGTAAAATTCAGTACTCGGGTGTTTTCGGGGTCGCTGATTACGAAACCGAAGTCAAAATTTGGATAAACCAAAAGGCGGATCCAGTAGAAACCACTTTGTAGAAGTTTAGCACTTCACAGAAAGTGTTGTAGGCTAAAATTGATCAGTTTTCTTAAATGAAGGAATAGAAGTGCAGTAAAAAGTCGAAAGTAAAAAATAAATCCATTTATTATATGGGAATACAGAAAATCTCTTATCTAATAAATTGCTTGAAAGTCTACGCATCGTCATCCGACGAATAATTAGACTCACAGTCAGTCGATTCGGAAAATTTTCTGGAAAAAATCTCGATACCAGTACGAGTGTATACGAGTAATGGTGCGTAAATAGTATGAAAAGTAACTGATGATCATTTTAGAGCAATTTTAGCAAACAAAAAATATTTGAATAATAATAAATAATAAATAATAAATAAATAAATAACAAATGAAAAATAATGAAAAAACATAAACGTTAGTACACTCCTGAACAGATATTGCCAATCGCAACAATTTATATCTGAATTACTTTTCTACATTTAGCGTTTTCGATATACAAAATTCAGAAAACTATGTTTTTCATTGCAAGAACTCGCGCCAATTATACAAAAGCAGCTAGAAGCAGCTGATTTTGATTCTTTTCATTTAATAACAGTTCCATCTACAATATCCAATAGGTCCGGTCGCAGAACTCTACAGAACTGATGAACTTTTCTCTACGTGTTTGAAATTTTCAGTTGTAATTTTCCGTTTATTTCCGTACAAAACTTTCGTGTATTGTTATCACATGAACTATTATTAATAAATTAGTAATACATGATAATATTATACTTACTTTCAGCTGTCGATTTCATTTTTAAAATTTGAAATCGATCAATATATAAAGATTTGGCGTCCCATTGAACATAGAACTCGAAACTCCGGTTCTCGCGCGGCACGTCTAGCTGGATTGAGGGTTACCTTTCAACTGAATGACAATAGCAGGTATAGGGGATCGGCCCCACTGAGGTCTAGATCTCGACCTTCTGACTATTACTTAAACTAACCCATGACTCAAAATTCACGGAAATTAAATTTTATTTTTCGACTTTTGGCCAGCTTTTTGGGATTTGGCCCCACTGTGCAACTGCCGCCCTGGGGCACCGTGAAAAATACCGCCCCATTGCCTAAAGCCTACATAAAATGGGTAAAGGTTCGGCATACAATTATTATTATTATTATTATTTTTTTTTTTATTTAATTCTAAATTCAGCGCTGGTTGTTTGGGAATCGTTGAAGGCGGTATGATAGTCAGTTCTTTTCTCATTTTTCCGCGCGTATTTTCTTTCGCTCATAATAATAACAATTACAATCGACTTCACAAAAAGTTGGTTACCGAATTTTTTCATTTATTCACTATCCCTTTTGCACCACAACTCCTTCAATCAATCGATATTTTTAATTACCGAGTACTTCTTTGGATACTAGCGTTCGCGAATTAATTTCTTTCTTCACGCGAACGATCAACTTTCCGATTCATTCGTAAATGCCGCTACGAAAAAAAAAAAAAAAAAAATGTATCGTCGCAGCGGGAACCGAACCTGCGATTTCTCCAGCTGTGCGAATTAGACCATCCCGCTACCGATTGCGCCAAAACGAGTTGTTTCTTTGAAGCTAACACACGACTTATATATGTATACCGAGCAAGACGAGCTCTGTGATCTATCCGCAGCGAATAAAAATTTATTTAAATAAATAAAAATACATAAAAATGAAAATTGAAATAAATCTTCGAGACCCTAACGTTGGCATTTACATGTAAGAAGTTTGACAAAATTTTACGTTCTGAGATTATACATACAATGATAACATGCTTGTTCTGTGAAGTCTTCTTATTATATTTATTCCCAGCTAGGTTGCTACGAAATTGTAAAAAATTACAGGTTATTTTTGAAGAATATATAAATTCTAATCTTCGCTTTATATTAAAAAGAAAAAAAAAAAAAAATGAATAATAAATTATGACTTTGTATATCCACAGAGTCTCGATCACTTTTCATCTTTGGCGAACTGCGAGTCGCTGCTGTAACCTACGCGCGCGGCAGCCAGGCGGTGATGCAAATAAAACGTTAACAATTTTCTGACCATTCGTTCGATCGAAGTGAAACTTTACAGAAAACTTATTTATACTGTAACATTCCGGCTGTTCTGGCTCCTGCCGGAGCAGCCGGACAAGTGTCCATCGCGCATCCCGCGACGCGCACCGCAGAGTTCAGTGTATTGCGTGATGTTGTGCAATCTACGATTCCGCACCACCCGCGGTTCCGCGCATCTCGCGATTCCGTGCAAACCGGCGTTTCCGTGCATCCCACGCTTCCGCGGGCACCGCGGAATATCGGTATAAAAGGGGGTACGTGGAGGCATCAACACCGATTGTGTGGCAAAGCGCCCGTCGAGTCACATCTATTAAAATTCATTAGGCACGTAGCCAAGATAGTGCGTGGTCTTTACTTGCTTATAAATTCGAATTCAATACTTGCTAAAATTGAAGTATTTTAGGATCACGATTTATAACATGAAAATAAATTAAATTCACATTCCTTGCTCAATATGTTTTGCTAATTTTATAATATAATAAATTAGACACAGAATTTAGAAGTCGCCTTAATACGGGGTTTAACGGCGCAAATTAACACCGTTCTAGGATTGGAAATCCTAGAGTAACAAATACTACGGGATACCGGTTTAAACAAAACTCTAAATCCACTAAATGGAAACATTGATTAAAGACACTTATGAACTCTAAATAAATCTACTCTTATCCTACTGTATTATTTCTTTAATATAAACTGTTATATTCTATTCTTGTTTATTCTTTATGCTTTAGTAATATTCTAATTCTATGCACGAGATACTGATTTTCTGTTTAATTCTTTTGTATCGTTTTCTACAACTGACCAATGATTATTTAATTTCATTAAATACTATCTATTGTTAAACGACATCTATTTCTTTCAATTTCCTATTTCCTTTAAATTAACAATCTCTAAATATTTCAGGTTTCTTTCTTTATTTTCAATTTGCAAACGACAGCTACGGTGCGGGTGTAAAACCCAATCCCGAGTCTAGCTGTACAGCTTGGTACGCCTAGCGACACCCAGCTCTGTGCTAAGGCAGCAACGGTTGAGTTTTTGCTGGGTTACAACACTGGGGAATACCCATGTCTGTGATTCTCACACACAGCTAACACAACCCGCGTCTGTCGCACGAGCTCGGTTAGCGAAGCAGATCCTCGCTCAGTAGATAAATAGCTCAAATCGGTTGATATCTGATTTGAGTCTGTACTAGGGTATTTTTGTGGTTTTTCACTTTTTCCACGAGAGGAGCTCCAAATCACACCCGTGACAAAGACACTCACGCGGACTAGCACCATATCTGCAGCCATCAGCTGAGATATCGGTGCAGTAAGTTACATTTGGCGCCCAACGTGGGGCTCCTCTTAAATAAAATTAAATTCATTAGATTCAAAACTCAAATTGAATTCATTTATTAAACTTAAATTCATTCTACAGCCAACTTAAATTCATTCAAAATAACTTCAAACCTTTTTTTTCTTTTTCGAACCCTACGAAAATCGAAGGAAAAATGGAAGGAAAAGATGCCGTTACCGGTAAAACTCAGGGTAAAGCCGCAGGCGGGTTGAGTAGTGACACCGGGTATCACGCGCCAGATGATTCCGTTATGCATGACGAAAGCGTTTTAAGTCAGGAAGAGGGTCATGGCGATGAACACCCCGATCCCCTTGCACAAATAGCCGCGCGTCTAAAAGCATTAACGGACAGCAATGATAGGGTTGAAAAGAAATGGGATGAAAGAATTAAGGCTCTAGAACGGCGGGTTAAAGGAATGCACCGTATACAGGTCGAAGACCGAGTCAGTTACGAAGCTAAGATAAATAAAGAAGTTAGAGATCACGCGGATGCAAATAAAAGTCGAGTCAACCGTCTGGAGACTACTGTACAAGCCGTTATAGAGAGATGGGATACCGATGTAGCCGGTTGTATCAATAAGATCACAGATACGGAAAAATCATTGCGAGACGAGGCTATTGGAAATTACGAAGCCCTTAAAAGCAAAATCAAGGAAGGGGATCGGGTAAATCGAGAAAAGATTCAGGAACTTGAGCATAGGCATGAAAGTCTAAAAATCGGTCTTGACTCTGAACTCAAAAAGCTTAAGAGGCGACCGGGAGCCCCGAATGAAAATAACGAACAAATTCGCTTGTTAACAAAACAATTAAAACTGCCGACTTTTTCGGGAAAGAGTTGGGAGAAACCGGTGAACTATATCCGGGAATTAGAGGAATACCTTACCTTTTTGGGTTCAGAGGACGATCTTAGCCTGCGGCTTGTCGGTCAAAGCTTAGGAAACGATGCAAAAGATTGGTGGATCGCTCGCCGAGACGTCATTAACACCTGGGAAGGGTTTGAAGAAAAATTTCTCACTAGATTCTGGGGTGAGGGAGTCCAGAGAGATATCCGCAAAGATATCGAATGGGGTTTCTATTCACCGGATTCAAAATTAACATGGTCCGAGTATGCAAATAGGAAGTTTGCGGCTGCAGTCGGTCTCCGTCCTAAAATTGCGGAAGAAGATATCGTTAAAAGCCTAATTAAACACTTTGAAGAACGGGTAGTAGTAGCTGCTACTTGCCGAAATATCCGGGAAATTGACACCTTACTTAACTTCTTGGATGAGATGCAATCGGGAGGGAGATCGAATGCACCCAAAAACTTCCGTGCACCGGCAAATATAAGCCGACCACATCAATTCACTAATAAAGTCACCGAAAATAAAGACAGTAAACAGGTGTCATGGCGTCTCGGCAGCGATGAGGCAAACACGTCGCGACCTTCTGTAGCGCGAGACACATACTTTAAGTCGGATTCGCAAGAAAACAAGCGCGACGCTGGACAACCAGCCTACGCAAATCATAAACACAGTAACTGGACAAATCCAAAAGTCAGCGCGATTTCCGAAGTAGAGCCAGTCATAACAGAAGTTGAGGATGAGACCGAAACTCAGCGAACGGAAAACTAGAGCGCGCTGTGGTATGTGAGCCGCAAAACCCGGTGACACAGCGCGAGATCGTTATCAACGCGGCAAAAATAAAATCCCTAGAACCGAAAAATGATATGTTCGAAGATCCATCCGAGTACTTAATTAAAGAAAGCAATAATTGCGAGTCACAAAGCAAACAGTGCCCGGAAGTCTATTTTAATATCGAGGGGATAGAAGTCAAAGGGCTTATCGACACCGGAAGTCAAGTCACTTGTGTCTCAAAAGATTGGTTCGATCGACATATAAAAAGATTAGAGAAATGTGAAAGGCTGCCAGTCGTTAATTACCAAATAGTTGGAGTAACAGGGGGCAAGCCCGTAAGAATAAAAGAACAATTTTATGCAGAGATAACTATCGGGAAATCTGCCGATCACATTTGCTTTTTGATAATTCCAGGGCTCGGTCACGAAATAATTATCGGAATAGACACCTTGCACCGGTGGAAAGCAGATGTAGACATTCGAACTAACAGACTATTTTTCCAAACAGCTTCCGCCGATGTTAGTATCGAGCTGTTCAAAGCAAATCATATCGAAGATTATCAAAGAGAATCGGTACAAATCAGTAAAATCAATCTAAAAAAAAATGACCGTCGATAAGATCGAAAACGAGATTAATGAGTATGCACTGACCCGTGATGAAATAGATGAGAAATTGTCTGAGTGTCAGATACTAAATCAACTCGAACTAGATTCATTTTCAAAACTACTGATAGAGTATCAAGACATCTTTTACAAACTACCTGGTAGAGTCTCAATTTATGAACACAGAATCAAAATTTACGAAGATAGACCTTTTGTTAGGAGATCATATCCTATACCAATGGTACACCGAGATAAAGTTAAAATCGAAATTCAGAAAATGCTCGATATTGGAGTAATTGAAAGATCATATAGCGAATACATCAATCCTATAGTAGTTGTTGCAAAGAAAACCGGTGATATCAGATTAGTCTTAGATGCAAGATACATCAACCAATTGATAGTGCCTGACCATGACTGCGCTCAATCGACTGAGGTCTTATTCCAGAAGTGTGGAAACGCAGCTTTCATGTCGAGTTTAGATCTTACGGCGAGTTTTTGGCAAGTTCCTTTGCATCCTGACTCAAGAAAATATACTGCATTTATGCACGAAGGAAAAACTTATCATTTTACAGTTACCCCTTATGGGCTTAATACAAGTTTGGCTAGTTTAATTAGAGCCTTGGATTTAGTTTTGAAGGAGACGGAGCAGTTTACTATAAATTTTGTAGACGACATACTGTGTATTTCTGACTCCGTTCCGTCCCATTTGGCTCACCTGAAATTATTATTTGAAGTGTTCCGAAAATATAATATGACGCTTAATTTCAAAAAGTCAAAATTCTTTCGAGAAGAAATCGATTTTCTCGGGCATCGGATAACAAAAGATGGGATACACCCACAGCCGGAAAAGATCGAGGCAATCAAGAAATTCCCGATACCGAGAAACGCGAAACAACTCAAAGGATTTTTGGGATTAACAAACTATTACAGTAAATTCACCAGCGCATATGCGGAAGCAACAGCTCCGTTGCTCTCTTTAATAAAGAAAGGTGCCAAGTGGGACTGGACGGAGGAAATGAAAACGCATTTCACTACAGTAAAACAACTATTTTGTGATACGATGGTTATAAACCATCCGGATCCGAAAAGGAGGTATTATTTGCAATGTGACGCCAGCAATTATGCAGTCGGGGCAGTGCTTTATCAATTATCCGATAACAACGAGGAACGGATCGTGGGGTTCGCGAGTAGAACGATGAAGGGGGCTGAGCTGAATTATTTTACATCCGAAAAAGAGCTGTTAGCAATAGTATTCGCTCTAGAAAAATTCAGAACCTTCATCGTCGGTGCGAAGCTCACGATCCGGACCGATCATAAAGCCTTAACGTATATATTTACGTGTAAACTCGTTAGCTCTCGTTTAGCACGCTGGGTATTGTTCATACAGACGTACAATTTTGACATTGAGTACATCAAAGGCACGGAGAATATAGTCGCGGATGTGTTGAGCCGTTACCCACCAGAACGTAAAAAGAGTGTAGTGGATTCAGTAGCGGAGTTAGGGGTCCTTGCACCTCTGGCAAAAGCAATTGACGACCAACTAAGTAGGGATTTAGGAAACTATCCAATTTTACAAAAAACAGATAAAAGGATCAGTGAATTACTCGATTCAACAAATTTAAAGCTAGATCACAACTTAGAAGTCATCGATGAAATATTATACCACCGAGAGCCAGGGGGGAGGTTACGAGCCTACGTCCCTGAAGCGCTAGTAAAACAGCTCATCATAGAGTGTCACGAAATGTACGGACACATAGGCGCCAACAAATGTTACCTCATACTTAAAGAAGGATTCTATTATCCTAAATTTGCTAAACGAATTAGACAAACTCTAGCTAGCTGCGAAAGATGCCAGAGGTGCAAGGTACCCAACAGATATAGCTGTGCAAATATGCAAAACATTGTGCCTGACGGAGTTGGCGAATTGTTATCAATCGACTACCTAGGTCCACTGCCAGCGAGCAAGGGGAACTATAAATGGCTTTTAGTCACCATAGATGCCTTCAGCAAACTCGTAAAATTCTATCCATTAAAAGCAGCGAACGCTCCGCAGACAATAAAATGCATATTTGAACAGTATATCCCAGAGTATGGCAAGCCTAAGCGAATCCAGTGCGATCATGGCACACAGTTCACTTCTACAGCATGGCAAAATAAATTAGACGAAGAAAACATCAAATTAATTTATTCCTCAATTAGACATCCACAAGGAAATATCGTTGAGCGTGTAAACCGCGAATTAGGGCGATTTTTCAGAACCTTTCTAACCGACAAGCACACGTCGTGGATAAATTGGTTAAAAATAATTGAGAGCTGTATGAACGAAGTGTGCCATGACACCACTGGATTCGCACCTTGCGAGATCCACCTTGGCCAACGCCCTTCAAGATTCTGGGAATCTTGGCTAGTTACGAATAAAACTGACCTACCGCGTGACGCGAAATTAACGCTCGTTAAAAAGAACATCATAAGACACGGCAAACGCCGAGCAGACCGGTTTAACTCAACGCATAAAATGGCTAAATTCAAAGTGGGAGACCTAGTGTTAATCCGAGCACTCAATGTTTCCGATTCCAAAGAAAAGAAGATGGCAAAATTCTTCGATTTATACGAAGGACCCTATAGAATCAGCCGGCAAGTTGGTGAGGCCACCTATGTCTTGGAGAACACCCATACAGGGATGGAACGGGGCAAGTTCCATGTGAATATGTTCAAGCAATACATCCAAAGTGCCGAGGGGGCAGCGACGTAAAACAGTAACACCTGTAAAGAATCGGTACGACGAGCCTATAGTCAAAAAACACATACAATAGGAGGATTAAAGGATTAACTCCTCAAAAATCGTACGACAACTCCTTATATGGTATTAAATCCATAAAGAAGGGATAAAAATAGATTATATAAGGGGCCGCTCATTACCATACTGCCTATTGTATTGTGATATTTCGGACAAAACAGAAAAATTGAGCAAATAACGAAGAGTAAAGATGAGCAAGCCGCGTTATCTGGTGAACAACCGAATCGTACAAGACGTGTTCACACAAACGTACGATAAAGGGGAGCTTGAGCCAGGAGATCATCTAATCCAGGCAAGGGACGAGGTGTACGAGCGAGGACCTGGGAAGCACAGGAAAGGAAGATCTACGCAGACGAAGAGAAGGTATTACCCGAACATCCGGTCAGTGATACCAGGACCGCCCGCGATCCGAAGCCCAAGTCCAACGCCGTCGACCAGCGCCGGAGGGCAGACGAGCCAAAAAACCACAGCCTCCGTTAAACGCCCGGCTGAAGACGAGGTGCAAGGAGAGAGAAAGCGACGACCAAGACCAGGGCACCCCATCACATACCTGCCCTGGCAACTCTCAACGATAGAGATACCGGGAATGCCTGCAGAGGAAAAGGAGGAAATGGAGAGACAGCGGGCAATCCAAAGAATCTTCGGGACTCTAGATCTGCCCAGCGACGATGACGGGAACGACGAAGGGTATGGGAACCCAAGAACACCAGAGGGGTACCCAGCCCTGAGCACACCAGAGTACGCACAGTATTTTGAGTCGGTGGAGATCCC
The DNA here is from genome assembly GCA_943736025.1 of Tenthredo mesomela. Classification (NCBI taxonomy): domain Eukaryota; kingdom Metazoa; phylum Arthropoda; class Insecta; order Hymenoptera; family Tenthredinidae; genus Tenthredo; species Tenthredo mesomela. The sequence goes on from OX031018.1 coordinate 22,919,680, forward strand.
GGTGTTCGACATGCCGGAGCTAGAGCTGCCGGAAATAACAATCACGGAGCTCGACCTGCCGGAGATAAGCACCACGGAGTTCGACCAGCCGGAGCTCGACCCGTTGGCGTTCAAAGTACCGGAACTAGAGTTTTGAAGAGAGGAAAAGCAGGAACTAACAACAACCTGAAAACAACGCCAAGGAACCATCATCTACCGACTCCTGATCCGACCGGAACCGAGGGATCGCCAGCCGCGACCGAACATCCGTCGGTAGAAGGGGGCAGATGTAACATTCCGGCTGTTCTGGCTCCTGCCGGAGCAGCCGGACAAGTGTCCATCGCGCATCCCGCGACGCGCACCGCAGAGTTCAGTGTATTGCGTGATGTTGTGCAATCTACGATTCCGCACCACCCGCGGTTCCGCGCATCTCGCGATTCCGTGCAAACCGGCGTTTCCGTGCATCCCACGCTTCCGCGGGCACCGCGGAATATCGGTATAAAAGGGGGTACGTGGAGGCATCAACACCGATTGTGTGGCAAAGCGCCCGTCGAGTCACATCTATTAAAATTCATTAGGCACGTAGCCAAAATAGTGCGTGGTCTTTACTTGCTTATAAATTCGAATTCAATACTTGCTAAAATTGAAGTATTTTAGGATCACGATTTATAACATGAAAATAAATTAAATTCACATTCCTTGCTCAATATGTTTTGCTAATTTTATAATATAATAAATTAGACACAGAATTTAGAAGTCGCCTTAATACGGGGTTTAACGGCGCAAATTAACACCGTTCTAGGATTGGAAATCCTAGAGTAACAAATACTACGGGATACCGGTTTAAACAAAACTCTAAATCCACTAAATGGAAACATTGATTAAAGACACTTATGAACTCTAAATAAATCTACTCTTATCCTACTGTATTATTTCTTTAATATAAACTGTTATATTCTATCCTATTCTTGTTTATTCTTTATGCTTTAGTAATATTCTAATTCTATGCACGAGATACTGATTTTCTGTTTAATTCTTTTGTATCGTTTTCTACAACTGACCAATGATTATTTAATTTCATTAAATACTATCTATTGTTAAACGACATCTATTTCTTTCAATTTCCTATTTCCTTTAAATTAACAATCTCTAAATATTTCAGGTTTCTTTCTTTATTTTCAATTTGCAAACGACAGCTACGGTGCGGGTGTAAAACCCAATCCCGAGTCTAGCTGTACAGCTTGGTACGCCTAGCGACACCCAGCTCTGTGCTAAGGCAGCAACGGTTGAGTTTTTGCTGGGTTACAACACTGGGGAATACCCATGTCTGTGATTCTCACACACAGCTAACACAACCCGCGTCTGTCGCACGAGCTCGGTTAGCGAAGCAGATCCTCGCTCAGTAGATAAATAGCTCAAATCGGTTGATATCTGATTTGAGTCTGTACTAGGGTATTTTTGTGGTTTTTCACTTTTTCCACGAGAGGAGCTCCAAATCACACCCGTGACAAAGACACTCACGCGGACGAGCACCATATCTCCAGCCATCAGCTGAGATATCGGTGCAGTAAGTTACAATACCTCGACGAACAACTTTCCCACTGGAAGTTTTGGATCGCTCGAAATTCGTTCGACTTCCGAAGCGCTTGAAGATATCCACAACTGATTTCTGCAACGTCTCGGAAACTAATTAATAACTTTCTGTAAATAAACAATATCAACCTTTGTCTTTCTTGGTCAATCGTGAAACACTATTATATACGATTGCTGCAAATTTCGTTCGAAAATTCGAAAAATTCGGTCATTCAGAGCGAGTTGAAGTAACAAACCCCTGCGGAACGAAATAAAAACATATCCCCTTCTTAAATCCGATCCCTCAATTTTGCGTACAATCCATAATAGAAGCATTCTTTGTGAACCGGGCCACTTTTGTTTTTCAACCCCTCCGATTTTTTTCAAAATCTGACAGTTTGAAATATTAGTCAAAAGGAACGTCTGTGATTTTTTTCAGATTTTTTCAGGCTTCCGTTCAGGATTTTCAATTTTTCATCACAAACACTGTATCTCATAGAATATTCATCAACCAAAAAAAAAAACATGAGACTAAAAACTTTTATTTTTTTCCGCTTTATCGGAAAATATCAAAATCATAATTTTTCTGCATTGGGAAACCTGAAATTCGGCAGAAAAATGAGAATAATTTTTTTTTAAGGGGTTACACCACCCTGAGAGGCTGAAATAAGACTGAATTTTCATGATTTTTTTGTAGCTAAAATAATGCATGTTTTTTATTTCTCTTTTTACACACTTTTAGTATAACATTTCAGCTTTCCAATCGTATTTTTTTCATGTCAGAATATCTATAATTGGCGGAGATATACGCCTCCGCGCGCATCAATATTTTTTTTTCACTACTGCTTTGCGGGAATCATATCTGCCTGACGGTTCATCTGAAACACATTCGCCCAAAATATGTTCTTTAGAATGATCAAATGTATAGAACTACGTAGGATTTTTCCGAAAAAATCAAAAATGGATTTTTGGCAGCACGCGGAATTTTTTTTTCGTTTTTCGCGAAAAATTCCGACCTAAAAACATTATTAAAAAAAAAAACGGTTAACAATATCGAAAAAATCCTACGTACTTCCATAGATGATAGTGTCACAAATGTGTGGTATAAATTTAAAGTCGATCGGAATAACCGTTGTTGAGTTATCATTCCCGCAAACTCGAAAAATGTAGTTTCGAGAAAAACGCGTTTAAAGTTTTGACGCGGTATCAGCAATACAAATACATTGCGGTATAAAAAAAATCATATCTTCGTCAATATTGTAGGCACAGACTTCGTTTTGGGCTCAAAATTTTCGTCAAGGTCCACACTATAAGAAAAAAAATAAAACCGAAAATCGATTTTTTGAAAATCTCAGGGTGGTGTAACCCCTTAAGCCCAATAACACACCTTCGATTTCGGTCCAAATTTTACAGGAGGTCTGTCGTTGGGTGAAGAGTCTGCAAAAAAATATTTAGAATGGTACCTACAATGGTTACGATGAAAAAAAAAAAAAAAAAAAAAAAAAATAGTTGCTGCGTGTTATCGGTAAACATTTTTTGGGCAGCATTAGAGAATATATATATTCTCTAATGATATTCTCTAATGATTAGAAAATATATATATTCTCCAATGATGCCCAAAAAATGTTTACCGATAACACGCAGCAACTATTTTTTTTTTTTTTTTTTTTTTTTTTTTTTCATCGTAACCATTGTAGGTACCATTCTAAAAATTTTTTGCAGACTCTTCACCCAACGGCAGACCTCCTGTAAAATTTGGACCGAAATCGAAGGTGTGTTATTGGGCTTAAAAAAAAATTATTCTCATTTTTCTGCCGAATTTCAGGTTTCCCATGCAGAAAAGTTATGATTTTGATATTTTCCGATAAAGCGGAAAAAAATAAAAGTTTTTAGTCTCATGTTTTTTTTTGGTTGATGAATATTCTTTGAGATACAGTGTTTGTGATGAAAAATTGAAAATCCTGAACGGAAGCCTGAAAAAATCTGAAAAAAATCACAGACGTTCCTTTTGACTAATATTTCAAACTGTCAGATTTTGAAAAAAAATCGGAGCGGTTGAAAAACAAAAGTGGCCCGGTTCACAAAGAATGCTTCAATATCATAATATATCTTCGTATATAAAATCGTGTGAAATCACATACTTTTCATTCGTGTTTTCGATAACGAATGACTTGATGACGATAAGTCTGAAAATTTAACAGTCAATGCATTTCAAAGAGGAAACTGCACTCATCACTGTCAGCAGTTTCTGCGTTTCTTTTTTCACACTACGGACAACCCCTGAGAATAATTAATAATAATTCGAAACGACCGGACAATTTTCTTTGTCCATTATTATCGACAGAACACGCGTGTCCAAGCATTTGGTTTGGATCACGATTTTTCATAGTTCACGTCCGTTTTCGACAGTCCCGGGCAACAAGTCGCCGGTAGGGATGGGCAATATATATCGATACATCCGAATATCGATACTTTTGGATTCAATTATCGATATTTTGTATCGATACTTCATGTAGCAATATATTGATATATCGATACTTCATGTGCAAGTATTGGTATCCGATACTTTTATCTTAAAAGCTGCTTGAAATGTCTTGATATAACACATGAAAATAAATATTTGACAAATTATTTTGTTTTTAAATAAGAAATTCCAATTATTTTCAACCTTACAAACTGAAAAATATATTTCTAGCTGAAATAACTTGGATTCTACATGGTTTATACTTCATAATAAGAATATATGTATCGATACTCGATATTGACAATATCGATACTACGGCTTTAATATATTGGTCGTATCGATACTAGAGTAGTAAATACGTATCGATACAAAATATCGATACTTTTATATATATCGCCCATCCCTAATGCACACGCTACCAGAACAAGTCTAAAAGGTAATGTGCTTTGGTTGATTCTTTGATGATTATTCTATACGGACTTTGCCACATGAATCTGTTTACGATCTCAGCTGCGGAGCCTAGTTTGTGCTATAACTTGTTACCGCAGAAACGAATTATCCAAAGCTCGTAACATTTCTCGGTTCGAAATGTTCTAAAAAAAATTTCAACTTTGTCGAAAATATCTGTACCCTGATGATCAAGAAGAAATCATGCTGTACATTTAAGAAACTAGTTTTTGTTAATTACGACAAGATCATATATTATGTCGTATGTTATTCTTTTCTTTCAACTAATAAGATCGCAAGAGCCAATATTCATGAACAAATATTAAAACACGTGCTTACCGGTAACAGCTAACCACCGAGATAGAGAGCTATGGCTACATGGCGAGGTAACATGCTCATTATGATATTATTATGGATTACGAAAAAACCTTAGATGAAGTCACACTGTATTAAATAGGGAAAATATAATACTGTCGTTGTATGAAAGGGTTCATGCAAGCTTCCCACAATTCCACTGTGAAATATATTGAAACGTTGAAGTAAATAGCTGTGATGAGTAATGAATAGTAGGCCTCACAGTGCTCACGGGAGATAATTGAATGTAAAAATTAGGAAAATCTGGATCGGAGGCTATGGCTATGCGGCTAGACGTATTGCAGAATAACAATTTATATGCATAGTAGATTAACGCTATCTCAGACTTTATTTCTGACTCTTCGATCCCAACCCGCAATTTTGTTTTTTACCTGTCATTTGATTGCCTAACGGCTGAGGCAGCATTAAAAATATTCAGAATCGTTTATCGAATTCAAATGTTGATCGTTTCAGTTTGCAATGCTTGTGGTTCCGTCGACTTCTGGTTTTATTTTATTTTATTTTGTTTCATGCATTTTTTATTTTGTTGTATTCCTTTACCTGAAAAATAAATTACATTCTACCCAAGCAATGAAGGTGCACAGATATATTGCTAGCAGTGTATTACTAATTTTTCGTTACAACACAACTTCCATGAGAAAAATTACTCGTAATACACGGTGGTGTAAATATTAAAAAAAATTGCTTGTTAAAATTCAGAAAAAAGGTATTGACTTCTCAGAATTGAAAGACTAAAACAAGAAGGGTGTGAGTGACCGAATGACGGATAAGAAATAATGGTTCATTTCGAATTTCTATGCTCCACAAGTTGTATGAAAATTAACAAAAAGGTACTACCAATTTTTACATGTTGTTTTCACAATTCGTGAACGTCAATTATTGGCTACTCAAATAATCACGACTATTTCCAGGAAACGCCAAGAGGAGGCTAATTGACAATGTCTTCCATAAGATTTCCTTCATGTCGTCCATTTCGGTCGCGAACTGTCACTTGTTCGATCCGCGTCCGAAGAGCTGCGAACTGTCACTTGTTCGATCCGTGTCCGAAGAGCTGCGAACTGTCATTTGTTCGATCTGCGTCCGAAGAGCTGCGAACTGTCACTTGTTCGATCCGCTCCGAAGAGCTGCGAACTGTCACTTGTTCGATCCGCTCCGAAGAGCTGCGAACTGTCACTTGTTCGATCCGCGTCCGAAGAGCTGCGAACTGTCACTTGTTTGATCCGCTCCGAAGAGCTGCAAACTGTGACTTGTTTGATCCGCTCATAAGAGCTGCAAACTGTGACTTGTTTGATCTGCTCATAAGAGCTGCAAACTGTGACTTGTTTGATCCGCTCCGAAGAGCTGCAAACTGTGACTTGTTTGATCCGCTCCGAAAATAATGAAACAGCACGGAACGATTTTTCACGCCATTATTGGAAATCTGTTTAGTTTGTAAACTGCACCGATGCGCTGTAAACTACGCGCTTGGAAAGGCAGCTAATTTTTTGCTTTGTATTATTTCGAAAAGATGTTTTCGCAGCTTTATTACGTCCGTGGAGTATACATTATGAGATGGGTTTCCTCCCAAAGCTACCGTTGTAGCAAAAGCTGCTGAGAATACTCCACAGCTGGAATTATCCGGCTGTCTCTGGATTGCTGGAAAAGCGATCTCGTCATGTTTCAGATTCGGGTAGCGGAGGGAAATGAACTTTTTTTCTTCTGCTACTAATGATTGATAGTCTTGGCAGCCTAGGCTGCCATATACAAACAGGTTGGTTCCATCAAAATGGAAGCATCGCCAATGCCTGAATTCATTGCCACCGATAATGTGGATATCTTTCGATATCCGCGAAGGCTTGATGAACCATGAATGTGTTAGCCAGAGCGAAGTTTCCGTGTCGAACTGGGAGGTTTGCTTGACTACTGATAACAACTGTTCAATCGACGTATCATTCAGCAGTGAATTTTGTGATAACACATCCTTTCCGATCTCGTCAATTTCCACATTTTTATTCACTAATTCCAGAATGTCAATTTCCTCCTGGGTAGGACTGTTAGTGACATGCTCATCTGATGCAACGACCCATCCAATCCCATCGTGGCATTGCCGCGCAGCTTCAGCGGGCGCGGCGGGTGCTGCGGCCACGATCCCACGTGACTGTTGGTTCGAATAAGTCGAATGTTGCCCGCCCTGGGGTAATACAACCCAATCATGCCCGTGATCAGAAGAGCGCTTCACTATTGTTATCGGCGGAACTAGTGATTTTTTCTTGGGTCGACGGATATCTTCATCTGAGGATGTTACGAAATATAACACTCCTCTCCTGGAAGTACGTTTACCTAGTACAGTAGGCATCACTCTGGGTTCCTCTTCCGAAAAATTGGATTCCGCCTCCGTCGTAGCCGAGACCCAAGAATCCGGATCATTCGGATCAGTTCTACTGAGCCTTGAAGGCGCAACTGTTTTGACTCGTACGGATCTCGTATCTTCCGATTCGCTTGCGGTGTCTGTGCTGAGCGCTTGGCGAAGCGAACCATCCTCGTCAACTGTCCCAGTTGTTTCCATCGCTCTTACACGCTGAGCTTCCAGAATATATTTTGGTTCACGGATGGGCATTCTACGAGTGAATCGTGGGTCTATGATTTCCGGCTGCAAGCACTCTTTGTAAAATCGAGTTAGATAGGGTTCCATTCGATTACTCCAGAGTGCATCATCCCGTGATACTTCGACGTACTTGAGGCCTTCTGGCGTCCATACTGCGAAGTAGCATTTATTGGCGCGCGTTACATGCAACTGTCCCTGTACCTGGTAGTAATAGTGATGAGACGTGTTCATCTTTTCTGGATCATTCTTGTCAAAGTAATTGGCTATTACTGTGACCTGTTGTTGAACCGCAACTACTGGGTCGTAGGCTTGTGCACTGAGAGGACATTTCACTTCAACGATAGTAGTATCGTCGATTACACCGTCCGGACTGGCTCCCAAAAATGCGAGTTCTGGATCAATGAACAATCCACACTGCTTCATAGTAGAAGGTTTTCCATCAACTGCTAATTGATTCTGCAGTTTTTCAATGGCCTTGGATTCGTTCGACGGACCCCATACCATACCAGGTGTAGTCTTCACAGTTGGGTACAGTATGGCCCTGCACTTTAGCAGAACACGACGTAACGCCCCTCGATCGACAGACTCTATCGAAGTTCGAAGCTGTCAAAATCTTCATTCGCACGGTTTGCCACAATGCATTGTCGGCCTGCCCTCTCGTATTGACTTCAAGTTCGGCACGATTCTTCTGATAGTCCAACAGCCGGACCTCATGTATTTCTTCGAGATCGACATACACGCTATCATCCAAATCGGGCCTCGCTGCATTTGGGCCATAGTTTTTATCCAGTCCGCCTCGGCGTTCGTTGTTTTTATGACCAAAGAGTGCCCGTGATTCTTTGCGAGATTTCTTCATTGTCGCATTGTAGCATACCTGACGCTGGCGCCGGGCCTCTAAAGCAGTTGCGGTGCTTGGTGGCTGTTTTCCCTCGCTCCCGTGTAGCTTCGTTAGGATGTTCTGGGTATTGTGTTGCAGAACAGCGCCAGCATATCTTGCTTGGAAAGATCCCCTCTGGCCGAAGTTGATCCTTTTCCCACCGATCAATTTGCACACTAAGGCATTGAACGATTCTGCAATATTATTGGTAGCCCGATACAATAAGCTTTCGGCGTTCAAGCTTAAATATGTCACTGCCTCGTCCAGCTGTACAAGAAGTCCTGCGTTTTTTAGGTCCCTGACGTCGTTGATTCCCTTTTCAGTAGTCTCTTCTTGACAAAAACTGTTCAGCTCACGGCATTTCCTATGGTCACCGAAAACGTGGCACGGTGAGTTTAGGACGTCGTTTTTCAGGAACTCAACCATGGTACTACCTGCGGGATCATGTTGTATATGCGACTGGCGATGCAGTATTGCTGCTTCAATTGTACGCCTGAATTTCAGTACGCTACCGTTTACCAATTTCTTCTGCTTGGCAATTTTTCGCCCTTTCGTCTTGGCTACGTCTCTGACTTTTCTTGCCAAGTTGCGCAGCAAGTGGTTGACGCATTCCTTTTTTTCAACACGAATGCCGTACTTTGAATACGCGTCGTTGTCTACAATTGATTTGTAAACATTACTATCGCCGTCTGCTATCAAAGTTTTGTATATCAGTCCGTGGGTTTCGATGCTCGTCTTCAAGCCTTCTAATAGCGCGTCACTCTCCATCCCTCTGGATGCTTGGTCACGGCCCCAATTTTTAAAACAGACGTGATCTTTCGGTGTGATGTCTTGCGCAGCGGCCCGTTCACAAATATAGCAAAATTTATTGCGGATGCCGATGAAGATCACTTTTTGTGTATGATGGTCGACGATCGCACCAACACCAGACAAAGAATCGTACTTCCCTGATTTTTACGACCGTTTCATCCAACCACAATCGGCTACAACGGTGATAAACGGAATTTTCATGCCGTCGTGTATGATGAAATCCCCTCTTTCAAGTGCCAGTTTCTTAGCGATCTCGCCGAACTGCAGCATTTCAGTCTGAGCCGCCTTCTCGAATGCCGCAGTCATCTCGCTATCGTATTTCCTATATGTCGTGTTGAGAATTGTTACTCAACATTCCATTACATTTCGTAATTAGGCTATCCTAAATAATTAAGCAAGGCATGACCTGAAATGCGACAAAGCGCATCGCATTGCAGGTTACGCCAATAATCGAGTAAGCATTATGTAACTATAAATTAGGCTAAAGACTGAGCCGCGCTTCAGTCTTGAGCAGATACCTTGAAGAAAGCGGAGGCTATCTCCGAATACTCATTGACTCGAACCGGAGCAAGTGCTCCAAACGCAATTCTTTTGTACTTGGTTTAAATATTAAATATTAAATAAAACTACTTTGTCGCTATCAAGCACTTAGAGTGATTGTCAAAGATCACTTCTGGGAACAACCCTTTTTAATTCCCCATTCCTTGAATAACGGGAGTTAAACAAAATACAACAGTCGTCTTAGACATGCAGGGAATACTCATGGAAGCGAAGAGTTGTTCCATCTGTGCGAATCCTATTCCCGTGGCTATAGTCCCCGCGACAGCACTCCGGTTAATATCCGTCGCTTCTCCATCCTTGCAATCAATCCAGATATTATCCTCGAAATCGCACGCCTGGCACCGGAAGAAGATTTGCGTTTGCAAATCATGGCGTAGCGACTTTGTTTGTATCATCTCTTGGAACGTACAAATCGAAAACGGATCATGGTTATCGAATTTATCATGAATCTGCTCCAGCATGTAAGTAACATCAACGATACAACGGCCTTCGATTACTTCATCTTTTCCGCGCGAAGAATCGATAGATCTGTTTTCGGATCGATCTGAAAGCGACTCATCTCGAAGTCCTTTTCCGGACGGAGAGTTCGATTCAACCTGTAAACCGACCTCTGCCGTATGCTCGTGCTGCGCAGCGAATGTCACTAGTCCGTTCTGAACACGGGTTTTTTGTCTAACGGAGTAGGTGTAGTTAGGAAATATAAGTTTTTTGGCCACAATTATGTACATTCGAGGAGTATTTTGCTTGCAAATGTCATTACACTAGGACTAAATTTCTACGAATTGCGTAATGAGCATAATATGAAGCATTCTTCGTCAACTGGGCCACATCTTCCGGTAGACCTATCGCACATTCTTTACAATTCGCCGGTTTGTAGTACAACTTGAGAGGGGCTTACGTGTTTTTTTGTTTGTTTTGATTTTTAAAAAGCATCATTCAGGATTTACCTTATTTTTCTTTTCATCAGTAAATCTCAGCGAATATTGATCGCTCAAGAAATTCATCGGGACATCAACATTCTAATTTTTCATCTACTAATTCTAAAAAATTTCCAAGTTTATCAGAGATATCTTTTAGTCATAGTAGGCGTAAAGTGCGTAAAGTGTACGAAAAGGTTCATGGAAATGACTATTTTATTTTCATTTTCTATTTATTATATACATGGGGAGTTCCATATGAAATGTACAATTAGTTGTCCACACCCCTTTCGATTTGTCTCAAACTTAGTCAAGTTGAGTAATGGGTTTGAAAAAAAATTTCTCTAAATAATGAAAATTCTACTTTTTACAGGTCGCGAGTAACAGCGATTCACAAATTTTGAATAATTTTTTTCAAATCGCTGTAGCTCCCAAACTACATGTCCGTGCCTAAAAATCAAGTCGGTCAAAAGTTTCATAATTTGATGTGCTTTTCGATGTTGCCGCGAGACAAAGTCGATTTTCAGTTAATGGTGAAAAAAACGCGAAAAACGCGATATTGATCTCGTTCCCCAAACTTTTTTGGGGTCCATTTTTCATCATAAAATGCGGCTATTTTTCCGGCAAATTTTCGTGTAAAGAAAAGTCACGAGACTCAACTGGTTAAAGAGATATGAGGGAAATTCCAGGAAAAACCGACCGGATTTGGACATTTTCTGACTTTAAATTTTTCAAAACTATTGAAACTTTTTTTTACGTGAAATAGACGTAAAAAGAGCCAACACTATCGGCTTTTTTCACGTCTATTTCACGTAAAAAAAAGTTTCAATAGTTTTGAAAAATTTAAAGTCAGAAAATGTCTAAATCCGGTCGGTTTTTCCTGGAATTTCCCTCATATCTCTTTAACCAGTTGAGTCCCGTGACTTTTCTTTGCACGAAAATTTGTTTTCACGTTTTTTTCACCATTAACTGAAAATCGACTTTGTCTCGCGGCAACATCGAACAGTACATCAAATTACAAAACTTTTGATCTTCTTGATTTTTAGGCGCGGACATGTAGTTAGGGAGTTACAGCGATTTGAAAAAAATAATTCAAAATTTGTGATTCGGTGTTACTCGCGACCTGTAAAAGGTAGAATTTTCATTATTTAGAGGAATTTTTTTTTAAACCCATTACTCAACTTGACTAAGTTTGAGACAAATCGAAAGGGGTGTGGACAACCAATTGTACATTTCATATGGAACTCCCCATATACAGATATTTTTTATGAGACGATGCCAAAACATACGGATTTAATCCAATTTTTAGTTTTATTCCGGAATAATAGGGGCTACATATGGAGCTTTCCATCCATTATTGCCCATGTTTGACCTCAACATTTTTTTTTTTTTCGCTTCATTTTTTCTTATGTTGTAGTACTATATTGAAAGATCATCTGGGATTTTTTTTTTTCATTCTCCAACGACCCTTTTTTTTTTGTCATAAATAATACCAACTCTGAAAAAAATGCGTCATTCGAAAATTCTGGAAAAAAAATATAATACAATCCGAAAAACGATTTCACCAGTCCCTGTCCGCACAGCGAAAAAAATCCTAAATTTTAGTAAAAAATTTCTTGATTTATACTTTTTGCTATGATTGAATTGACGCGTTAAAGTTTAAACAATGAAAACCATCGAATTATGGACTTGTTTCAACCAAAATTGTTTAGAAATCATGCCAAATTTTCCATAATTTTAGCCATCTTCGATTAGGATTGAGAATTTTTTTCATTGGACCAATTAAATCATTCTAATTTCTTGTTATTGTGAGCAATTTTTTGTCTCCGTACGTCTACCCTATAATATGGGAACCTTAGTGACGCACTACTGATCAAATTTGTAAATTTTGAGGCCATTTAATTGAATCAAAACCCGTACGTATATACCTGGTGATAGCGATGCCGAACACAATCAATGTGAAAGCACACAACTGTTTTTTTTTTTCCGTAAATCGGTTATTTATTTCTTCGTGATTGTCGAACTAGTGCAATCGTTTGTTGGATTGTCTTTTTTTTCATCAAAAAGGAAATGCTATCAGCCCACAAGGATACTTGTGTGTGTTGAATAAACCCAATCAACCAAATGTCTTCTTAAAGACATCCTGAGGAGCTCCTGAAATCTTGATAGAGATCTCCTTCAGGTATCGAGAAGTGCTCTCAAATAAGTCTAAAAGACTTCTTATGCAATCTTTTCGGACTCTCTTAAGAAGCTCAGAAACGCCCCTAAAAGAGTCCTTTTAGAACATAGTCCGAGAGCTCCAAAATGAGACCTCTTTTAGAAGTCGTTCACAAGATTATTTTAAGAAATCATTGAGAGGTTTTGGTGAGGCCTCGGAGAGGGTATTATAAGGTTACTAATATTGTGGAGATATTTTTAGGGATTTCTGCAATAGTATTTCCTAGGTTTATCAAAATGCCTCAAATAAACTCATTTGGTATTTCCAAATGTGTCTATTAGTAAAAAATTGATAAACATAAGAAATTCTATTTTTTTTTATTTGGAGCAATTAAATATATGAACTATTAGAGTAGGTATGTAAAACAAATTTATTTCTTCATAAAATATTTGGTGTCAACATTGGATAATAGATACATATGATAAAATAATTAAATACATATAAAAGATACATTTTATTTATTTATTATTAAGACACATTTTTTTTTCTTCATTTTTTGCTTTTTCTTTCAATAAGATTTATGATAACCCAAACTCGTATAAAAACATACCGTATGACTCCAATGCTCGTGAACAATTTTCAACGATGGATTTAAACGCTGAAGAATGGATAAATAGAGTCCGATAACAGTATCGTACAACTTTTGGGTCCTCCCCTATGGCTCTTGGATCAACTAACCCAATCTGAATATACGACACTCTGTTATTGAAGCTTTGTGAGCTCAAAATACATTATTTGTGGGTACGCGTTAGCAATAAATGAATGAAATTATATGAGGATGATAAGAAAGCAAATCGGAGCAGTCCTAATTGAGCCCCTGGATAGAATCTTAATTACTATCAAATCAAGATCGTTGTGCTAGTTCGAGGTAGTAGATCCAGCTTTGAAGCCTCTGACGAAGCTGGATATGGTCCTCCGCCACAGTGAAATAGCCTTCGGTACCCATGTTGTTGGCTCTGAAAAAATCCTTACGTTATGGCTACAGATCTTGAAATTGGCAGAGCTTATTCATAATTAGGTGACAAAAGTAGTGAGGAGTTTGAATTTAGAATAACTCTTAACTCCAGAAACTGTTTTTTTTTTTTTTTCTACATGATTATTAGATTTAATCTTCTGCTCTTTGATATTGGAAGAATATATATATATTCAGAGACAAATCAGAAAATAAATCTCCAAATTTAACTTCTTCAATACTTCATTGTAATTTTACTTCCTCAATACATACTTTTGTGGCCTAATTCTGAATAAGCTCTGCCAGTTCTAATCTATGGTCAACATAGGAATTCTTTTAAACTCAACGACATGGGTACCGAAGGCTTCGGTTTGTTGATCCTAGAGCCATAGCGAAGGACCCATAAGTTGTACGATACTGTTATCGGAGTCTATTTATTCATTCTTCACCATTCGAATACATCGTTGAAAATTATTCACAAACATTGAAATCATATGGTATGTTTCATACAAGTTCGGCTTATCAAAAATGTGAGTGAAAGAAAAAAACCAAAATTAAAAAAAAAAAAATTATAATCAATTGTAAGTTGAGCGACTAAGGGCCCAATGGAGAGTTCTGAGGATCAGAAGCTCTATATTCTGGGCCAAGAAAACACTCTTAGAAGTTTGAGCGAAATTCATGATCCGCAAGCCTGACACTCTCCTTGTAAGTGCCTCCATATCCACTTGTCATCTCATATTCCCATATACCAAACGCTCATGATACTGTGATAATGATACTGGAATGAAAATGTTAATTGGAAATCAGGGAAGTTCAGTATAATTCTACGTTGTATATGAGGGCTGTGCTATTAGGCTCTGTGACTGTCTGTGTGTGTCTTCCAATTTGTTATGAATTTCTCACGCCCGAATTTTGTTAAATGCTGAATAAGGTCGACACACCTGCTATTTGAATCAACGATTTGCTTCAGTTGTCTAGAATGTCTCTGTCATCGAAATGTATTTTATAAAAAAAAGTGAGGTTATGTGTAATTGATCGTCTTACGCACGGTGAACTTCACATTATCATGATGTTTTATAACAATTCCAAGGAATGGATTGGTATTATCTACCTTGATATATGATAAAAGTGGCAGTTTAGTTTGTTAAATACTTACTTTTAATATGTTTAAAACGATGGGATAGCTTATGCACTTTCACTGCCGCATTTACTTATCTTGCCGCGCAGTTACGTTTACGCGCGTAACTTATGAAACATAAGCTCTTGTCTGACTCATTTTAGAGCCTCTTCACTGGAGTCTGATTCTAGACCTCCTTTAAAACTCTCATGACAGACATCGAAATATCGACTTCTAATAGACTTCCAACAGAACTCTTTGAAAGGACTCTTTTTTAGATCTCAAACAAGAGTTCTTATAAGAGCTACTATAGACAGATGTGTTGATTGGGAAGTTGGTATTATTTATGAAAAAAACGGTTTCATATAAAATTAAGAAAAAAATCACAGATAATCTTATAAAGTACTACAACATATGAAAAAATTGAGAAAAAAAATGTCGAGATCAAACGTGGGCGATAATGGATGCAAAGCCCCATATATTGTTTTATATTACAATGTTCAAAAAAAAATCGTGTTTACAAGGCTTTCGGGTTGAAAAAATTGAATGATAAAAATATTTGAAACTATTTTCTTTGAAAAATATTTTCACTCTCCAGAAAGGCAATAGACAGATGCATGTGAATATACTTATAGAGTAAAGATAATCAAATGTCCTCGGAAATGATATTTCGAAATAAAATACTATGTAATTAGAATTTTCGAACGTCAACATTCTTGTATGATCAAGAAACATGGCATTCCAATAACTATTTCGAAAGAACTTGAATTAATTGTACAATACATTCTGAATAATTCACTGACTGACCTAGAAATTCCCTGATATTTGAAGGATGTTCCCTGAGAAGAAAAATTCCCTGAGTATTCAGATGAAAAATAAGAATGATGATGTTCCAATGAATTTTTTGGGCGTCCAATATTTTCTGAGATACACTAATGTCAACAAAATTCGGTAAATCCTGAACGTCGTTTTTGTTTTTTATCAAAAAAGATTTCAGAGCCTCCCTAAAGTGGTAATAAACCGGCGAATTAAAAAAAAAAAAAAAACGATAGGTTGACCGAAAAAATTAGCCCAGCCCTGACGGCTTTTGATATACGCTCAATATACCTTCAGCTACCGTGGATATACCGGCTGGTTACCCTCTTACTATCGTTATAGTACGTGTCAATGGTTTAATACGGTAGTTTCGCGCCAAAAATGAACAAAGTTCGTACCGTATGAATGCGTACTTACAACACTTTTGATAAAAAATAACGTTTTTTAACATAATCAGCCCGATAAAACTATGTTTTCAATTTAAAAAATGCAATTGATAAATCAGTGAATAAAGTCAATTGACGAAAAAAAGTTATTTGTCGTTGGTGAAACCGACCATTAGTAACTTCGTTGCGATTCTTTTGTAAAAATATTATTGAATGAATATTTTTTTCAAATGTAAGTATTTTGTAACCGTTGAATATACGGTTTTCATACCGTACTACCTACTAATATCTACCGTTTAAAATTTGTTCATTCTCGGCTCAAAAATACCGTGTTCATGTAGCGAAAAAAACGTGTTGTTACGGTCTTCTGACAATCCTTATACCAATACCGCGTTTGTACGCTAAACAAACGGGGTATCTCCGTATATTAAAAGCCATGAGGGAGCTGGCAAAAGATGCTGCATATGAAAAGACTGAATGTAAGCCTAAAGAAAAACGGTCTAAAAAACGAGTGATCTTTTCCAATAATTTCAGAATATAGAATAAACTATGGCTCAAAGGAACTGTTCGTGAAACTGCACTTGTATGGCAAACGTAAAATTGAAAAAAAAAAATATGTGAGGCATTCGACAAGATGAGAGAGCAGGCTGAAGCAATGTCATTCATCGTTAAGAAAAACAATGCAAAAATTGCAAATATGTACTTACAATCGTCGTGTCATTGACAGCCGCTTTGCAAATTCACGAGGTTGTTTTACTCGGGACGATTTTCGTCCCATTTTTGTTAGCAGACAGACACAATCACAATAGCACTAGATTATATACGTATGAACAAAAACACGAACGATCCACGAAGTTCGTGAAAGGTAAATTTCTATACTCTAAAAAGCCAGTTAGACACAGTGCGAGATTGATCCGAGATATTTTTCGTGGTTACTTGTTGACTGCTAGCAAGGCTTTGTTTTTGCGACACAGTGTCGTTGCTTCGAACCACACTAATGTCAGTCACGTAGAAACGTCGAACCACACTAATGTCAGTCACACTGATGTAAGTCGCGCCACCTACGATACGCGCGCGGCCGGAACCACGCTGCTGATCGGCTTGTCGCTAGAGACATCGTAGACAAGGCATGAAAAAAATACTACGATGTAGCGATACACGTTAATAATGTACCGTAGCGTTAGTGACATCTAGTTTTCACTCGTTTTTTAATGAAAAAAATTGAAAACCAGAAAACCCCGGCCACGGCTATGTTGCTGTCAGTCGTCGAAAAAGCGTCGTTTCGTAGGTACAGAAACTTTTTTTTACAGTTTTTTTCGGGCTTTTAATTATTCATTCAAAAACGAGTAAAAACTAGGTGTCACAAACGGTACGGTATATTTTACGTCGATCGCTACATCGTAGTATTTTTTTCATGCTTCCCACAATTCGTGATCCAAACAAAATGCTTGGACACGCGTGTTCTGTCGATAATAATGCACAAAGAAAATTGTCCGGTCGTTTCGAATTATTATTAATTATTCTCAGGGGTTGTCCGTAGTGTGAAAAAAGAAACGCAGAAACTGCTGACAGTGATAAGTGCAGTTTCCTCTTTGAAATGCATTGACTGTTAAATTTTCAGAATTATCGTCATCAAGTCATTCGTTATCGAAAACACGAATGAAAAGTATGTGATTTCACACGATTTTATATACGAAGATATATTATGATATTGAAGCATTCTTTTTATAACGCATGCATGAAAAAGTTGCTTGTTTGGGGCTCTGGAGCGGTTATATTGTGGCACTTTTCTGACGTTTGAGTAGGCGATGCCAACATGAAACAATATTGCATGCCAAACGTGCGCACTGCGTTTTGCGCACATCGAGCGTGCACAACATGATTCTTGTTACGCACGGCGTGCGAACAAGAGCATTTTATAATCATTCATCCCTGTCGACGCGATACTCCGTGCATACTGCTGAATCGATTCGATGTTTTTGGTATGGTTGTTTACATTGACAACAGAGCTCCACAAGCAACTTTTTTCATGCATTTGTTATAAAAAATAGCGTTCGATACTCCCGCGAAGTGAGGCGTTTAGGGTTGTCCGATGTCTTCAGCACTCACCTTCGTCTCGGCTGCGCCTCGACGACGGTTCGTGCTGAAAACATCGGACACACCTATAAACGCCTCACATTTCGCGCTCGTATCGAAATCTACTATTGTGAACCGGGCCACTTTTGTTTTTCAACCGCTCCGATTTTTTTTCAAAATCTGACAGTTTGAAATATTAGTCAAAAGGAACGTCTGTGATTTTTTTCAGATTTTTTCAGGCTTCCGTTCAGGATTTTCAATTTTTCATCACAAACACTGTATCTCAAAGAATATTCATCAACCAAAAAAAAAACATGAGACTAAAAACTTTTATTTTTTTCCGCTTTATCGGAAAATATCAAAATCATAACTTTTCTGCATGGGAAACCTGAAATTCGGCAGAAAAATGAGAATAATTTTTTTTTAAGCCCAATAACACACCTTCGATTTCGGTCCAAATTTTACAGGAGGTCTGCCGTTGGGTGAAGAGTCTGCAAAAAAAATTTTAGAATGGTACCTACAATGGTTACGATGAAAAAAAAAAAAAAAAAAAAAAAAAAAAAATAAGGTCTTTGAGGCTTTCGCGGTGAGATTCTGAATAAGACTTGGCTTCCGGGATGGAGCCGCGTTGTTTAACGGTTGGGTGCCGACGTTTCGTAAACATTGCAGTTTACTTCATCAGGGCGAGAAACAACCTGATACTGGTTGCTCCCCAACAGGGTGTCCCTATTTATGCCAGTTGCGGAGCCGTCAATGTGTGACGTTCCGCTCGGGTGGAGTTGACCAATCATATGTTTTTAAATGGTTGGCCAAACATTTAAAAAACCGGGAGGATGGCGTTCCAAATTGGATGGGTTTGAAGTCCGTTGTCTCTGTTGATGTTGTTAGGATGTTTACGGATTTCAAGGGCTTCTCTGTATTTTCGAGGAAAATACTGATTTGAGTTGGCCAAGGAGGTGGTTTGGTCAAATAAGATTTGGTGGCCCGTTTCCATTTGGTGTTCCGCCAGAGCTGAGATAGTAAAGTGCTTCAGTTTGACGCATCTTTGGTGTTCTTTAAGGCGAGTGCTGATCTTCCTCCCGGTTTCTCCGATGTAAACTTTTCCACAGGAACAAGGGATCCTGTATACCCCTGAAGAGCTGAGCGGGGGGAGTTTATCTTTTGGGGAGTTGAGGAATTGCCCGATTTTTCTGTGGTGGTTTGAAAATCGGTTTGATGTTGTTTCTCCTTAGGATTCTCCCTATGGAGTCCGTCACTCCTTGAATGTAGGGGAGGAAGGCAGTTCTTCTCGTTACTTCCGTTGGTAAGTTTGAAATGTCTGTCGATGGGTTGGGCTTGTTCTGGAGTTTTTTGGATGGTTTGTTGGATTTGTGTGGACGAGTAACCATTGGATTGTAGGGTTTTCTTCAGGTGGGCTAGTTCGATGTTGAGGTTATCTGAATCAGAGACTGTCAGTGCTCGGTGGACGAGTGAGCTGATCACTGATCCTTTTTGTGATGGGTGGTGGTGTGAAGCTGCGTGGAGATATCTGTTGGTGTGTGTGGGTTTGCGGTATACGCGATGTCCCAATTGACCATCTTGTTTTTTCGTGACTAGCACGTCCAGGAAGGGAAGTTGGTTGTTATTTTCTGTTTCCATCGTGAAGCGTATGTTAGGGTGTCGGGAGTTGAGAAAGTCTAGAAAGGTTTGGAGGTGTTCCTTACCATGTCGCCAAATGACAAAAGTGTCATCAACATATCGGAGCCAGAGTTCAGGTTTTAGTCGGGCTTCTCCGAGGGTGTGGCTCTCGAAGTGCTCCATGAATATGTCCGCTATGACAAAAAACAAAAAACAAGATGGTCAATTGGGACATCGCGTATACCGCAAACCCACACACACCAACAGATATCTCCACGCAGCTTCACACCACCACCCATCACAAAAAGGATCAGTGATCAGCTCACTCGTCCACCGAGCACTGACAGTCTCTGATTCAGATAACCTCAACATCGAACTAGCCCACCTGAAGAAAACCCTACAATCCAATGGTTACTCGTCCACACAAATCCAACAAACCATCCAAAAACTCCAGAACAAGCCCAACCCATCGACAGACATTTCAAACTTACCAACGGAAGTAACGAGAAGAACTGCCTTCCTCCCCTACATTCAAGGAGTGACGGACTCCATAGGGAGAATCCTAAGGAGAAACAACATCAAACCGATTTTCAAACCACCACAGAAAATCGGGCAATTCCTCAACTCCCCAAAAGATAAACTCCCCCCGCTCAGCTCTTCAGGGGTATACAGGATCCCTTGTTCCTGTGGAAAAGTTTACATCGGAGAAACCGGGAGGAAGATCAGCACTCGCCTTAAAGAACACCAAAGATGCGTCAAACTGAAGCACTTTACTATCTCAGCTCTGGCGGAACACCAAATGGAAACGGGCCACCAAATCTTATTTGACCAAACCACCTCCTTGGCCAACTCAAATCAGTATTTTCCTCGAAAATACAGAGAAGCCCTTGAAATCCGTAAACATCCTAACAACATCAACAGAGACAACGGACTTCAAACCCATCCAATTTGGAACGCCATCCTCCCGGTTTTTTAAATGTTTGGCCAACCATTTAAAAACATATGATTGGTCAACTCCACCCGAGCGGAACGTCACACATTGACGGCTCCGCAACTGGCATAAATAGGGACACCCTGTTGGGGAGCAACCAGTATCAGGTTGTTTCTCGCCCTGATGAAGTAAACTGCAATGTTTACGAAACGTCGGCACCCAACCGTTAAACAACGCGGCTCCATCCCGGAAGCCAAGTCTTATTCAAAAAAAAAATAGTTGCTGCGTGTTATCGGTAAACATTTTTTGGGCATCATTGGAGAATATATATATTTTCTAATCATTAGAGAATATCATTAGAGAATATATATATTCTCTAATGCTGCCCAAAAAATGTTTACCGATAACACGCAGCAACTATTTTTTTTTTTTTTTTTTTTTTTTTTCATCGTAACCATTGTAGGTACCATTCTAAATATTTTTTTGCAGACTCTTCACCCAACGACAGACCTCCTGTAAAATTTGGACCGAAATCGAAGGTGTGTTATTGGGCTTAAAAAAAAATTATTCTCATTTTTCTGCCGAATTTCAGGTTTCCCAATGCAGAAAAATTATGATTTTGATATTTTCCGATAAAGCGGAAAAAAATAAAAGTTTTTAGTCTCATGTTTTTTTTTTTGGTTGATGAATATTCTATGAGATACAGTGTTTGTGATGAAAAATTGAAAATCCTGAACGGAAGCCTGAAAAAATCTGAAAAAAATCACAGACGTTCCTTTTGACTAATATTTCAAACTGTCAGATTTTGAAAAAAATCGGAGGGGTTGAAAAACAAAAGTGGCCCGGTTCACAAAGAATGCTTCTATTATGGATTGTACGCAAAATTGAGGGATCGGATTTAAGAAGGGGATATGTTTTTATTTCGTTCCGCAGGGGTTTGTTACTTCAACTCGCTCTGAATGACCGAATTTTTCGAATTTTCGAACGAAATTTG
Source organism: Tenthredo mesomela (assembly GCA_943736025.1). Lineage (NCBI taxonomy): Eukaryota > Metazoa > Arthropoda > Insecta > Hymenoptera > Tenthredinidae > Tenthredo > Tenthredo mesomela. The sequence continues at coordinate 22,941,373 of OX031018.1, forward strand.
CAGCAATCGTATATAATAGTGTTTCACGATTGACCAAGAAAGACAAAGGTTGATATTGTTTATTTACAGAAAGTTATTAATTAGTTTCCGAGACGTTGCAGAAATCAGTTGTGGATATCTTCAAGCGCTTCGGAAGTCGAACGAATTTCGAGCGATCCAAAACTTCCAGTGGGAAAGTTGTTCGTCGAGGTATTGTAACTTACTGCACCGATATCTCAGCTGATGGCTGGAGATATGGTGCTCGTCCGCGTGAGTGTCTTTGTCACGGGTGTGATTTGGAGCTCCTCTCGTGGAAAAAGTGAAAAACCACAAAAATACCCTAGTACAGACTCAAATCAGATATCAACCGATTTGAGCTATTTATCTACTGAGCGAGGATCTGCTTCGCTAACCGAGCTCGTGCGACAGACGCGGGTTGTGTTAGCTGTGTGTGAGAATCACAGACATGGGTATTCCCCAGTGTTGTAACCCAGCAAAAACTCAACCGTTGCTGCCTTAGCACAGAGCTGGGTGTCGCTAGGCGTACCAAGCTGTACAGCTAGACTCGGGATTGGGTTTTACACCCGCACCGTAGCTGTCGTTTGCAAATTGAAAATAAAGAAAGAAACCTGAAATATTTAGAGATTGTTAATTTAAAGGAAATAGGAAATTGAAAGAAATAGATGTCGTTTAACAATAGATAGTATTTAATGAAATTAAATAATCATTGGTCAGTTGTAGAAAACGATACAAAAGAATTAAACAGAAAATCAGTATCTCGTGCATAGAATTAGAATATTACTAAAGCATAAAGAATAAACAAGAATAGGATAGAATATAACAGTTTATATTAAAGAAATAATACAGTAGGATAAGAGTAGATTTATTTAGAGTTCATAAGTGTCTTTAATCAATGTTTCCATTTAGTGGATTTAGAGTTTTGTTTAAACCGGTATCCCGTAGTATTTGTTACTCTAGGATTTCCAATCCTAGAACGGTGTTAATTTGCGCCGTTAAACCCCGTATTAAGGCGACTTCTAAATTCTGTGTCTAATTTATTATATTATAAAATTAGCAAAACATATTGAGCAAGGAATGTGAATTTAATTTATTTTCATGTTATAAATCGTGATCCTAAAATACTTCAATTTTAGCAAGTATTGAATTCGAATTTATAAGCAAGTAAAGACCACGCACTATCTTGGCTACGTGCCTAATGAATTTTAATAGATGTGACTCGACGGGCGCTTTGCCACACAATCGGTGTTGATGCCTCCACGTACCCCCTTTTATACCGATATTCCGCGGTGCCCGCGGAAGCGTGGGATGCACGGAAACGCCGGTTTGCACGGAATCGCGAGATGCGCGGAACCGCGGGTGGTGCGGAATCGTAGATTGCACAACATCACGCAATACACTGAACTCTGCGGTGCGCGTCGCGGGATGCGCGATGGACACTTGTCCGGCTGCTCCGGCAGGAGCCAGAACAGCCGGAATGTTACAGTATAAATAAGTTTTCTGTAAAGTTTCACTTCGATCGAACGAATGGTCAGAAAATTGTTAACGTTTTATTTGCATCACCGCCTGGCTGCCGCGCGCGTAGGTTACAGCAGCGACTCGCAGTTCGCCAAAGATGAAAAGTGATCGAGACTCTGTGGATATACAAAGTCATAATTTATTATTCATTTTTTTTTTTTTTTCTTTTTAATATAAAGCGAAGATTAGAATTTATATATTCTTCAAAAATAACCTGTAATTTTTTACAATTTCGTAGCAACCTAGCTGGGAATAAATATAATAAGAAGACTTCACAGAACAAGCATGTTATCATTGTATGTATAATCTCAGAACGTAAAATTTTGTCAAACTTCTTACATGTAAATGCCAACGTTAGGGTCTCGAAGATTTATTTCAATTTTCATTTTTATGTATTTTTATTTATTTAAATAAATTTTTATTCGCTGCGGATAGATCACAGAGCTCGTCTTGCTCGGTATACATATATAAGTCGTGTGTTAGCTTCAAAGAAACAACTCGTTTTGGCGCAATCGGTAGCGGGATGGTCTAATTCGCACAGCTGGAGAAATCGCAGGTTCGGTTCCCGCTGCGACGATACATTTTTTTTTTTTTTTTTTTCGTAGCGGCATTTACGAATGAATCGGAAAGTTGATCGTTCGCGTGAAGAAAGAAATTAATTCGCGAACGCTAGTATCCAAAGAAGTACTCGGTAATTAAAAATATCGATTGATTGAAGGAGTTGTGGTGCAAAAGGGATAGTGAATAAATGAAAAAATTCGGTAACCAACTTTTTGTGAAGTCGATTGTAATTGTTATTATTATGAGCGAAAGAAAATACGCGCGGAAAAATGAGAAAAGAACTGACTATCATACCGCCTTCAACGATTCCCAAACAACCAGCGCTGAATTTAGAATTAAATAAAAAAAAAAATAATAATAATAATAATAATTGTATGCCGAACCTTTACCCATTTTATGTAGGCTTTAGGCAATGGGGCGGTATTTTTCACGGTGCCCCAGGGCGGCAGTTGCACAGTGGGGCCAAATCCCAAAAAGCTGGCCAAAAGTCGAAAAATAAAATTTAATTTCCGTGAATTTTGAGTCATGGGTTAGTTTAAGTAATAGTCAGAAGGTCGAGATCTAGACCTCAGTGGGGCCGATCCCCTATACCTGCTATTGTCATTCAGTTGAAAGGTAACCCTCAATCCAGCTAGACGTGCCGCGCGAGAACCGGAGTTTCGAGTTCTATGTTCAATGGGACGCCAAATCTTTATATATTGATCGATTTCAAATTTTAAAAATGAAATCGACAGCTGAAAGTAAGTATAATATTATCATGTATTACTAATTTATTAATAATAGTTCATGTGATAACAATACACGAAAGTTTTGTACGGAAATAAACGGAAAATTACAACTGAAAATTTCAAACACGTAGAGAAAAGTTCATCAGTTCTGTAGAGTTCTGCGACCGGACCTATTGGATATTGTAGATGGAACTGTTATTAAATGAAAAGAATCAAAATCAGCTGCTTCTAGCTGCTTTTGTATAATTGGCGCGAGTTCTTGCAATGAAAAACATAGTTTTCTGAATTTTGTATATCGAAAACGCTAAATGTAGAAAAGTAATTCAGATATAAATTGTTGCGATTGGCAATATCTGTTCAGGAGTGTACTAACGTTTATGTTTTTTCATTATTTTTCATTTGTTATTTATTTATTTATTATTTATTATTTATTATTATTCAAATATTTTTTGTTTGCTAAAATTGCTCTAAAATGATCATCAGTTACTTTTCATACTATTTACGCACCATTACTCGTATACACTCGTACTGGTATCGAGATTTTTTCCAGAAAATTTTCCGAATCGACTGACTGTGAGTCTAATTATTCGTCGGATGACGATGCGTAGACTTTCAAGCAATTTATTAGATAAGAGATTTTCTGTATTCCCATATAATAAATGGATTTATTTTTTACTTTCGACTTTTTACTGCACTTCTATTCCTTCATTTAAGAAAACTGATCAATTTTAGCCTACAACACTTTCTGTGAAGTGCTAAACTTCTACAAAGTGGTTTCTACTGGATCCGCCTTTTGGTTTATCCAAATTTTGACTTCGGTTTCGTAATCAGCGACCCCGAAAACACCCGAGTACTGAATTTTACCTGAATTGAACATACTTTTCGAAAAAATTTCAGCCATATTGTATCCGCCATTTTGTTTATTAAAATTTTGACTTCGGATTCGTAATCAGCGACCCCGAAAATCTCCGAGTACTGAATTTTACCTGAATTGAACATACTTTTCGAAAAAAATTCAGCCGTATTGTATCCGCCATTTTGTTTATTCAAATTTTGACTTCGGATTCGTAATCAGCGACCCCGAAAACCCCCGAGTACTGAATTTTACCTGAATTTGAAACGTTTTCGACTTTTGGCCAGCTTTTTGGGATTTGGCCCCACTGTGAGTTGGGGTGAATTCGGCCCTGCAAACAACACGCCGTGAAATCAAGTTCTGCTGCAGGAAGCCGATCGTGCCGGAGAGAACGACTCGCATCGTGGTGTCACGTGGTAGTGCTCGGAGAGAGAGCCGCGCTCTCGTTGATCGTCGGGTAAGGTTAGATCTGTTTACCCACGTGCTCTGCCAGCAGCGAACGCCTGTCGTGTTGCCGGCGTTTACAGGATTTCTGGAAGACGTCTCGTGGACGTATTCAATTCATAATAAAATTGGTTTGACTACATCTACTGTGAAGGCAACAAACTCTGTTGCTTAGTACAAAATACGGCTGCGAAAGTCGGGGCCGTACTGTTGTGCATTCAAACAACGAAAGGGAATAGTTCATAAACACTCAAGGTGAGGTAATATTTTGTTGTTGTATTTTCTAACAAAGCTGTGAGATAAGCCTCGCGATGGAAAATCTCTATTCAGAGGCGTTGCTTACCACACGTATCTCATGTATTGAGTCAAGAGGTTGGGTTGGGTAGGAAGAGAAGAGAGAGGACAATTCTGTTGGATTATGTCGCTAAATATTCATGCCTGTGATTTAATTTTTTGGAATTGCAAATGAATATTTATCCAATTTATTCAAAGAGCCGAATCACTCTGCTCCATAATTCCATGTAACTCGACTTCATCTGTTTATTCTGAAACTGTAAATCTACTTATTTGACAGATGTCATATAGGAGATGTCGGAGAAGAATTTCGACAGCAGTCGCAACGACAGGGAAAGATCGGGCGTCAAATAACAGCTGTGACGCCGAGGAAGTCTCGTCGAATAATCACAGTAGAGGCCGGAAAGTAACCGGAAAATCTTTTGAGGACAATTGCAATGACGGTGTTTGCAGAACGCATACATGAGTCTATGTTACTTTAGTATGTAGCTTACCTGCAACGTATAAACTATAAAGAAATTGGAATGAATATTATAGTAGTTATACTATGCGTGTTCTAAATAATTAACCATCAGTCGATACACTCAATCACTTACCATCATGATCATGATATCTGATCCATTGATCGATAATTACCATTGGTCGATAAAGTCAATCACTTACCATCATGATCGATCTAATCCATGATATCTGATCCATTGATCGATAATTACCATCGGTCGATAAAGTCAATCACTTACCATCATGGTCGATCTGATCCATGATATCTGATCCATGATGATCTATGATCGATAACTACCATCGTTCAATTACTAAACTACCATCAGATATACGATATTCAATTACCATCCGATCTATGAGTCGATAAAACTAATTCATGATCTATGATCGATAATAACTATCGGTCGATAAAGTCAGACAGCAGGAAAATCAGTGATCTAGTTCTTATAGCATCTTAATTCGTTGAAGAAGAAGAAGAAGAAGAAGAAGAAGAAGAAGAAGAAGAAGAAGAAGAAGAAGAAGGAAGCACCAGAGAAGTATATTAATAACTATATTATTCTAATTTGTTCAAGAATACAAGGCTGCATAATAACTAAAGCACGTCTATTTCAAAGAGGTTGCAGTTATTTTTCAAATTGCAATCAATAGGTTTCAGAACCATGACATTGTATGCATTTGAATTAACAAAGTCACTGTTGAAGGAAGTATAGAAATTGATATATTATTTTAATTCAGTGAAACAGACCACAATGTATAATAGTCGTATACTATTCACACATATGAATTACTCTTTCATGCAAATGCAACGGAGTCTGAGGTTTTTTTTTTGCAGTATGTGTTTGCATATTAAATTGTTATTAGAAACCGATGATATCCTACTAAGTAGATAAAATATATAAAATTATTCGGTTTACCTTGCTATGAAGGTCTAATTCTTGTTAAAAGCAACATTTTTCACACACACACACACAAACATATACACATAGGTTTATCATTGATGTATGTGTTATTATATATAAGATTGTTTCAGTCGAAGTTTTATTTCAGTTAGGTGTACGATCTAGTTCGAAGTGTTATAATTTATATCAGCGCAGCATTATGATTTCCAGATCTTTTCCAATAATATGCATCGGTGTTACTTTCGAACTTTTTCTTGTGAGAATCTTAGAAGCCTCTAATACTGAATCAACAGTTTTGATATGTGAGTATGTTGTATGAAATATAAAAAAAAAAAAAATTATTTAACTCCAACACTTTTCTTACAGGGGAATCAGAAAATCTTTGTATTTCACGTAAACAAGATTTTCTAGAAGACATTGCAGTTGTTCGACATCGCTTAGAAAGATGTAACAATGACGTGAACGATTTATTAGTCGACAAAATAGCGAAAATAAAAACACAAACACAAATTTTATTTTTGTTGGGGGATTGTCATCAAAAATCACAATTGAATTATACTTTGAGTGATTCAAATTTTGATACAGGTAATAACAATAACAATAAAATATATATATATAATATAAACAAATATATGTATCGAATATCAACGTTTTCAATTAGATCTAATAATATATTTCTTTCGCAGGTTCTCATTTGACTTGTGAAGAAGATTTAGCAGTAGCTCAAGAAAATATATCTCAATTTACGGAAGATTTGATCAAATGTACAGCTACCAAGAAGGAATTACGGTTCAAAATTAATTCGACACAAAGAAATATAAATACATTTGCCAGTGCGCATGATAAGTGTATCAGAGATGCAAGTTATCAAAAATTGTTTCCATAATTTTCTTTATTGATTTAAAAATTCATACTGATAATTTTTTTGATGTACAAACAATACAAATTTTTGTAAATACATGAATCGATAATATGATTTTACACCTCATACATCTTTTCATAGGGATCGTGTCTTCTATGTTTGTATACGTTTTATGTTTCATGAAAGCCCATCCGATTTCCACATCACTGTGATTTATAGCACATGTCCCACACAGATCTCCTAGAGTTATTCCAAATCCTGATGTTATCAGACGGAATTTTCGATTTTCTTTGGTTTCATGCAGTGCGCCAATCACCTCTTTACTTATAATTTTTCTATCACGAAAGTTTCCTTGATCTGCAGATTCATAACCATTGTCTTCTGGAGCCAATTCGAGCTCATCAATCAAATCGATTTCTCCGTTTTCAAGAATATCCAACTCCTGACCGAGTTCTTCATTTGCAAATAAACCCTCCATTTATACTACAGTTGTTAAGATGATAATATAACTCCCGCAGTATCAGAGTGTAAACCCTCCACTGATACTACCGTCTATGGGCTTTTGCAGTATGAGAAGGAATATATATATATATTTATCGAACCTGATCAGCATTCGTAATGGTGATAGGAGGATGTAGTGAGAGGGAGAGGTTTTAATTGGTTCATCGGTTGGTATATAAACTGTGATGTTTAGTTTCCATCCGTAGTGACTTACAATGGAAAGAGTCGAATTTGAAAAATTTTGCTACCATTATTCGCAAGTAAAGTTTTATTTAAGAGATGTGATTGACGATGATAGAGCTGTGTTACCACCCCCTTTTAATTCATACTCAGGACGTCCACACTACCTGCGGATGTGTGATTGGTGTTCGCTGCCGAAAATATTAATGAATATCAAGGCGCACTCGACCACATCGACACATTTTAGATCTACTTTAGATTTCAAAGAAGTTTTAAGTGACTGCTGTTATGAGTGTAATTTGCCTTTTTTGATTCAACGTCCAAGTACTGCTTGTGAGCGTTGCTACAACGAAACGACGCAATTGGTTGAGGGGGTGGACGAGTTGAGATGTGAAGTGAGACATTTACCACCTCATCCAGGTGTTGACCCCCTGGCTGAATATGCCCCAAACGAGGAGTGAAAAAAAAAAAAAAAAAAGGAAATTTTTTTTATGTTTCATATTTTTTATAATATAAAATATGAAAAATAAAATCAAACGAAAATGTCTGAATTAATGAATGGTGTTGAAAATATGATCGAAGCTCTTGACGAAGCATTTACAATCGTATTCAAAAACGTTAATAGTGAAAATGTTAAAAAGTGGTTGCGATTGTATCAAAGTATTCTACAAACACTCGTCAAATTGTTGAAGAGTCAAGATTTAAATTTTTTCAACAAAAAAAAAATTCATACTCACATTGCGAAACTATAGACTGCTCGAGCATTGTTGTTAAATCATAATACAGTTTTCGGTTTCGGATATTCGAACGCACGAACTATCTCATCTCCTATTACTGTGCAATGGCACGATGTAGAATCTGCTTTCGCAAACCGAATCTCGACCGGAGTTGTAGTGAATTTAATAACGCAAGATTTAAAAAAATTTCTAGAAGGCGCTGAAAAGATAATTACTGAGAAAGTTACGAAAATAATTGAACAGTTTTTTCACATTAAATTGAACAGCATACTCGCGGCAACATTTGTTCTAGATGATAAAACTGAGCAAAAGTTCTTTCAAACTAAAAATTCAGTTTTATCACTCAATTTTAATTCTACAGACTGGTATAAAAATAAAATTATTATTCCGCTATTAACCAAGATTGAAGAATTTCAAGAACGTGATAGCGGATGGGCATTGAGCAGTATTGATTATATTCTCATTAACATCAATAAATATGTTCCATTATTAGGCTCATCATATATAGATTCACCTTCAGCAATAAAAGCCAAGAGAGCAATAATTAATATTAAAAATAATGATAATGCATGTTTCGCATGGGCCTGTGTTTCAGCTCTCTATTCTCCAACATCCTCATATTCAGAGCCAACAAGTTATCCACACTATAATACTGTTTTTGATTTTACTGGTATATCATTTCCAGTACAGGTTCGGGATATACCAAAGTTTGAAAAAATCAATGATATCAGAATTAATGTTTACATTTTGGAAAAATCAGTTCGCGGTAGACAGCTTGAGGTTGTACCATTATATATTAATCAACATTCAAATAAAAGTTTAAAATGTATTAATCTACTTCTGCTGCAAGAATACAGTGAAACGTTAGGTACAAAAACTCACTATTGCTGGATAAAGCATTTATCGCGATTGGTTGCTAGTCAACTTAATAAACATAAATCTATGATTTTCATATGTGATAGATGTTTGCATTATTTTTATACTGCAGAAAAACTTGAAACACATCTTAAAGATTGTCTGCAGAATCAAAGTGTTTGTAAAATCACCTTACCAGAGAGTCCTGATGATCAATTATCCTTTATAAATATACGAAATCAATTACATGCACCATTTGTAGTCTACGCTGATTTTGAATGCATGTTAGAAACAATTTCTAACGATTCCAACGAAATACCAAAAAAATCGTTTTATCAAAAATATGTTCCTTATAGTGTTGGATATTATTTTAAATGTTCTTACGATTCAACTCAATCATACTACAAATCTTATCGAGGCTTAGATTGTCAAGAATGGTTTATACACGAGCTCAAAATGCTATCATATAAAGTAGCTAGTCATTTAGATTCACCTCAAAAAATGCATCCACTGACTGAATCACAGATAAATGAATTTTATACTGCTGAATATTGTACGATATGTGGAGTGAAATTCGAGGAATATAATATTCGTGTTAGGGATCATTGTCATTTGACTGGTTTCTATAGAGGTCCAAGTCACCAACAATGTAATTTGCAGGCTTCAATAAGGAGAATAATACCAATAATATTACATAACCTTAGTGGATATGATGCTCATTTTATAATTAAAAAAATCGCTGCGCTTATAGAAGGTAATACACATTTGTTACCATTAAACAAGGAACGTTATATTTCATTTACAACAGAAATACATCATCTGAGATTGAAGCTGAGATTTATTGATTCATTTCGACATTTAAATTCTAGTTTGAGTCAATTAGCTTCCTACATGTCATCAGATTCAATGTTTCATTTGAAATCTGAGTTTTCAACTTTGAACGATGTGAACTTCAAGCTATTAACGCGTAAAGGTGTGTTTCCTTATGATTATATAACATCACTTGATCAGCTGAGTGAAACTACCCTACCGTCAAAAACAGCATTTTATAACAAATTAAATGATGCTCATATATCAGATGATGATTATAACTATGCCAACCAAATATGGCATACATTTAATGTACAAACTCTAGGAGAGTATAGTGACTTATATTTAAAAGTTGATGTAATGCTACTTGCAGACGTCTTCGAAAATTTTCGAAGTAATTGTTTAAATACATATCGATCAGATCCAGTTCATTATTGTACTTCACCGGGGTTTGCATGGGATTGTATGCTCAAACAAACACAAATTTGTTTGCAATTGCTGACGGATGTGGATATGTTGTTATTTATTGAACGGGGGTTACGAGGGGGGTTAAGTCAATGTTCCAATCGATATAGCAAGGCTAATAATAAATTCATGCCTGACTATGATCCAAGTCAGAACTCTACATTTCTGATGCATTTCGATGTTAATAATTTATATGGATGGGCAATGTGTGAATACTTACCATATGGAGAATTTGCATGGATAGACAACGTTGAAAATTTTGATGTTTTTTCTGTATCAAATGAATCGCCGATTAGTTATTTCCTCGAAGTGGATTTGGAATATCCTTCCTCGATTCATACAATGCATCAAGATCTTCCATTTTGTCCAAATCATGCTAAACCGTGTGGAGGTAAAGTTTTGAAACTTCTAGCAACGGTTGAAAAAAAGTCGAATTATGTAATTCATTATCGTAATTTACAACAGTGTGTTAAGAACGGTTTAGTTTTGACGAAGATTCATAGAATCTTACAATTTGGTCAATCACCATGGTTAAAACCATATATTGATTTCAATACGAAATTACGTTCGGAAAGTAAGAACAAATTCGAACAAAATTTGTATAAACTCATGAATAATGCTGTCTTTGGGAAAACCATGGAAAATGTGCGAAAGCATCGTGATGTAAAACTGTTAACAGAATGGAACGGGCGGTATGGTGCTGAAGCTTTGATATCTAAACCGAATTTCCATAGCAGAAGTATTTTCAATGATAATTTAGTTGCAATTGAAATGAGGAAATTACAGGTATATTTCAACAAACCACTTTATGTAGGTATGGCTATTCTTGATTTATCGAAGATTTGTATTTATGATTTTCATTACGCTGTTATGTTGAAAAATTTCAAAAAAATGGATTGTAAATTAATGTATACTGATACTGATAGTCTGATTTATGAGCTCAAGTGTGAAAATGCGTATGATTTTATTAAAAGTAATCCTGAAAAATTTGATACCAGTGATTATCCCAATGAAAATATTCATCAAATTCCACTAGTTAATAGAAAAATTGTAGGATTGATGAAAGATGAGAACAATGGAGAAATCATGACTGAATTCGTAGGTCTACGGTCAAAAATGTATTCCATAAAAACTTTAAGTAACAAAATAACTAAAAGAGCGAAAGGTGTTAAGCTGAATGTGATTGCGAATGATATAACCTTTAACGATTATCTGAATTGTTTAAATAAAAACACCTGTGAAATACGTCAACAACGAACAATACAATCAGAATTACACAATGTATATTCCGTTGTACAATCTAAAATTGCTCTAAGTTCATATGATGATAAAAGATATTTATTGGATAACTCTACAGAACATTACCTTGGGGTCATGTGAATATTCCATCTCAAACAAATTAAATGCATACATTTTGAGAATCTTTATTATTATTATTATTATTATTATTATTAGTATTACATACAATATGTATCTTTGAGAAATAAATTATAAATTATTGTTTTTATCTATCCATGAATTATGTGTTTCATCAAATCCTAACCATTTCACATATACCTTATTTCCTCTTTTTCTAATAATTTTTTCCACTAGATATACGTCAGGGTACTTTACTGACTGCAACTCTTCCTCATAAAATCCTCTTTGAATAGGGTTAGATTGCTTATCAGCTAATAGATACGTTCGTGGATTAGTTACTCTAACTTTAATAATTTTAAAAATCTCTGTTGACCAATTTGGTGTGTAACCTTTGGCGAACAGAGACTTGTACTTGCTGATTCTAACAAAATCACCGACTTTATATCTGGCTTTCTTCACATATTTAACGTTTTTGTACACAGTCTTTAAAAGTTGGTTTGAAATTTTTTCAGTCACTTTACTGGGTGCCATACCAATTGTTCGATGTCTATGATTATTATATTCTGAAACTAATTGCGGTAAGATATTTATCCATGTATATGAACCATTCATGCTGAAAGCTTTCCACATTTTCTCTTTAAGTGTTCTATTCCAACGTTCTGTGATTGAGGCTTTCAAAACACTATAGGTTGAATAGTGATTGATACCATATGTGTTCAATAAATTAGCGAATTCCGTGTTGTAGAACTCTTTTCCATCATCAAATTGAAGATTATTTGGAGTTCGTCCGCTATTCAATATTTCTTTGAACGCTTTGGTGACATCTTTAGCTGATTTAGTCTTCAATGGTTTAGCCCAAGCATATTTTGAGAATGCATCAATAACAGTTAAAATATAGTTGAAGTTTTTGTTAACTTTCGCATGTGCTCTCATTTCAACCAAATCCAGTTGCCACAAATCATCATAACCTTTCACAATTACTCGTCGACGTTTGAAGTTTTTTCTTGCTGGGGCATGTAATTCATTCACCAGACGTACTTTTTCCTTACTCATCGTTTCACGTACTCCATGTTGTCAGATGATGAGTTCAAAACAAACTGATCGATTAGTTTATAATATGCGCATCTCGTAATTCAGTTACTATAGAAATAATTTCATTTCTATGACCGGTATGACCTGCCTGTTCCGAACTGTTCAACAACCACAGTCTGTTGACCAGTTCGTTCGGATCATCCCAGTAGATGTAATCAACAGCGCTGTTGTTATTAACAATATGATCATCAATATTTAACCCCCCGCCAGTTGACGCGAATGAAACACGATGTCTAGGGGGAAACAACTTTTGAATAATACGTGTATATTTATAAGATTTATTACCATTAATTTGACTAGTTTTTATATAACCACGCTTATGAGCATTAGTCGCGTCAACAATTTTCCCATATTTAATAAGATCTTCTGGTGTGTAAATTTCACTATCTGGAATTCTTTTGAATAGAAGTTCCAATACACCTGGAGTTATTTTATATTGAATATCTTTAACATGTAAATGATTTCGATCAAATGTTATTATGGAATCACCTATCATGTAACCTTCAGATACATGCCTAATTCCATACAGACGATCCATCAAATTACGCGTGTCATCAATCGAATCCATAATATAATCTGTTGTCATTGGTCCAACATGTTCCTGAAGTTGTTCAACAAATTCTTGACGTTGGCTCGGTTCGTGAATTGCTTCCATCAACGCTGATTTTGGTGATGGAGGTAAAATTTGATTGTTAACGTCTGGGGATTCAAAAACTTCTTCATCGTTGGTACCGATGGATTGAATTTCTGTAGTATTATTAGTAGTGCTATTAATATCATCTTCGTAATCATTATTACTAACACGAGTAGAATTACGTGGTGTGGATCTGTTCAAAGTTGACCTTCGTTGATTAAATCTTCTCAACAATGATCGATTAGGCTTTCGTATATGATATGTTGAATCTTCGAACTCTGGAACACCAAGATCATAATCCCAAGCCATACTCTCATTAGTGACCATGTTGTTCTCATTTTCAGTTCCATCATTTTCCAAATCTTCTTCAGAACTGGAATGGGGTTTGCTTTTGGATGCTGTTGCTATGGTATTCAGCGGCTCAATAATCGGTTTTAAAGTTTTTTCCAGTATTGCAGCATCGTCAGCTTGATGAGTTTTCAATGCTTGATATTTTTTTCTCACCACATCACTAGCATCGATTATTTTACGTTTCAAATTTTTTTCGGATTCCATTGTTCTCAACATTATGAACGGTGCCTGTTAACTGATGAATTACAACTAGTCTCATGAAGTTTTGAGCGTGGTTTATAATTCAATAAATATATCAAGTCCTTTCCTATAGCGCCCTCTATGTTTAGGACTATCTTTATCAATAGTTAGAAATCCATATTTTATTTGCCAACACAACGAACACATTTCTAGAAATTTGTTAAAAATCATATCAGTATTTACATGATCATTGAACACATGCTTTAAATTTGTGTGATCTTGTTCAAAAATAATTATAAAATTGGCATTATCACGAAGCAGATGTTTTTGAATTCTGGTATATGTTTGACATAAATAAAAACAATCAACAAATCTATGTCGCCCCATACAAAAATATTGTCGGATTACATCTTGTTTATCACATGCTATATCATCGAATATGAAAATTGAATTAGGTTTGGCTTTATTCACAGGGATGACGTCACAATTATTTGAAAATGTATTATACGTAACCCCACCAGCATGCTTTAATACTTGCTGTAGATATGAATATTTCGGTTGATGTAATGATTTCGAATAAACGTATACATTTTGAAATCGAAGTCCATTTATATTCACCAATAAACTGATAACTACGTTAGTTTTACCGCAGGTCGAAGGACCACACACAATACTTCTCACTGTTGTTGGTAACAATTTTCCATGACGCATGTAGGCCTTCTGATCTTTAGATACATGATCAAGATTTCTTATTGGTAAAGACAGAGGTTGCTTTATCAACTTCATTGTCGTTTTGACTGATCACGTAATATATGTATGTATTAATATTTCAAATTAAAAAAGTTTAGTCATCGTTGGACTGTACATACGCACGCACGCGCGTTGAAATCGCGAATGTCAAAATCTACAGGATTTTTAAACGGTGTTATAAACAAATTACCTATAGAATTGCATCTACCTGGTTATGAATTTTGTGGGCCTGGGACACGTCTCCGACATCGACTTGCGCTCGGACAAACAGGTATAAATCAATTGGATGCAGCATGTCGGAACCATGACCTTGCATATGAAAAAAATAAAGACTTAAAAAATCGTCATATTGCTGATAATATTTTAGCTGACCGAGCATTAGAGCGTTTGCATAATAAAAGTGCGAGGTTATCAGAACGTTTAGCAGCTTGGACTGTTAATAAAACAATGTGAGCAAAAGTGAAATTTGGTATGGGGGTTAAAAACAGAAAACCTTCCATACGTACAGCAATTATCAGTGCCCGAAATGCGATTAAGGAAGCAAAACCTAAAACACATGGAAGGGCTATTCAAATTGCGCTTCGTGCTGCGAAGCAAGCCATTGGAAACAGGAAGAATGAAGTTAAAATTCCTCGAGTCATACCAGTAGCCAAACGTGGAGGAATTTTACCATTCCTTATACCATTATTCGCTGGACTTTCTGCTGTTGGTGGATTAGCTGGAGGTGCAGCAGGAATTGCAAAAGCGGTCAACGATGCATCAAGTGCTGGTAAACAATTAAAAGAAAGCGAACGACATAATAAAACTATGGAAGCCATTGCATTAGGAGGACGCGGTAAAGGTTTACACCTAGCACCATATAAAAAAGGATGGGGGTTATATCTACATCCATATATTAAAAAAAAAAAAAACTAAATCTCAACAAAGGAGTGACAACTGATATTCAATTGATGAAATATGCAAAACAGTTAAGAATACCATATTTCAGAGGTGTATTTATGAGAACTAATTTACCTAACAAAATCAAAATACGTGAATCTGGAATCATAAATTTGGATGATATTAATGGACCTGGAACACATTGGGTGGCTTACAAAAAGGATTATAATAACATTTTCTACTTTGATAGTTTTGGGAATCTCCAACCTCCAAGCGAAGTCCTACATTATTTCAAGTCTGATAAAAATAATAATAACGTGATGTATAATCACAAGAGATATCAAGCCTACAACACAGCTAACTGTGGTCAGTTGTGTATTAATTTTCTTGTGAGCAGTATTTCTTAAAAACAATTATGTCTTACACATTCACGTTGAACGGTACTTCATCTACTCTAAGTGCTAATTATTTTCCACCAATTGTTTTGAATTCTGAAAAAGTTTACGTCCTTGGATTAATAACATTTCAATCATATAATTCAATACCTAATATTGATGAAACGTGTAATATTTTTGCATATGATGCGACCGAGAAAATTAAAATTCCAACTGGATCTTATACAATTGAAGATATAAATAAATATCTGCAAGAACATATAAAAGATTATGATCGACCAGTGAATGTTAATCCTAATTCAATAAATAAAGGAATAGCAGGACCGCACATTACTATTAAAGCTAATAATAATACTTTAAAATCAGAGATATTCTGTAGATGGGATGTTAATTTCGATGATGAAACATCGCTGCATGAATTACTAGGTTATGAAGTTGGTGATAGAATTTATCGAAATCAATGGAATGAATCACCCAAACCAATAAAAATTTCCAAGGTTAACACCATAAAAATTGAATGTAATATAACATTGGGGGCATACAATAACGATTTACCAGCTCACACAATACATGAATTTTCACCGGATGTACCTCCTGGATATAAAATTTCTGAATCCCCTCAAACTATCATTTATATGCCTGTGGGTGTTCGTATAATTGATAACATAACTCTAACGATTGTTGATCAGATCGGACGAATGGTGAATTTTCGTGGGGAAGAAATAACAATCAGACTACACTTAAAAGAATTGTGAGATATGTTGACTTTCGATAGTGTGATTATTGATTCTAGCACAACTAGACCTAGTTATAACAAAAAATCTGAACCTCAACTTCAGCAGAAATCGAGATCAAAGTCTAATAAGTTATCTCAAGAAAGTATAATAAAACTTAAAACCTTGGGCTTTATTAAAAAAAAAAAAAATAAAATAAAATAAAATGGCTGATAATATTCTTAAAATTGATGTTTCACCACATTATGATAATAGTATCAACAAAATTGAAATTCATGGTCATAATCCATATGCTAATTCATCATATGGAAATAATGATGAAATTCGTATTTTGATACAACAACAAGATTTGTGTGTGCATCCTAGTGAAAGTTTTTTGTATATGGAAGGAAAGATTTACAAAGTTGACGGAGTGACGGAAATTTTCGAGCTAAACTCAGGAATATCGAATAATTTTGCCTGTTTTCTTTTCGATGAAATACACTACGAATTAAACGGTGTGGAGATTGATCGTTGTAAAAATGTGGGGATAACTTCAACAATGAAAAACTATATTTCCATGAATCGAAATCAAAAACACATCATGGAAAATTTTGGTTGGAATGAAGATGGATACCCCAAAAATGTGACCACCGGGTGTTTCAATATCTGTCTTCCATTGAAGAACATTCTAGGATTTTGTGAAGATTATAAAAAAATTGTTGCTAATGCTCGACATGAACTGATTCTAATACGCGCACGGAATGACAAAAATTGTTATAATACTGATGCAGATCATCCCGAACTTGTAACATTTCAAATTTCAAAACTACAGTGGAGGATACCTCATGTAACACCAGCAGATTCTGAAAAACTTTCATTATTACAAATCTTAGCGAGAAATAATCCAATCAAGATGAGTTTTCGGTCCTGGTCATTACATGAATATCCTAATCTACCCAAATCAAAACTTCAAATTTGGCCAATAAAAATTTCCACTCAATTAGAAAAACCTAGATATGTTATATTAGGATTACAAGTAAATAAAAAAGAAAACATTTTTGATAAGGCAAGTAATTTTGATCATTGCAAGTTACAAAATGTAAAGCTGTATTTGAATAGTGATTCATATCCATACGATAATTTAAATATAAATTGTAAAAATAAACAATATGGATTATTGTATAATATGTACACCAATTTTCAACAATCATATTACAGTAATCGTAACGAACCAATTTTAAGCATGACCGACTTTCTGCAATTCGCGCCTCTGGTTGTTCTAGATTGCTCACGTCAAAATGAAGCTATAAAAAGCGCGACTGTAGATATTCGGTTGGAGTTCGAGTTCGAAACTGCTATTGAAACTAACACTTCGGCTTACTGTCTTATTCTCCACGATTGAATTATCGAATATACTCCACTAACAAATATTGTACGGAAATTATTATAATGGAATGTGCATTCGTTGACACTCAGGGGTTTATCGGAGGTGATAACCAATATATATTTAAAGAGTTGGCCATTCTGTATAACACGAATCGGTTTGCACATTTCCTTTTCAAAAAACCTTACGCTTGGGAGATGCTGTCTGAAGCGAATCAAAAGAAGGCAGTGTTCTTGGAAAAACAGCATCATGGGCTTAACTGGAATTCTGGTGATATTCCGTACAGTCAAGTCACCGAACGTTTGACTCAAAACCTTTTTGGAATTCAAGACATCTATGTTAAGGGGACGGAAAAATGTGTTTGGTTGCGAAAAGAATTACCAAACAAAAACATCATTAATTTGGATACCTTAGAATGTCCATCGCTGAAAATACTTCTTCAAGAAAATACTGCTACTAATGTTCTGAAATGCACTGCGCATGAACGTACTTGCGCTATGGAAAATGTTATGATAGTGCGAAATTGGTTCAATTTAAAATATCCATAATTTAATTTTGTAAAATTTTATTCATAAATAAAAAAAAAAAAAAAAAACATATACTCATTTATACTTGTTTTTAATTATTACTTTCCTCGCACTCATTACTATATGAAACAGATTTGTTTCTACGAACGTCACTATCTCATTGGATTGTGATTATTACTTCCACGACGCTGTAATCTTTAACCTATATCGACACTCTGTTGCAGTGCAACTATACACCCACTGATATCCTCCACCCCCCACTTCGATAGATCGAATCTATTTTTTCATAGTATTCTGGAATATACAGGGTGGGGCATTTAAAGTGTGACAGAGCAATAGCACTCAAACTATTAATGATACTCAAAAATGTTTCAGACAGAAGTTTTATTGTTCGAGAAGGCCGTCATACTGGATCACCCTATTTTTTTATCGGTGGAGGCGCTGAAGCTACGGCAAGGTCAACTCCACTTTTTTAAATGAAACTACGTATTTTTTATTACGTTATTTCATTCTACTTGAAAAACCGAATGACTTTCGTATGAAACATTTTTTGGTGAGACACCAATTTTTCATGATATTTAGCTGAACAACTGCAGATCTTTAAACGTTCAAGAATCTACCACCTCTAAACTATCAAGCTTTGAGAAGAATTGCAACGTACGAAGATTCCATAATTCCATGCAAAGAACCTTGAAGAATATTTTTTCCGAATTTTTTCAACAATTTTTAATTTTTTTACGCAATTGAAGAAACAGCGATGAAAAGTTACGGGGAAAAATTCTGCAATTATTTTCCGAAATTCCTTGCATAAAATTGAGCACTTTTTGTCACTAGCAACTTTTCTCCAAACTTGATAGTTCAGAGGTAAAAAGTTCTTGAACGTTCAAAAATCTGTAGTTGTTCAGCTGAATATCACGAAAAATTGATGTCTCACCAAAAAATGTTTCATACGAAAGTCGTTTGGTTTTTTAAGTAGAATAAAATAACGTCATAAAAAATGCGTAGTTTCATTTAAAAAAGTGGAGTCGACCTTGCCGTAGCTTCAGCGCCTCCACCGAAAAAATAATATGATGGTCCAGTATGACGGCCTTTCCGAACAATATAACTTTCATATGAAACATTTTTGAGTATCATTAATAGTTTGAGTGCTATTGCTCTGTCACACTTTAAATGCCCCACCCTGTATAAGCTTGCTAGTGATGAAATTAACTCAATCGTTTTTGAAGCATCTACATAAAATAATTAAAATCCAAATATAATTAAAAATACAATAAAACAAAATGTTCCAAAAAATAATTTTGATTGCGGTTGTAATGGTATTGATCGTATCTTCAGTCGTAAACACATTAACTCGAACTAATGCCAGAGATGGCATTATTAATGTGCATCAGCCGGGTGAACTGAAAGACGTCCATCAGGTCAACCAGCGAGATGGTGTAATAAATTATATATATCAAACGACTACACGTACAAATATCATCACAACCACTATGACTGCAAGAATACCTATAGAGTGGTTAGACAGTCAAGAGGAAACCAGTAAGCATAAATTATATATATATTTTTATTTTTTTTTATTTTTTTTTTTTTTTACGCTTGCGCGACTATGTTATGAATTTTATAATAATTTTCAGCTGAACGAGATTCAACAATAGAGTCTATGGAATAATTTCAGTTTACATATATTTATTATATTATATTATATTATACAGGGTGATTCAGAATGCGGTACTTTCCTTACACCGGTGGATTCCTTGTAAAAATCTAAGATCAAAATTATTCATCCTAAAATGTCGAAAGCTAAGCCGTTTTCAGGTAGTAGTAGTTTAAAGTAAGCCAAAGTAAGCCAATACGAGGGCAGATACGAGAATGGCTCAGCCGCCGCTACGCCGTTATTATTGATCAGACGTGGCTGGTCTGCTGTATGTAGCTAAGCTATACAGGCGATGCAATGGAAACAGAAGCGTGCGAATGTTACCGAACTATGAATGTAACGTCTGATCGTCGTTTCTTTGCAAGATCGCGGTGGCGGGCCAACAATAACGGCATAGCGGCGGCTGAGCCATTCTCGTATGTGCCCTCGTATTGGCTTACTTTGGCTTACTTTAAACTACTCCTACCTGAAAACGGCTTAGCTTTCGACATTTTAGGATGAGTAATTTTAGTCTTAGATTTTTACAAGGAATCCACCGGTGTAAGGAAAGTACCGCATTCTGAATCACCCTGTATACTTAGATACTAGAATGATGAAAATACATTTTATTAATTTTTATTATGCATATATATCTATTTTCATTAAAATTGAAATACATATTTCATAGGATAAGTAAAATACATTTGATAATTTGTGTGTTATACATATATGTAACTGCATTACAATTGAAAATATTTTTTGTTTATAGAACAAGTAAAATACATATAAATTGAATTGAATTTAATATGGTGAAAATTTTTGAAATTTACGTTTCCTGTTGGTCTTGAAATTATTTGAATTTTGAAGGTGGGCTAGAGTTTGTTTCATCACATCAGCTAAGGACATATATGCATTACCCATATTACTCATTGTGAATTGCATGCTGGTGACGGCGTGCTTCCACCACTCTGATTTTTCAACGTTAATAATCTCCTCAGTCGGATATATTTTTAATTGTACGGTAAAAGGTTGTCTGCCATCAGCTGCAGTTATTGTATTTGAATGCGTAGCTGTTTGTGTTATAATATGTTGTGGAATTCCACTGAAGATTGTATCAGAATTTGGAACTTTACATAAATCCTCTACTACTGTCCCCATATCCAAATCACTCCATAAATTTCCATTGCATGAGGGTATTACTTTCGAAACTTCGGCTTCATCTTTATCGTGAGACAAATGCATAAAATCCACTATTTTTTCTAACACAGTATTTGAATAAGTGGACTCGAAAGCAAACGGTGCTGATTTAGTCAAATTCTTTTTCAATGTAGATATTTCGAAAGGTTTCTTCAGAATCTCATTTTGTTCTGGTAGGAAGAATTGAGTATCCACTATTGTAGCTTCCACCTCGTGTCGTATTGATACATTAATAAATTTACTAAGACTTTTGTACACTACTAGACCCTCCGAGTATTTACTACTCTTAAGGATGGCATGTAAACGGTTTAAAGTTTTCTCCCAATCTTCTAGATTCTCGCAATTCTCATACGACTCCAACACTTCAACTATTTGATAAAGAGTGACTTGACGACTCATAATGATTATTCGTATCGACAGAACTATCTTCAAGGAGCGTAAAAACTGATTTGAACTAGTTGGATGATTGACTGCGATATATACGTTGAAATATTCAATATATATATATTGAATATTTCAATATATATATATTGTGATTAATCGATATGTGTATAGGTAATTGAAAATAGATGCATATGGTTTGCTCCAATTATTTTTTTTTATGCAGTGTTGTCTAGCCTTCAATGAATTAAAATAATATAACAATTATACTCCTCCATAACTGATAGCTTCGTTGATTTAAAATGCATACAATGTAATTTGACGAAAGAACTGCAACCGCTAGTTGTGAATAAATGCAACCTCTTGGGTATAGACGTGGTTGAGTTATTATGCAGCGTTGTATTCTTTGATGATAAAGTAGAATAATATAGTAATTAATATACTTCTCTAGAGCAAAAATAACTGCAACCTCTTTGAAATAGACGTGCTTTAGTTATTATGCAGCCTTGTATTCTTGAACAAATTAGAATAATATAGTTCTTAATATACTTCTCTGGTGCTTCCTTCTTCTTCTTCTTCTTCTTCTTCTTCTTCTTCTTCTTCAACGAATTAAGATGCTATAAGAACTAGATCACTGATTTTTCCTGCTGTCTGACTTTATCGACCGATGGTTATTATCGATCATAGATCATGAATTAGTTTTATCGACTCATAGATCGGATGGTAATTGAAGATCGTATATCTGATGGTAGTTTAGTAATTAACCGATGGTAGTTATCGATCATCATGGATCAGATATCATGGATCAGATCGACCATGATGGTAAGTGATTGACTTTATCGACCGATGGTAATTATCGATCAATGGATCAGATATCATGGATCAGATCGATCATGATGGTAAGTGATTGACTTTATCGACCGATGGTAATTATCGATCAATGGATCAGATATCATGATCATGATGGTAAGTGATTGACTGTATCGACTGATGTTTAATTATTTAGAACACGCATAGTATAACTACTTATTATTTTTATATTCTATACAGATGATGATTCTCAGCCTCGACCGAGGGCCTTCGAAGGTCCCAAGAGATTTATCTAAGACATTTCACGAGACGGCGACAATGAATCTACCGTCAAAAAATGCGAGAATGAGAACGACGACGAAGAAAGCATTGATAGTCCTCCATTGTACGTTATCTCCATTGGAGCAAGAGACAGCATCTCCTGTAGAGCGTCTGCGTCAACCAATCTCTGAGAAACGTCACCGACTACACGGAAAAAAAAATTAATTTAATTCAAGTAAACAAATTTACTGATCACAAGAGAATTTTATTTGATTTCGTACTACAATTATCATTGCGTCTATTTAATTTTCTTGACTGCATATCTTTGATACAAATATTTTATTTCGTTTCCACAAACATATTTTTTATTACACATAAAAACGGTCATTCCTGAAGTAAAACAACAAGATTATTTAATATGAGAAATGAAATTTTTCGATTCCAATACTCTATTTGGTTGTTGCAATGAGATATTGCTATATTCAACGCAGTAGTTGCTTTGGATGGAAGAACCAAGACACATACATCATCTGTTTTTTGTTGGTAACAAATTAATTTCTTGAGTTGAATATCTCTTACTTGCTTGTATTATGAATAAATATTTCGATTGTTATGAGATGATGAAGCCTCGACCGAGGGCCTTCGGAGGTCCCAAGAGATTTATCTAAGACATTTCACACGAGACAGCGACAATGAATCTACCAAAGAATAATGCAAGAGTGAGAACGATGACGAGGAAACCATGGATAGTCCTCGATTGTACGTTTCCTTCATCGGAGCAAGAGACAGCATCTTCTGTAGAGCATCTGCGGCAACCAATCTCTGAGAAACGTCGACGACTAGCTTCGATAAATCCTCAGTCGACATGAGGATCACAGGATCTGGAAATCCTGGCAAAGATGGAATTGGGCTTGACATTTTTTACAGTCCTGAAATCCCAGATACATCCTGAAATTTTATTCAGAGCCTTCAAGTTTTTTCAAAGTTTTACAAAATTCAAATTTTTTTTTTCTTATTAACAAGCCTAGCTTGAATTTTTATCATTTCACCTATCCATCAAATTTAGAATAAAAAAGAAAAGGCAACTCGTTGGGCTTAGACCAATCTATCAAAAGACATACGTGCCTCGGTTTAGTTGGTTTATCAATAGGATTTTAGATAGCATCGAGATAATATTTGCGAATGTTGGTCTGTGGGAACTGACGAGAAATGCCTGGTATCTGGAAATGGAAATTTCGTGTACATCCTGAATGATTATGCTGGATTTCGGATTTTTGAAGTGTTCAGCAAACTTGCAAACAAATAACATGTATTTATTAAAAAAAAAAAAAAAAAAATTTACTGGCGAATCTAATATATACTATACTATTATACTATTTGAACTAGAATACTATTTTAATGCTCTTTTATGCACCGAGGGAAGAAAGTACGTACTTTATTCCCGGCTGCGTGCATAAAGAACGCGCTTTCTGCCCTTGGATGCATAAAACATCGTATGCACCATGGTGTAAAGTGTTCTTCTAGCCGAGTGTGAAGGTCACCCTCGCTTCGCTCGGACGACAAACCTCACACTCGTCAAGAAGAACTCTTTACTCCCTAGATGCATAATATACTATTAATGGACTATGACAAGCTAAAGAGAATATAACGAGCGAGTAAACAAACTACAAGGCATAAAGAAATAAGCTTGCCACTATGTAAATTAGAGGTGGGGAAAAAGAAGTACAGCTACACAGCTATTAAAATTTATAATATGTTTCCAAAAAATCTCAAATGCTTGGACATAAGTAAGAAAAGCAAAAAAGGAATTATAAAGGAATGGTTAATAAAATTAGAATATAGAAACTCTTGATCCAAACTGTATCAGGAGTTCAATGCAATATGCAGACACTGCACTCATTAATGTAATGTAATTCTAGTCACTATTTATATTTTGTATCACTCTAGTGTAAGTTTCTCCATTGTATTTTTCATATTTTATTCTTTTAACGCGTATTGATGAGCAAACTAGGCCTGCACACAGACTTCTACAGGTCTCGTAGAAATTTTATATAAATACCCTCTGATCTTCAACGTAAAATTTGTATCCTTACACCTGGTTAATAAATTATAAATTATAATCGGGTATGGGTAATTCATAGTTGAGAAAGAGAACTGTCATTTGCAACAGATTTTTTTTACACTTATTTCAAACGAATCTATAGATACTAATATTCTACTAACCATTGTCATATAAAATGTATAAACCATATATTTTATGTATTTTTATATAATTGTACGTATATATAATACAATATATATATATATATGTCGGCGCACGATAATTCGAACGTGGCTTTCTGGCTCTTTTGATATTTGTTTTAAATCAATAAATTAGTTTTAGTTTATACTATTGACTGTTTATAAGAAATTGGTTTATGTTTAGTCTCAGTATATTTGTTAGTGTTGAGATTAGAAGCTAGGCGCCCTTAGAGTTAATAAGTGGCGTAGAAAAGGGATGCAAGACAAGGGCATCCTTGTCGAACGTAGCCACAGCCCGGCGGTGATGACTTTTGAGGGGGCAGTTAGATTTTGAGCAGAGCGAAAGAAGGACCTGCCAAAGAGATCGAGCAAAGAGCATTTTGAATATTGATTGGAATCACGCCGTGGCGGTGGATTCGTTATTGTGTCTCTCTCTACGCGTTAGAATAGAATAGTTTATTTGTTTGGCTGTAGCCTGGGATAGTTAACATCATGAAACACGATTATTAGATTTGATTTCGTTATTACTTCTTGTGAACGATCAAACAGCCTGCAAGTAAAGCCATAGCCGACCATTAATACCGTTCGACTCTCCGACATATATATATATATTAGGGTGGTCGTTAAAAATTAAATTTCATCAGACGCCCCCTGAAAAGTTTTCTTTTTGTCTAAAAACACGCGTGCAATTTTTTTTTTTTTTTTATGAAAAGAACACGTGCCGCAAGGCGATCATAGATTTCGTTTTTTAACCTGCAGTTTTTTGGAAATGTCTTACCTAATGTGCAGATTTGACGAAAAACCCATCGAAAAAAGATAAAAATTTGAAATTTTGAAATTTCGATGGGTTGTTCGTCAAATCTACACATCATGTAAGACATATCCAAAAAACTGCGGGTTGAAAAACAAAATCTATGATCGCCTTGCGGCACGTGTTCTTTTCATTAAAAAAAAAAAAAAAAAAATTGTACGCATGTTTTTAGACGAAAAGGAAACTTTTCAAGGGGCGTCTGATGAAATTTAATTTTTAACGACCACCCTAATATATATATATATATATATATATATATAATGGATAGCTGTAATAATACAAGGAACTTATAATATAAAATCATAATATATGATATGCAGTACGCATAACTATTCACATGTTATTTTATATAAACGTGTTGAAAAACCATGAAAATGATAACGGAATAACGGAAATAAATAAACAAAATGCTCAATTTCGGACTGATTATTTAATATTTTTACTTACCTGGACGTTAGACAAATCATTGAAAAGTATTATATTGTAAATATACGTATTGTTAGTTTTCGAATCATCTCTGACTGCGGGTCGAGTGACGCGGTACCAGGTGTACCAACGTAACAGCGGTAGTCAAAGGAAAAGCTCAGAATGGCGCGAGGCGACATCTCACGGGCATTCTGGGAACCACCGCGCTATATTAGCAGCTGTAGCGGCAATGGCCGCCCCCAGCCTCTGACAATCGCGAAAATTACCACAAAAACGTGGAATCCAAGCGTCTCCTGCATCGTTGTCGAAAACAAAGATGTTTTGGGATGGTTCTGTTCAGAATCCCTCACAGAATCGGGCGACAGAGCTCGATTTTGCATGTTTGATGCGTGGGCTTTGATATAAATCGCAATAAATGGTACGCCAACACTTTTCGATCGAAAAAAATAAAAAAATTCCGATTTCATCCGATCAAACGTACCAATTCGAACTCATTACTCGTCAAACATCGGCTGCCGAAAGGACAAGTCGATTGATTACCCCGTTTAGGAGAAAATAGACAAATCGGTAACTGATTGGGTAACCCCCCCCCCCCCTAATATGATAGTAAGAAGGAACTTTGATTACCTTATTACAATTTGTGATAAGTGAAAAAACATGGTGTCAAAAACCACCATTATCACAATACACGATGAGCCAAGTGTCATCGTGTGCTGGTGAAGACGTTTAATAAAGCGAGCGGGTGTGACGACTCTCTTTATATACGTTTTTGACTTAGGCTCGTCTAATGTTGACACTATGACGATGACGTCAATGCCTACGATTGATGTCAATGGATATTTATGTTGAGGTAGAGTCTGAGACCACGTTTTTTCACGTCAACAAATGTGCTAGGACCTAAATACACCTAGGAACAACTTTTAGAACGCAACCTATGCATCATTTTCGAGTAAGGCAGGTGCAATTTTTTAGTATCTTCTTTCTTATTAAGACTATTCGGCTGTCAATTAATGCGCAACATCTCCGAGGTAATGCGTTTTGACCAGACTGATTCCCTATCAAGCACAACTGCATTACCCCAATCAAAAGTGTGGTTAAATTCTATTTGGTGTATGGAAACGACAGAATGTGCTTCTGAATTTTTCTTAAAACTGTCTTTATGCTCTTTTAATCTGGTCTCAAGTTCTCGTTTTGTTTCACCCACATACGACGCTGAACAATCATTGTATTGGATCTTATAGACTACATTGCATTTATCATGTTCATCAATCCGGTCTTTTCCTTTAGTAACTACAGATCTTAGGTTACTGTTTACAGTAAAAGCGGGTGTCAAGTCAAATTTCTTAAGTGAGCAACCTAATCTCTCTGAAAAACCATTGATGTATGGTATAGGTACTATCTTACGTTTCGTGGCGACATGACCTTTGGAAACCATGATAACTGAGGTATTTTCTTCTGGGTCAGTCACCGTGATCACAATATTAGTATTTTCAGTATGCATGTTGTTGAATTTCAAATATTTAACCCTTTCAGTTATTAACCTCTCTGAGAAGTCGTCAGGGTAGTTGTTATCACGTAGCAACGTTCTTACTAACTTCAGATTCTCAGCATGAAATTTAGAATGAGACATTTCATTTCATTTTAGATTTCAAACAGATAATCAAGTCCGCTTATCCGATAAACTGAATATGAGTTTCACACGCAAATTTAATGTTTTGACACACAGACCTGTTGTCAAGCAGATACACACACAAGACCTAACACCAGTCGTGACTAAGTCTAGAGAACGTTGGTTTGTGAATCTAACACAAACATCGATCCCTGAAGACGTTATTGAAACTGTATCATTGGGTCCGAAATTTTCTCCATCAACGAGCGTAGACCAGGAAACCATAATTAAAGTCATATAAAAATGTAGAGCATGCTATTAACGTACCGTCATTTCCTGATGATTATAAAAAAGAACTTGGGAGCAAATTAATAAATAACATAGAGCATTTCTCACGTAGGAACCGACACATTACCATTGAAGACCGGGTTGTCGCACAAAAACTGAACACTACGCGTAAATTTCTTAAAAGTAACAAAGACATATTTTTCACTAATGCCGACAAAGGTAAATGTCACGGTAGCGCTAGATAAAAACAGCTACACACTTAAATTAAAGACTCTTTTCGCGGATACCACAACCTACGGATTAGTTAACAAAAACCCACTAGCCTCATTACGTAAGACTGCGCAGAGAATCCTTGACACATGGAACTCTAATTGTTTTTTAGCTAAGCAATATCATAGGAACGAATTAACACAAACGAACACATGTCTTGCCAAAGGGTACGGTTTACCAAAAATACACAAAAAAGACACACCACTCAGACCCATCATCTCAGCTATTGGGAGTCCTACGTATGGGATTTCTAAGTTTCTGAGTAATTTACTAATCAAGAGTATACCTAAAGCTGATTCTTACATTAAGAATAGTTGGGATTTGATAGATAAACTCAGCAATATCCAGGTACCGGTAGATTGCATTTTAATCTCTTTAGACGTCACCTCCTTGTTCACCAATGTACCGGCAGAATTAGTTAAGACAGCTTTATCCATCATCTATAGCAATATTTGAACCAGGTCATTTAGACATGAATGAAGACTAATAGCAGAGATTATATTCAGAAGCTATGAGATCGGTACACTAATGTGATTTATTGCTACCGTCCTACTGGTAGAATTTGGTTTTTAGTAGGAAATGTCCTAATCAAATTTTAGTTTACAGTTGTGAGGAAGATAAAAATAGTTCGAATAATGATTTCAGAACTCGCTTCCGGCTCGCCTTTGGCTAGTTCTGAAATCATTATTCTCGCCGAAAAACACTTGGTTTACGGGCATGCCACATAATATACTGAAACAAAGTTTAGCTTTTGATTGCTAAACTGTGATGAATTGAAAGCTTTTTGAATATAATGGGGTTCTGAATTGAAATAAAGATTCAAGTCGTAAATGAATTATGTTGAAATACGTGAAAATTAAGTTTATTGGAAAATGCGTGAGTTTCGTTTTATGTCTGAAACAAGACTGTTTATAAAAATTGAAAGGTGTTTACAGAACAACTTATATCATTTGTTAAAATAGTCATTTAAAAGTGTACAGTGTGTGTTTGAGACTACTAGACCGTAATGCGTTGAATATACAGGGTTTCTCCCTTTGTAACAATACTATTGCTTGTTGGGCTGCTACGGTGAGAAACGGACTATCGCAACGCTTGAACGCCCGGCATATTTAACGCATCAAATCAGATCCCGCCAATCACCACACCAAAAAGTACTACCAACTTCATTGCATTAATTAGCTGTATTGAAATCGGCTCAATACTTACGAATCTTTGGTCTTCCTTCGTACTCACTTGCCTTTACCCTCGTACCCTCACTGTCTGAGAGTAAGCCTCCTGAACGGGGAATCACAAGTGCTGTTCTTCTTTCTCTTCGTTCCTTTGTTTGACACAAAGGAACTAACTGGACTATGACAAGCTAAAGAGAATATAACGAGCGAGTAAACAAACTACAAGGCATAAAGAAATAAGCTTGCCACTATGTAAATTAGAGGTGGGGAAAAAGAAGTACAGCTACACAGCTATTAAAATTTATAATATGTTTCCAAAAAATCTCAAATGCTTGGACATAAGTAAGAAAAGCAAAAAAGGAATTATAAAGGGATGGTTAATAAAATTAGAATATAGAAACTCTTGATCCAAACTGTATCAGGAGTTCAATGCAATATGCAGACACTGCACTCATTAATGTAATGTAATTCTAGTCACTATTTATATTTTGTATCACTCTAGTGTAAGTTTCTCCATTGTATTTTTCATATTTTATTCTTTTAACGCGTATTGATGAGCAAACTAGGCCTGCACACAGACTTCTACAGGTCTCGTAGAAATTTTATATAAATACCCTCTGATCTTCAACGTAAAATTTGTATCCTTACACCTGGTTAATAAATTATAAATTATAATCGGGTATGGGTAATTCATAGTTGAGAAAGAGAACTGTCATTTGCAACAGATTTTTTTTACACTTATTTCAAACGAATCTATAGATACTAATATTCTACTAACCATTGTCATATAAAATGTATAAACCATATATTTTATGTATTTTTATATAATTGTACGTATATATAATACAATATATATATATATATGTCGGCGCACGATAATTCGAACGTGGCTTTCTGGCTCTTTTGATATTTGTTTTAAATCAATAAATTAGTTTTAGTTTATACTATTGACTGTTTATAAGAAATTGGTTTATGTTTAGTCTCAGTATATTTGTTAGTGTTGAGATTAGAAGCTAGGCGCCCTTAGAGTTAATAAGTGGCGTAGAAAAGGGATGCAAGACAAGGGCATCCTTGTCGAACGTAGCCACAGCCCGGCGGTGATGACTTTTGAGGGGGCAGTTAGATTTTGAGCAGAGCGAAAGAAGGACCTGCCAAAGAGATCGAGCAAAGAGCATTTTGAATATTGATTGGAATCACGCCGTGGCGGTGGATTCGTTATTGTGTCTCTCTCTACGCGTTAGAATAGAATAGTTTATTTGTTTGGCTGTAGCCTGGGATAGTTAACATCATGAAACACGATTATTAGATTTGATTTCGTTATTACTTCTTGTGAACGATCAAACAGCCTGCAAGTAAAGCCATAGCCGACCATTAATACCGTTCGACTCTCCGACATATATATATATATATTAGGGTGGTCGTTAAAAATTAAATTTCATCAGACGCCCCCTGAAAAGTTTTCTTTTTGTCTAAAAACACGCGTGCAATTTTTTTTTTTTTTTTATGAAAAGAACACGTGCCGCAAGGCGATCATAGATTTCGTTTTTTAACCTGCAGTTTTTTGGAAATGTCTTACCTAATGTGCAGATTTGACGAAAAACCCATCGAAAAAAGATAAAAATTTGAAATTTTGAAATTTCGATGGGTTGTTCGTCAAATCTACACATCATGTAAGACATATCCAAAAAACTGCGGGTTGAAAAACAAAATCTATGATCGCCTTGCGGCACGTGTTCTTTTCATAAAAAAAAAAAAAAAAAATTGTACGCATGTTTTTAGACGAAAAGGAAACTTTTCAAGGGGCGTCTGATGAAATTTAATTTTTAACGACCACCCTAATATATATATATATATATATATATATATATATATAATGGATAGCTGTAATAATACAAGGAACTTATAATATAAAATCATAATATATGATATGCAGTACGCATAACTATTCACATGTTATTTTATATAAACGTGTTGAAAAACCATGAAAATGATAACGGAATAACGGAAATAAATAAACAAAATGCTCAATTTCGGACTGATTATTTAATATTTTTACTTACCTGGACGTTAGACAAATCATTGAAAAGTATTATATTGTAAATATACGTATTGTTAGTTTTCGAATCATCTCTGACTGCGGGTCGAGTGACGCGGTACCAGGTGTACCAACGTAACAGCGGTAGTCAAAGGAAAAGCTCAGAATGGCGCGAGGCGACATCTCACGGGCATTCTGGGAACCACCGCGCTATATTAGCAGCTGTAGCGGCAATGGCCGCCCCCAGCCTCTGACAATCGCGAAAATTACCACAAAAACGTGGAATCCAAGCGTCTCCTGCATCGTTGTCGAAAACAAAGATGTTTTGGGATGGTTCTGTTCAGAATCCCTCACAGAATCGGGCGACAGAGCTCGATTTTGCATGTTTGATGCGTGGGCTTTGATATAAATCGCAATAAATGGTACGCCAACACTTTTCGATCGAAAAAAATAAAAAAATTCCGATTTCATCCGATCAAACGTACCAATTCGAACTCATTACTCGTCAAACATCGGCTGCCGAAAGGACAAGTCGATTGATTACCCCGTTTAGGAGAAAATAGACAAATCGGTAACTGATTGGGTAACCCCCCCCCCCCCCCCCCCCCCCTAATATGATAGTAAGAAGGAACTTTGATTACCTTATTACAATTTGTGATAAGTGAAAAAACATGGTGTCAAAAACCACCATTATCACAATACACGATGAGCCAAGTGTCATCGTGTGCTGGTGAAGACGTTTAATAAAGCGAGCGGGTGTGACGACTCTCTTTATATACGTTTTTGACTTAGGCTCGTCTAATGTTGACACTATGACGATGACGTCAATGCCTACGATTGATGTCAATGGATGTTTATGTTGAGGTAGAGTCTGAGACCACGTTTTTTCACGTCAACAAATGTGCTAGGACCTAAATACACCTAGGAACAACTTTTAGAACGCAACCTATGCATCATTTTCGAGTAAGGCAGGTGCAATTTTTTAGTATCTTCTTTCTTATTAAGACTATTCGGCTGTCAATTAATGCGCAACATCTCCGAGGTAATGCGTTTTGACCAGACTGATTCCCTATCAAGCACAACTGCATTACCCCGATCAAAAGTGTGGTTAAATTCTATTTGGTGTATGGAAACGACAGAATGTGCTTCTGAATTTTTCTTAAACCTGTCTTTATGCTCTTTTAATCTGGTCTCAAGTTCTCGTTTTGTTTCACCCACATACGACGCTGAACAATCATTGTATTGGATCTTATAGACTACATTGCATTTATCATGTTCATCAATCCGGTCTTTTCCTTTAGTAACTACAGATCTTAGGTTACTGTTTACAGTAAAAGCGGGTGTCAAGTCAAATTTCTTAAGTGAGCAACCTAATCTCTCTGAAAAACCATTGATGTATGGTATAGGTACTATCTTACGTTTCGTGGCGACATGACCTTTGGAAACCATGATAACTGAGGTATTTTCTTCTGGGTCAGTCACCGTGATCACAATATTAGTATTTTCAGTATGCATGTTGTTGAATTTCAAATATTTAACCCTTTCAGTTATTAACCTCTCTGAGAAGTCGTCAGGGTAGTTGTTATCACGTAGCAACGTTCTTACTAACTTCAGATTCTCAGCATGAAATTTAGAATGAGACATTTCATTTCATTTTAGATTTCAAACAGATAATCAAGTCCGCTTATCCGATAAACTGAATATGAGTTTCACACGCAAATTTAATGTTTTGACACACAGACCTGTTGTCAAGCAGATACACACACAAGACCTAACACCAGTCGTGACTAAGTCTAGAGAACGTTGGTTTGTGAATCTAACACAAACATCGATCCCTGAAGACGTTATTGAAACTGTATCATTGGGTCCGAAATTTTCTCCATCAACGAGCGTAGACCAGGAAACCATAATTAAAGTCATATAAAAATGTAGAGCATGCTATTAACGTACCGTCATTTCCTGATGATTATAAAAAAGAACTTGGGAGCAAATTAATAAATAACATAGAGCATTTCTCACGTAGGAACCGACACATTACCATTGAAGACCGGGTTGTCGCACAAAAACTGAACACTACGCGTAAATTTCTTAAAAGTAACAAAGACATATTTTTCACTAATGCCGACAAAGGTAAATGTCACGGTAGCGCTAGATAAAAACAGCTACACACTTAAATTAAAGACTCTTTTCGCGGATACCACAACCTACGGATTAGTTAACAAAAACCCACTAGCCTCATTACGTAAGACTGCGCAGAGAATCCTTGACACATGGAACTCTAATTGTTTTTTAGCTAAGCAATATCATAGGAACGAATTAACACAAACGAACACATGTCTTGCCAAAGGGTACGGTTTACCAAAAATACACAAAAAAGACACACCACTCAGACCCATCATCTCAGCTATTGGGAGTCCTACGTATGGGATTTCTAAGTTTCTGAGTAATTTACTAATCAAGAGTATACCTAAAGCTGATTCTTACATTAAGAATAGTTGGGATTTGATAGATAAACTCAGCAATATCCAGGTACCGGTAGATTGCATTTTAATCTCTTTAGACGTCACCTCCTTGTTCACCAATGTACCGGCAGAGTTAGTTAAGACAGCTTTATCCATCATCTATAGCAATATTTGAACCAGGTCATTTAGACATGAATGAAGACTAATAGCAGAGATTATATTCAGAAGCTATGAGATCGGTACACTAATGTGATTTATTGCTACCGTCCTACTGGTAGAATTTGGTTTTTAGTAGGAAATGTCCTAATCAAATTTTAGTTTACAGTTGTGAGGAAGATAAAAATAGTTCGAATAATGATTTCAGAACTCGCTTCCGGCTCGCCTTTGGCTAGTTCTGAAATCATTATTCTCGCCGAAAAACACTTGGTTTACGGGCATGCCACATAATATACTGAAACAAAGTTTAGCTTTTGATTGCTAAACTGTGATGAATTGAAAGCTTTTTGAATATAATGGGGTTCTGAATTGAAATAAAGATTCAAGTCGTAAATGAATTATGTTGAAATACGTGAAAATTAAGTTTATTGGAAAATGCGTGAGTTTCGTTTTATGTCTGAAACAAGACTGTTTATAAAAATTGAAAGGTGTTTACAGAACAACTTATATCATTTGTTAAAATAGTCATTTAAAAGTGTACAGTGTGTGTTTGAGACTACTAGACCGTAATGCGTTGAATATACAGGGTTTCTCTCTTTGTAACACTACCCCCCCTTCAGAGAAAGAGTCGACCCGACTCGTAAAATAGAAAATGTCTAAAAATGAGAAAAGGTTCTAAAAGAAATCACTGGTCTAGCAGTCTTAATGTGAGTGTGAGCTCTGTTTTTGAGAAAGTTGGAGCTGTGGCTCAAAATTTTTTTAAAAACTTTCCGAAAACTATCTGACATTAGTCTCACTTACATTCTCGTATGATCTCAAGGGAAACCACAGAAAACCTTGAGAAGATAGTCAACTAAAACTTATCAAAATGAGCAATTTTAATATAAAAATGTTCGTTCTTCAAACTTGAAAAGTCGTCAATGAATCCAAACTTGAAGAGAAAAGGAGAATCTGGAAAACTAGAAGTCGCCTAGGGGTAAAACCGGTTCACGAATGATCAGAGGAAGTAGGAAACAGGAAAACGGGATACAGGAATCCAAAATCATGAACCGCTCCCAGGTGAATCCAAAAACGACAGCAAAACAGCACACCCTAGAGTGGAGGACAAATGTGAGTTTCATGGAAAAAGAAAAGATTGAAGTATTAACGAGCTGAAGGCCTGAATTAATAATCGAAAGTTTCTTTGAAGAAGAAATCAAGAAATGAATAAAACTGCATAAAAACTAACAAAATCTACAGCCAAATGAAAGAAAAATGATAAAATTGAAATGATCTTATCTGAAATAGGATAAGGAGCAGGATATATGGGTCCCAGATGTGGTAGACGTGTTCGCTATAAATCTCCAAATGTAAAAGATTTGTTTGATTCTGAAAAACTTGTAAGGAGTTAGTTACTTAAAACTAACAATCAAATTCAAAATTGCGTTCGGATCTCTCAGTCTTCAAAAATAAGAAATATCACAAATTACTATCTCGAAAATCGATAATCGATGTCAGCCATCTTTGAATCGATAGTAACTAGCGTCAGAATTAACCTGAACGACTAAAATTCATAACCTCGCAAAAGTGTCTAAATAAATCATCCAGTGAAAGTTTGGCATTAAGAATTAAAATAGGGGCAGGAAGAATTCTACTAATATACTCTCTACATGATTTCGGCCCCACCAAATCACTTGAAGTTAATTATTTGATGATGAAGGTTGAGGTTCCGAAGGTTTTCTCCAAGAATTTGATCGTTTTTCATTAGTATTCTCAGAAGGAGTTGATCTTTCGTTTAGTAATTGATAACAATACTGAGCTACGTGTCCCCTTTTGGTACAATAGAGACATTCAGGAATTGGTCTGGTGGTGCCGGAATCTCTGGAAAAGCGTTCGTCTTTATTTTTAACAGGATCGCGTTGCTGCCAGGGAGTAGTTTTCGGACGATTTTCGTTATTTTGATCATTAGTAGAAGTTATCTTTTCAGTCTCGACTCGCCTGACTCGACCTACTCCTAAATATTGTTTATTTATGGCTTCAATTTCAAGGCTCTTAATTACAGCTTCTCTCAGAGTCGAAGGTCCCACCAAACTGACAGCATGTTTCAATTCTCCGTCTCTAATGGCATTTATAAAATGTGAACAAGCTAAACGATCCCTAGTTGGATCGTCGCATCCTGGTAAAGCTACTCTGGACATCCTTTCGATGTCGTGTCCCAGTGTGGCGAGACTTTCGTCTCTGTTTTGTCGCCTGCTTCCTAATTGTGTTAAATGAAGCTTCTGCATATGTTCGCTTCCGAACCTAACTCTAATAGCTGAACTGAGTTTATCATAATCCCTCAGTTCATGGTTTGCGAGAGAAGTTAAAACAGTCAGAGCAGAATCTCTGAGGTTAGCCGCTAAATTTCCAGCTTTGGTGGCTGAGTTCCACCCATTCAACTCAGCTACTATCAAAAATTGACACTCATACTCGGCCCAAGAAGTGGTACCGTCGTATGTTGGGACTCGAATAACGCGAGAGAAGTTGTTGATAGGCTCAGCTCGGCTTTCTACCACTGGTCTATT
Source organism: Tenthredo mesomela (assembly GCA_943736025.1). NCBI lineage: Eukaryota > Metazoa > Arthropoda > Insecta > Hymenoptera > Tenthredinidae > Tenthredo > Tenthredo mesomela. The sequence goes on from OX031018.1 coordinate 22,978,137, forward strand.
TATTTGTTCGCGACTACTCCCGGCGCTAATCTCTTTTCGAACTATTCCACTGATTATTTCACAGAAACTATTTAAATCATTAGAAGGTGCAGGTACTATCGGAGTCGTTTGAGAAATCTCAGGCCTAACGAAAACAGAAGAAGTTCTTTCCTCAAAAACGTCTACAGACCTTGGTTCAGGATGAACCTGTTCCAGCTGGTCTATAACTAAGGACAGTCTGCGGGGAGTAGGGATGGGAGAGACTCGGTTTTCAGGGACTCGGGGGGCTAGGATTTCCAAACTGCGTTGGAATGCCTGGAGATGAGCGTCCCGATCTTCCTTCTGGGCTGCGCGTTGAGCGTCCCGATCTTCCTTCTGGTCTGCGCGTTGAGCGTCCCGATCTTCCTTCTGGGTTGCGCGTTGAGCGTCTAGGATTTGACGGAGCTGGTGTTCGGACCGTTCTACCTGTAACAGAGAAGCTTCCCGGTCTCTCTCCCGGTCTTCTCGTTGAGCTTGAAGTAACGCTTCTCGGTCCTCCCTTTGTGCTCGGAGGTGTTGCTCGGCCTGTTGTTGTTGGGCGAGTATTACCATCCGGAGCAGCGATTCCATCTGGGCCATGGGATCAGGATGGGACGTTGGGATGGAGGGTAGCTGGGATTCAGCTGGTGGGACTGGGGCTTCGTTAGAATGGCTTTGAGCAACACTGCGTGTATTACGACTCATTTTCCAATAAAATTGTTATATCCAATAAGATGTTATTTATTTTCCAAGATTTTATGTCAATTAAGATTGTCAGGAATTGAAAATTAAAGACTTGTAGCACTATTATCTCAATTCAGAAGATCCACACTTCTGACACCAGTGAAACAAAGTTTAGCTTTTGATTGCTAAACTGTGATGAATTGAAAGCTTTTTGAATATAATGGGGTTCTGAATTGAAATAAAGATTCAAGTCGTAAATGAATTATGTTGAAATACGTGAAAATTAAGTTTATTGGAAAATGCGTGAGTTTCGTTTTATGTCTGAAACAAGACTGTTTATAAAAATTGAAAGGTGTTTACAGAACAACTTATATCATTTGTTAAAATAGTCATTTAAAAGTGTACAGTGTGTGTTTGAGACTACTAGACCGTAATGCGTTGAATATACAGGGTTTCTCCCTTTGTAACAATACTATTGCTTGTTGGGCTGCTACGGTGAGAAACGGACTATCGCAACGCTTGAACGCCCGGCATATTTAACGCATCAAATCAGATCCCGCCAATCACCACACCAAAAAGTACTACCAACTTCATTGCATTAATTAGCTGTATTGAAATCGGCTCAATACTTACGAATCTTTGGTCTTCCTTCGTACTCACTTGCCTTTACCCTCGTACCCTCACTGTCTGAGAGTAAGCCTCCTGAACGGGGAATCACAAGTGCTGTTCTTCTTTCTCTTCGTTCCTTTGTTTGACACAAAGGAACTAACTGGACTATGACAAGCTAAAGAGAATATAACGAGCGAGTAAACAAACTACAAGGCATAAAGAAATAAGCTTGCCACTATGTAAATTAGAGGTGGGGAAAAAGAAGTACAGCTACACAGCTATTAAAATTTATAATATGTTTCCAAAAAATCTCAAATGCTTGGACATAAGTAAGAAAAGCAAAAAAGGAATTATAAAGGAATGGTTAATAAAATTAGAATATAGAAACTCTTGATCCAAACTGTATCAGGAGTTCAATGCAATATGCAGACACTGCACTCATTAATATAATGTAATTCTAGTCACTATTTATATTTTGTATCACTCTAGTGTAAGTTTCTCCATTGTATTTTTCATATTTCATTCTTTTAACGCGTATTGATGAGCAAACTAGGCCTGCACACAGACTTCTACAGGTCTCGTAGAAATTTTATATAAATACCCTCTGATCTTCAACGTAAAATTTGTATCCTTACACCTGGTTAATAAATTATAAATTATAATCGGGTATGGGTAATTCATAGTTGAGAAAGAGAACTGTCATTTGCAACAGATTTTTTTTACACTTATTTCAAACGAATCTATAGATACTAATATTCTACTAACCATTGTCATATAAAATGTATAAACCATATATTTTATGTATTTTTATATAATTGACGTATATATAATACAATATATATATATATATGTCGGCGCACGATAATTCGAACGTGGCTTTCTGGCTCTTTTGATATTTGTTTTAAATCAATAAATTAGTTTTAGTTTATACTATTGACTGTTTATAAGAAATTGGTTTATGTTTAGTCTCAGTATATTTGTTAGTGTTGAGATTAGAAGCTAGGCGCCCTTAGAGTTAATAAGTGGCGTAGAAAAGGGATGCAAGACAAGGGCATCCTTGTCGAACGTAGCCACAGCCCGGCGGTGATGACTTTTGAGGGGGCAGTTAGATTTTGAGCAGAGCGAAAGAAGGACCTGCCAAAGAGATCGAGCAAAGAGCATTTTGAATATTGATTGGAATCACGCCGTGGCGGTGGATTCGTTATTGTGTCTCTCTCTACGCGTTAGAATAGAATAGTTTATTTGTTTGGCTGTAGCCTGGGATAGTTAACATCATGAAACACGATTATTAGATTTGATTTCGTTATTACTTCTTGTGAACGATCAAACAGCCTGCAAGTAAAGCCATAGCCGACCATTAATACCGTTCGACTCTCCGACATATATATATATATATTAGGGTGGTCGTTAAAAATTAAATTTCATCAGACGCCCCCTGAAAAGTTTTCTTTTTGTCTAAAAACACGCGTGCAATTTTTTTTTTTTTTTTATGAAAAGAACACGTGCCGCAAGGCGATCATAGATTTCGTTTTTTAACCTGCAGTTTTTTGGAAATGTCTTACCTAATGTGCAGATTTGACGAAAAACCCATCGAAAAAAGATAAAAATTTGAAATTTTGAAATTTCGATGGGTTGTTCGTCAAATCTACACATCATGTAAGACATATCCAAAAAACTGCGGGTTGAAAAACAAAATCTATGATCGCCTTGCGGCACGTGTTCTTTTCATAAAAAAAAAAAAAAAAAATTGTACGCATGTTTTTAGACGAAAAGGAAACTTTTCAAGGGGCGTCTGATGAAATTTAATTTTTAACGACCACCCTAATATATATATATATATATATATATATATATATATATAATGGATAGCTGTAATAATACAAGGAACTTATAATATAAAATCATAATATATGATATGCAGTACGCATAACTATTCACATGTTATTTTATATAAACGTGTTGAAAAACCATGAAAATGATAACGGAATAACGGAAATAAATAAACAAAATGCTCAATTTCGGACTGATTATTTAATATTTTTACTTACCTGGACGTTAGACAAATCATTGAAAAGTATTATATTGTAAATATACGTATTGTTAGTTTTCGAATCATCTCTGACTGCGGGTCGAGTGACGCGGTACCAGGTGTACCAACGTAACAGCGGTAGTCAAAGGAAAAGCTCAGAATGGCGCGAGGCGACATCTCACGGGCATTCTGGGAACCACCGCGCTATATTAGCAGCTGTAGCGGCAATGGCCGCCCCCAGCCTCTGACAATCGCGAAAATTACCACAAAAACGTGGAATCCAAGCGTCTCCTGCATCGTTGTCGAAAACAAAGATGTTTTGGGATGGTTCTGTTCAGAATCCCTCACAGAATCGGGCGACAGAGCTCGATTTTGCATGTTTGATGCGTGGGCTTTGATATAAATCGCAATAAATGGTACGCCAACACTTTTCGATCGAAAAAAATAAAAAAATTCCGATTTCATCCGATCAAACGTACCAATTCGAACTCATTACTCGTCAAACATCGGCTGCCGAAAGGACAAGTCGATTGATTACCCCGTTTAGGAGAAAATAGACAAATCGGTAACTGATTGGGTAACCCCCCCCCCCCCCCCCCCCCCTAATATGATAGTAAGAAGGAACTTTGATTACCTTATTACAATTTGTGATAAGTGAAAAAACATGGTGTCAAAAACCACCATTATCACAATACACGATGAGCCAAGTGTCATCGTGTGCTGGTGAAGACGTTTAATAAAGCGAGCGGGTGTGACGACTCTCTTTATATACGTTTTTGACTTAGGCTCGTCTAATGTTGACACTATGACGATGACGTCAATGCCTACGATTGATGTCAATGGATGTTTATGTTGAGGTAGAGTCTGAGACCACGTTTTTTCACGTCAACAAATGTGCTAGGACCTAAATACACCTAGGAACAACTTTTAGAACGCAACCTATGCATCATTTTCGAGTAAGGCAGGTGCAATTTTTTAGTATCTTCTTTCTTATTAAGACTATTCGGCTGTCAATTAATGCGCAACATCTCCGAGGTAATGCGTTTTGACCAGACTGATTCCCTATCAAGCACAACTGCATTACCCCAATCAAAAGTGTGGTTAAATTCTATTTGGTGTATGGAAACGACAGAATGTGCTTCTGAATTTTTCTTAAAACTGTCTTTATGCTCTTTTAATCTGGTCTCAAGTTCTCGTTTTGTTTCACCCACATACGACGCTGAACAATCATTGTATTGGATCTTATAGACTACATTGCATTTATCATGTTCATCAATCCGGTCTTTTCCTTTAGTAACTACAGATCTTAGGTTACTGTTTACAGTAAAAGCGGGTGTCAAGTCAAATTTCTTAAGTGAGCAACCTAATCTCTCTGAAAAACCATTGATGTATGGTATAGGTACTATCTTACGTTTCGTGGCGACATGACCTTTGGAAACCATGATAACTGAGGTATTTTCTTCTGGGTCAGTCACCGTGATCACAATATTAGTATTTTCAGTATGCATGTTGTTGAATTTCAAATATTTAACCCTTTCAGTTATTAACCTCTCTGAGAAGTCGTCAGGGTAGTTGTTATCACGTAGCAACGTTCTTACTAACTTCAGATTCTCAGCATGAAATTTAGAATGAGACATTTCATTTCATTTTAGATTTCAAACAGATAATCAAGTCCGCTTATCCGATAAACTGAATATGAGTTTCACACGCAAATTTAATGTTTTGACACACAGACCTGTTGTCAAGCAGATACACACACAAGACCTAACACCAGTCGTGACTAAGTCTAGAGAACGTTGGTTTGTGAATCTAACACAAACATCGATCCCTGAAGACGTTATTGAAACTGTATCATTGGGTCCGAAATTTTCTCCATCAACGAGCGTAGACCAGGAAACCATAATTAAAGTCATATAAAAATGTAGAGCATGCTATTAACGTACCGTCATTTCCTGATGATTATAAAAAAGAACTTGGGAGCAAATTAATAAATAACATAGAGCATTTCTCACGTAGGAACCGACACATTACCATTGAAGACCGGGTTGTCGCACAAAAACTGAACACTACGCGTAAATTTCTTAAAAGTAACAAAGACATATTTTTCACTAATGCCGACAAAGGTAAATGTCACGGTAGCGCTAGATAAAAACAGCTACACACTTAAATTAAAGACTCTTTTCGCGGATACCACAACCTACGGATTAGTTAACAAAAACCCACTAGCCTCATTACGTAAGACTGCGCAGAGAATCCTTGACACATGGAACTCTAATTGTTTTTTAGCTAAGCAATATCATAGGAACGAATTAACACAAACGAACACATGTCTTGCCAAAGGGTACGGTTTACCAAAAATACACAAAAAAGACACACCACTCAGACCCATCATCTCAGCTATTGGGAGTCCTACGTATGGGATTTCTAAGTTTCTGAGTAATTTACTAATCAAGAGTATACCTAAAGCTGATTCTTACATTAAGAATAGTTGGGATTTGATAGATAAACTCAGCAATATCCAGGTACCGGTAGATTGCATTTTAATCTCTTTAGACGTCACCTCCTTGTTCACCAATGTACCGGCAGAGTTAGTTAAGACAGCTTTATCCATCATCTATAGCAATATTTGAACCAGGTCATTTAGACATGAATGAAGACTAATAGCAGAGATTATATTCAGAAGCTATGAGATCGGTACACTAATGTGATTTATTGCTACCGTCCTACTGGTAGAATTTGGTTTTTAGTAGGAAATGTCCTAATCAAATTTTAGTTTACAGTTGTGAGGAAGATAAAAATAGTTCGAATAATGATTTCAGAACTCGCTTCCGGCTCGCCTTTGGCTAGTTCTGAAATCATTATTCTCGCCGAAAAACACTTGGTTTACGGGCATGCCACATAATATACTGAAACAAAGTTTAGCTTTTGATTGCTAAACTGTGATGAATTGAAAGCTTTTTGAATATAATGGGGTTCTGAATTGAAATAAAGATTCAAGTCGTAAATGAATTATGTTGAAATACGTGAAAATTAAGTTTATTGGAAAATGCGTGAGTTTCGTTTTATGTCTGAAACAAGACTGTTTATAAAAATTGAAAGGTGTTTACAGAACAACTTATATCATTTGTTAAAATAGTCATTTAAAAGTGTACAGTGTGTGTTTGAGACTACTAGACCGTAATGCGTTGAATATACAGGGTTTCTCCCTTTGTAACACTACCCCCCCTTCAGAGAAAGAGTCGACCCGACTCGTAAAATAGAAAATGTCTAAAAATGAGAAAAGGTTCTAAAAGAAATCACTGGTCTAGCAGTCTTAATGTGAGTGTGAGCTCTGTTTTTGAGAAAGTTGGAGCTGTGGCTCAAAATTTTTTTAAAAACTTTCCGAAAACTATCTGACATTAGTCTCACTTACATTCTCGTATGATCTCAAGGGAAACCACAGAAAACCTTGAGAAGATAGTCAACTAAAACTTATCAAAATGAGCAATTTTAATATAAAAATGTTCGTTCTTCAAACTTGAAAAGTCGTCAATGAATCCAAACTTGAAGAGAAAAGGAGAATCTGGAAAACTAGAAGTCGCCTAGGGGTAAAACCGGTTCACGAATGATCAGAGGAAGTAGGAAACAGGAAAACGGGATACAGGAATCCAAAATCATGAACCGCTCCCAGGTGAATCCAAAAACGACAGCAAAACAGCACACCCTAGAGTGGAGGACAAATGTGAGTTTCATGGAAAAAGAAAAGATTGAAGTATTAACGAGCTGAAGGCCTGAATTAATAATCGAAAGTTTCTTTGAAGAAGAAATCAAGAAATGAATAAAACTGCATAAAAACTAACAAAATCTACAGCCAAATGAAAGAAAAATGATAAAATTGAAATGATCTTATCTGAAATAGGATAAGGAGCAGGATATATGGGTCCCAGATGTGGTAGACGTGTTCGCTATAAATCTCCAAATGTAAAAGATTTGTTTGATTCTGAAAAACTTGTAAGGAGTTAGTTACTTAAAACTAACAATCAAATTCAAAATTGCGTTCGGATCTCTCAGTCTTCAAAAATAAGAAATATCACAAATTACTATCTCGAAAATCGATAATCGATGTCAGCCATCTTTGAATCGATAGTAACTAGCGTCAGAATTAACCTGAACGACTAAAATTCATAACCTCGCAAAAGTGTCTAAATAAATCATCCAGTGAAAGTTTGGCATTAAGAATTAAAATAGGGGCAGGAAGAATTCTACTAATATACTCTCTACATGATTTCGGCCCCACCAAATCACTTGAAGTTAATTATTTGATGATGAAGGTTGAGGTTCCGAAGGTTTTCTCCAAGAATTTGATCGTTTTTCATTAGTATTCTCAGAAGGAGTTGATCTTTCGTTTAGTAATTGATAACAATACTGAGCTACGTGTCGCCTTTTGGTACAATAGAGACATTCAGGAATTGGTCTGGTGGTGCCGGAATCTCTGGAAAAGCGTTCGTCTTTATTTTTAACAGGATCGCGTTGCTGCCAGGGAGTAGTTTTCGGACGATTTTCGTTATTTTGATCATTAGTAGAAGTTATCTTTTCAGTCTCGACTCGCCTGACTCGACCTACTCCTAAATATTGTTTATTTATGGCTTCAATTTCAAGGCTCTTAATTACAGCTTCTCTCAGAGTCGAAGGTCCCACCAAACTGACAGCATGTTTCAATTCTCCGTCTCTAATGGCATTTATAAAATGTGAACAAGCTAAACGATCCCTAGTTGGATCGTCGCATCCTGGTAAAGCTACTCTGGACATCCTTTCGATGTCGTGTCCCAGTGTGGCGAGACTTTCGTCTCTGTTTTGTCGCCTGCTTCCTAATTGTGTTAAATGAAGCTTCTGCATATGTTCGCTTCCGAACCTAACTCTAATAGCTGAACTGAGTTTATCATAATCCCTCAGTTCATGGTTTGCGAGAGAAGTTAAAACAGTCAGAGCAGAATCTCTGAGGTTAGCCGCTAAATTTCCAGCTTTGGTGGCTGAGTTCCACCCATTCAACTCAGCTACTATCAAAAATTGACACTCATACTCGGCCCAAGAAGTGGTACCGTCGTATGTTGGGACTCGAATAACGCGAGAGAAGTTGTTGATAGGCTCAGCTCGGCTTTCTACCACTGGTCTATTTATTTGTTCGCGACTACTCCCGGCGCTAATCTCTTTTCGAACTATTCCACTGATTATTTCACAGAAACTATTTAAATCATTAGAAGGTGCAGGTACTATCGGAGTCGTTTGAGAAATCTCAGGCCTAACGAAAACAGAAGAAGTTCTTTCCTCAAAAACGTCTACAGACCTTGGTTCAGGATGAACCTGTTCCAGCTGGTCTATAACTAAGGACAGTCTGCGGGGAGTAGGGATGGGAGAGACTCGGTTTTCAGGGACTCGGGGGGCTAGGATTTCCAAACTGCGTTGGAATGCCTGGAGATGAGCGTCCCGATCTTCCTTCTGGGCTGCGCGTTGAGCGTCCCGATCTTCCTTCTGGTCTGCGCGTTGAGCGTCCCGATCTTCCTTCTGGGTTGCGCGTTGAGCGTCTAGGATTTGACGGAGCTGGTGTTCGGACCGTTCTACCTGTAACAGAGAAGCTTCCCGGTCTCTCTCCCGGTCTTCTCGTTGAGCTTGAAGTAACGCTTCTCGGTCCTCCCTTTGTGCTCGGAGGTGTTGCTCGGCCTGTTGTTGTTGGGCGAGTATTACCATCCGGAGCAGCGATTCCATCTGGGCCATGGGATCAGGATGGGACGTTGGGATGGAGGGTAGCTGGGATTCAGCTGGTGGGACTGGGGCTTCGTTAGAATGGCTTTGAGCAACACTGCGTGTATTACGACTCATTTTCCAATAAAATTGTTATATCCAATAAGATGTTATTTATTTTCCAAGATTTTATGTCAATTAAGATTGTCAGGAATTGAAAATTAAAGACTTGTAGCACTATTATCTCAATTCAGAAGATCCACACTTCTGACACCAGTGAAACAAAGTTTAGCTTTTGATTGCTAAACTGTGATGAATTGAAAGCTTTTTGAATATAATGGGGTTCTGAATTGAAATAAAGATTCAAGTCGTAAATGAATTATGTTGAAATACGTGAAAATTAAGTTTATTGGAAAATGCGTGAGTTTCGTTTTATGTCTGAAACAAGACTGTTTATAAAAATTGAAAGGTGTTTACAGAACAACTTATATCATTTGTTAAAATAGTCATTTAAAAGTGTACAGTGTGTGTTTGAGACTACTAGACCGTAATGCGTTGAATATACAGGGTTTCTCCCTTTGTAACAATACTATTGCTTGTTGGGCTGCTACGGTGAGAAACGGACTATCGCAACGCTTGAACGCCCGGCATATTTAACGCATCAAATCAGATCCCGCCAATCACCACACCAAAAAGTACTACCAACTTCATTGCATTAATTAGCTGTATTGAAATCGGCTCAATACTTACGAATCTTTGGTCTTCCTTCGTACTCACTTGCCTTTACCCTCGTACCCTCACTGTCTGAGAGTAAGCCTCCTGAACGGGGAATCACAAGTGCTGTTCTTCTTTCTCTTCGTTCCTTTGTTTGACACAAGTGCTGTTGACGAAAGGAATTGACGATAGAATATAACAAGGAGGGCGTTCGTGACGCGTCGCCACAACATTTCGGAAACGAAATAAGGTCTGTTCGTTGTTACGGAAGCATTTCATTGGTTAATATATATTATATTTTGAAAGCCACCAATCAGACGTTGTTTCCGAAATTTCCGTTTGCGAAAAGTACCCAATACGCTCCTTGCGTATCAGTTCGCCGACCGTAGCGCTGCCTCGCGGATCTGTGGCGAATTACATAAATACGATACTATAGCAACTCACTGAACTCTATAATATACTGGAACGCGCGCGATGGGAGTGGGGGCCGGTGAGAAAGAGATAGTTGTGGTCGGAGTGTGTTCGCTCGTGTGTGACGCATATCTACTGCTTGAGCCACAAACATCGACAGGGAACGAAACACACCAGTTTCTTCTCTAACGGTCAATGTTTTCATGCGAGATAGTTCCTGTACATTAGACAAGTGCGTCCGACTCCAACCACAACTATCTCTCTCTCACCGCGGGTCGCTACACGAATCAGAGGCCCGCGCGCGTTCCAGTATGTTATAGAGTTTAGTGTAGGAAACACACCGGATGGAGCAACAACTCGATTCCAGTTCGTTTCCGTTTTCCGCGCCCCGTTAATCCAACTCGACAAGGGAGTAGGGACTTTTCAAGATGGGATAAGCCGTTGAGTAGAGATGAAGAAACAAAAAAATTTAAAAAAAAAAAAAAAAGAAGACGAAACAATCATCGCCACTCGCACTCTTTTGGAATCTAAAATCGTTTTCACGGTAAGGTATATCCAAACCTAAGATGTATTTTAGTTGTCAGCTTACCACAGTTTTAGTGTGTGAGCTGGAAAAAAAATATGAACGTCGATGCACGGGTAGTCGAAACCTATTAAGCTTGAGACTGTCATATTTTTTCCGAATTTCAATTAAAACGCACGTGCAGTTAACATCGATATTTTAGCGTTAGTTAACGCCGGTCGTTAACGTGCAGTTAACGACCTTTTGTTTGTTAAAACATTCGATTTTGTTTGTTAAAAGGTCGTTAACTACACGTTAGCGACCGGCGTTAACTAATGCCAAAAGATCGAGAATCGCTGCCCAGCTCTAGTTTCGTAAAAGTGTTGAAAGTGTGGACAACCTAGATAGACATGGTAGCCACTAGTCAGGGAAGACGTGAAAATCCTGGAAATGTCAGGAAATCTTGTTGACTCTTTTTACTTGCCCCCATGACATAGGTATTAACGCATATGGATTGATAACATACATACGCACAAATAAGCATGTATGTGTATGTACAATCTCTTCTGTAGATATTTGTCTAACGCTTTTTTACGTGGCTGTAAATCATGGTTGATGGGGTGGGTTTTAAAGGGCATTATTTTTCATTCACAAATTTATTCACTTTTGCAGATGTCATCGGAAGAGCAAGTGGAACTTGTCATTGAAAAGCGGTTGCAGAGTCTAGAAGATTTAAAAAAACTTCTTACGTGTCTACCAAAATCAGGAACAGCAACAATTCACAATATACCATAGAAAACTGATATCACGATGTAATGTCAAACGAAAAATGAACGTAGAGCTAATAGTACAAGTAACGATCATTATTTTACATTAGGATTGCCGAGAAATCGCGATGAAGTTGCGATTTTGCGGTTAGAATGATGAAAAGTATTATGAAATACGATATGTTTGTAAGTTCGGACACCAGCGACAAACCGAATAAGAAGGATTCCGAAACAGCAGGTATAGTTTCTTGCATGAGCTGTCCTTGCTTATATGATCGCTAATGATTAACGGCTTACGTGATATACAGCGTGATTCCCAAGTCGCGGAAAAGATTTCACATTCAGATTCCTTGTCGAAATCTAAGAATAAAGTTCCGTATCAAAAACTTCGAGGGAGCGGTCGTTCCTGAGTTATGGAAGGTTTAGTCCACCCAATAAGACGGCCGTAAAGTGACGTGCTCAGTCTCGTAGCAATTCTGTAAAAGTGATAGTGCCCGCGTCGTATGAACTTTGCCTGAAATTTCGATTTCTTATTCCGTAATGTTTAGTATTTACGTCGTCCGGTCGGTCATTCTCGTGCCCTACGTCGTTCGCCCCGTAGTTGACGTTGTCCAGGTGGTCAAGAAAGTCCTGGAGGACGGAAATCAACAACCCAATGACAACGATAGCGGAAACTATGAAGCGGATGACTTGAGTAACGTCAGTCATCAGTTTGACTACCTAGACAGCGTGAACTACGGGGCGAAAGTCCTGGAGGACGGAAATCAAGAAGTTGTTGTTGTTGTCGTCGTCGTCGTCGTCGTCGTCGTCGTCGTTGTCGTCGTTGTCGTCGTCGTCGTCGTTGTCGTTGTCGTTGTCGTTGTCGTCGTCGTTGTCGTCGTCGTCGTCGTTGTCGTTGTCGTTGTCGTTGTCGTTGTCGTTGTCGTTGTCGTTGTCGTTGTCGTTGTCGTTGTCGTTGTCGTTGTCGTTGTCGTTGTCGTTGTTGTTGTTGTTGTTGTTGTTGTTGTTTATTGAATGATTATTGAATGTTGGTTCGACATTGCCTGGCCTAGAACTGTCCTGCTCCATAAGTTGTCCCTTCCTTTCTGATGTTCAAAGCTTCAAGCTGCGCCTTTGTCAATTTGACAGCTTGCCGAAGCTTTTTTCGTCGTGCTTCATTCTGCCACTTGCTTTTTCTTTTCCGTTGAGTGTCCCGCTCTTTCAAAATCTTGGTACTGATTTTCATCACCTGTTCGTCCCTGTTCACATGAGCCTGTCGAACAGCGTCGCAAGCCTTGGCAAGCACCTTTTCTTCTAGCGACTCACCTTCGTCTGCCAATTGCTTTGAATGTGCGAAGTATGTCTGGGATGCCATCACGCTCATGCCCATTGTTGCTCCAAACTTTTGCATTTGAGCATATCCCCCTCCAGATTCTGAGAAAACTTCCACCATTTTTCTATTGCCATCGAACGGTTGTCGCTTGGTGTTGTCTGTTGTTCGCGGACTCTTAAAACTTTGTGCGGAAAGAAAGCCACAGTCTTCTCATTTGACGCACAGCCATGCTGCGAATCCTCTTCGTTCTCTCATCTGCCCAGCGAAGCTCTTCTGTCCACATTCAGCTCATGCTAAATTTTTAAAAAGCTCCTGTCAGGTACTGGAATGCACAAATAAATAATTTTTACAAGCATCGCCTGGCTCCGACGACTGTGATGAAACAAAAGTTTCAATTTTTCTTTTGCTAGTAGATGATGTACTAGGTCCTAGAGGGTTACTTATCTTTTTCGGTCCTGATTGTATTCCGGATGGGCCAGGCTCCGGTTCTTCACGCAATTGTTGATGACCAACTTGTTTTCCACAGGGAAAGTCTTTTGATTGGAATTTATTTCCAATATTTTTTTTTACCCTGCTTGTTTTTAGACGTTGGGCGTTTTCTAGACTCGCGCCACCGTGAGGTAATCGAATCCATTTTTGTCGTTGAGATTTTTTTGTTTCGCAATGAGTGAAAATCACAAAATTGCAGAGTAGTAGTTGACACTTGCTGTCAACAAGATGCCAGATTGTAGTAAACTAACCACTAAATGCAGGAAAGCGCGGGAACAATTGGTAACTGGACGCAAGGTACTGTTTTACTAGTTCAAATTTCGAATACCAGATGGCGAACGCTTCTTCGCCATAAAGATACATGAATGACCCGATTTGAGTAGTACTGGTTTTGACCACGAGGTGGCTACGCTTCAGATACAGTTACCAATAGTCGATCATGCCCTGTGCTACAGGTGGTTCGATCCCGAACTACACGGAGTTGTGACGTCACTAATTTCAAATTAGCGTCAAATTTACCGAGTTTTTCAAACTTTGACCTTGTATATTGCTAATCTCCCATTCAATAGTATTTTGATGGAATTCTAGAATTCTAGAGGAAAATAATCACGAAAGAAATGCAAAAAAAAAAAATTTTATCGATTTTATTTATAAAATTCGCTGCCAATCAACCAAAAAAAATCGGAAGGCCTTGAAAGTTTCTCACAAGGTGGGGACAAGCCCCGGGAGTAATTTTCCGGCAAAAACAGAAAATCGATTTTTTGAGCGATTTCGGGCGAAATCTCACCAGGGTCTTCCCTTAAGAGCACTTCCTCAGATTCGTAAATAATTACAAAATATATCAAAATTACCAATTGGTTGTGGTACGGGCGATCGTCGGTCGCGAATCGGGTTTAAAACGTCCGCTTGCCGGATAGCATCCATGTCTTGTTCTACACGGCCAAATGATATACATAATGATTAAAACTACGAAGTGCAACATATTGGTGAAGACTATACGTTAGTAATCACTAGGGCCAGGAATTTAGTTTTCTTAAAAGAGAGAGACAAAAGATGGGAGGAGCTAAAACTTTTGATTGGTTGAATTTTGATAGATTTGTATTTGTTTATTTGAATCGAGTGAAGCGAGCAATGAAGCAAAAATAAGTTTTATCAATCCAAAACGAATATACTATTCACATAACTATATATATACAGTGAATATTCGTATCTGCAATGTAGAGAAAAAAAATTCTACGATATAAAAAATAATTCTCTATAAGGCAGTACTAAAATGTAGTTTCCCTAAGTCTAGTCTAGGCAAAGTTACGCATAAGTCTCAAGTGATATTAAATTATTTCGTGGTATTTTTGACATCGTTTGAATCGTTTATAATGTAACTTACTGCACCGATATCTCAGCTGAGGGCTGGAGATACGGTGCTAGTCCGCGTGAGTGTCTTTGTCACGGGTGTGATTTGGAGCTCCTCTCGTGGAAAAAGTGAAAAACCACAAAATACCCTATTACAGACTCAAATCAGATATCAACCGATTTGAGCTATTTATCTACTGAGCGAGGATCTGCTTCGCTAACCGAGCTCGTGCGACAGACGCGGGTTGTGTTAGCTGTGTGTGAGAATCACAGACATGGGTATTCCCCAGTGTTGTAACCCAGCAAAAACTCAACCGTAGCTGCCTTAGCACAGAGCTGGGTGTCGCTAGGCGTACCAAGCTGTACAACTAGACTCGGGATTGGGTTTTACACCCGCACCGTAGCTGTCGTTTGCAAATTGAAAATAAAGAAAGAAACCTGAAATATTTAGAGATTGTTAATTTAAGGGAAATAGGAAATTGAAAGAAATAGATGTAGTTTTAACAATAGATAGTGTTTAATGAAATCAAATCGTTAATAGGTCAGTCGTAGAAAACGATACAAAAGAATAAACATGAAATAATATATCGTGCGTAGAATTAGAATATGAATAAATTGTAAAGAATAGAATAGAATATGACAGTTTATATTAAAGAAATAATACAGTAGGATAAGATTAGAGTTAACTAGAGTTCATAATCAATGTTTCCATTTAGTTGGTTTTGTTTAAGCCGGTATTTTAATAATTTATTTTATCCGAAGATTTCCAATCCTCGAAGGAATTTAAATTGCGTCGTTAATTTAATTAAGACGACTTTGAAGTTGCGGTCTAATTTTATTTATTTAGAAAATTAGTAAAAACTTTGTAGATGGTGAAATGTGAATTTAAATTTTTTATTAGACTCATATTTTTCAATATCGAAAATCGCGATTTTAATCACTTCAATTTTTATGAGTATCGAAACGCGATTTAAGAGCAAGTACAGGTCACGCACTATTTTGGCTACGTGCCTAATTTGAATAATCAATATGATGTGACTCGACGGGCGCTTTGCCACACAATCGGTACCTGAGGCCTCCACGTACCCCCTTTTATACCGATAATTAGCGGGCACCGCGAAATCGCGGGATGCACGGAATCGCGGTTTTGCACGGAATCGCGGGTTGCGCGGAATCGCGGGTGGTGCGGAATCGCAGATTGCGCAACATCACGCAACACACTGTACTCTGCGGTGCGCGTCGCGGGATACGCGATGGACACTTGTCCGGCTGCTCCGGCAGGAGCCAGAACAGCCGGAACGTTACAATAAATATAAGGCAACAGTGTTCTTGCTGGTCATCTTGCTGACCGTCTTGCTGGTCATCTTGCTGGTCATCTTTCTAACCAATGACCAGCAAGAACACTGTTGCCTTATATTTATAAACGATTCAAACGATGTCAAAAATACCACGAAATAATTTAATATCACTTGAGACTTATGCGTAACTTTGCCTAGACTAGACTTAGGGAAAATACATTTTAGTACTGCCTTATAGAGAATTATTTTTATATCGTAGAATTTTTTTTCTCTACATTGCAGATACGAATATTCACTGTATATATATAGTTATGTGAATAGTATATTCGTTTTGGATTGTTAAAACTTATTTTTGCTTCATTGCTCGCTTCACTCGATTCAAATAAACAAATACAAATCTATCAAAATTCAACCAATCAAAAGTTTTAGCTCCTCCCATCTTTTGTCTCTCTCTTTTAAGAAAACTAAATTCCTGGCCCTAGTAATCACAAAATTAAATATAATTACCAATCGGTTCTGGTGGTGGCGATTGTCGGTCGTGAATTGGCTCCAGAGCATCCACATCCCTGGATAGCATCCATGTCAAGTTCTACACAGCCAGGTGATATACATAATGGTTAAAACTAAGATGGGCAAAGTAGTCTGATTGGATAGTACCTCACAGATCCATTCTCAAAATATACATGCGAGTACATCTAATATTCAATAGATTTACCAATCTCTTCTGGTTCTGGTGGTGATGTTCGTAGATGACGATTGTCCATCGGGACAATATTCACCGCATTCACTTGACGAAGTTCTTCGTCTGCAGGGCAAAAATCACCTGATAATAATTAAAATTTGAAAATGGGCACTTGAAAAAAAAATCAGTGACTTGGTTTCAGGGGTGAAGACCCCCTTAACCTCTTCCCGGCCGAATTTTTTGGTTCCGTAAAAAAAAAAATGTTTCAGGAAATTTTTTAAAAAAATAACATAACAACGTACGCGCGCTAAAGGTTACTTTAACTTTTGTTCCATATATGGAACAGTGGCCGGGAAGAGGTTAATAGAACAAGACCGATATCCGTTTAATGACATATAAACGAGTTATATCTTAGACTCTTAATTATTATCAATTGCATCCGGAAACTGTTCTTCAGCCACCTCATCCCCAGAACCATCCGATGTGCTGATGTCACATCTGTCGTTCTCATTGTCGGGACCATCTGATTTTTTAAAGGATTATTACCGAGTTCATAAACAAGTATTACGTTACATGAATATATCCTTGAGGTGAGATTATTTCCTCTATATTACCATTCGCTGGTTCCAGTGGTGCTACCTCAGCATTGTCGATGAGCCAATGAGGATGATCATTGGCAAAAAGGTCTCGATCATAATTGGGATCATCCTCTGTCAAAAAATACAATCAATCGATGGTACAATGGAAACTGTCGTGAGCGTACACAAAACCTTGTCACTCGAACGCTGCGATTAAACCCGAATCTACCGGAAAAGTCGGATATTATCATTCTGAGATTACAAAAATAAGAAAATGTTACCCAATCGTAGAGGCAGCGGAGCTTCTGCCAGCCCAAATTCTTCGCCTTTTCTTCCGTTTGATTCTCTGGCGATAAGATACGATACATCGCCTTTTAGAGATGCTGCCTTTTCCACGAACTCGTCAACAGTGATATACTGCATGTGTAGTTCTCTCCATGCTAAACAAATTTGAAATGACACATTGGAAATTCATAATACGATCATGTATTTTCGAATATGTACTTAAATTCGGGCGCGAAAAGTTGGAACCGAATATTTAATACACTCATACATATGCGCTCCTATTCCCAGTACGAAATAAGCACGCTTTCTCGTGATTCTGCAATTAGGAGTCCCAAATCAACCCCCCTAGTTCAACTATTCTAATTATGTTCACATTGATGTCAACACTCGAGCGTGTGTCACTCAGTATTACATCCTTCGGTAACGTTCGCCAAACCAAACATGTTTTATATATATATATATATATATGTATTTTTTATTTTTGTTTTTTGCAGCACCGTAAAAATTAATCGCAGGGAATATCGTGCAACACTACATGTGTAAAACATTTACAGAGATTCCCTAAATTTTTGCCAAGTAGGTACGTGGTGTCGAATTTCATTAACCCTTTGCTTCACCTAAGCACGCTACTCCATTCAATACTCCATTCAAACCGAGACGATTCGCGACTTACGTGAAGCAATGGGTTAAAATAGTACTAAAGCTAACCTTTTACGAGCTGCTTCTGTTTGTAGATGGTGGCATATCGTGCATGTCGACCAATCGGGCAGTTATTTCGCAAGCGTTGAACGTCTGCCTTAGCGTTGGATTGCAACTTCAGCAGCTTGCCTTTTTTAAGAAAATACAAGTGATTGAATATAATGCTCCATAAACCAGAATGTGGCTGCTAGCAGTAGCGTCGTCTTCGTATCATATATATACTTACATACGAAATCCCAAGGCGCAGGGTGAACTTGCAGCTTATGTGCTAATCTGCTGTTGTACGACTCCAACATATTATTCGTACGTCGGCTCAGTCCAAATACACTATACCCGTGTGGCGTTACGGTTCGTAGCCAATACCTATTATAATATTCGAGGAATCTGCTGAACCTCCTACGGATGTTAGCAGGTAGCTCATTTTTTAGTAGCAGGTATTGACCCTGGATCAAATTCGCCGGTAAATAAGCTAGGGCGACAATTTTCCTAAAAAATGTCTTGGCCGTCGCATCATCCCTTAGCGCGTTCTGCAATCCAAATGCCTTTGCTTTCTGGTAAAGCGCCTATGGAGGGTCATTGGTTTAAAAATTATTAATAATTAATAATTGGTTTAATAATCGTTTATTCGAATGAAATCAAATTTTCTCCATAGGGGTTTTGCACTAGCAAGGGGTCTATAACTGCGGGTCATGCATCTTTCCCAAACTTTCAGAGGTATTGTCTTATACCTAAATATGAAGTGTATCTGCTGTATAACGCTCCGGAATGGACGTTTCTTCTCCCGATTGAAAAATGTATATAGTCAACGAGTGGAGATTGTCAGACCTCAGTCATGGAATTGAACAAGACTATTTTAAGTGATTCCTTACGTCAAAACTTGAAGTCCAGCCCACTTCGTTTATCCCTATCGACTTTCTGCTACCTTCTTGAGCACTAGTTACCGTAACGTCGAGCAATTGATGAATCTTTGACAATTCCACCGATTCCTTGAATTGATAAGTCATTACAATTTCGTATACTATCGTTCAGATGAATGTGAGCATGCTGAAAAATCTCGTTGTATCGCTTAATCACCCATTAATTGCTCAAAATATATTATTCAATATGGGACACGGTGGTGCAATAAATGGAATTGCATGCCAGTGATAAGAAATCTATTGAAAGCACTCGCAGAGACTTGAATATAATCTTGATATTCATTTCTGTTCATTGTATTATGCAGTTCACTTCATTCCGATCAAATTTTATACCTTCGACGATGCTGCACACTGTACGATGAAATAGTCTTCCGGAGACCATAATTTTAGCTTCAGAAGGCTCTTATGTTCCAAAAGATCACCAAAGTCAAGAGCTTCAAACTCACATCACTTACTTGAATTGATTTGAAATTTGGAGAACAGTTATTGATTTCTGTCTGATATTGTGATTTTAGATATCAAGCGACAAAAAATAACAATAAAAAGAAAGAAAACGCTTTCTCGAAATTAGAGCTTCTCTATAAGTTTTGCTCTGTGGCTGCTTCAACGATATCATTTCGACTGAGTTCTGTGAGTTTAAAGCTCTTCAGTCAACTTTTGAAACAACAGAGAATCTTGTGGAGCTGAAATTAAGGTCTCCGGAGGAATGTTTCATCGCAAAGTGTCCAGAATCATCGAAGGTATCAAAGCTGACCAGAATGAATTAGGTTACATAGTACGATGAACAGTATAAAATATTAAGATTTCATCGAGGTCTCTTTAGGTGCTTTAACATTATTTTTCATCACTTGCATACAATTCTATCGTTTCTATACCGCGTCCCGCATTGAATAATGTATTTTGAGCATTTCATACATGTTACTCGAAATTAGATTCTTCGGCATACTCACATCGATCTGATCGATAGGATGTGATATTTTAATGATCACTTGCATTAATTCGAGGTATTATTCCAATTGTCGAAGATTCATCATTTTCTCGACGATACTATAACGTTCGGCTCAAGAAAAGAGCTGCCGAAGACAAGAATGAGACAAGCGAAGCGGACCTCAATTTTCGGCCTGAAGAATCTTTCTGAGTAATCCCATCCAAATCCATAACCTGGACCTTTGATAATCTCTTCGACTTAACATGTTGGTAAATTGCGAAAGGACTGGCCCATCCAGAGAGTTATGTAGCAGGTGCTTCATATTTAGGTACAAGCCAATACCGCTGAAAGTTTGGGCAAGATCCATGATCTAGAGTAATGGTAGACTCTTTGTAGGTACAGTAATGTTCATCGATGGTGTCCTAGTGGCTCACTATTTTTCGTAGCCTTATTTCAGATAGAATTTCCCTTCTACAAATATTTTATTTGCTCATGACCAGTGGAGCAGCCGATCGGAAGTAGCAGAGTAACCACAACCTGCTTCACTTCGCGGCTGTCATATTCCCAATAACCTCAAAGTGTTGATTAAATACTTTTAGGTTATTTAACGAATAAATAAATAGTTCAAATTTTTTAGGTTACCCCTAATCAAATAATATTATTATAAGAATATCATATTAATGTTATAAAATTATATTATATTATCTTCATCCCTATTAGAGGACGACGATGATGGGGTTAACCTTTGAAATTTGAATTATGTATTCATTCATTAAATAACCTAGAAGTTTTCAGTAAATTTTCATGCCCAATACATAACCACAAGATTTACAGTTGCATGAATGTTATTATTATAGGTTAGCAAATTACAGAATTCAAAGCGCCCAGAGTGATCTTTAGACGATGAATATAATTTGGTGTAAAGGACGACGATGATACAAATAGAATTGGGAATTAGGAATTGCTGCGAGCAGTCTTGGCACTCATCGAACCCCCTCGACTGGCTCCGTAGCCATTTGAGATTGAAGATTCTTACTGACATAGTGCTGCGAGCAGTCTTGACACTCATCAAACCCCCTCGACCTGCTCCATATCTATTCAAATTTGAAGATTTTAGGCACTACCCCGTTTCTGGACGGAACATGGAATAGATTGACATGAGTAAATCACAAACCAAACTAGGCTACCTGTTGTTATTATAGTCTGTAACGACGCAATGGTTATTCAAGCTATTTCGGACCCAGACAGCACGGGATATCCCATGGATGTCCAAATAACGTCCATTACACGTCCCAATGTCCATGGACTTGAAACGGATATCCATAGGACATACGGTAACGGACGTTCAACGGATATCCAATACGGGATATCCTATGGATGTCCATTCAATGTCCGAATTGGGATGGTCCGTCAAAAAGACATCCCATGGACAGTCGATTCGGGACATACAGTGGATATCCAGCATTGGATATCCATTGGACATACGGTAACGGACGTTCAACGGATATCCAATACGGGATATCCTATGGATGTCCATTCAATGTCCGAACTGGGATGGTCCGTAAAAAACACATCCCATGGACAGTCGATTCGGGACATACAGTGGATATCCAGCATTGGATATCCATTGGACATACGGTAACGGACGTTCAACGGATATCCAATACGGGATATCCTATGGATGTCCATTTAATGTCCGAACTGGGATGGTCCGAAAAAAGACATCTCATGGACATTCAGTAGAAACATGTATTTTCGATGGACGTTTAATGAAGGTTGTATAGGTATGAAGGTTGTATGACATGCAATACCGTGGATAATAAAAAATGCAGTCTCCAAAAATTGCGGAACATCTAAAGGGCGTTCATTTTTAAAAAACCGAGTCTTTATCAGAAAATGTAGTCGGAGAAACCATAACATTATATACATTAGGGTGATCCTTGAAAAGGCAATTTTTCAGTTCCAAAATAATCAAAAATAATTTGAGAGAAATTTTCGTCTTTTGGCTCGATTAAAGACGGTGCTTGTGAGCACAAATTCATTTTTCGTTCTAAATTTGGGCAGAAATTAGTGTTTAATATTGACATTGAAAAGTTGCTGTGTAAAATGAAAGCCACCTTCGCCATTTGAACCGTACTCGCGGTATTCCGAAAAAAACGAAACAAAATGTATTATTATTAAAATATTATTCCTATTATTTTATCATTAATAAGTAGAATAGCTTAATGTTGAGTCTCATTCCAGTTTGAATTCAGTTTCCTAAGTGTGGGGGAAAAAAAAAAATAATAGAAAATAAAGACTCTGATGAAATGATAAAACTTGAAACAATAATTACTAGATTGGATTGAAAATAGAAAAACGTACAGCAATTGGAAAAGAGCAATGTGTACTGCAAATTAGGTGACTAGAGAGTGTGTGGTTCAACAACCGAAGCTAAAAATTAAAATGTGACTCGGGACCACATGCTCAAACGAGCGTTAGGTCATTAAAGAAAGAAGAAAATATGACTCGAGTGTAAGTTTCGTTCTTGTTTTCTGAATTAAATGGATTATAAGTCAACGAACTAGCTCGTAATTTGAAATTATTCGTCGTCTGCCCCGTGGACAGTTTTAAAGATTTTGCGCCAAAAAGTTTAGACAGGAATCATAGAGTCGAACTTTATTGCTTTCTAAGTACCCGACCAACTTTCTGAAATACCTATACCACATGTCCGTTCTTACAGAACCGTAGGGTTCTTTACAATTTCGCCCTGTAGAAAGCAAGCAAGTGCGGTGGAAAACTGAGCCCCCGTTGGTGGGTGAGAGTTATTTTTCCAGTGCCTGCAAATATCCGCACGTGTGTCATCTTACAGACCGACGCGACTGCTCATACTAGATATACTAGAGTTCGAAGCGAACTATGTAGGATTTATATCCATTTCATGAAATTTTGATTACAGATAATTTTCTTTGTTTTCAATATTTATCTATAGGTATAAGCGCACAGTAAAAGGCGTATGTAATGCGGAGAAAAAAAATAATGACTGAACATTAAAATCTCTGAACCGGCTCACATCGATCACGAAATTCTAAAAAAAATATAATTGCAAAGGATCAGTGCATATCATGGCATACCCATACCGAAGAATGCAGGCACGGGTAACTTTTCGAGTCAAATAGCTTATTACTTTTCGACTGGTCAGCCGAAACTTAAAATACCACATGGCCACCCCTCAGGTCTTTTCAGGGCTATAACAGGGTCCGGAAGAAACTATACATATACTGTTAGTCTCTCACAGCCCCTTGTGTTCACGTACGCTTTTTGTTGGTAATCCGTTATTTTGAATTTTTTTACATTTATTTGTAAACGGCAATTGTGGTTGGAAATGGTTCATGTACAGTGAATTTGTCGTTGAAAGTAGTTGATGTACGGTGAATGTGAATACGGCAGAACAAGTAAGTAAAATATTGAATTATCGGCTTAATTTACTTTACAGTTATAAATGGTGATTTGTCGTATATTCGCTAAAATTTTAACAAGTAATTTAGAGTGCACATATACCTGGAACCTAGGCCCAACCCTCAGATTGTAATATAACTAGTCCTGTTGAATAAAATAAAATTCAAAAGGAAACAGCAATAACCGTTGAGCCTCATACCGGGAAAGGTTCACTCACACTCCCACCAAATTTTTGCCCCTAGCCATCTACACAACCCAGACGTTTCGTTGTCGGGTCAGTCATGCAGAATTGTGCATTTCAGTAAACACATCGTCAGTCGCCTCGTGCGAACACAGTACTAATTTTTAAATTATTTTGTTAATGTTTCCATATTTCAATCAAGTTCAACTCAGGTTTCTATTAATTTCACTGAGAAAGTATACACAGTTGTAAATCATAATTCTGCGATCAATTATCTAGTATATATACAGATTTAAAGTGTGTTTATAGTATATATTAGGGTGGTCGTTGAAAAACAAAAATTCCACGCCGCCCCATCAAACTGTTATATATATGATTATAAATCCAACCAGACGATAATTATTACTTATTGGTGTTTGTGTACCGCAGGTAACAGAAGTATCAAAATTCGCTGGTAACTGCCCGAGTAACTGTACGTATGATTTCGTCAAAAGCGCTCTACATCTCCTTATGGATAACGAACTGGCGTCCTAGTATAGCTGGCATGGTGCAAAGAAGACGAATGTATTCGGAAAGCTGAGACTTGCTGATCTGTTGATACGTAAGTTTTGAACATATGCATTTGTACCTCACACGAATCGGAGAATTTGTTCTATGCTGTGTTAGAGCGGAAATTATTATCCAATTGAAGCATTGTCTACGAGTTCGTTTAGTCATGAGAATTTGTGTATTTCATTGATGAACCATTGCAATAATGACTAAAAGCAAGCCAATGCATTTGTCAATGATAGGTGTTATTAGGATATGTTGAAAATGCTTGATTTTTATTACAGGAGCAGATACGTCCAACTCCGAATATACGAATGAAGAGTGTGAAGAAGCAATTAAAAAATGGCTCAGAAGAACTAAGGGGAGGAGTGATGTGGACAAAAAAAAGCAAAATCCCGCCGGCAATCTCCAAGCGGGGAACCATCCACAACCTTGATTGACTTTTGTATCGATTTTAGGGAAAAAAAACCCACTTTAAGACGAAAAACGTAGTTTTTTTTAAATAGGATCTAGGCTAATTTCGATTTATTTTTTACAAACATTGGCTGAAATTTTGAGAGCACACTTCATTTGTTATTTTGTATACTAGAAAGTTGATGACAGCAGTGAATTGTTGAAAAAAAATTAAGGGTATATGAAAAGCGTGTTATACACCTCGAATTTTCGGCTGCCCGTTTCCTAGCTAAAACACATGCGATCGATGTGAAATTGATATCAGTGACTGACACTGAGATCAATTTCACATCAATCGGATGTGTTTTAGCTACCAATTATATTAATAATGGGGTAATACCGGTCCGTATGGTAGGACTATATCGCCTATGAGCTGCTTTTATTCGTATTCATATACCTAGAGTATGTGTATTATTCAAGTAATAATATTCTTCGCTTATTCCATTTGAAGAAATTCCGTATATTTGTAAATATTGAGGGCAACAGCTGTGATAAACTGATAATGATATTATGAGTAATTACTTTCATTTGTGAATGTTAAAATAGTAGGAACCTGGACATGAAACGAGAAGTTTTTGTTTTCAATATGAAAGATTTCGTGTGTTTGTAAATATTTTGGTCATCATCTATGTATAATGTATATAATTACTTTCATTTGCGAATTTTATAATAGTAAGGAACCTATAGACATTAAAAGAGAATATTATGTTTACAATATGACGGATTCTGTGTATTTGTAAATATTTTGGGCATCATCTATGTATATAATAATGACCTGATAATAAAAATTCAGTAATTATGCAATTAACATTCTTCGCCTCTAAATTCACTTTTGAAGAAAACCCTCTACGTCCTCTATAATATACATAATATATTAATAATTACGATCAGATAATTGAGCCGAATTATTGATCTGTGGACATTCCATGGACATTCAATGGACATCCATTGAGGACATCCACTGGACGTTCGCTACAGTTCCGACCGGACGTCCCATGGATATACTGTACATGCGTCCTTTGGACATCCCGAGGACGTCCAAAGTATGTTCGAGGGGTGGTCCCATGGATGTCCAACGGATATCCACTGGATATCCGGCAAAGAAATTTCATGGACGTCCACTGGACATCCAACTTTGTGTCAAACGGACGTCCATCGGACGTCCGATGGATATCCGGCGGACTTCGGCGGACATCCATCGGACATCCGCAATGTCCAGCGTGGATGTCCATAGGACGTCCGTGTGCTGTCTGGGGAGCACGTATATTCTCTTCTTACAAAGTTTTGTTCACACAGCCTCAGCAGAACACAATATTCGATTCAAGATTGAAGATTCTTACTAACATAGTGCCACTAGCAGTCTTGGCACTCATCGAACCCCCTCAACTTGCTTCGCAGCCATTCGAGATTGACTCATTGAACGTATCATCGTCCTTTACACCAAATTATATTCATCGTCTAAAGATCACTCTGGGCGCTTTGAATTCTGTAATTTGCTAACCTATAATAATAACATTCATGCAACTGTAAATCTTGTGGTTATGTATTGGGCATGAAAATTTACTGAAAACTTCTAGGTTATTTAATGAATGAATACATAATTCAAATTTCAAAGGTTAACCCCATCATCGTCGTCCTCTAATAGGGATGAAGATAATATAATATAATTTTATAACATTAATATGATATTCTTATAATAATATTATTTGATTAGGGGTAACCTAAAAAATTTGAACTATTTATTTATTCGTTAAATAACCTAAAAGTATTTAATCAACACTTTGAGGTTATTGGGAATATGACAGCCGCGAAGTGAAGCAGACTGTGGTTACTCTGCTACTTCCGATCGGCTGCTCCACTGGTCATGAGCAAATAAAATATTTGTAGAAGGGAAATTCTATCTGAAATAAGGCTACGAAAAATAGTGAGCCACTAGGACACCATCGATGAACATTACTGTACCTGAAAATGCTAAGAAAACGGCCAAAATGTCATTTTTAGATATATACCCCGGTTTGTAGTTTTAGGGTTAAAAATGTAATTAGTGACTCGCAACACTGGTCGGCGACAATGTATGGCTCTGTGAGAGTGAGAGCCGTGAGATATCCACTCGAGAGCAAGAGAGATACGCGCCGCTTTATGTTTCAGTTTTATCCATAGGATCTAAACGAGACGGTTGAAAACGCTAAATGATGAATCAAATGATTCAGATGATTTTTTTGTCGAAACGCTAAGATTTGTTTTCGTGGAGGGGTAATTTTTAAACATATTTTTCCACACTTTCCATATCAGCCTATGTATAAGAACGAACTTTGAATGCTTTTTTGTCAGAAATAGAACGGTCAAAGGCCGAAATATTTTAACAGGAGACGTATAATGCGTCAATCAACATATAGCTAATATACCCTGCTTAAAATGACCGATAGGAAACGATAGAACCGGACAGATTTCCGGATAGGATTCCGTATAGACGTTCCATCTGTTTCTATCCGTATTTCATCGGTCACGAAAGTCCTGTCCGGATCCTATACGTTTGTGTCCGTAATTCGTCGGAACGAACATCCGTAGGCTCGGCTATCTATCTGGCTTCATTCGGAAAGTATCCGTCACCCGAATCGGTTTTGGGACTGTGTACGTTTCTATTCGGTTTGGATCCGGCAATTCTAAGTTGGAATCAGGTCTCTGTCCGTACCTATCCGGTTTCGATCCCGCAATTCATAACGTGATTATTCACATCAGATTTTCCAAGTTGGGTTCGGGGCTTCTGTCCGTACCTATCCGGTTTCGATCCCGCAATTCATAACGTGATTATTCACATCAAATTTTCCAAGTTGGATTCGGGGCTTCTATCCGTAGCTATCCGGTTTGGATCCGGCAATTCACAACGTGATTATCAATACAGCTAATATTCCAAGTTGGAATTAGGGCTCTATCCGATTTCGTGCCGTATCAATTGATAATCACGTTATGATTTGCGGGACCGAAACCGGATAGATACGGACAAAGATTTTCAAAGTTGGAATCGGGGCTCTGTCTGTACCTATCCGGTTTCCATGTAATGTACATTACTTCAATATTTTCTAGTAAGGCGGTGACCACCGCTTTCGATATTCTCGCGAGTACCACTTATAGGAGTTGGTGAGTATATATAGAGGCGGAAAATATCATCTATATACTTGAGAAGAAAAAAAAAAGAAAAAAAAAAAGAAAAACAAAAGAAAAAAAAAAAAAGAAAAGAAAAAACGAAAAAAAAAAGAAAAAAAAAGCTTCAATTTTTTAAAATGGATCCGGATAGAACCATACAGGAAAAATGCCTAGGGCAGGGTTACTTTCCGGATATAACCATATAGGAAGCCTATCTAGACATTCGCGGAAATGGCAGAATAAGCCCACATAGCACCAGATAGGGACACGACCAGGATCCCGGACGAATTCCGCACAAGCCCGGGGGTCTGCCGGACCCAAATTACGTATAGAACCGGACACACTGCCGATCCGGTTTCTATCCGGTTTCTATCCGGCTTTTTAAGCAGGGTAAGTTTTCTCAATTTCTTAAGAAAAGTCGATTCGCACGACAACTACCTTGAGCTTCGACAAATATGATTCCTTACTAGATAGCCTTCGAGAAGAACCTAGCGGGCCAATTTCCTCAATAGCACAAACATATATAAATGGTGAACATATTGGTTTTATCTTACATAATTCCTGTAGCCGAAGTTCCACGTTTTTTTATACATTCTACCGTCTTTTATCCTCGCCGACCTGGGTAAGCGTCTTTGTGGTCGTTGAGGCATATTCAACCACTTGATAAAATAACCTAACAATAAGAAATAAACACAAAAATGGCTCGCGTCGAGTCCGATTTCTTAAGTCTAATTAATGAATAAGTATATTAAATAAGAACAACACCCTTCACGCACAGATTGTTTGTTACTGAATAACTACCCGAAACGATTACTAGAACAGTAAAGATTTAGTATTTAGATTTAGTAATTAAGGAAAACTGAAATGTTGATATAAATCAAGTCACAGTGGCTCACTTTGAGTCCAAGTCTTCGAGTTTAATTAATGAAGAAGTATCGGATAAGAACGACACCCTTCGCGCACTTTGTCAATAAGTAACCACCTTAAATGATCAAGAATAAAACATTGATAATAAGTATATCGAAACAACCATTACGAGAAACTAGAACTGAAAAACTGATCTACCTATTCAACCGTAGCGCATTGCACAATGACTATGGCAAGACTGGTAAAGCACGTTATTGCTTTGGATTTTGAAAACTATGGCTGTACGAACTGAATATTAGCGCGCGAGTGACTTGTCAAGGCGTGGGGTAGGTGTTTTGCGGGGAAGGTAAATGATGCGGGGTAGCGAGAGTTTCAAGACGAATAGAGAGAGAGAGTTTTGCCGCAGAAAGAATCACCCATATATTTGTCGAAATTTAGATATCTCCGTCAATATTAACGCTATGAGGCTATTTTTTTTTTTTTTTTTGCAGTTTGTACAGAAAATTTCGTGTTTTTAAGTGAAATACCATACTGTTGTTGAATCACTTTTCAATTAGCCGTTGTCAAAATGATGTTACTTCAATTATTAGGATACCCAAAGAGACGAATGACGATTTTTGAGGACAAATCACAGAATGACTTTAGAGTTATTTATTAACAGGCGGAAAAACTTCTGTCGCGAGACTCAACGAGTCTATATACCCGAGAGGCAACTACCCTGACCCTATACTGCAAATTAGTATCTTCGTTTTCTTCCACCTCACAACATACACGAATTGAAACTAATTTAATCTAGGATGTGGGCATGAAAAGCTTTTATTTGAGCCCTAAATCGAGCAAATCGGTGTCCGGAGTGCTGAGATATAATTAACCACAGATTCTGATGCCCAGTTACCTCGTACAATTTTTCTCTTTAGTGTTCTTCAGACTAAGATATTGTTCTTCAGACCAAGATTCATTCACATTCACACTAAAACCATTCCCATAAAATCATATAGAAGAGAAAATCTACACAAAAATTGTATAGAGTGGCGTTAGTTCGACAGTCACAACGTAGTCAGCGCTCGTATCGCAGACAGAAGCCGTGTGCAACACTAGCAGACGCGTGTTGTCATTTCATGTTTTTAAATCCAAATAAAGGAAATAAAATAAAGTACAGGCAATGATTAATATAAAATTTGAAAGTACAAAAACTAGTGAATACCCACTAAAAGCCACGCGAAGTACATTAATGTGATAGTCACCAACAAAAATGTTTCGATAGGTTAATCTTAGATCCTATGATCTTGAGCTTTTGAGGTTATGCGAATCGACTAACGTGTAAAATTCATGGTGATAAACAAAATAACAACTGTGAACGGATAATTAGATGAGGTTTACGTTGCATGACCCAAGACTGTCACATGACTATTACCTCTAAATTATATTCACTTATACATTGTAGATTTGGCTGATTTTCATTTATGAATGCAATTATCGGAGGAAACGGTGTTGTGAGGATTATTCGATTTTTTTCTATCAGTCACCACCTGAGGAAGTCTGACAAAAATGTTGAAGTTGAAAAATATCATGATAGCATGATTTGATATGAAGAACGGCAAGGAGCCAGACGAAGAAAGCCGAGTTCAAGCGTTGGATCGCAACATATTCCACTTTAAGCTCTATGTTCGGCTCATCTCTAAAGGCTCGTCTGCTCAGACCCAAATTGTTGTTAGTCAACGTTATGCATTGGATTCCGACAAGTTCTATATTCTATCTCGGTATCCTCTAGTCCAAACAAGACTTTAAGTCGACGTTGTGTGTTGGACTCCGATAGGCTTTAATCTACACTCCACGTCAACGTAGTGCTTTGACCTTCGGTAGCGGTTCGCCGTATGAGAAGAGAGGATGATCAGACAGTGTTGCCAACTTAGTGACTTTGTCACCAGATCTGGCGTTTTCGGGAACCCGTATGGTGACAAATTTTTCATTTTCAGACGCGTCTGAAATCTGGTGTTTTCCGTGTTTTGAGCTTGTCTCTAGTGACATTTCTAGTGACTCAGCATGGTTAGTGACTTTGTGTTCGTAAATTCCACCCAAATCATGGGTCCGCGTTGGCGATTGGTTCATTCTTCCTCCCTTCGTCACGATTGGTTACCAAGTCACTTACTGCTGTTTCAAATACGAATTACAGATACACGAACACATCCCGTGTGTTTGCCACGGGGAGTCCCGTCAGTTCACAGACGAAAGTAGTCAATCTGATAATCTCATGTGATAATATAAATACATATTTTGATCAGTATACTTTGTGTGATTAACAATGGGCAAGCCACAGTACGAACAAAAATTCAGACGAGAGTGGTTAAATTTTCCTGACTTCAAATCGTGGTTAGAACCCGTACCTAGTGATTCCACAAAAGCTTACTGCAAGTATTGTAAAAGTGAATTCACTGCCCGTTTGAGTGATTCAAAAAAACATGCTACCAGAGATAAACACAAGGCTGCCGCCAAATCATTTTCAAGTTCACGACAGAAAAGGATAGATTTTAAAGAAGTGCCCCGAGGGCCCGATAAGAAGAAAATCGCCGAAGGAAGATTAGCACTCTTCTGTGCAGTTCACGGTAATATGAACAGCAGTGATCATCTGGGAGAGTTATGTACGTTACTGTTCCCCGAAAGTAGTGCAGCACATGTCCGAATACATAGGACAAAATGTACTCAAATAATAACTAATATATTTGATTCACACTTTCGTCAGAAATTACGAAAAGATATCGGGGAAAAGAAGTTCAGTCTTATACTAGATGAATCTACAGATATTTCCGTCACAAAATTATTAGGAGTTGTCATAAGATACCACAGCGGGGAGACTGGAAAGTTTGTTTCAACATTTCTAGAACTAGTTGAGCTTACTTCAGGTACAGCAGAAGGTATTGTAGATGGCATTGAAAAAGTCATGAATGTCTTTGATCTGGATTTAAAAAATCTGGTTGGCATCGGGACCGATAATGCGTCAGTTATGACAGGAGTCAATAACGGTGTATTTGCTTTGCTTAAAAGGAAATATAACTTACCACACTTGGTATTAATTCGATGCGTCTGCCATTCTCTACAATTGGCAGTATCTCATGCCACAGAAGAAACCTTACCGCGAAATTTAGATTTCCTCATCAGAGAAACCTACAATTGGTTCAGCTACTCTGCTATCAGACAGTCAGCTTATAAAGAATTATTCAGCCTGATCAACGATGGAGCTTCGCCACTCAAAATTCTACAGTTGAGTAACACACGCTGGATTTCGATGGAACCTGCCATAAACCGAATATTGAGTCAGTGGTTAGAATTAAAAACTCATTTTGAGATTTCTCGTAGGAAAGATAATTGTTACACAGCTGAAATCTTGTATAACAATTATATCGACAATAGAAACAAAGTGTACCTGATTTATCTGCAACAAATTCTGGGAGAAGTTCAACGCACGAATAAAGCATTCGAGTCAGAGTCAGTAGATGCGACAAAGTTACTGGGAGATCTGAGTAATTTAATAAAATCGATGGCATCGAAGATACTTATACCGACCACCAACATGAATGTCTTCACGATTAAAATAGAAGATCATCTGGATCCCAATCCATATTTAGGATATGCTTTCAAAAATGCTATTGAACAACTGGGCATAAATCCACAAGATCAACAAGTGTTGAGAGACCGCTGCGTCCAATTCACTATCAAGCTTTGCAAGGAACTTCAACAACGACTTCCTTCTAATTTCACACTACTGGAATCAATGAATCTACTTAGCGTCAAAGAATGTCTCAAAATCAAGAAACACAAGCTTCCCATCACAGATTTGGCAAAAGAATTCACACCAGACCATCTGACAGTGTCAGCGATTGAGAATCAATGGTACAATTTGTCCAACATATTTTGGACAAATACAACATCTACAGAAGAATTTTGGACTGAGGTGTCATCGTATGTGGACGCATGTGGAGAAAACCCATTCGGTGAACTGGCGCAGCTTGCTGTGGGATTATTATCATTACCCTACTCAAATGCAGAAGTAGAGCGGGTCTTTAGTCAGATGAATGTAGTGAAGACCAAGCTACGTAATAGACTCAAGCTAAGGACACTCAATTCCTTATTGAGTATCAGGTATGGTCTGCGCAGGATCACAAAATGTTGCAACTCCTATCTAATTCCTGAGGATGTTCTGCAAATGATAGGGACTGTGAAAGTCTTCGGAGATGCAGCTGTAAAACCTTCAAATTCAACTGTTACTTCGACAAATGAAATAGAATCGGACCTCATCGAACTGGAAGAATATGAAGAATTTTTGTGCCTTTAAACATTGTGCCCAAAAATGAAAATATACTATTCAGTGTCTAAATAACTCGAGTGATATTTTGTACCTATAATTCATAAGAACACTATGATATTTATATTCCGTCTATATTTCAATTGAATCCTTAAAAACTCTGTTAAAGTTCTAAATAACAAATCACTAAAAATCTTTATTTTCTAATACATCAATGAATGACTATGATCTCCTTACCATAAGTTTCCTTAGACTTAATTATTTCAATATTTCATTGAAAATATCATTTAATCTTTCAAACTCTTCAAAACATTACATAAAAGTCAATAACTATTATCAAATCTGGTGAATTCGAATCTGGTGACTTTTGGGTTCAAAAGGTGTCTTTTTGGAAGTCTGTCTGGTGACCTTTAGTAATTCAGAGTTGGCAACACTGTGATCAGAGTGAACGCTGAATTTGCAAAATATTGGGATAGTGTGATTTGATACTGTTGAATTGTAAGTAGACATTTTTATAGTACCACTTTTGTTAAGGAGGAATTTTTGTTGGTGAATTTCTTTGGGGATGGTGAACACATTAATGTACTTGGTGAAAGGTTTTTGCACCGAAGGAGCTTTTTGGTTTTTTTTTACTAATCATCAGTCATCACCTTTGGTGATAGAAGAAAAGTGTTGGTTCAGTTCGAAAAACGACTTATCCTAATTTTGAGGGGTTTTCATGTCATTGGGCCTCTACAATGCACAAAACAGGTTTTTAGGAAGATGACTGTCAGTCTGACCGACAAACTCACCTAGAGATGTGAAAAAACGCTCGATGAAAATTTAAAATTCACGGGGATGTACATATGGGCAAGTCCACCAATTATCAACGAATGTTTGGGCCCTAAAAAATCGATTTGCTTCAATTTTTTTCCTCGCAAACTGTGAACCAAGATTGGCATTCACCAAGTTTTAGCCTAATAGGACGTACCGTTCACGAGGAATACGATATTTAATTTTTAGGACAAAATTTTTATGCGCATTTTTAACGTATTTCTATCGTCTCAAAACAAATTTGGAAAAATACGTTTTCTTTGTGAAAAACTCTCAGCTTTTTGAATCCATTTTTTATTTTATGTCAACTTCGCTAAAACCCCCTCAAAAACACGTGTTTTTGGCAAAAAACAGCGATTTCTCCAAGTGCTCAGTGTTTTGTCATTCTTTTGAATTTTTATTCTGAGAGCTGAGATTTTTTAAGCAAGGAACCCAAATTTTCAGAGTGGGACGGCTACGGGGTCGCGCGTGAGCTACGATTAATTAATAAAGAGCGGTAAATAAAATTCTCTTTTGAGAGCTGGGGCCGTACATACAAAAAATATATCAAACCCTTTTTGTAGAAAATTTAAATAACTTCATATTAGTGCTCTACCATTTTTATCGTAGCATTGATGTATTCGGAGATATTTGGGATAAGCTGATTTTCTGCACCTTTAGCCGCCATTTATAAAGGACGCCGGCGACCAATCGGTGGGGACCTTTGATATGTTGTTTTAGACGTCGAATCAAAGTTGTATACCAAAATCCAGCTTAGTGGGATTTATTCCGAAGTGAAAACCTAAAGTGACTGGGCTATATAGAGATTTGATCTTGTGTTCGTTTCAAAGCTCTTGAAATATAGGTATATTTCACCTTATATTTTTTCAATTTCGGTATAGCAACAATGACTATTTGTTATAAACAATTATATTATTGAAAGGCGATTTTCAACAGAAGAATAGCCTTTTCAAATTTAGAAAAAAATGTGAGCGTGTTCCTTGGAAAATTTCGTAGAAGATGAATGAGTTTCAAAATGCAACTCGGATGAACATAGTCCTTTCAAACGGCGATTGATTAAGCAAAGGCGTAGATCTACGTAAGAGGCGCGCCAGCAGCGTCGCGCGGCGCCGATGCGTGCCGCGTTTGGTTAACCAATCGCTGTTCAAAAATACTTTCCATTTGAGTTCCATTCTAAAACTGACTCATCTCTTATGAAATTATCTAAGGAACACGCTCGGATTTTTTTCGGAATTTCATAAGTATGTTCTCACTTTGAAAATTGCATTTCGATAGTATAATTGTTTATAACAAATAGGCATTGTTGCTATAACGAAATTAAAAAAATATAATATGAAAGTACGTTTCAAGAGATTTGGAACGAGCACAAGATCAAATCTCTAGGCTGAATAAAAGCGAAGATATGAGCGTTCGAAAGGTGGCATGTCTCCGTGTTTTGCACCTGTTTGGCAAAATTCAACTCCCTGTAACTTTTAAGCTATTGAAGATGAAAAAAAAATCTGGAAATCGTTTGATACATTCATTTAACACATATAATCTGTAAAAAAAATTATGTCGAGTTTGAAGAATATGATGTCAAAAAGATGTCCAGTTTGACATGGACTGACTCATCCAAGATCACTCACACAGGAGTCACAGGACACCGAAATGTCTGCGTTCGAGTCTCGTACACAAAGTTTTCCACTATACGCGCGTCCGTTCACGTATCACACGCTCGCACGCGCGGCGCGGGCGCACGCCGGATTGATCGAGGCTACGTGTGAGTAGACGTAGCGTTGTGGGTGAGCTAGGCAAAGTGCTCGGGTACAATGATTGTACAAAACGGCGCGATATGGTATGCGATATCTCATGAGCAGGGCCCGGACTTTCGTGCTGGATTCGTCACGGCAAGATTGCGAGCGCTCGGAAAAATGAGCGACGTTCAATTTTTTTTATGGACTTTGAAATATTTCGTGATTTCAGGACTTAGAATATTTTTGCCTTGGAGGAAGTTATAAAAAAAATTGCTTAGTGGGGATATAGAAAAATTTTGCATCCAATGAATAAAGAAAATATTTACGGCTGCCGGAGGAGGAAGATATAATATTTGCACGTTAAATAAACAAAAATGTTATTAATTTTTTTTTCAGAAATTTTATTAATTGTTTTTCGAAAAATTGGATTTCTGAATTTTTTTTTCGTTAAATTTTGTTTTCGACATAAATTTTTTGTTTTTTTTCCAAAATTTTCAATTTTTTCATGGATAATTTTCGTCAAATTTTCATTATATTTCGTCAAATCTAAGTCACGAGTCACTATGTCCATAAATCTTTGGAAAGATTGAGCCGCGTTGCACAAACCGAATGTCGTAACGTTAAATTCGGATGAATCAAACGGTGTAATGACTGCCGTCTTCGGTCGATCTTCAGGTGCTACCGGTATCTGATTGTCCGCGCGCGTCAGATCAATAGTCGAAAATATAGTACAACCGCGAAGCCGATGTGAAAAATCGTGAAGATGTGGTACAGGATACCTGTCTGCTACGGTGACTGTATTAAGTCGCCGATAATCCCCACACGATCTCCATTCACCTGACTTCTTTTTGACTAGATGCAGCGGACTCGCCCATTGACTATCAGAACGCTGACAGATTCCTTGTTCCATCATGTATTCGAAGTCGACCCTTGCAGCCTCAAGCTTTTCACCAGACAAACGACGTGCTCGCTCAGCTACAGGAGGACCTTTCGTGATGATGTGATGCTGAACTGGATGCGTTGGAAATTTAGAGAATTTTAAAGGTCGCGTGATTGCAACGAATTCATTCAGGAGGTCTCGGAAGGGTGAATTAGGTGAAACAGTAGAAATAGAATAATACGCCTCATGCGAGACAGTGCCTATAGACGAGAGCTTTGTTTGCTCGTCAA
The DNA here is from genome assembly GCA_943736025.1 of Tenthredo mesomela. Lineage (NCBI taxonomy): Eukaryota > Metazoa > Arthropoda > Insecta > Hymenoptera > Tenthredinidae > Tenthredo > Tenthredo mesomela. Next base: position 23,014,754 of record OX031018.1, read on the forward strand.
TAAGACGTTTTCCTTTGAGATCCACAAGCAATCCATAGTAGTGTAGATATGACAGTTCTGGATCCAGCCTTCTTTATCGGCCATCAGGCAGTCGGTAACTTACCGACCGCGTGGGCAAGTTACCGACAGTCGGATGGTAACGATCCGATCATCAGTTACCGATAGTCCGATGGTAACGATCCGATCATTAGTTAGCTATAGTCTGATGGCTGCAATTTTCCTGCAATTTTCCGTCTTGCGATGGCGCCACTAACGATTCGGATCATGGTAACGATTACCGATCTTTTTTTTCTTACCGACAATCGATCCAAGATGGCTGAAATATCTAATTCTCAGCTTATATATATACGAATTATACTAGCTGAAATGCTTAAAGTGTGACAGGGTGTTATATATGCAATCAATGACGCGAATTATCTAATAATATATATGCGTTTATTTTCTCATGTCTTAAGTCTAACCTATATTCTAAAAATGACAATTTTCTTAAAAACTAACTTAAACTATGTATACATATATCTAATTTCAACTTAAGCTATATATTTACAACGGGGTGACGATCATCTGAAACATACAGGTATTTTTTAATTAACCGAACGGTATGTATTGGAAATGACATGAACTTACCGATCGACGGGTCACTCAAAACCATATTCGCGAATATGAAGCTGCTCGAGTGGAATCACCCCCGGCGGTGGTGGTATATCTGGGGATGAGGACCTCGATGACGATGGTGATTCCGGACTCGATCTTGATGAGTCCGAACCGAATGATCGCGATCGACTTCTCCCTCTATCAATGTGCACCGTCTCCGCACCCGAATCTTCCTCATCTTCTTGCGTGAAAGATGTTATATCCGCACATTGGACGGTCGATTGTGCAGCATTTTCGGTCGCTGCAGCACGCCTTGCCCAATTATCACTTATCTCATATTGCCTCGTGATGCTCTCGATCATCTCGAAATGGATGCTTGACGTTTCGACCACGAAGCGCTCATCCACATTCTGCTCACGCAAAATACGCAACACAAGCTGAGCGTTCCGGAGGAATCGCATCCTCAACTCGGCCCTCCGTCGCAGCTGAGCCGCCCGCAGTGAAACTCTTACGCGAGCCGGATTCATCTGGATTGATCATATTCTTATGTTTAGAATCTGTTGAAATTTGAGTATTCAATGCTAATACAACATACCTTTTTTCACGTGTTTAGTTTTAAAAAATCAGCTTCTTCTTTTTCCTCGCCTTGATGCTTTTTTCCCGTGATTTAATGATCTTCCACTCTTCACCGATATTTTCAAACTGAAAATTGTATTCTTTTGTCAAACCGATCTGGTGGGGTTGGGCTGCAATCCTATCGGCTGCATACCACCCCCAATTCGAATTGAAACCAAGCCTAACCAACCCGAGAATAGGACACAAAAGACTCATAAACCTCAACTCATAAAAATACTAATAAAAATGGGCAAGTCTCAATGGATTTGGTGGTGAATATCATTTAGAAGTTTTTTTTCACTGTACTTTCGTCGCTCGAAAACGCTAAGATTCCGCAAAGCACGAAGATTGCAATAATCAAAAGATCCCACCTGGCCCCCATAAAATCGACAAATCTCAATGGATCAAGTAATAAAATATCATTCAGAGTTTTCACATCCTTTCGCCGCTCGAAAACGCTAGGATTTTACAAAAGATTACAATAATCAAAAGATCCCATCTGGCCCCCCCCATAAAATTGGCAGGTTTCCAAGGATTGAGCAATAAATAGCGTTTAGAAGTTTTACACACCTTTTTGCAACTCGAAAATGCTGGGATTTGTAAACACATAGATCGCAATAATCTAAAGATCCCACCTGCACCTATAAAAGTCGGTAAGCCTCAAAGGATTATAGTACTTTGCGATACAAGTGCGAGAAAGCGATCATTATACGCCTTACGAGTAACACAGCAACACGAGCCGAAGGCGAGTGCTGCTCGTGGTACGAGTACGGCGAGTCCGACCAACTTCACAACCTTCGCATGGTCGCTCTCTCGCGCGTGTATCGCATAATACTTTTTGTAACAAATGCATGAGAAGGGCTGCTTCTCGTGCCTGCCGAGAGGAGTGCGCGAGAGGAGTGTGAGAAGTGCGTGCGAGAAGAAAGCACTAGTGCGAGAAGTAAGATCGGGCCGATTTGCGCATGCGCAGCATTATTATTGTATCCCTGGCTGTAAAGCGCTACTTAGGCCACTCTCTGCAGGCATGAGAAGTAGCACTTCTCATGCATGCGTTGCAAAAAACAATAAACATCATTCAGAGTTTTTCACATCCTTTCGTCGTTCGAAAACGTTAGAAATTTGTAAACACAAAGATTGTTTGGAACACCTGAATTTTTTTTGCATTTTTTTTTCACACGGTACCATCTGCACACCTGCACGCATACCGATCCCACGCAATAAATCATCAGCTCAGTCAATTTTCGGCTTTGCTTGAGATCGCACACGAAATCGTCAATATGGAGCTAATATTGGATCTACAAGGTTTTGGACGATTCAGTGATAAATTTGTAATAAAAGAGCTGGCTGCAATAAGCATTCGCGCGCATGAGGAATATCAGCAGAATATCACACGCATTCTCTTCAAAGCACCATGCTCTTGGGTGACTCTCTCACGCGAGTATAAAAATCTCAATTCGTGGCTGACATGGCGTCATCATGGAATACCCTGGATCGCGGGAGAAACACCGTATAGGGATGTAGTGAAAACTGTGAGAAAAGTTGCACAGGATGCGAGGCGCATTTATGTGAAGGGATTGGAGAAGAAACTCTGGATCGAAAAAATCCTCAATGACGACTCGAAACCGGTGATTGATTTGGACGAGCTGGGCTGCCCGAATTTTCGAATACTACGATTGGAGACTGTCATGGTGATGTATCCGGAGGCTACCATTGCGCCTTCGAGAACGTTCAGCGGTTGAAAAACTGGTATTTGGAGGAGGGGCATAAAAAACCCTCCCCACATGTCTCGATGGCGGGGGATGATGGTTTAAGGGGGTATGTACACCTTTGGAGGAGTTTAAATTTCCAAAAAGAAATTGATTTTTCTCTGCCACACGAGGACTCTGACAAAATCCAGAAAAATCATCATGTCTGAGGAGGGTTCGACCATCATTAAGCATATTTTACATCATATATTACTTTCAGTCTGATAGTGGCTACGCTAAAGATAAGAAATTACAAAATGACTCGGTTGTCGTAAAGAATCAAGACCACCGTTGGATCAATCTTGAAATGTTTGGTCCTCAATTGTTCATAGGAGATGCCTCTATGGTATGAATGTAGGAATTTTTGATATTGTGAGAATCACCTGAGTTGATCGATTTTTTCGATTTTTTTTTTTTTCAATTCTTAAATTATTCTCACATTTTTTCCAGTATCCTAATCAAAAATGAGTTTATCAAAAAATCCTACGTTCATACCATAAAGGCATTTCCTACGAACAATTGAGGACCAAGCATTCCAAGATTGATCCAACGATGCTCCTGATTCTTTACGACAACCGGTCAAAATATTCATTTTCCAGAAATCAACTTTGAAACTTTTTATTTTTTTATTTTTTTTTTTATTTTCTACTTCTCCTAGAGAAGAAAATGTAGCTACAGAAAATCAAGTTCTAAGATTTTGCTAATGATTAATATGCATATGCTGGATCCGCAGCTGCTCTCGTATCGATGTGTTATGAGTCGAGTCTAGGCACATGTGCCAGGCGGAGGTTTGTAGTGAGTTTTGACCTGTTCTGTCCAACAACAGTGTCCGGTAGATGTCCAGTAAGACTGCTAGAAAAAGAATAAATTGCTTCAGGGAAAATCTAATAAAAATTTTTAAAAACATAAAAATTCTTCAGAATTCTTGATCTTCAATATTTTGAGATTCAGAAGATGCTAGATATTGACAATTTTTGTCAATATTCCGAAAATTCTCTCATCTTTCATCAATCATACCTTTTTTCTTATAATATTTATCAAACTTTCGCAATTAATATATGATAGAAATACTCATCTTTTTAGACATCTTAATGTGTAGTCTCCTGGCATCGATTTCGAATGCACTTTTCGATGGATCATCTTCTTTCGATTCCGAAGTCTCATCTCAGACATATATATATATATATATATATATATATATATATATATATATATATATATATATATATATACACTGTGTTGTTCAATATTGAAAATTACTATTGGTTTGAATTCGTAATGAAAGCACGACAAACAAGTGGACACCTAACCTCGAAAAAATGTAGATCGCAGCCATGTGTTCTGTCAATGATCACAATTCAAAAGAATATTGAAAATTAAATATGTATAAAAATCATAATTACAAAGAATTGAAAAATCACAGAATAAAATTCAGAAGCAAAATATATGAAAACGTCAAAAAAAGCGAGACAGTGATGTTGGCGGTACTGTGGATAGTGAATAGTGTAGAAGTATGTTGTCAAGTATGAAAAAACGCAATTTTCAAAGATTTACCAAAATTCTGAAAAAATTCATACATATTCAGAAAAATTAAAAAATAATTCTCACCTAAAAAAAAAGTTGGGTCATCGGCTGATTTCTTGAACAGTTTTTTTTTCCATCAATTTGTTAATAACTTTTTTGAATTATTATTATGCAAAATCAATCTCCCGAAGATCTTCTACATGCTTGATTTTTTTCGGATTTTTTCCCCATCAAGAAGTACTCAAAATCTGCTCTGAAACCCACGTTTGGTGGGACTGTAGGTGGAGAACCACCTTAATGCGATCAAAAATTAACAAGATAGCAAGTAATATTTTCATTTTATTGACGTGTAGATTCCAGTCACCTGATCGATCTGCACGAATCAGATCTCTTAGTAATTGAATTAGAATCAATACATTACTCCAAAATCCGAATAAAGGTGATTCTTTGCTTCTTCTCATTACAAAATTTCCGAAATCATTCACAAGACGATCAGAACTATGCATAAACTGATTGAAAAGAGATTTATATTCGTCAAAACTTTCTTCAGCGAAAGCTTCTTGTAAAGCTTTTATAGTTATCAAGTCTTCATCATAATCATTTATGTTGCATTGATTGAAAAAAGCTTCCAATTGAAGACGTTGCAATGCTTCACCAAGCATAAAAAACCCTCTGATTGATCTTGCGTAATGTGAGCCGTTCAAAACTTGTTCAACAACATTTACTCCGAAAGATTCGGTTTCTATGAAAATATTCTCTACACCACTGTCTTTTACATATTTTCCTATACACGACAGCAGAATCTTCACCGTATGAAAGCTTCCAAGCATTAGAGTTACATTCTTAAACTGTTCTGGGCGAAGTAATTGTATGTGTCGAGCAATACGATAAACACCCTCATCGCAAAATAATGGTAAGTACTTTTGATCTAAACTAGTCAAAATTTAATCAAAATTACACATAGCTGTATATACAGTCGCGTAATCTGTAACAGGGTGTGGGAGAATTGGAAGAAAGGCTGTTTTTTGAATTTCTCTATGGTCATCACATACAATGGAGTTGAAAGCCGACCACATAGGAATTACTTGATTCTGTTCATTACCGTATAAATCAGGCTCATTCGAAATATTCATGCGACACATGAGCCATGCGAGATCTTTATTATTTATTATTTCAAACATTTCCGGTGATAACGAAATATCGTCTGATATTTCAAATGGAATGATGAGATTTTCAACAGGTTTATAAAATGTTTTCAATTCTTGACATTTCAAATTTTTCTCGAAAGATCGTGAGCGGCTATTTACATTCGTAGACGAAATGTTTGGCTTTTTAAAATATTCATCCGAAGCAATTTGAAAGAGTACGCACACAGTATCATGCGTAGTATTCAAATCAGACTGCTTCACTTCATTGTGATCGAAGTTGTCAAAGGCTGCCAAAGTAAATTTACTTTTATCGAAATGACTGGGAAGTGGCATTGTATTGGAGCACGATTCTAGTGTATATAGCGATAAACTATTTTTTGCTCTTAGAACTTCATCATATGATATGCTTAATCCCATATGATTCATACTATCTATGAAGTTTTTACACCTATTCGTATGATGCACAACTAAACCATTCATAATACTTAATGGAGTTTTAACTTGACCCTTTTTCAAAACGTAACACATATGTTGAAATAAAGATGTTATTTTTAGTTTTCTATTTTCAGAAATATGATTTTTCTTGTTTTTTGTTAAGGACATCGTGTCACTGTAAAAATCATCCTTCGAAAAATTATATATTTTACTAAAAAATATCAGCACTTCATCCGGGACTTTTGTATTTTGCCATGAATACCTCAAGGTGTTTTCATCATAAAATTTATCGTTTAAATCGAAATTCACATTCTCTAGTGATTTTTTAATAATGTTTCCGCTTTCTTTTAGGATATTGTCTGGCTGAAGTCGATCAACTACACTATCTAAAGATATTGCGGAACTGTAGAATAATGTACTCCTTTTTTTATTCGAAGGTATAGAATAATCTATTTTGTCACCAAAATTTTCGATTAGGTACTTTTTCACATCTTTGTTAAGGACTTTCAAGTCTGCTTGTAAAATTTCATTTATTTGATCGCGAACTGTGGATAACACGAATATTACTCCGTCATCCAAACGAGACATAATACTGTTAATAATATGTGCTATAGCCTCTGTTTTATTTCCGATAATGTCATTTTCTGGATTGTTTATTGGAACAGGTTGATTATTATTCTCCAAATGGCAAGTCGCATCTGCGGTACATTCTCGCTGATATTTTTGTTCGTAATTGCGTAAGCAATTTTTATGGTAATATATATCTGCAGCAAAAACATCCCTTTCATTTTCCAAGTGACTATTACGGATATAAACTTCATCTTTATAAAATCTAGAAATCTTGAGAAAATTTTTGGCTCGCTCTACTTCACATATTCGTAATAATTTGTAATCTTTATTGTTCGAAGCTGCACCACAAATACTACAAATGTTTACTGTTATATTCGCGTTAGATGGATTCAATTTAGATCTTGTGATTCTTTGGGTATCACTAGAAGCACTATAATCTTCACCCGCTGTCTGCGTATTACCTTCACTTGATGGACAAGCTTCCGTAGATTTTTTAGTCGCTCTTAGAACTTTATTTTTATCAGTGTATGTTTTATAACAGTCATTCGTTACATGATAAGAAAAAAGCTCGTCATCTGCCAACTTTTTAACCCGATCATATACAAGATCTTTTCTCAAACTTGCAGCCCATCTCACTTTTTCACAACCATTAGTTGAGCTGCTTAACTTTCCACCCGTTAAACAAAAGATACACGCGTTTTTAAACATAATTGTAGCTACATAGTCACATGCGAGCACGGACTTCTCGAATTGAGTGACAACTGAGGAAAGTCTGTTAGTCAAGTAGATCTCGAGCGCGTATCGAAGGCGTGCTTTAACACGACGCTGCTGCGAGTTGAAACCTGGGTATCTATGCAATTTGAATATACTCACAAAGTAGAATATACCAAATATGTATGATTGATATTTTATAACTCAGAATAAGAACTGTAATATTTCATTGTGCATAAAAGTTGAGTCACTCAAGCTATAGGGCTTATCAATATTCTCAAGACTTCGTTCTTATTTGCATCACATTTATTTTGAAACAACACATGAAAAATCATATGTGTGAATTTGTATCGAATGTTTTCGGAAGTTGATAAAAATCATAAATAACTGCAGAAAATCATAACCGTAAGCCGCCAAGCGTCGAAGCCTGATATTATACTTAGAGCAAGTACGTGGGACCGTAAGTATACGACTTTTTGACGTTTTCAACGATTTGCGCTTAAAATATCAACTTTACGAAAAATGTACAAGAGATGATAAGTGTTTAGAATTGAAAGATCTAATCGATAAGTCTGAGTACAAGACGAAAATTTCTCAATTTTCCCGGAAAATTCAGAAAAACCACTAATTTTGGCCGAAAATGGGCCATATCTCGAAATCTGACCATAATTGGGCCTGGTAACCTCGAGAATTCGATTCAGCACACCAAAAAACATAAAGTAACATCAAGTTACCGAGGGGACCTAAAAAAGTACACGAGACCACCCCTGGCGCCCGGACTACTTTTGGGTCTTTAGCTTATGCTCTATGAAGAGTGATTTAAAAAATAATATGATACGAGTCGGTTGGCCGTTTTGGCACGAGTCCGCTGACTAGCCATGATATGGCCGTCTTTTATATCTATTGTGACGTCATAATAGCTGAGCGCGTATGCGCGAACGCTGTTGCGCGCGATAATGCTACTATTCGCTCGTGATCACCTGGGTTACTTGAGTATAGCTGTTTTGGCTAATTAGCTATAGTGCGAACTCGTTACAATATATGTAATGGGAATGGGCTAGGGTTGAATAAATAACAATGAAATTGCAATAACATTTATTTATTTATTTATTGTTCCTTTAGAATAAGCTTAATCTATAGTTCTCAAGCATGTAGAATCCTTAAAATGTGGCTAATTTTTTGACGGTACCGCTGATTGGATTATATTCAACAATGCGATCGTGTATAATCATACAGTAGGCTGAAGTATTTGCTGGAAATGCAACGCTAGTTTCAAATTCCAAGCGAATATCCACCGGTCCACTCTTTAACGATTCACTTTGCTTGGAACAGTCTATAGTAATGAGTGGGGCTGTAGCCAAAAAATCACTCTTCGACAAAAGAGGTTCGGATTCCTTATCGTAGTATGGAATTTGAAAGTTTGTGTACATATTGTAGAGAATGGCGTATTGATTGCGAGCAATATCAAGATTCAAATTTCCATAGGGATAGCACTGTGAGTTTAGGAAAAGTTTCACATCTCTAATCATACAATGATCGAATTGACTGGCATTTTTCGTTGCATCGTTTCGTCGTGCAGTTTGGAATCCCAGTATGACGTGTCTCGGTTGCTCTAGCTGTGTAGATGTCTTGACAACCCATACATGTCTCGTTGTTGCAGGCAGCATCGGGTACTCGTACATTTCCCACGAGCGAAAACTCATAGATACAGCCGGATCTTTGGCGATATAATTGAGCATCTTGATTTTTGCAGAATCCGACAGTCTGATGTATGGCAATAACCATTCAATTTTTTCGAGTGAAATTTTGACCCCCTCCAGAGCTGTTTGATGTATGGTGTTTAGATCATTGTTTGATCGCGTCAAAATTAGCTCATGCTTCGCATTGACGATAATTCGATTATAGTCTTCGGCAAATCCGAGCAAAAAACTCAGCGGTATAACAACATCGAAATATCCTTCGGCGTTGGTTAGTTTATTTTCATTATCCACCAACCAACCGGTGTTTCCCAAAAGATGTTGTTGTCCAGGGGTGAATGATAAGTATCCCTTCATAATACTCGTGATGCCGACATTCTTATTCTGATCAATCTCGTGTCCATTCAACTCGTAACGCATATCGCCAAACATGTGACACACGGCCATATTGACCAATACTGTACCTGCACTAACAGCGGTGCCGTCTGATTTTGTAAGCCGACCGTAGATGTGGAGTGAACTTTTGCTGGGTAATACACACGCATCTTGATTCTGTACAGATATTCGAATCTCATCGTTATTTCTGAATGTAGATGCAGCATACGGTTGATGCGCATGTATTTCACAGTGGGCAATCGACTCGTCGAAGGTCACAGGTGTTTGAATTTTTATCATTTTTGTGATGGACATACGCAGATAAAGCAATGGATTCTTATTTTCCACCACAACGAAGTCGAAGTCGTAGGCTCCGGAGAAACTGAGCGTTCTGATGTGTCACTCGAATCGGAGCTGCTCGACGACTGATGATGCTTGGACATGTTATCGAGCTTTTATAACTACTACCAGATTTTCTTGTCGTCTCAAACACAATGCCCATATTATCTCAAAGATTTCACGTGTAATCGTATAGTTACAGTTTCTCTGCGAAAATTGATTAATTTGCCGTCCTGATCGACTATGCTCAATTGTATATCGTGTATTGACCGTACGGTGATTGGATGATAAATGACATTTGTCGGCACTTCCACGATCTTATATCCGGGCGGTACGGTTGGGAAAAATTGATGAATCGTATGCACCCGATGTTCATTTATATACGCACCGGTGGTAATATTACACTCAACTCGCAAGGCGTTGACTTTGAATATGCGAACGGGTAACTGGGATTTATGGGTAATACCACTTTCAAGCTTTTTTGGGGTAAAACCGAGCAATCGACCGATGGAATCTTTTGGTTCAAAGTTCACAGAATGATTGCACCTAATTTCACTGAGTAACTCATTGTTATTAGCCTTTAGACTGAGATTTATATCCTTAGGTAGTGCCGTTTTCAAATAATTTGCAATATCCTCAATTTCATAGCTCCCGGTGGGTATTGTAATCACAGTGTCTGGTTCTATATAAAACTTATTACACCCCGCATCTACAGGGTGACAATTATAAGGTGGACGGTACTTTTTTGAAGGGTTTGCGAGGTGATATCGGGTTTTTTCTTTTTTTCTTCTTCAATGGTTTTTGATGCCCGATCTGAAGAAAAATACGGTGTTCATGTGACCATTATGGTTTTTGCGGTACAAAAATGGTTGATTCGAAAAAAAAAACGGAAGTTGATTTTTATTTTTTTTAAATGAAAATTATTTAATTTTGAATACAGAGGACCGGTTGAAAATTTAATTCGATTCCGATGTCGTTGAGAAAAAAAATGTTGAATATTGGTATTTTAACGATTATCTAGCTTCAAATTCCAAACAGTAGAATAGAACCATGCCGCGTGAATTTAGATCCGCCTCGTCTCACGGTCGTCGAATTGTCAGTGAAGTGAGGTTCAGAGCCGCTTGGTCCAAAAATGGTGCGAAGAATAGTTCATTAGAATTTTAATTGAGCAGGAGACAGTGACGGGGACGACGTACCCAGTAATGATACCCGAACCTGGCATTATCGAAAAATCCCCGGGGACGACGTTCAAAAAATTGTTAGCAATTGTTATTATCTAATCAAAGACGCGCGGGGGTACAAACTGCTCGGAAAAGTTGTTGCCAGCGAATTTCGAGATGAGATTTGATAGACGTACCCAGTAATGATACTTGAACCTGGCAGTATCGAAAAATCCCCGGGGACGACGTTCAAAAAATTGTTAGGAATTGTTATTAACTAATAGAAGACGCGCGGAGGTACAAACTGCTCGGAAAAGTTATAACAAGCGAATTTCGAGATAAGATTTAGTAGACGTACTCAGTATTGATAGCCGAACTTGGAAATAATAAAAAATCCCCGGGGACGACGTTCCAAAAATTGTTGGGAATTGTTATTAACTAATAGAAGACGCGCGGAGGTACGAACTGCTCGGAAAAAATATTACAAGCGAATTTCAAAATGAGATTTGGTAGACGTACTCAGTATTGATAGCCGAACTTGGAAATAATAAAAAATCCCCGGGGACGACGTTCCAAAAATTGTTGGGAATTGTTAATAACGAATAGAAGACGCGCGGAGGTACGAACTGCTCGGAAAAAATATTACAAGCGAATTTCAAAATGAGATTTGGTAGACGTACTCAGTATTGATAGCCGAACTTGGAAATAATAAAAAATCCCCGCGGACGACATTCAAAAAATTGTTAGGAATTGTTGATAACTAATAGAAGACGCGCGGAGGTACGAACTGCTCAGAAAAGTTGTTGCGAGCGAATTTCAAGATGAGATTTGGTAGACGTACTCCGTATTGATAGCCGAACTTGGAAATAATAAAAAATCCCCGGGGACGACGCACAATGGTCGAAAATCACTCGATACGCGCGCATGAGGTTTAAATTTTACTATTTCGGTGATTTAACACGCTACAAAATTAAAAAAAAAAAAACGAAGTTTAAACTGAAAGTCTTAGCACTTGAGTTCCACACCTTGAGGTGACCGATGAAAATTTCCCCGTGAAATTATATTTGATCGAATATGTGAAACACGTTAAGCAATATATCATGCAGGAAATTCTTGTAATTTTATACTTGGATTTCAATTTGTATTAAGAAAAAGAAATTGTGTATAGTATTGAATTTATATTGCACAGGAACTTATTTACAATAATTCGTTTACACTGAAATAGTACATTACGATGCAAGTGCGCAAAGTACGTGATTCACGCACGAGTGTAGGTTGTCGCCCAAGCGGAGCGAGAGTGACAAAGACACGAGTGTGAGGATCACGTACGCGCACGCATATCGTATACTATTTTTTTTAACTTAGTGTGAAAAATTCGTAACCTGCAAAGAACTAGAGTGAAGAGGGAAGTATAGCTTAGTATCCAAATATTGCAATATATAAGTGTGAGAGGCAAAGCCCCCCGAGTACTGAAAGTCTCCGAGTTTAAAAATAAGTACTGAAAAAATAAGTTTCAAAATATGTTTCATTCATTTGATACAATATGTGCCTGAAGTTCTGAACGTTCATTTGAACGAAATTTCGAAAATGGCAAGCTTACCACGATTGTTAATCGACTAAAAATATCTACAAATTTGATATAAATTGAAGACGGAAGGTCAATTATAGAGATTTCGAAATTTAGAGATATTTTTGGTCGATTAACAATCGTGGTAAGCTTGCCATTTTCGAAATTTCGTTCAAATGAACGTTCGGAACTTCAGGCACATTGATACAATAAGAATAGTCAACGTGTTGAGAATGAAATCTAAAAAAAAAAAAAAAATCAAATCTTGCGCACTCAGTTAGAAAATAGTACTTTTTGTAACACATGCACAAAAAGTGCCTGTTTTTGTGCCTCTGAAGTGTGGCAAAAGTGGGGTATTTTAGTAAGGCATGAGGAAAATATACCGCGCATGCGTCAATCGGCTTCATCTGCTTTTATGATACGCTAGTTACTTTTGCGCACACTTTTTTAACACTATAGTTACTTTTGCGCACACTTTTTTGACTCTCTAGTTACTTTTTTCTACCGACGCGCCATCTGACGAGATAGAAGTAAGTCGACGTTCAGTCGAAACTTCAGAGGCACAAACAGGCAGTTTTTGTGCATTAAAATACAGTATTCACATTCTCAGCCGGTTTCCGGTTAGTGATAAAAATTATTTTTCGAAATCGAAATTCGCACACTGAGTTATAAAAAATAGTATACGACACACGTGCGCGTACGTGATCCTCACACTCGTGTTTTTGTCACCCTCGCTTCGCTCGGGCGACAAGCTACACTCGTGCAAAAATCACGTACTTTGCGCACTTGTATCGTAATCTACTATTTCGATACTAGTGCGAAAGTGTTGATTCTCGGACAAGTGTGAAGTTTTTTGCTCGAGCGAAACGAGGGTGACAATCACACGAGTCGAGAATAATCTTTCGCACGTGTATCGAACTTCATTTTTTAACACAGCGCGCGGTAAGTTGAATTTTATGCACGCGAAGCGTGCGCAAAATTGAACTTTGAGCACGCCGTGTGAAAAAAATTATTTTCAAAGTTCAGTGTGCGAAACTCGATTTCTTATGTTAATTGGTAGTGTGCGAAGTGCCCGATTCACACACTGTGGCGCGCGGTGTGCTGAGAAGATACATTCACGCACTCAGTGCGCAAATGTATCTGGAGTATATTATACATTCGCGCACTGACATGAGTGTACAGAATGATTAACTCCGCACACTGTAAATAGTGTATCTGCAGAATATTGTCTGAAATACAGTATTTACATTCTCAGCTGGTTTTCGGTTATTGATAAAAATTATTTTTCGAAATCGAAATTCGCACATTGAGTTATAAAAAATAGCATACGACACACGTGCGCGTGACTTTACGGCCTGGAAAAATTTTTATCATTTATAAATAATATTTAATGTTGATTTGACATATTGGTAACGCGATTATTCAATATATCAGTAAATATGTATGTGTCAACACAACTTGATCACAAAATCGAGAAAGTTCGATAAAAAAATATCAAGTTAATATGATTATTAATATTATTATTATTATTAATATTGAGTTAATTTTACTATTAATATCAATATTAAGATTATTGAGCTCAGACAATAACACATCGCAAAGAACACCGTGAAAAGGAAGAGAGGGCGCTGCATTAAAATCACAATTTTTCGAAAATACGTGTGAGTACCCGATAAAAAAATATTTTCCATCAAGAATTGCAAGTATTAGCAGATGAACTTTTGTTCCACGTATTGAAGAAGGGTAATACTTTATTCTCAAGAAAGATTTAGAATGAGAACGGGTGAGAATCAAAAGATCTGTACAATATTGATTTGAAACCAACAAATTTTTCATACACAAAACGTCTATCTTTAACTGACGACAACTCATCTCAGGATTACCATATTCAAGTTTTTCAAAAACGAAAATGAGGGTCAACATCTACAGAAAAATGAACGAAAAGTAATTTTATCGTACGGGTGAAGAGTAAAGCTCCATCGCTTCAAGAATGAATTAACAACTGAGTGTGAAATTATCGGGGACTTTCACGTAACGTAAAGCAAAAATGAGCCTATTGTGACACGGCCAAGTAATTTTTTCTTGAGATAACACTATGGATTTCTGTCTTGTTGGAACATATTCAATTACTGGAGCAACATAAAAAAAAATTGGTTTCAATTTTTTTTTGGCTATTATGCGCGCGTATCGAGTGGTTTTCGACCATTGTGCGTCGCCGAGAAGATTGAGATCGCGAAGAACGACGGGCAGATCGTGAGGCCAATCTTGCAGCCCAGCACGCAACCCTTTCCTTGCTTCGAGAGAGTCTTCTCCGACGTCCAGAGGTCCCTGGAACCCTAATCCCTTCCCCGACTCCTAGATGTTCTCCGACCTTGATGACTAGAGCTCAGGTACCTTCGGAGGATGCCACAAGGTCTGTTCCCATTTATGAGGAGGTAGATCCCTCCCAAATTATACGCAGACCTCGTACGGGTGGAGCGGCTACTTTCACGCCGCACACCCGTACATCAGCTCCAAGCGATCGCATCGAAATAACGATGCGGGACGCAGAAATAACTAATAATCCGATGCGTGGTGACATTCAGTCGAGAGTTGAGTTTCCGACCTCACCACGCATGACAACTAATAATATCGAAATTCACCCCGAAACACCCTGCGCCGGGAGCAGTCGCGATAAAGAACTGACAAACGTCATTCAAAACGCTTTAAATAAACATCGCGGGAGTCGCATTGAAACAAATCAAAAGTTTAACCTCCCAAAAGCTAATTTTTATGACGGTTCTTTCCCGTGGGCAGAATATGAAAGACAATTTGAATTAATCACGGAAGTCAACTGCTGGTCTTCTACCGCCAAAGCGGCGCATCTCGCCGGAAACCTCAAAGGCCCCGCTCTTACTGTTTTAACATCTCTAGCAGATTCAGATCTTAGAGACTTTAGTAAGATCAGTGCGGCCCTCAAACTCCGTTTCGGAAGTGAACACCTAACTAAACTCTCCCTTACACAATTAAGCATTAAAAAACAAGCTAAGGATGAGGGTCTCGCCTCCCTAGGTCTTGACATAGAACGACTCACTAGAGTAGCGTTGCCTCAGTGCGACGAGTCGACTAGAGACATTTTAGCTTGCGATAAATTTATAAACGCGATTTCAGACGCAGAATTGAAACATGCCCTAAGCCTAGCGGGACCCTCCTCCTTACAAGAGGCTATAATTAAAGGACTAGAGATAGACGCTATCAATAAGCAATATTTAGGCGTCGCGAAAGTCCGACAATTAGAAATTAAAAAAACAATTCCTTATCCTAAGACAGACACACCTGAAAAAGCTGCTCCCTGGCAGCAACCTCGCGGTAATACACAAAATAATAATTATAAAAGACCTTATCAGTCGAATAACGCGGATCGATCCCCAATAAAATGTAAGTTTTGTAAAAGGATAGGTCACGATGCAAATAGGTGTTTCGCCTTAGATAAATTAATTAATACCTCGGACGAGAAACCTCAATCGTCCTGGCGGAGGGACAACGCGACTGACAAAGATAACTTCGACAAACAAACGACTAACCCGACGCCCGCTCATCAAAAAAACTAATGAATGATGGTTGGACGGGGCGACAACCATCATGTGCGCGACTCGACAATAGCCCAGACCGTATACAATATTCGGTTAGGGGCCTTAGGCAATCGGGTTTGTACGCCCGCGGAACCGTGAACGGAATCAACTGCCTCTGGGTAATAGATACAGAGGCAGAAGTAACAGTAGTACGTTCGGATCTTCTGGTGACCGCGAAGTACTCCCTGCCTTCGGCGTCGCTACGCACCGCCACGGGAGAAACCACCCCAGTACTCAGACAGACTTCGGTTCAGATCAGCGTCACCGGGTGTATTAAATCTTTACATAGTGTTTATGTCGCAGACATTGAGGATGAAGGAATCCTAGGGATCGACTTCCTTTCGCCTCACAATTGTATAATTTCTGCCGCTAAAAATACTTTAACCTCGGGTTCACATAAAATAACCCTATTGACGGCTAGAAGTAGATTTCCCGAAAGTCCTCAAGTTCGCGCGTTAGACTTTTCAGAAAACGAATCTTCAAGTTCTTTCCCTAAACATTTACAACTTCTACTAGAGGGTTCTTCGTCAAATTTAAACCCTGTTCAAGAGATTGCTTTCAAATCACTTCTACTGAAGTTTGAAGACACCTTCGCCAAAGGTAGTGAGGACAAGGGTAGAAGCACCTTGACGAAACATACGATTGATGTCGGAGACAGCGACCCTTGAGGTTATGCAACCTCACATTTTGACAGAAAGCTCTGAAGCAAGCTTGGAAGCGGGTCGAACATAGTCGTGAGTCACTCGGAGACTGTCATTTAGATTTAGTTAAAGTCGGAATCGGTCGAGTTTGTCGGGTTTTCGTAGGAAATTGAGATCCTCTAGAATGAGAGAAATCTTTAAATTCCTTGTTATATTGACTTTATCTTTATCCCCTTCTTTAGCGTGAAGCTGTGGCGACGTCGACGAGGGTGCTTCGCACATTTTAGAGAATTAACCGACCAGAATTAAGTCATTTCAAGAAGTAGTTTTTCAGAATTCAGGTTAATTCTTTTGTTAGTTATACACTAGGTTTTAAGAGATTAATCCGAGTTTTACAGCCCCTGACCATCGTTGGAATACGAGAGTTATCTCGCCGAAACGAAGAATCGGAACTCAACACCCAAGTTACCATCATTCGAATTGAATCCTCCTCCAAGATATGATCGTTCCAATTAAAAATTTATTTATTTATTACTATTTTTAAAAGAAATTAATTGAAAATAATTTCTCAAATCATTTCCATTGAATTTTAACACAAGATACGATTATTCCAATTAAAATTTATTTGATTATTTTTATTTTTGAAGAATTTACTAATTGAAAATAATTCCTCAATCATTTTGATTGAATTTTAACATTAAAATGTTGTACGACCCTATAATCATTTCGAAACACTAATATTCGTCCTCCAATCTAGGTCGTTTAATCTCGGCTGGCAATCCTCGAAGAGGTTTGGAGCTCGGTCTTTCTAGAATTACGGTTTGGATCTACGCGGAATCCTGAAACTTCCCCATCTCCCGATCTTTGACCCTCTCGTCCCTCCAGCTACTTCCTGTTGCAGTTTATAAGATCTACTTATGCTGTTCACAAGATCCTTCTTCTCATCCCTCATCATGGTTTCCCGCCTTCAGTTCGAGATTTGAAGAATTTTTATAAAAACAATTATTGTGAAATTTAATTAAGCTCGACTATCTTCCTGTGGCTTTCTGTGGTTTACCCAGGAGACGAAAGGTCAGACCGGATAGTGTTAGGGAAGTCAAACTATTTAATTTTCGAGCCACAGCTCTAACTTTCCCTATCAGAGCATTAAGCGAAATATTCAGAAAAATTCAATATTCATAACCCTTAGAGTCGGGTCGACTCTTCTATTAGGGAAGGGGTAGTGTAACGTTGGAAGAAACGCCCTGTATTTTATTAGAATATATAAAATGATATCGCTTCTCATCTAGAAGTTATGAAATAAAAGATGAACTTTTAGAAATATTTGAATTAGATTTGTTTTGTAAACAAGTATTATTGTAAACAAAAGTTAGTCTTGATCTTGCTTTCGGCTTGTCAAGACCTGTATTTGCATTTCTCAAAATACAACATTTTACTATTACTTCACTTAATTTCGTTTCGACTTTCTTTATTCATCTCGAGAATCCACAACTTTTATTTAAACTTGGATTCACAATTCTACCAACAATTTCACAATTTATTATCCGAATCCCTTCGAAAATTACAATATATTAGGGTGATAAGAAGAAAAAAAAAAAAATCAGGATTAACCCTAATATATATATTATATATTTGTCTTTTTATACACCACAACAAAAATAATATTGTTGCATACCTTTCGTAGATTTATGATGATTTCAATTCAACGTACAAGGTGTCATCAAACTATATTCAAGTGCAATGGCCTGAGAAATCTGTACGAATACTTAAGTATGGCAGTACTTTTGATGACAAAGACGTGAAGGAGTGCTTAGCAATTGGTAATTGTTCATTATGGAAAGCATTTTTGATGTTTTATGTACCTAATATATATATATTGACTCAAAACCTTCCATAGACGACGAAAAAATCGCTTCTTTTATGGTATTTCCTCTACTTATGAAAATACCGTCTGATATAACCAAACCAAAGAATAAACAAGAGAAAATTACGAGATGGGATCTTAGAGATTCATTCATTCAGCATTGCACGGTAAATAATCTTTTTTCATCTAATATATTGTAACGTGTCCGACCGTCACGATGGGGGGTCGGCTATGATTGGTCGGCGTAAATACCGGACAACTAGGCAAACTCGGAAAGACGAGCGAGCGACGCTTGTGACGTCACAAGCGTAAGCAAAAGAGTATATAAACACGCGTCGACAGAGCTCGACAGCGCACTTGTGGTATAGCACCCAGTCGACTCACAAACATTCTTAGAGCGCAATCGTGGTAGAACACCCGGGCGACTCATTGCTAATATTAATTAAAGCGCACTTGTGGTATAGCACCCAGTCGACTCACAAACATTCTTAGAGCGCAATCGTGGTAGAACATCCGGGCGACTCATTGCTAATATTAATTAAAGCGCAATCGTGGTATAGCATCCCAGGCGACTCACTTGATATTGAACTAAGGGCCTTCCGAAGGCAATAAAGTAGAATCATTAAATTCACTATTACTTAGACAAATCAGAACATTATTTAAAATCATTTCTAATATCACCTACCCGGGTATAGAAACATAATATTATATCGAGCATTAGCTATAGCAGCATTGTTACAAACATTTAGAAGAAAGGAGATAAATACGGTTGAAATAGACTTTAACGTAGAATAAGATAGAATAAGTTCATTGTACTATTTTTGTTGATATTTTATTTGATTTAACAATACAGGGAATCAAATTACTACTGATAAATTTTGCCTGGTATTTTCTTATCATCCTGTTTGACAGTAATAAATACCAGAATAAGCCGAGTAGTTACAGCTTTGGCGAACAACGGAAGAAGCGAACGACATTGGCGTAAAAACCTGTGTTCGAGGGCCAACCGTTGGAAACCCGAGTCTGATAGGCAGTCTTGGTGTAAAAACCCGGATCTGTAGTTAGTCAATAAAATCATCAATAGCAGGCGAGACAGGCTTGGCGTAAAAACCCGGCTCTGTAGTGAGAATTCTGAATCTTAAATTCAGAACCAATACGGCTTTGATAATTAAAACTATCGGAGTCCGGTAGCTAGCGTAGGGAGATAAAATCTGAATAAGGTGGCTTTTGCCCGGTAGACCCATCCTTTTCCTCACCTTTCAGTACGAGGAGTCCATAATAATACTTAATTAATTAGATTTCAGAAAATAGATAATTTCTAACCCGTAGCAACCGACTTTTACTATAACCAGTAGGTTCGTAAAAGCCGAAACGTTACAATATGAATATGAGTTCATGAAGGTCAGAGTCCTAATTATCTATACAACGATATTGAACCATTTGCATGTATATATTTTTAATGCACTTCACACTTAGTAGTTGGTTTTTCGGACTGAGGTCACTTCGCTTCCATTTGATTTGAAAAAATCATGTAGAATGAAAATAGGGACTTAATTCCATATTTGATTCCCGTATTGACACCTTTTGCATACTTCTTTTTTTTTTTACATGAAGATGATTTGAACAATCAAGGAGATGTAGATAGCCTTTACAATACTGTACAGTCTATTTACAATAAGTCTCATGTTTCCCAGGTTTGTCCATTTATCGTAATCTGTGGCCCAAAACTTACAGAGATCAAATCATATTATGTTCTTCTAACTAGAGTGCATAGATACAAATTCTCAAGCTTATGTGAAGCTGTAGATATATTTTACAAGTTTAATAAGACGGTGAAGAAATCTGAAGTGTCTCATTTCCATAAGCACTTACTACAATTATTTGATTATAAGTTTTACCGTGTCGATGATAAAAAACGTGTATGCATCTGTAAGGGAATTCGATATTCTTGCATTCTGAAATTCTATGTAAAGTTATTGGTACGAGTTAAATGAGACTGTGATGAAACTTGTACTACCTAATTTCCATGAGTATTTTTCGCATTTTTTCAAACAAAAGTGGTATTATATTGATAAGGACTTTCCTATATTTATCAGTCAATTTGCAATCTTTGAATTCGTAGTTTGTATGAGAAATTATTTGTGCCATTTGTATAAGACTGTAGCGTCACTCGAAATACCTCATTTTCATCAGTATTTCTGGCCGTTTTTCTTAAATATATTTATATCATATCGATAAGAGTGTTCATACATCTAGCAAGAAATTTTATGTAGAATTATTTGTAAAAATTTTGCTTCAAGATATTGATTCAAACTGTATTTTGATATTGTACTTCGGCTCAATATGGCGGACTTTGAAAAAAAAAGTCCAATTGTTTACTCTATCTCTATATGAAACTCAACATATATCGAGATCGGATGTACAAGACATTATCGACAAGACATGTAATTTCATACGTGATTCGTATGTTCCCTTTTTAGACAAGAAAATTGCTACAGAATTATTTAATATTGAAGACAAAAATATTATTAAGAGAATTTCCCTGACTCTAGATAGCAATAATGAAACTTTGTACAGATATAAAACTGAACAAATGAGGTTCACAATGTACGAAAGATACTGCGGTTTCATACCGCCAGAAAATACTGAAATCTATAAAGATGTGAAATTCGAAGACGAAGAGTCTCATGAAGATAACATTAAAAAACGAAAAATGGTAGTTACAAGCAGTGTTGTGAAAATTGTAATTAAATTTTTTTTAATTACTCATTACTTTTGTAATTAAATGAAGTTTGATTACACATTACTTTGGTAATGGGTAATTAAATAAAGTTTAATTACACATTACATTGATATCCCAGTAAACTAAAAAGAATTGGAAGTGAATTGAAAATGATTCATCGCCCCATCTTCCGGAACTCGAATTGGGTATCGCACATTTCTATTCTCGAATCCTTCCGAATTCTGTTCAACGAATTCATTCGCGTCTCACATAATCGAACGAATGCGTCTATTTGTTTCAATTCGCAAATCGGAATTGAATATAAGACCTTGTCGATTCTCATAAACTGTCCACAGTTACGCTAGGTTAAGAATTCCGATGAATTCCACACCGGGAATTCATCGTAGAGGGTTAGCGAATCGAATGAATGCGACTAGGGAGTAAGGCACGATCTGATCCGTCTGAATTCTGTTCTGGGGATTTGATGGGAAACATTTTAATTTGCATGAATCAGTTCTTGATGTGAATTCGAAATAATTACAATCGAAAAATACACTTTCCGTAATTTCTATCCAAAAGAATTCCAGTGCACAAGTACTATAGATTAATGTGTTTGAATTCGTAACTAAGAATTACATAGACATTGATTCGTATTCGTCTAATATATTCATCTAACTGTGCATAATTGCAAACGAGATTTTCATTCAATATTGCAGCAATATTGCAGCTGCAACGAACATCGCGAATGAAAATAATAAAATACCTAATCCTCAATCTATAGAAAGAAGAGTAACAGTTTTCTGTAGATTTGGGTCGAAGGTTGTGAATTTTCTTGAATATAAGTGGGAATGTATAGCATTGGAGAAAATGCAGAAATATCGTCTCGTACATTTCCGTAGGTATCCGAAGATTTTGACGTCGCGATAAATAGCACAAGTTAAAGTTGATATAAATGTGCGAAACTCAGAACCATACGATAGCGTTATATTTTGGGAAAGTGTCATACTTGTATACAAGAGATCATTGGAGCCAGGCGAATACGGGATTACGCGGGATCAAGTAAGTTAAGCAACGGTACACAGGGTCGACACTTGGATGGGTGACCGTTGGAGAATTTGATGCAATTTTTAAACTGTGAGTTTTCTTTATTCATCCTCTTCCCGGCCATCAATTTTTTTTGCAATCTTTCTGCAACATCGCCAATATTGCGGTGCAACACTGCAGTAATGCTGCAGGAATATTACGGTGCCGTCTGGGATGGTGAAAACGTAAATACGATACGTCATATTTGGAATTCAAACGAATAGACTTTGAAAGTAACCTTATGCAGCGCTGGCGACTTGCAAAATTTTCGGGTATGGAGTGACTCAACTGAGCGAGGGGGAAGGGGAGGGGGGGGGGGGGGGGGGGGGTTACACACATTTTTCAATTTTTATTCCATTTATTGAGACCACGGAGTATAATAAGGAGTGCAAACTGCAGACTCAAGCTATAAAAGCCCGTAAAAGTGGCCCCAGTTTTCGACGCGCTAAGCGCTAAACAGCGCTAGCTGAATGCGATACTAGCAATACTGGTGGAAAACACGCGAAATACCTGCAGCAACGCGCGCGGGCGGTAGGCGGGGAAGAAGAAGGAAGTTTGAATGGTTTGGAAACTCCGTAGTTTGCAAAATATATCATCTGTGGTTTGAAACACGGAGGTTTGAAAGAATACGTCAAATTACATTTGGTAAAGATCAAATGAAAATCAGTTGAAATGCCGTCCTTTATTGCTCACGGTTGTAGATCAGGCACAAAAAAATGAAAAAAAAAAGGGTCGTTTTTTTATACCGCGGACTGTAAGTGAACATTTTTCTCTTTCGCGCAATAATCTCGACATTGCAGGTTAAATATGGGGTATTCCATCTCAAATCAACCTGGGTCTGACCCTTGACCTCTCGGATTGGGCCCGCGAGTTTTCATATGACTCTTTCCACTTTAAAAAGCACTCAATTTTTATTTTGGATTTTTCCGACATAATTTGAATTTTCTGCAATTTTTGAAAACGAGTATATTGATCGATACAGTTTAAAAATCTGAAAAAATTCTGAAAAATCGTGGGTCGGATCTAAAAATTTTTAAGCTTGAAGCCGGAATAGGGGGATTTTTCCTTCTTACTGTTTTCAAGCGTTTTCTGAAAGAAAACGTTAAAAAAAGTGAGATGGTTGCTGAAACACTTTCATATGTCACACCGAATTTCAGAAATTTGTATGCGCTGTTCATAGCTTTTGTTTCGGCAACTTTCGGAATTCTCTGGCCGTAGCGCTCAAATCGTGTTCCGAATCAAATTAGTGTTCCGAAAAGCGGGGTCATTTTTAGTTCCCAAGTCTGCACTCCTTATTCTACTCCGTGATTGAGACAAAACGAATGCGGTACGGCGTACCTTATTTCTCTCAATGAACTTGTCTATAAGTGTTGACCGGTCGTATTCCGCAGTTAAGTCCGCATGGACATAGAGTGTCGCTAAGTTATTCAGCCGCAATATTGTAACATACAGACACGAAACCACTATCAAGGTTGAGCTTAAAAGGGACCGCAGTATGGCGGGTATCGGGCAAGAGGGGAGTACGCAGCGGCGAACGGTAAGAAATGCAACTATGGTATGCACAAAATTTGCTTGAAGGGTCCTTACTTTTTCATAACACGGGCATGAAATGAGCCTTCTTTCATACTTGTCGGGCGTGGGGGAAATCACGTGTTTCGAACGTGAGTACCGAAGGGAATTAACATTTCCTCCCGCTGTTCTTCATCACTTGCACAATATACTATTTTATCGACGCGCAAGGCGCAATCAGTAATAAAAATATTTGAAAAACATGATTTTTCCTTTCCACACCCACATAATTCTGGGTGTGGAATTCCATACCCAGAATTGTCCTGGGTATGGAGTTCTCCATACACTCCATATGAAAGTCGCCGGCGCTGACCTTATGCGTAGTAATTACAATACTCGAATAGAAAAACGGGATTTATTCGAATTGAAAATGTTCAATTCTTTTCAATTCTTTTTAGTTTACTGGGATATACATGTGAAGGATTCTTTTTCAAGTGGGCCACCCATTTTCGTCGTGGTCTCGAATTAATTTAATTATTTCCTTCAATGATTACCCTACTTTTTAGGAGTTTTGCTGAATTTTTGCAGATTTTTAGCACTGAGATATACGAAATATCAGGATAATCTGTTTATTTTACGTATTTATAAATTACTGATAATGAAAGAAAAATCAAAATACATGAAAGTTATGTTTTTTCATCAGCTTTCCAGTAAAAATATTTTCAATTTTCATAGAATGACAGTTAGGGCTAAAAATGCCAAAAAACCCAGAAAAAATGCGAAAAAAGGTGGTTTTACGTTTTCGGGCCACTTTGATTTGGATGAAAGAATTCGAGAAAGACTCTCTCATTGCTCAGAGTTTACTGTGTAAATTTTATTATGGGACCGCCACTCCTTCCTAAGAAGAAAACATCCGAAGATAGCCCAATGATTGTTTTTGTTCGTATGACAACTTGGAACGCTTTAGGAAGGATGGCGGTCCCATAATAAGATTTACACAGTAAACTCTGAGCAATGAGAGAGTCTTTCTCGAATTTTTTCATCAAAATCGAAGCGGCCCGAAAACTTGAAAGGGAGCGTTCAAATATTACGTAACGTTTTTTTTGGTCATTTTTGACCCCCCCCTCCCCCTCATAACAGACCGTAACAGTCCAGCCAACCCCTCCCCCCCTCCTCACCTGATTACGTAACATTATCGTAGCCACATTGATCTATAATACTGTATTAATAAACACAACACGCGGCGCGCGAAATTTGAAATCTCAGTTTCTGGTATTCAAAAAAGTAACGTAACAGACGACTATTGCCCCTCCTCCCCCTACATAACATTACCGTAACACCGACCGTGATCCTCCCCCCCCTAAATAATGTTACGTAATATTTGAACGCTCCCAAACCACTTTTTTTCGCATTTTTTCTGGGTTTTTGGGCATTTTTAGCCCTAACCGTAATTCTATTAAAATTGAAAATATTTTTACTGGAAAGCTGATGAAAACCATAACTTTCATGTATTTTGATTTTTCTTTCATTATCAGTAATTTATAAATACGTAAAATAAATAGATTATCCAGATATTTCATATATATACGCTCCTGCCAGTGCTAAAAATCTGCAAAAAATCAGCAAAACTCCTTAAAAGGAGGGTAATCATTGGAGGAAGTAACGAAATTAATTCGAGACCACGACGAAAATGGGTGGCCCACTTGAGAAAGAATCCTTCATGTATATATATATATATATATATTGCAACGTTTAGGTCCTTTCTGATTAATTTATTATTTAAGTAAATAGACTGATGGTCGTGGGGTGTTGCATAAAATTTATATTTCGAGCGTTGGTGAATCAAATACTGTGAAAAGCTAAGCTGTCAGACTCGGTACGCCACATAGGGTTTACAGAGCTAAGATCCAGAGTTAAGAGTGTCCAAAGCAGCGGATACGGATTAGAAATCAATACCGATGCAAGTGCACCTGAACCTGGTGTCCCTAAAATTCCGGAGTTAAGAGTGATCAAAGCAGTGGATATGGATTAAAAATCGATACCAATGCGAGAGCACCTGAACCTAGAATTCTGTGAAATAAAGGGATTCATGAAGATGTTTTAGGTTTTGTAATAAAGGTTTTGTGTCAGATGAAAATCCAGTTTAAGATTTTTTTAATCAATAACTCATGAAAAAATGAAGGTATAAAAATAATACAAAAAAAAAAGAAATAATAAAACTAAACTTAACTGCTACTTTTTGAATTGACAGACGGTTTTCTCGATTTTTCTATTTACAATGTTGTTTCTTAACGCTAGGTTTGTTTTGGCTATACCGACAGGCTATAGGTTTTGACTCGACGTGATAATAATATGATGCCGCGTTTGGCTGTTGCTATGTTTTAAATTATATTTATGCACCGAGGGAAGAAAGTGCGTACTTTATTCCCGGCTGCGCGCATAAAGAAAGCGCTTTCTGCCCTTGGATGCATAAAATATCGTATGCACCATGGTGTAAAGTGTTCTTCTAGCCGAGTGTGAAGGTCACCCTCGCTTCGCTCGGGCGACAAACCTCACACTCGTCAAAAAGAACACTTTATTCCCTAGGTGCATAATATACTATGAAATGAACCCGACAGGCGTTACATTTAATTTATTGACTCTAAGATTGAAATGAAGCTAAATAATCACCCGGTGAAGACCCCCAGTATCAGTGCCGGATTACCCACTAGGCTACCGAGGCTATAGCCTAGGGCGCCACGGTTTAGGGGGCGCCGGGCGCAGTAGAATTTTTTTTTTTTTTCCCCGAATCATGAAATTTGAAAATTAATATTCTTCATAGACAATAACCTTTTCATTCAGAATGATGGAAGCAAAATGATAAAAAAACACTTGACATATTTTTTTTATTACAAAGTATTGTGTGCACCCTGCAGGTAACGGTCTTCCGCGCCTCACTCATTTGCATTTACTATTTTATGTAGCGATGGCAGCGCTCCGCTGTTATTAAGAACGGTCTCGTTTTGAAATTTGAGGCTAAGAATATGATAGATGTGCAAGAGATGGCGCTGATTGAGGGTGGAAATTACAGTTTTCTAGAATATGGGCCAATGAGTGATAGAGATTCACCGGGGATTCCCCATATTAAGGAAACCCCCTGTCTCTTTTCGTCGGAGATAATAGTGCATGTATAACTGTGGTGTTTATGATTGTGAAAGATTTTTGAAGTGATTAAAGTACCTGAATGTGTCAATTGTACACAGATAGAAATTGAAAAATTAGGTGCTGAGATTTATTTGCCACGCATGAGTACAGTCACGATACTATTCATTATTTTTGACGTCCGAAATCCTGGTATAACCTGCAATTTACATACGTCTTTACAATGTGGGTGGTATCAGGATTTCATTCCGATTTCTTATTGTGTACAATGTGAATGATTCCATGATAAGTCGTATGGTTATTTTCGGGATTTTTGTTGTTTATGCACGGAGAGAATTTTATGAGAATGGCTGTCATACTAGGATAGCTCGAGCCTCGATTGACTTATCGCGGACTTCTGAGGTCCCGCACTATAACTTATAAGAATGTTAACCGTTCTCACAAGTGAGGCAATGGTTACCATACTTATAGTACGGGATCTCAGAATCTGCGATAAGTCAATCGAGCTATCCCAGTATCAAGTATGACAGCCATTCTCATAAAATTCTCTCCGTGTGGAGTTGCCTTGGGTTCTGTCACAGCTTTAGCGTGCATGTATATATATAGGTATATATACGTACAATGTTACCTCATAAACTGAGTGGTGCCCAACGCCGGAAATTGATCAAAGACAAAGAGGACAAGCAATCTGCCGTTTTGAAAAAAATCCCGAGGTTAGAGAATTTCTATCAATCACGCGAAACTAGTGCTGCCCGCATCCCAGAAAATGAAGACCCTCATTCGAAAAGTGTTGTAGAAAATCCGTGTACTTCCGATATTTTACCCATTGACGATGGCCCAAAAATTGTCGAAGAGGCCGTAGCCGCGACAGATATTGAGCTAAAACATGAGCTGGATTTCTCAGATCCTGCTCAATGGCCGGGATTGAATCAAAATATGATCGATGAGATAATACGTAACCCAATTAAGCAGGATGTCAATTCCTTGAACTTTGATTCATCGAAACGCGTCTATTTGAAGCAAGCGAGATACGCCACGAAAAAAATATTTTTCCACAAAATGACCAATGGTGAGGTCCGAAAAAGGGAATGGCTCTGTTATTCCGAGACTACAGGTACCGTTTTTTGTGTGCCCTGTAAGTTATTCGATCGTAGAGGAAACAACGTGTTCACAACGGGGTTCAATGATTGGAAAAATGATGTGCGAATAACAGAACATGAGCGCGGATCCGACCATCGAACAAATATTACCACATTAGTTCTGCGTAGCAACGTATTGGGTAAAATTGACAGCGGGCTGCATACGCAATACCTTGAGCAACGTGATTATTGGCGTAAGGTTCTGCATCGCGTAGTGGACGTAATTAAATTCCTCGGAACTCGAGGACTGGCCTTCAGAGGTACTACCGAACTTTTCGGATCACCTCACAATGGAAATTATTTAGGCGCGTTGGAACTCATCGCAGAATATGATCCATTTCTAAAAGTTCA
This sequence comes from Tenthredo mesomela, assembly GCA_943736025.1. Lineage (NCBI taxonomy): Eukaryota > Metazoa > Arthropoda > Insecta > Hymenoptera > Tenthredinidae > Tenthredo > Tenthredo mesomela. Next base: position 23,043,295 of record OX031018.1, read on the forward strand.
CATCGAAAAATTTGGGAACCCAGGCAAAGGCAATGTTTCTTATCTGTCATCAGGAATTTGCAATGAATTCGTGGAGCTGATCTATACAAATCTCGTCGGAGAAATTATATCTGCCCTTAAATTGAATAAATACTATTCAATAAGCGTCGATTCAACGCCAGACATTTCGCACACGGATCAGCTCACATTTATCTTACGTTACGTGCAGGAAAGTGGTGTTCCTACCGAACGGTTCATGAGGTTCATTCCTAATACAGGTCACAGTGCTGCTCAAATGGAGAGTGCAGTTTTGAACACACTCAGCGAGCTGCAGATTGACATTCAGGACTGTAGAGGACAGTCATACGACAATGCAAGCAATATGTCTGGAAGGTACGGTGGTTTACAAGCTAAAATCAAAGCCCACAATCCTCAAGCAATTTTTGTGCCATGTGCGGCTCACTCATTGAATCTAGTCGGTCAGTCAGCAGCTGATTGTTGTTCAACTGCGACCCAGTACTTCATGTTTGTACAGCACGTATATACTTTCTTGAGTGCATCCACTGGTCGATGGGCAAGGGTAAAAGAGAAACTTGCAGATAAAGGTGATATGCTTTTGCCTCGATATCTCTCAGCTACTAGGTGGTCCGCAAGAGCTGATGCATGTTTGGCGCTCCTTACATCATACGAAGTATTGTGTGAAGCTATTGAGGATATAGCAGATGATGCTTTAGAAAAACCGTGCATTCGAGCAGAGGCTAGAGGATTATGTCGACAATTTGACATGCTCGAAACCGGCGTAATGACAGCGTTTTGGAATGCGATCTTGCAACGTTTCGATAAAACTAACAAATCCCTCCAGAGCCAAAGGCTAGACATTTTCACAACAATGAAACTGTACGAATCTCTGAAAACTTACATTGAAGGCTTACGAGATGATTTCTCGGTCTACGAAGAAAAGGGCAAGGAGTTATCGCGGTGCACAGAGTATCAACGTGAAACGGTACGACGTAGGAGAAGAACAGTAGAACACGACGAAACAAACAATAATGACGTAACATTTGATGGTCGAGAGAATATGAAAATTAACACATTTTTTGTTATAATCGACAATTTGGTAGCGGAACTGACTCGTAGAAGTAATGCTTATTCGGAAATAAATTCACGGTTTAGTTTCATTGATACTATGCTATTACTTTCTGACGACGAAGTCATGATGAAATCTCGGAAGTTATGCCATTTTTACCCAAATGATTTGGCTGACGATTTTAGCGAAGAATTCATGCATTTCCGCGAATTCATTCGTGCAATGAATCTACCAGCGCCTTCAGCTGCTGCGTTTTTAGCCATTCTTCGCGAAAAAGAAATCGTGGCTACCTTTTCGAGCGTTGATATTGCTCTCCGTATATATCTTAGCATTCTATCGAGTAATGCTAGTGGCGAACGTTCCTTTTCTGTTTTGAAACGCGTAAAAAACTACCTCCGCAATACAATTAGCAACCATCGGCTAAGTAGTATCGCATTTCTAGCCGCTAATCACGATCTCGTTTGCGATATGGACTACGAAAAATTAATTGATAAATTTGTAGATGTCAAGGTTAGAAAACGTGCCACGTGAATAATAAAACCATACTAACCTAAAGCTAAAACCCATCTGAATTTATTTTAATAACCATTCTCCCATAATTATAATTTTATTTGAATTGTGCCGCCAAAGGGGCGCTTCGTTAGCCAAAGCCTAGGGGCGCTCAGATGCTTAATCCGGCGTTGCCCAGTATGATTTGCAAAGAAATGATATAAAAATGAGCTAGAATACCCCGACAGGCGGCAAATGCTCGCGAGTAGCTTGACAGTGCCGAATTTATACCTGTGATGACGTCACACTGGTCTTCGTACCGTTGAGCTGCCGGTGCGCGCGCCGATCAGATTCGGAGACGGCTTGATATGTTACAATATATATATATATATATATATATATATATATATATATATATATATTGTAACGGGTTTTCCTGGGGCTCGGGTACCCCGGAATAATTAAGCCGAATACAAACCAGGCCCAACTTGTAGATAGGGGATGTTGTTGGGCGCCAGACTTCGCGTAGAAGTCCTCTTTCTCTCTCTGGGACCCTCCGGCTAGCTACTAGGGATAGAGGGATTTCGTGGGGGCGAGGAATAATGACACCAGATATATTATCACTTAGCTTTATTCAAAAAAGAAAAAAAAAGAAAAGGTTGCGAATTATTCAACACGCCCGCTACCTGGCGTAGGTTATATGTTATAATAGTGACTCTACTCTAGGGATGTTCGATTCTGAATCGATCTTCAGAAGAATCGATCTTTTCGACGCGAAAAATCGATTTTTGTATCGATTCTCTGGCGTCCGATTTTTTTGAGAATCGATTTTTCTAGACCAGAATCGATTCTTTGTCTTTGAGTCGTATCTGGGTTCCGGCTTCCAGTTTCCAGCAGAAAAAAATCACTCATCAACTCAGAAACTTTTGTTTCCACCAGAAAAGAGGCTTCGGCCTTGAAGGGTTGAATATGTACGCCTTTTTTCACTCAGAAGGTGCAGTTTAGTTCATTGGCGTACGCTTGAGATTTTTCGTTTTTTCTTTTAGACACCGGATAATACAAAAAAATCGATTTTTGCAAGATCGATCTTTCACGTTCCGATTTTTTGCAGAATCGATTCTCAGACATGCGATTCAGAATCGATCCCGAAATCGATTTTTTTCGGAAGATCGAACATCCCTACTCTACTCTACGTTTTCTATTTCAATTTGCAATACGCAGGCGACGGTCGTCTTAGACGGTCGCTAGCTCTCTCTCTCCGGCTACTTGACAGTCAGCTGTCACTGTAGCGAGATTGCGTGCCTCTCTCTATGTCTCTCTGAAGACTGACGCGGCGCGCTGTCCAGCGGCGCCGGAGGGGCGGGGGGGATGGCTAGGGAAGCGACGCAACTCTGACTCGTAGCAACTGAGTGCTCCGCGTGACGTCAGCAGTCCGTGCCTCTATAGCGTCGGCGCGATCACGGTGAATATCGGCGCAGCGGTGACCAAAATTGGCACGGCTCTACGCACGACAAACAACACGTGACTCCGTCCTGGTTATTTTAATTCCAACGGATCGCGAGATCGGTTGAACGATGAACACAGGAGCGGTTCGAGGCTCGTAGGGTTTTTGGATGGTTCACGGGTCCTTGACTAGCGATCTAGTCAACCTCCGGTGAAGCGGGGATTTTCACACACACACACACTCACTTATCACTATTCACTTAAAACTACACTCTCTCTCTCTCTCTCTGGCTTCTCGCCGGTCTTAACACGCGGTGTCTCGTACCGTACGCGAAGGCAGACTGACTCTACTTTCCGCTAGGGATGGTTATCCTCATTACCACCTGTCCGGCGAGCGTTGACGACTATCGGTCGGCTGTTAGCAGACGCCTGTCGCCAATATGGCTCCGCGGGACACGGCGGCACGGGTTTAAACCACGGAAAGTGGTGTTTTGGGCACTCGGTACTTGCGCAAGGCTGGTAAGGAGGAGGTCTTAACGTTTTGCCATGTTACAATATATATATATTGTAACTTACTGCACCAATATCTCAGCTGATGGCTGGAGATATGGTGCTAGTCCGCGTGAGTGACTTTGTCACGGGTGTGATTTGGAGCTCCTCTGGTGGAAAAAGTGAAAAACCACAAAATACCCTATTACAGATTTGAATCTGGTGTCACCCGATTCGATCTGTTTACCTACAGAGTTGGGATCTGCCTTGCTAGCCGAGCCCGCTGCACAGACTCGAATCAAGGCACTGGTAAAGATACTCCTAGACACGGGTGTAAGCCAGTGCTATGAGCCAGTACACTCAACTAGAGCTGATATTGCGGAACTGAGTGTCGCTAAGCGCACCGAACCTGTTTATTTGACTACTCGAATAATATCAAATTATGAATGCTGAAAGATTATTAAAAGGTTAATTTAGAAGAAAGGAAAATGGAAGAAAAGATACAGTTTTAACAATAGTTCAGATTTAATGATAGTATAGGTCATTCTTAGGAAACGATACAAAATAGAACAGAAAATTGCAATTTATGCGTATCGTTAGAATAGGAAGAAGTCATAAAGAAAAAAAATATAAAGTAAAGATTATAATGAGAATTTATAGAATAAAGTAAGATTAGGATAAAGTAATGTTTTAAATTTAATCAATGTTTCCGATATGTTAGATTAGATTGTTTTTGTTAAAGCCGATATTTCGTTATAATTGTTAATCTAGGATTTCCAATCCTAGATCAGTTCGTTGAATTTGCACCGTTAAACCCCATATCAAGGTGACTTTTATATTCTTCGTCTAATTTATTTTATTATAAAATTAGCAAAACATAATTGAGTTTGAAATGTGAATTTAATTTATTTTCATATTATAAACCGTGATTCTAAAATACTTCAACTATAGCAAGTACTGAATTCGAATTTATAAGCAAGTAAAGACCACGCACTATTTTGGCTACGTGCCTAATGAATTTAATAGATATGACTCGACGGGCGCTTTGCCACACAATCGGTGCCTGATGTCTCCGCGGCCCCCTTTTTATACCGATATTCCGCGGGGTGCGCGGAATCGCGGGAGGCGCTGAGTCGCGGGAAGCGCGGACTCGCGGGATGCACGGAACTGCGTGATTCCGCTGTCGGATGGACGTGCTCCGGCTGCGCTGGCGGTAGCCAACACAGCCGGAACGTTACATCTGCCCCCTTCTACCAACGGATGCTCGGTAGCCGCGCTGGAGTTGGTAGATGTTATTTCCTTTGTTCCTGTTTCAGCCTGGATTCTCCCCTCAGAACTCCAGTTCTGGCAGGTACGGACTCTGCGGATCCTCCGGCTCCGGGTCGGGACTCTCTGGGTATGTAGACGCCCACATTATTTCGGCGTCGAAATACTGTTCGTACTCCGGAGTCGTGAGCGCTGGGTATCCTTCGGGTGTTCGGATCCCTTCGTAATTTCTGCACTCTTCGTCGTCGTCGCTGATGTCGGCCAAACTCCCAAAGATCAGCTGGATCGCCCGCTGTTTCGCCCGCTCTTCTCTCTCCCCTTCCGGCATCTCCGGAACATCTATAGGGGTTAGCTCCCAGGGCATGTAGCTGACGGGCTGCCCTGGTCTAGCTACTCGCTTCCTGCCTGCTTGCGTCTCGTCCTCGGCCGCTCTTTTCCTCGTCGTTGACGGTCCCGCCCCCTGTGTGCTAGTCGACGGCACTGGGTCTGGGCTCCGGATGGTCGGCATGTTGCGCGCTGGTTCCGGCTCTGCGATTTCCCATTTTAATTTGGTCTGCGACCCTTTGCCGCGCCGGTACACACCTCTCACTTGATCGTATTTTCTAGGTGCAATCAGGTGGTCGCCTTTCTTTTCCTCAGGTTTTTCCTCCGTCTGCGTGCCGACATCCTGCACGATGCACTCGCCGATTTTGTATCGCGGATTCACACTCATTACTTCACTGTTTGGTCGCGTGTTTGTCCTATTTGAAATTGGGGCACACTGGGCTGAGAGCTAATGAGGGGTCACTTATATAATCTTTTTGTATCCCTTCTTTATGGATTTAATTCCATATAAGGAGATGTCATCCGATTTTAAGGGGCTAATCCTTTACTCCTTTCGTTGTGTGTGTTTTGACTATGAGATCACAATAGCGATTCTTTACAGGTGTTACTTTGTTTTGACCGCCTCCCCTACTTCGCTTTGCACGTATGCTTTAAACATGTTAACGTGGAACTTGCCCCGTTCCATCCCTGTATGGGTGTTCTCCAAGACGTAGGTTGCCTCACCGACTTGCCGACTGATTCTATAGGGTCCCTCATACAAATCGAAGAATTTTGCCATCTTCTTTTCTTTTGAATCGGAAACATTAAGTGCCCTAATTAATACTAGATCTCCTACTTTGAATTTAGCCATTTTGTGTGTTGTATTAAACCGGTCTGCTCGGCGTTTACCGTGCCTAATTATGTTCTTTTTGACGAGAATTAATTTCGCGTCACGCGGTAGGTCAGTTTTATTTGTAACTAGCCAAGATTCCCAGAATCTTGAAGGGCGTTGCCCAAGGTGGATCTCGCAAGGTGCGAATCCAGTGGTGTCATGGCACACTTCGTTCATACAGCTCTCAATTATTTTTAACCAATTTATCCACGACGTGTGCTTGTCGGTTAGAAAAGTTCGGAAAAACCGCCCTAACTCGCGGTTTACGCGCTCAACGATATTTCCTTGTGGATGTCTAATTGAGGAATAAATTAATTTGATGTTTTCTTCGTCTAATTTATTTTGCCATGCTGTAGAAGTGAACTGTGTGCCATGATCGCACTGGATTCGCTTAGGCTTGCCATACTCTGGGATATACTGTTCAAATATGCATTTTATTGTTTGCGGAGCGTTTGCTGCTTTTAACGGATATAATTTTACGAGTTTGCTGAAGGCATCTATGGTGACTAATAGCCACTTATAGTTCCCTTTGCTCGCCGGCAATGGACCTAGGTAGTCGATTGATAATAATTCGCCAACTCCGTCAGGCACAATGTTTTGCATATTTGCATAGCTATATCTGTTGGGTACCTTGCACCTCTGGCATCTTTCGCAGCTAGCTAAAGTTTGTCTAATCCTTTTAGCAAATTTAGGATAATAGAATCCTTCTTTAAGTATGAGATAACATTTGCTGGCGCCTATGTGTCCGTACATTTCGTGACACTCGATGATGAGCTGTTTTACTAGCGCTTCAGGGACGTAGGCTCGTAATCTGCCCCCTGGCTCTCGGTGGTATAATATTTCATCTACGACTTCCAAGTTGTTATCTAGTTTTAATTTTGCTGAATCGAGTAACTCATTAATTCTTTTATCTGCTTTTTGTAAGATTGGATAGTTTCCTAAATCCCTACTTAATTGATCGTCAATTGCTTTTGCCAGAGGTGCAAGGACCCCCAACTTCGCTACTGACTCTATAAGATTCTGTTTTCGTTCGGGTGGGTAGCGGCTCAACACGTCCGCGACTATATTCTCCGTGCCCTTGATGTATTCAATATCAAAATTGTACGTTTGTATGAACAAAACTGTGCCCACCTTTGTATATATATATATTGATATATATATATATATATATACAAAGGTGGGCACAGTTAATCCAAAAGTTAACTTCGTTTATCGTTCATTCGTTAATTAAAAAGTTAACTTCGATAATCGTTAAAACGTTACATTTTCGAAAATTTAACGCAAGTTCAAGTTAACCGTTAAAAGTTAAATATCCAAAACTTATACTGCTTTTGGGCTGGATACATAGGTGAATAAGACAAAAACACGTAGGTAGATTAAAATTAAACACACAGCTATAACCCTTCCTGGTCACCACGGGTCAAAATGACCCGAGCATAAACCTTTAAAGTAAATATCGGTAAGTCCGTGGCCGAAGAACTGAAAAAACATAAAAAATGTAAAATAAAAAAAAAAATAAAAAAAAAAAAAAAATCCTAAAATGCATTGACCTCTTTACGATTTTTTTCTTAACATGTCATTTGGATTTTGATGTACCGACTTTAGCTACATCTTCTAGAAGGTTCAAAGTATTTTTCAGTATTTTTTTCGGTGCCGATCGGACGGATAGTTTTCACGCGACAACCGTCTAAAAATGGCTCGGGCTAATTCGACCCGGGTGTGACCAGCTTGATTGAAATCGGAGGTGTGACAATGAAGGGTTAAAAGAAGGCTATTCATTATTGATCATAGTTTTGAATTAGGTGCATGTTGCCCTTAATAAACATTAGCATATTAAAATTTTCATCCGACAGCGACGATCGTTTAGCCCGTAAAATATCTTTGTCCGTAGAAAAAGACATATGGACCTGAACTTTTAGACAAGCCTTGTTGCACCCACTTTGCGGCCATTTCCACCTTTTTATTTTCTTATAAATGGCGCACGCGCATATCGTTATATTGGTATCCTTACGCCAAATAAATAAAAATTCACAATAAATAACAAGAATAACTGCAATATGAAATATACACTGAAAAAAAAGGTTTTTTTTCAACATGTGCATGTAATAGGCCCTTTTTCTTGCATGTAAAACGAATAGAAAATCGCCCATTTCTAGCGTCGACTTCATTATCTCCCTAGGGAGGTAATATCCATTATTTCCCTATGGAGGTAATGGATATTACCTCCCTAGGGAGGTAATGGATCTATTGCTATATATATTAATATAATATATATATTAACATATATATTTCCAAAATTTCTATCGTACATGCGCGAAAAAGAGCCTATACATGCACTCGTTGAAAAAAGTACGGTGTGCAACAAGGGAGGGAGGGTAATTTCAAGCTCGGGTGATGACGTTGCACTCATCTTTGTCTCAGGCGCCTTTGGCGCCCTCGACTCCGACTCGTGCAACATCATCTGACCCTCGCTAGAAATTACCCATTTCCCCCCCTTGTTGTACAATGTACTATTTCAGTTGATGTAACGGACTAAAGTTAACGGAAGTCCAATTTAACGGAAGTTAACAAAAGCGTTAAAATTTTTTGAAGTTAACTTAAAAGTTAATCCGTTAAGCAGATTGTTAACTTCGTTAATTAACGATTAACGGATTAACGAGTTAATGCCCACCTTTGTATATATATATATATATATTGATATATATATATATATATATATATATATATATTATGTAATATATATATATATATATATATATATATATATGTATTGTAACGGAGTTTTCCAGAGCTCTAACTCCGCACCCTACGGCGTTCCTTGATAAAGATAATTTAATAAGATACTAAAATAGAGAGTTGGGCGCCAGACACTGAAGTGTCGTTTTTCACAAGAATCTAAATAATAGCGATAATCAAAGGTACTACTAAACTGCCGGAACGACGGCCTTAAAGCGTCAGCTAACTCAGATTTTCTGCGATAAGGGTAGAGTGGGTGGATTCACCTTAATAATTAATCAGATAAAATATAGAACACCAGATATAAAATTCCTTCGATGAAATCCGGAGATTTCGTATATTGTTCCAAGATAATTACAATATAAAAGTGATCAAACACAAATGACCGAGTGCAGAGAAAATGACAGATATTCAATTTACATAGAGATAGTTTTCAAAATAATAGTACAGAATAATATTCAAGAGATAGACAGCGTTGGAATAATGCGGAACAAAGAATATAATATTAGTGAGTCTTATTGCGTCTCAGCGGTAATATAAAAGAAACGTAAACACGCTGGTTAGCTAGCTAACGCCGTAGAAGCGATACAATGCAAGGTACTCTACTTTTCAGGCTGCGTATCACCGAGCGATACGATACTCTCGGCAAATTTTCTAATAGCGGCGAGCTAGCGTATTTATAATAATTATTCAAAGATAATTAACGCAATAACTAATATAAACGACTCGACAAATACGGTAAACTAAATTCGCAAATACAAGGGAAATTATCAATTCTAGAAGATACAGGTGACCATAATACCTCGCTTAATCAGCCTCAAATTAATTAATTGAGATGTATTCTCTTTTTATAGCGACTCTACGGCGGTAATTAAACGAGCTATTAATCGATATTAGATAAGAAATTACTTAGATATTACACAAGAATCAAGATAGCAAATTAATCAAATAAACAAAGATAATCAGAGCTAGCAAAGATATTCAAAGGTAGCGCAGATTTTCGGAGATAGCGAGGGTATTCCCCAAGATAGCGAAGATATTTAAAGATAGCAGAGATACTTAAAATACTAAGATAATAAAGAAATAGAATAAAATAGAACTAGGAATAGAACAACTTAGAACAGGAAATGAACAACTTAATACTATGACTTTCTACGTCAGCCAACCCACGGGGAGTTGGATTACAAGCGACACACCATGCGATATTATACTACATATTACTCAAATATATTATAATAAATCAAAGATAGCGAAATATAAGATACAGAACAGTCTCAAGCGAGAATGTAGATCAGAATAAGCAATCAAATAAGCGTTAGCAAATCATAAGCAAATTAAGCAGCGATATTAGACTAATTAGCGAAATATAACCAAGCGTAAAGATAATCAAAATGGCTGAAGGCAATTATAAAGTGCTTTTACTGAATTCTTCGAACTGAACGTTACGTGCGTAGCCCGTAGGCTCGCGATACACAAAAATAGAGTATAAAATAATCAAATAAGAGTTCAGCGATAGCTTTTGTGGTTGTTTCTAGCAATTATTGATCATAAAGACCTTACCTTTGTGTAGAGCTGCTTTTGGCACTCACAAACTTTAACTTACTTAACTTAACTTATTACGAGAGCGAAAACTATAATAGCGAGAGAGAATATTATCCGTCTGTATGGCGGAAAGCGGGACGTAGAAGTGATGATTCTTCGCAGACAATTTGGCGAGCTGGCTCCCAGTGAGGTAGGTCCAGGTGGGGAACCTATCAGGACCTCCTAATTACCTTATTGGTCCTGCGAGTGACAACGTTCGAACAGTCAACTCGTCAGTTGACCAGAACGAAGCGTAATCTTATTGCCGGGCGTCAGGCGTTACTTCACGCGCTTCACAGCGACAGAACCACCGTTCTGCGGTCTCTCAGCTGCGAGATGGCTGGCGGGAGGGTGTGACCTTGGTTCTCGTTGAGCTTTTCCGATCCAGGCGATATCCATCCCTCGGGATGTCCTCCACAGCGGTAATCCCTGCGATAGATGACCGACTGTAGACTTCTGCCAGGTCTAGGTGTCTCATCTGAGTCGCCACCTCTTCGTGACCTGACAGAGCACGTAGGACGCGATACTCGTCCACCTTTACGTAGGATGTCCTCTGGCGATACGTTACGTCACTCGTCCAGGTATGGACTCTGCGTGACGTCGTCTTCTGATTGCTGGATCGGGCGATATAAGCTGACTGCACTCGACGTAACAGTCAGATGCTGGGTGACAAGATGCATCGGCTGGCAGGAGGTCTTATGGGGACCCTGTTCACTCCCTAGCGATATGTCTCCAAGGTCTACATCCCTCCCCGTAGATGTTGCGGTACTATCCGTAGTACTGGTACCGTACTGGACTGCATACCGTCGATAGCATCTCCGGAGCGGAAGTTCTTGTAGCGGAAGTTCGGAAGCTGTCATCTTCTGCATCTGCTCTCTCTCTCTCTTTCTCTCGCGGTACATTAACAGAAAAATTCTTCAAATTAGTCTAACTCTATTGCTTATAAAACAGGTGTGTCACTTGTATCCCGAGGGTCTAGACGGCGATATTCTCTCTCTCTCTCGATATTACTAATAAAATACATGCCAGAAGGGCTCTAGTGACGGCAGCTAATCTGCAACGTCACAGTATATATATATATATATATATATTAGGGTGGCCCTTATTTGGTGAAAAAAAAATATTTGGTTTGCCGCCCCCTCAATCGGTTCCAAATTGAACAAAAAAAAATTCGGACCAAATTTTAGGTGATTCGGCCAATGGGAACACGTGCCCCAAGGACGTTAATTTTTTTAATTCTTTTTCTTCTTTTTCTTTCTTCACAGGACATAGTATGACAGAAAAGGAAGAGAAAAGGTTGTAGCAAATTTTTCTTCCATTAAGAAGAATTCATACCATTTTGATTGTAATTTTACACGTATTAATCGATTTTTGCTAACGGAATTCCAAAATATTACTTTTCCTACCAAACCGGAAGTTGAAAAAAAAATTTGTTACAACATTTTCTCTTCCTTTTCTGTCATACTATGTCCTGTGAAGGAAGAAAAAGAAGAAAAAGAATTACAAAAATTAACGTCCTTGGGGCACGTGTTCCCATTGGCCGAATCACCTAAAATTTGGTCCGAATTTTTTTTTGTTCAATTTGGAACCGATTGAGGGGGCGGCAAACTAAATATTTTTTTTCACCAAATAAGGGCCACCCTAATATATATATATATATATATACATATATATATATATATATATGTATATATATATATATATATATATATATATATTAGGGTGGGCCAAAAAAAACTTTTAATTTTTTTTTCTTTAGTTACCATGAAAATATTGTTCAAGATGATGAAAAAAAAGTCCTCTCAAAATTTGAGCTCTTAATATCCATATATTAAAGTACGTGACGGATGTTCGGATGTCCCAAATTTTTGAAATTTAGTTCGTTATTTTGAATTTTGATTCGTTATATGTGTGCTACTATATTCTCTGATTTGAATTCCGAGGCTTCGTTACTTTCCAGGTCGTTCTCCTCGGGAATTTCGATGTCCAGGAGTCGCGATACGTGGTTCTAGCGCTCCAGGTCGTTTTCTTCGGGGATTACGATGTCTAGGAGTCGCGATACGTGGTTCTCGCGCTCCAGGTCGTTTTCTTCGGGGATAACGATTCCCAGGAGTCGCGACACGTGATTCTCGCGCTCCAGGTCATTTTCCTCGGGGATTACGATGATCAGGAGTCGCGACACGTGGTTCTGGCGCCCCAGGTCGTTTTCCTGGGGGATTACGATGTCCGGGAGTCGCGACACGTGATTCTCACGCCCCAGGTCAGTTTCCTCGAGGATGACCACCTCCGGGAGTCCCCATCCACGTGGTTTTCGTAGTTTTTTTTTTTTTTTTTCTTTTTTTTCCCGGTACGCGGTTCGTGGTTCTCGCGTCTCAGGTCGGTTTTCTCGGGGATGACCATCTCCAGGTGTCCGGTGGTAGTGGAAAAAATTATCTACATAACACCATTATAACTACATTACAAAGTACGGGCTTGATAGTGTTGCCTGTAGCATGGACCGGAATCGCAGAGAATTTATTGAAAGGAGGAAGAACTGCGCATTCAACTTTTAAACTAGCGTTACAATTCAACGAATGCTCAACGTGTAATATTAAACCGAAATCCAGACAAGGTTTGCACATTCGAAACGCGAAAGTCATAATCTGGGATGAAATAACAATGGCCTCCAAGTATGGACTGGAGGCTGATGAACGTATGAGAGATATATGTGAATGTAACGAACCATTCGGCGGTAAAATAGTTATAGTCTCTGGTGACTTTCGGCAAACTTCACCAGTTGTGCGACATGGAAGTCGGACCCAAATTTTAGAAGCCTGCGTTAAGAGAAGCAGCTTATGGAATCAATTCATGTACATGTCATTGAAGGGCAACATTCGTGTCTCCGATGGGCAAATAGACTTCAAACAATGGCTTCTGCGAGTGGGCAATGATGTTTTTTGTGATTCTTTTGAACGTAACAACGAAGTTGTAAGCATTCCTACGGAAATACGTTCGAATGGTGATATTGTGCGAGAAATATTCGGAGAAAGTGTAGATCCACAAGATCCTTCGAATTATGGTAAGGTTATATTAGCTCCAACCAATGTCGATGTCATTGCCATAAATACCCAAATAATGTCAAAAATCCAAGGAATTGGAGTGGTATATCTGAGTGTTGACACAGGTGAAGATGGGGATAATACAGATATGAGCAACATACTTCCTATCGAATTCATGAATTCATTGACACCTAATGGTCTTCCACCTCATAACTTAACGTTAAAAGTAGGAAGTATCGTTATTCTGTTACGTAACCTAAATCTCTCACAAGGACTATGCAACGGCATTAGACTGGTTGTCAAAAAGCTAAATCAGTATCTGATCTGTACCGAAATTATAAGCGGAAATTGTGCCGGAGAAACTGTACTGATACCACGAATAGACTTATCACCGAGCGAAGAGGATGTACCATTCAAGATGGTGAGAAGACAGTTTCCAGTGAGATTAGGGTTTGCGATGACAGTCAATAAGTCACAAGGCCAATCTTTCGATAGCGTTGGAGTGTATTTACCAAATCCCGTGTTCAGTCATGGTCAACTCTACGTTGCTTTGTCCAGAGTTAGGTCAAAAAACAATTTGAAAGTGTTGCTGACAAAGAAATCGATCGAAAAATCAAATGGTAAGGTGTATACAAGAAATATTGTCTACAAAGAAATCCTCTAAAGATTTTGTCCCGGGGATTATGCAATGCCACTAGATTGGTTCTAACAAAATCGAACCCGTATTTAATAAGTCGCACAAATTGAAAGTGTTGTTGACACAGAAATCTGTCACTGTTAATCGTGAAAAATCTAATAATCAATCGTGTACAAGAAATATTGTCTACAAAGAAGTTCTAGGTGCCTCGTCCCGCACCGAAATATATATATATATATTAGGGTGGTTCTTATTTAGGGCTTGGTGGAATTTAAATGGGTTCGCCCCCCTAATCGATCACAAATCATTAAAAAAAAATCACTCTAAATTTTGAGCTCTTAGTTTTAACATTAGGCCATGCCGACAAAGGCTTTTGTATTTTTTTTTTCAATTTTTTTTTTTTTTTTTCTAATTTTGTCCAACTAAACATGTAATATTGGGTTTTGTGCATTTCTAGATCTTTTACTTCTGCGGCACTCAAATTCATTCAGAAAACAACGGTACAGAAGTAATGTTTGTTTATAAATCTCATGTTTATTCTACTTTTGAATACATTTTTTTTACAAATTTTTTACTACTACTGCTTTGTTGGCATTTGGATATTTTTGGCGGTAGTCTTTCACGATTTGCAAAATATACTGCTTCTGATCTTCGTCTTTTGTCAGAATATTATTATAATCTTCGAATAAAGAAACAGCTCTTTCCGCGGTATCGATGTTTCACAAGGTTTTTAGTGCCGCAGAAAAAAAGGTCTAGGAGTGCACAAGACCCAATATTATATGTTTAGTTGGACAAAATTAGAAGAAAAAAAAAAAAAAAAAAAATTGAAAAAAAAAATACAAAAGCCTTTGTCGGCATGGCTTAATGTTAAAACTAAGAGCTCAAAATTTAGAGTGATTTTTTTTTAATTATTTGTGATCGATTAGGGGGGCGAACCCATTTAAATTCCACCAAGCCCTAAATAAGAACCACCCTAATATATATATATATGCCAAAAATATATGCGACATAGATGTCGCATATATAACATATAAGTACGCAAAATACAAATATGTTTGATTGAGTTTGACATAGTGTTAACATAGATGTCGACATACATGCCGCAACATTTATGTTGACATAATATATCCGACATTTTATATCAAACTTATAAAAATATATGTTAGCGCAAAAAACAAATATGTCGCATAAATTTTTCGCATATATATATATATTTCCGCGCGGGGTAAGTCAATCGATTCAGTGGCAAACGAACAATGATGATAACGAAATGTCGAACATGACTAGCTGCTAATCCTGTTTATCTGGACATAAGCGCTACGAAAATTAGCTGCTAAAATATCCTCTGGGTACGAGCGCTACAGAAATTAGCTGCTAAAACCTCGTCCGGGTATGAGCGCTACAAAAACTAGCTGCTAAAACCTCATCTGGGTATGAGCGCTACCAGCGCCGGATTTACCTATAGGCCCGAGAGACCCGGGCCTACACTGAAAAGAGATTGAGAGCCTGGCGCTCGCACGAAAGAGCCTCGCAGTCGTAGAAGTAGGACGACTGGACTCGGAGAGTTGTGCGCGGCCCACGCTCGCAGAACGAGAAGGCGAGCGTCTCAGAGTGAGTTACAGGTGATCTCACATGTATGGTAGTGTAGGGCTCTATCCGTCTGAGAAGGCGTAGATTGCAGAAAGCGGGATAGGCCTGCCTACCGTGCGATGACCACGCGCGCAGAGTAGCTACGATCGTGGCACGATGAGTATTCTTAAATGACGGCGCTCTGAAAGTGGGATGCTCTGTCGCGCGCAGAGTGAGCGTGTGACCGTGCTGCTTCCAAAAGGTTGTGCGAGCGCCAGGCTCGCCATCTTCTTTCAGTGTAGAGCGGCATTACAGAGGGGCGGCAAAAATTGGGTTTGAGAATCCAAATCATATGCAACTTGTATGATGAAATTATTTTTTTTTGTACAAATGAAGAAGTCCTAACGTTAAAAAAATGTACTACCTATGAAAAGATATAAATTCTCATTTATGAAATAAAAAGAATTGTTATTATTATTATCCTATTATTATCATACGTATCCAGCTATATCGGAAAATATTGAATAAAACGGCTGTTTATGAGCTTGTGTAATACAAATTATTGAATATTGATCTATTTCGATTGAAAGAATTTCATTAGTGAATAGATGACTAGGTAGGGGGGGCCTAACCCAACCAATCTGAAATGCATATTGCGACAATATGCTCACCAAACGTGTTGAATACCACTGACAACCGAGCGAGCGTAGCGAGCGAGGAACAACGCTCAACCAACCGAGTGAGCGAGCGAACGAGCACAATAATTAGCTAGTCAATATTAAGAGGGCCTCATCGCGATTTTTGATTTCCCATTTAAATAACACAGGAAATTTTTTTTTTTTTCATTTGGAATTTTATTCCGTTCCAACGAATCATCGTATTATAAAAATCAATACATTTTCTTGTAGGAAATTAAACGATCTCCAAAAAAGGTCTGATGTGATTTTTTGCTAAGTCGAAAAAAAAGTCGTCATACACCGTTTGAGGTTGAACTTTAACCTTGAATAACTTTGAAACGAGTGAACTTAGCGAAAAATTACATCAGACCTTTTTTGGAGATCGTTTAATTTCCTACAAGAATATGTATTGATTTTCACAACACGATGATTCGTTGAAACGGAATAAAAATCCAAATAAAAAGAAAAAAATTTCCTGTGTTATTTAAATGGGAAATCAAAAATCGCGATGAGGCACCTCTTAATATTAATATTAAGAGCTCAAATTTTCAGAGAATTTTTTTTTCATCATCTTGAACAATATTTTCATGGTAACTAAAGAAAAAAAAATTAAAAGTTTTTTTTGGCCCACCCTAATATATATATATATATATATTGATACATGGGGAATTCTCCGTCAAAACATACGGAAATAATAATTCGAAATTTTGATTCCATCAACATTTTTATGGTCGATTACACCTAATGAGAGGAGCTTTCATGATTTATTTCGATTTTTTCGTTCACGTGTTTTTGAGATATGAATTTTTGAATTTTTATTTTTTGAAAATTCATAACTTCTTCAAAGATTGACCAAATGAGATGTTTTTTTTTTTTTGAAAAGTTTGGTTTTTAACTATACTTCAAGTAAAAAATTACAAGAAACCTGAATATTATCAATTGCGGTATGATTTTTCCATTTAAAGATCAAACTCTGCGATTTCGAGAGGTTGGACACTTTTTTTTTTTTTCTTTCCAATCCTCATAAAAGCGCTTGTTTTTTTCACAAATTATGCCGTTGGATTTATCGTGGGGTCACATCCCATTCTATTGTTTTTTTCAATTTTAAATTTCGTTCTGGAGAATAAGGCTTCTGTATCGAATCAGACAGGAAGATTTCGTTAAATTTTGACTCCCTCTGGAAGTCGTTCACTCAAGTTCACTATTTTGAATACTAGGGACTACTTTTCACAAAATTTTCGCTGGTTAAATCCCGCTATCAATATCGAATAATCTGTCCATGCTGCGATGTTTATTTTCTACTCAGAAATTTATTTTCTACTTATTTTCTACTTAGAAAAAAAAAAAAAAACATCGCAGCATGGACAGATTATTCGATATTGATAGCGGGATTTAACCCGCGAAAATTTTGTGAAAAATAGTCCCTAGTATTCAAAACAGTGAACTTGAGTGAACGACTTCCAGAGGGAGTCAAAATTTAACGAAATCTTCCTGTCTGATTCAATACAGAAGCCTTATTCTCCAGAACGAAATTTAAAATTGAAAAAAACAATAGAATGGGATGTGACCCCACGATAAATCCGACGGCATAATTTGTGAAAAAAACAAGCGCTTTTATGAGGATTGAAAAGAAAAAAAAAAAAAAAGTGTTCAACCTCTCGAAATCGCAAAGTTTGATCTTTAAATGGAAAAATTATACCGCAATTGATAATATTCAGGTTTCTTGTAATTTTTTACTTAAAGTATAGTTAAAAACCAAACTTTTCAAAAAAAAAAAAAAAACATCTCATTTGGTCAATCTTTGAAGTTATGAATTTTCAAAAAATAAAAATTCAAAAATTCATATCTCAAGAACACGTGAACGAACAAAATCGAAATAAATCATGAAAGCTCCTCTCATTAGGTGTAATCACCCATAAAAATGTTGATGGAATCAAAATTTCGAATTATTATTTCCGTACGTTTTGACGGAGAATAGGGTTGTTCACGAATTTTTTTTTATTTCATATTCCAGTAGTTTGGGGAAAAATAATGAGGACGTATTTTTTCCTTTTTCGTTTAAACGAAAATTGCAGTATATATAACGAATTGAAAACTCGTGAAAACTAATAGTTTATGACGTCACCCATGTTAAGGTATATCTATATATATCAAAATCTGTGAACTTCAATTGCTTATAACATTTGCAATTTTCATCGGAAAAAAAAGAAAAAAATTACCCCACCATTTTGAGCTATTTTCTACTTGATGCGCCCCAAAAAGTGAAACAAAATTTTTTTCTGAACAACCCCATTCCCCATATATATATATATATATATATATATATATATATTGTAAATTGAAAAAAATTACCCCACCATTTTGAGCTATTTTCTACTTGATGCGCCCCAAAAAGTGAAACAAAATTTTTTTCTGAACAACCCCATTCCCCACATATATATATATATATATATATATATATATTGTAACGTGGCAAAACGTTAAGACCTCCTCCTTACCAGCCTTACGCAAGTACCGAGTGCCAAAACCCCAATTTCCGTGGTTTAAACCCTTGCCGCCGTGTCCCGCGGAGCCATATTGACGACATGCGTCTGCTAACAGCCGACCGATAGTCGTCAACGCTCGCCGGACAGGTGGTAATGAGAATAACCATCCCCAGCGGAAAGGGGTCAGTCTGCTTTTGCGTGCGGTACGAGGCACCGCGTGTTGAGACCGGCGAAAAGTCAGATCGAGAGAGAGAGAGAGGGAGAGAGAGAGAGAGAGAGAGAGAGAGAGAGAGAGAGAGAGAGAGAGAGAGAGAGAGAGAGAGAGAGAGAGAGAGAGAGAGAGAGTGTGTAGTTTTAAGTGAATAGTGTTAAGTGAATAGTGTTAAGTGAGTGTTTGTGTGAGCGAGACTCCCCGCTTCACCGGAGGTTGACTAGATCGCTAGTCAAGGACTCGTGGACCACCCTAAACCCTACGAGCCTCGATCCGATCCTGTGTTCATCGTTCAATCGATCTAGCGATCCGTTGGAATTAAAATAACCAGGACGGAGTCACGTGTTGTTTCTCGTGCGTAGAGCCGTCCCAATTTTGGTCACCGCTGCGCCGATATTCACCGTGATCGCGCCGACGCTATAGAGCCACGGACTGCTGACGTCACACGGAGCACTCAGTTGCTACGAGTCAGAGTTTCGTCGCTTCCCTAGCCATCCCCTCCGCCCCTCCGCCACCGCTGGACAGCGCGCCGCGTCAGTCTTCAGAGAGACATAGAGAGAGGCACGCAATCTCGCTACAGTGACAGCTGACTGTCAAGTAGCCAGACCGAGAGAGCTAGCGACCGTCTAAGACGACCGTCGCCTTCGTATTAAGAATTGCAATAGAAGAGTAGAGTAGAGTCAATATTCTAAAATATAACCTACGCCAGGTAGCGGGCGTGTTGAATAATTCGCAACCTTTTCTTTTTTTCTTTTTTGAATAAAGCTAAGTGATAATATATCTGGTGTCATTATTCCTCGCCCCCACGAAATCCCTTTACCACTAGTAGCTAGCCGGAGGGTACCAGAGAGAGAGAGAGGACTTCCAACGAAGTCTGGCGCCCAACAACATCCCCTACCTGCAAGTTGGGCCTGGTTTGTATTCGGCTTAATTATTCCGGGGTACCCGAGCCCCAGGAAAACCCGTTACAATATATATATATATATATATAATGAATGCGAATAAAACGAATTCACCTGATGTGAACATTTATTTTCAAAGTTTATCAACGAATTTAAAATCAAATATCAATTAATTGGGTGTAAGTATTGATTATCAGTGTCTAGGATCGATATTTGAGACGAAATGGAACAGGTAAGTGGACGGTGAAACATTGAAGACAAAAATTGGCTTATTTATTGATTTATTGATTTATTCATTGTTCAGAACTCGATTTTATTCAAAACGTCTGTTCGGAATACAAGTATTCCATCTAATGAACATTAAGAATTCGTGAGAAAGTTTTCAGTGTTTGTGTCAACTTTGGTTTCATAATAACATAATGAATCATTTGATCAGAGTACAATGCAGAGTCATCGATATATATATATATATATATAACATAATAACATAATGAATCATTTGATCAGAGTACAATGGAGTCATCGATATATATATATATATATATATATATATATATATATATATACTAGGGGGGCTCCGCCCCCCTGCGCGCTACGCGCGCCAACCCCCCATATTCTAATTTGTATCAGTTGTTTCTAAAACCCGAATAATCCGTGGATTTTATGTTCTTCATATTCCTCGTTGTCCAGGTCGTTCGCCAAGTATTTCTAGTAGTCCAGGTCCTCGGCTTCGTAGTTCTCGTTGTCTAGATCGTTCAGTGAGTATTTCTCGTAGTCCGGGTCCTGGGCTTCGTAATTCTCGTAGTCCAGGTCTCGTACTCCAGGTCGTTCGCCAAGTATTTCTAGTAGTCCAGGTCCTCGGCTTCGTAGTTCTCGTTGTCTAGATCGTTCAGTGAATATTTCTCGTAGTCTGGGTCCTGGGCTTCGTAATTCTCGTAGTCCAGGTCTCGTACTCCAGGTCGTTCGCCAAGTATTTCTAGTAGTCCAGGTCCTCGGCTTCGTAGTTCTCGTTGTCTAGATCGTTCAGCGAGTATTTCTCGTAGTCTGGGTCCTGGGCTTCGTAATTCTCGTAGTCCAGGTCTCGTACTCCAGGTCGTTCGCCAAGTATTTCTAGTAGTCCAGGTCCTCGGCTTCGTAGTTCTCGTTGTCCAGGTCGTTCAGTGAGTATTTCTCGTAGTCCGGGTCCTGGGCTTCGTAGTTCTCTTAGTCCAGGTCACTCGCTAAGTATTTCTCGTAGTCCAGGTCCTCGGCTTCGTAATTCTCGTTGCCCAGGTCCTTCGCTTCGTATTCCTCGTTGTCCAGGTCGTTCGCCAAGTATTTCCAGTGTCCAAGTCTTCGGCTTCGTAGTTCTCGTTGTCCAGGTCGTTCACTGAGTATTTCTCGTAGTCCAGGTCCTCGGCTTCGTATCTCTTGAAGTCGTGTGTAGAAATTATTAATAATTATTATTATTTTGGGCTCTCCTCGGCTCTCCTCGGCTATCCTCGGCTATGTTTGGCTATCTTCGGCTATCTTCGGCTATCCTCGGCTCTCTCCGGTTCTCTTCGGCTATCCTCGGCTATCCTCGGCTATCCTCGGCTACCTTCGGCCGATTCGAGCGTGGTCGAGGAGGCCCAGGGCAAGAGGCGGGCGAGGGGGGGGGGGGGGGGGGGGGGGGGAGAGCCGAGCGGGGTCGAGGAGGCCTTGGAATCCGACACGGCGGCGGCGGCGGCGGCGGCGGCGGCGGCGGCGGCGATTGAATTATATAATATAGAAGGATATATATATTGTAACATTGCATTTTACAACGCGTGTTACAAGTGACTCCCGAACCCTTAGACGACCATAGTTACGTAGGGTGGATGCATGAAATAAGTATGAATGCGTTAGGTTAGCCCCGAGGCTATAAAATTTCCGAGAGGCGACCGTGACCAATCTAAGACTGTCGAATCTATTTCTTATTCTTTTTGTTCTTTTTCTACCTTTTCTCTATTATGTGGGAGACATGGCCGATATTTTCGAGTACGAGGCCGAAATCTACAGAGACGGAGGCAACAACGAGGCATTCGACGATAAAGCCCGTCAATTACGCTTCTGGAGGCGAAGAACTGCAGTGGAGTCTACCATAGAAAGAGAGAACGCGGGGGAGTACCTAGAGTACTCAGCTACGAGGGATAACGGTGGTGGAAGAGATTCCCGCCACCCCGAAGAGTCAGCAAACCGCGTTCCTCCTGCAGGAACCGTTATCATCAGAGCAGATTTTGAGTTTAGCGCGGAGCCAAGATCTACTGCCTAACGTGAGGCGATCTAGTGGTCAATACGCAAATTATTAGGCGATCATATGACCAGGGTGCGAACTATCGACACCCGGCTGTCAAAGATCACTCTGCCGTAGGCTTGCCTCGCAGATAGAGCGCCGAGCTCAGAGCTCACTCTAAATGTAGCCTTTTGTAGTATTCCCTTCGAGGGACTTTTGTTGCATTTTTGAGTGATTGAGTTCGAGTGTCGTGCACACGTTGCAGCGTAGACCCGAGGGCTCGTCTTCGAGACGCCGCGAGGCCTTATTTTTGGCTGGACAACGGTAAGCGTTAGCCAATTTGACTCATACTAATTTGAATTCGGCAAACGGCCATCAGCCATCTTGTCTTGTCCAAGCCACGAGGCTTCTAGAGATTTTTGAGAATCAAGTTAAGACGACCTCCGAGTCGGTAGGCCGCCACCAGTGTCTCGCGTCATAATAGAGTTTTGAGTTTCAGTTTTGGGTAATATTTTCGAGTTTTGTGTCGCGTATTAGTCATTCTATAGAGTCGTAGGCTTCGCACCTGAGTGCGAGAAAGACAGTCATAGTACGTCACTGTCGCGCTCTCTCCCTCGCACGAGGAGATACAGATCATTGTTATATTTTGAATTTAGTTTAGTATTTTTGTTTCGCCTACGATGGCAGAGTTAGTTTAAGTTAATTTTTAAGTGATAATTCTGGGAATTAGTTCTGTTACGCCTTGCGGGCATATTCCGATTCTTTAGTTGTAATTTTTGTTCCGCGAGGGACGTATTTGTCGAGTTATTTATTTTTGCTTTATTTTTGTTTGTTATTGCTGTCCTACGTGGAAGCTATGAGTTTATTTATTATTGTAAAACTCGTCATTTCTATTTTTTTTTCTATTCTATTTTTCTTGAATAAATTTTATTTTCTTTATTACATTCAAATCATCGAGTCGTTAATACGCCACGCTAATCCTTCATTAATCCCGACCCCTCTCCGCGGTACTGACGCTAGCCGGCGCTCAAGTATCTGTAGTTTGTTTTTTTTATTAGTAAGATTTTCAGAAATTGGCGATTATAAGCCTGGCGCCCAGCATCTTTGTTTTATTATTAATTTTCAGTTAGCCAATTGTCGAGTGGACGGTTCTCAGACTAGCTTTCCGGTCTGGTCTGAGGACCAGGAAAAATCCACGTCACAATATACATGTATATATATATATATATACATGTATACAGGGTGGTCCATTTTAATTGATGCAGGCGAATATCTCGAAAACTAACAATTATAAAAGAAAAAGTTTTATACAAAACTTGAAGGGTTTCGAGGGGGAAAGATAATGCTGATTCGTGTTGACTTGTGGACTTCGCCAATTCCGAGATTTCGCAAGCAACTTCGGATTTTAGATAGGGAACACATGTTTTGGTTTGGGGCATCTGATAGCGCGATCAAAGACTCATTCAAATACGCAAGACAAAAAAAATAGGAAAAAAAAATTTTGCAAAAAAAATTGGAATAAAAAATTTCGCGAATTTTTTTTTTTTTTTTTTTGCAAAAGATTGCTTTTTTGTCCCTAGCTTTCGAACACATTCATTGTTTATCACTCTAGCTCAAAATTTTTCTTGCCAATTTTGAAATTTCAAAGTTTGGATGTACCAGATTAGTAAAACAAAAAATCGTAGATCAATAACGCAAACAACTAACCGCCTTAGTTCGTCCGACATAATTATACTGACAACATCTTCCAGCTTATGTCGGACTTGAGCCTCTACACCAACGTCAAACCTGCGGATATGTAAAGGTTTTGTTATCTTTTTAATTTCAATTTTTAATAAATTCTTTTTTTTTTTTCTTTATCAACGTTTTTTTTTTTTTTTTTGTAACAATACTTCGATTCAAATGTTTTTCCTCCAAAACTTTTCGAAAAGAGATTTTCTACGAATCTACGAATTATTTTTTTTATTAATCTGGTACATTCAAACTTTCCAATTTCAAAATTGGCGAGAGAAATTTTGAGCTAGAGTGATAAACAATGAATGTGTTCGAAAGCTAGGGACAAAAAAGCAATCTTTTGCAAAAAAAAAAAATTTGCGCGAAATTTTTTATTCCAATTTTTTTTGCCAAATTTTTTTTTTCCAATTCTTTTTGCTTGCGTGTTTGAATGAGTCTTTGATCGCGCTATCAGATGCCCCAAACCAAAACATGTGTTCCCTATCTAAAATCCGAAGTTGCTTGCGAAATCTCGGAATTGGCGAACTCCACAAGTCAACACATATCAGCATTATCTTTCCCCCTCGAAACCCTTCAAGTTTTGTATAAAACTTTTTCTTTTATAATTGTTAGTTTTCGAGATATTCGCCTGCATCAATTAAAATGGACCACCCTGTATATCAATGTAATGTGTAATTGAACGTTATTTAATTACACATTACTTTGGTAATATATATACCGCGAATATTCGGTGAATCTGAACGACCCCCTTCCTAGGGATGTTCGATCTTCCGAAAAAAATCGATTTCGGGATCGATTCTGAATCGGATGTCTGAGAATCGATTCTGCAAAAAATCGGAACCTGAAAGATCGATCTTGCGAAAATCGATTTTTTTGTATTATCCGGTGTCTAAAAAAAAAACGAAAAATCTCAAGCGTTCGCCGATGAACTAAACTGCACTTTCTGAGTGAAAAAAGGCGTACATATTCAACCCTTCGTGGCCGAAGCCTCTTTTCTGGTGGAAACAAAAGTTTCTGAGTTGATGAGTGATTTTTTTTCTGCTGGAAACTGGAAGCCGGAACCCAGATACGACTCAAAGACAAAGAATATCGATTCTGGTCTAGAAAAATCGATTCTCAAAAAAATCGGACGCCAGAGAATCGATACAAAAAATCGATTTTTCGCGTCGAAAAGATCGATTCTCCTGAAGATCGATTCAGAATCGAACATCCCTACCCCTTCCTACGGGAAAACCAACACAGGCGTGCACTGCGTGCGTGAGGCTCGGCGGGCGGCGCCAGGCGGCCAGTGGTGCTTCTACCGAATCATCCGCGCCTTGATACTTAACCTAAAAAGCAATCATCAAACTGAACACGGAAAAGAATGAACGCGAATAAAATGAATTCGCCTCATGTGAACATTTATTTTAAAAATTTATCAACGAATTCAAAATCAAATATCAATTAATTGGATTTAAGTCGGATTTAAGTATTGATTATCAGTGTCTAGGATCGATATTTGAGACGAAGTGGAACAGGTAAGTGGCGGGTGAATCATTGAAAACAACATTGTCAAAAATTGATTTATTTATTGATTTATTCACTTATTCATTTATTTTCAGAACTCGATTTTATTCAAAACATCTGTTGGGAATACTAGTATTCAATCTCATGAAAATCAAAATTGAAAAATGAAATTCATCAGCGATTATTGGTTAATCGAGGGGTCTATTGCTGTTGAATTATGGTGTACGCACAAACTTATCGGAGATTGAATGCTTGGGAATCGAAGAAGGGCTACCGATGAGCCACTGTCGAACGTAGTGACAGTTTTACTCGAACCATTTTCATCTCTCAACGATTACTTCTATCGGAGAACCGAGTGCTGACACGTACCTCAGCGAGGATTCATAGCGTGCGGAGGGGCTTTGTCGCAGGAGTTTGTAGTGCGATGAGGCAGCGTACGAGGAGCTTCGTTCCAAGGGTTCGTAGCACAAGAACGATATTTATCGAACATTTCTTACTTGTCTGCCGAACATTCAACGTTCATGTTCCGTAGCAGGCGTAGGAGCTTCGTCGCAGATGTTCGTAGTGCGATGAGGCAGCGAACGAGGAGCTTCGTTGCAAGGGTTCGTAGCACGTCGACGATATTTATCGAACAACTCTCGCTCATCTAACGAGCATTCAACGTTCATGTCTCGTGGTAGGCAGAGGAGCTTCGTCCCAGATGTTCGTGTTGCGATGAGGTAACGTACGAAGAGCTACGTTTGCCAGGGTTCGTAGCCCGTCGACGATATTCATCGAACATTTCTTACTTGTCTAACGATCATGCAACGTTCATGTCTCGTACACTGCCTCGTCGCACTAGGATCATCTGCGACGAAGCTCCTTCGCCTGCTACGAGACATGAACGTTGAATGGTCGTTAGACGAGTAAGAAATGTTCGATGAATATCGTCGACGGGCTACGAACCCTTGCAACGAAGCTTCTCGTACGCTTCTCGTACGCTGCCTCGTTGCACTACAAACTCCTGCGGCAAAGCCCCTTCGCACGCTATGAAGCCTCGCTGAGGTACGTGTCAGCACTAGGTTCTCCGATAGAAGTAATCGTTGAGAGACAAAAATGGTTTGAGTAAAAGTGTGCCACGTTCGACAGTAACTCATCGATAGCCTTTCTTCGATTCCCAAGCATTCAATCTCTGATAAGTTTGTGCGTACACTATAATTCAACAGCAATGGATCCCTCGATTAACCAATAATCGTTGATAAATTTCATTTTTCTGTTTCAGACCTAAGGACGTGGCCTGTGGGTGGTAGCTTTATCCTCGATGACTCCATTCTCTGCATTGTACTCTGATCAAATGATTCATTATGTTATTATGAAACCAAAGTTGACACAAACACTGAAAACTTTCTCACGAATTCTTAATGTTCATTAGATGGAATACTTGTATTCCGAACAGACGTTTTGAATAAAATCGAGTTCTGAAAAATGAATAAATCAATAAATCAATGAATAAACCAATTTTTGTCTTCAATGTTTCACCGTCCACTTACCTGTTCCGTTTCGTCTCAAATATCGATCCTAGACACTGATAATCAATACTTACACCCAATTAATTGATATTTGATTTTAAATTCGTTGATAAACTTTGAAAATAAATGTTCACATCAGGTGAATTCGTTTTATTCGCATTCATTCTTTTCCGTGTTCAGCGTGATGATTGCTTTTTAAGTTAAGTATTTATCGACTTAGCGCGGATGAGTATAGTATTTATTGAGTTAGCGCGGATGGGCTATGCGGAGTCGGCATAGTACGGAAGATTCGGTAGAAGCACCACTGGCCGCCTGGCCCCGCCCGCCGAGCCTCACGCACGCAGTGCGCGCCTGTGTTGGTTTTCCCGTAGGAAGAGGGTCGTTCAGATTCACCGAATATTCGCGGTATATGTATTAGGGTGGCCGTTAAAAAAAAAGTTTGCGCTCCAACTTGAAAAACCTTAAGTTTACCTCGAAAAAATGGGATCCTCCAAATTTCAATGCTCTATCTCATTTTTAAGGGGTACCGGCAATTTTTTGTTTTATTTTTATTTATTTATTTTTTTTTTTTTCTTTCACATTTATTTTTTTGACTTTTTTTTCTTTTTTTTTTTATTCATTCAAAATAAGATTTTATTTGTTTGATTTTTTCGAATTTTATATCGATCAAAAAAAAATCAAACGGCAGACAAATAAATCTGGGATTGAAAATACTTTTCACTCAAACATTTTCCATTTTTCATGATAGAATATTTAACATGGCGTAAAAAAAAAATATATAGCCTAGAAATTAGTCTGTAAAAATTTTTAAGGAACCCCAGATCCAAGCCTATAATATATTATGAAATTGGCTGGTATATGGCCGCCGCCTGGCGTCGCTGCTAACCGAGTCAGTACCGGCGCAATGCGATGCAATAGTACGATACTGTATGTCACATAACCTCAACGTATGGCATCTCTAATTATTTGAATGCGCAGTACCGCATTGCGCCGGTACTCCTCGGTTACCAGCGACGCCAGGCGGCGGCCATATACGAGCCAATTTCATAATACAGGCTTGGACCTGGGGCTCCTTAAAATTTTTGACGGACTAATTTCTAGGCTATATTTTTTTTTTTACGCCATGTTGAATATTCTATCATGAAAAATGGAAAATGTTTGAGTGAAAAGTATTTTCAATCCCAGATTTATTTGTCTGCCGTTTGATTTTTTCTAATCAATATAAAATTCGAAAAAATCAAACAAATAAAATCTTATTTTGGATAAAGAAAAAAAAAAAAAAAGAAAAAAAAAAGTCAAAAAAATAAATTCAAAAAAAAAAAAAAAAATTAAAATAAAACAAAAAATTGCCGACACCCCTTAAAAATGAGATAGAGCATTGAAATTTGGAGGATCCTATTTTTTCGAGGTAAACTTAAGGTTTTTCAAGTTGGAGCGCAAACTTTTTTTTCAACGGCCACCCTAATATATACCCAGATAGCCAAATGTCCGTTTAATTTCGCCTTAATGCTGCAAATCAATTGCAATTGATGACAGCATATTTACCGTCGTTAACGTCCGCGTCAAGTGTTGTTCTTGCTGGCAACATAGTACGGCAATTGATTGCAGCGAAATGCTAGTAATATGCCGTCAACTCATTCGCATATTTCAAATAAATCTAGGCTGAACTTGTCGTAGTCATTTAATGCTGGCTGCATTGCAGCATTTTTAAGTAACCTAATTACCGGCAAACGAGTGCAATTGGTTGATAGTAACGTTTGTCTGTTTGGGTACATGATATTGCTGTATATTCGATTGCAGTCATCTAATGCTGGCTGATCGCAGCATTTTCACGTAACTAAATGACCGGCAAGCGTGTGCAATTGGTTGATGGTCACGTTTGTCTGTTTGGGTACATGATATTGCTGTATATTCGATTGCAGTCATCTAATGCTGGCTGATCGCAGCATTTTCACGTAACTAAATGACCGGCAAGCGTGTGCAATTGGTTGATGGTCACGTTTGGCTACCTGGGTATATATATATATATATATATATATGGGGAATTCCATGTGTTTTCACACAGCCTCGGACCATCACCATTTCCAATTTTGTCGTAACTCTGGTACCTTATAGTACTACCAGATAAACTTACCCAGATTTTTTTTTTTTTTTTAATCTCTTACCGTTCCAAAGTTACGCATCATTGAAAAAAAAATTTGGGGCCACTTTTAAAATTATGAAAAAATACAGAAATTTCTGTGTTGAAATACAAGAATTTTGAGATCTTAACGAAAGTGGTATCTTCATCAGTTCAAAAGTTATGAATTATTTAAGATCATTCGTGTCTGCA
Source organism: Tenthredo mesomela (assembly GCA_943736025.1). NCBI lineage: Eukaryota > Metazoa > Arthropoda > Insecta > Hymenoptera > Tenthredinidae > Tenthredo > Tenthredo mesomela. Next base: position 23,072,393 of record OX031018.1, read on the forward strand.
TTTGGTGAAAGTTCGCGGTTCGATCGTTTTGGTTAGGTGACCACTTTCAAAATTCTGAAAGAAATACAAAAAATACCCCGTAAAAATAGAAACATTATGAGACTCCGGCGAAAGTGGTATCTTCATTAGTTCAAAAGTTATAAACTATTCACCACCGCGTATAGACTGGGTTTCCCGAGTTATGGTTATCCAAAAAGCCCCACTGGTGCAAAAACCATTCACCAAGTAGATTAATATGGTCACCACTTTCAAAGAAATCCACCAACAAAAATACCTCCTTAACAAACGTGGTACTATGAAAATGTCTACTTACGAAAGGATTGAAATCAGATACAATTGCCAAGTACATATTGTCTTCTGTAAAACAAAAGTTTACAACAGAAGTCTGAATAGTCTTGTATCGCTCACTCGATCGACTCTTGATAATTATCAGGAAAAAATATCAGGAAAAAAGAATTTAGAAAGTGGTACTAGCGGGCCATTCTTGAGTAAGTAAAAGAGTATTTACTTAGGTATATGTGTCATTTGTTCGATACATATTGCTATAATGGCCCGCCAAGTACCACTTCCTAAATTTTTTTTTCCTGATATTTTTCCTGTAATTATCGAGAGTCGATTGAGTGAGCGGTACAAGACTTTTCAGACTTCTGTTCTTCTGTTGTAAACTTTTGTTTCACAGAAGACATGTGCTTGGCAATTGTATCATTTATGCGACCCGTTGTTTGAAAGTTCACTTTTTGAGCATCGGATTTAGGCCGCAAAGTGACCAATTTCAGGTCACTGAAATATAGTGAAATATTATAGGACAGGAGCCTATAATGAAAATATTATCGTACAATATGAATATGTTTCATTAAAATAAACATAGTCAGGTTATTTTTTACTACGTTCACACATTATAAACCAAAATGTCTGAAAATGTCAAATGTCTGAGTCCAAACGTTTTGATACAGAAAGATGCAATAACACCAGTAATTTTAGAAACTAAAGTGAGTATAACACTGATTTTCCAAAAAGTGAACTTTCAAACAACGGATCGCATAAAATATTGTATGTGCCAAGTCCGAGAAGTGTCAAATCCGGTATGGGTAATTTCCAAAATTCGCCTCTGAGTCTGCTGTGTCACAGAATAACTCGTGTGAATTATCGCCCTCGCTGCGCTCGAGCGATAAATTCACACTCATTCTCCTGTGACACAGCACACTCGATCGGCTCATATTAGAAATTACCCATACCGGATTGTGACACTTTTCGGACTTGATACATAAATAGCTATTTTGTTTGTATGTATAGTAATGTTCATCGATGCTTTCCGAGTGGCTAACGTTTTTTTTCTGACTTTTTCGGATACAATCAAATAAAATAATATTATATTATTTTTATAATATTATGTTATTTTTATTTTTATTCTTATTTTTATAATATATATTATATATATATTATATTATTTTTAATAATTTTAATTATTTCAATTTCGGCCATGGGCACATAAAATACGACTAGAATGGAGTCTCGTTTTCGGAAAAATCAGAACAAATAATTAGCCACTGGGAAAGAATTAATGAACATTACTTTACTATACCGATAGTAACATTAGTAAATCTTCAAATGCACTGACACATCGTTTTTCTGTATCGCGGCCCTAATTGTGGCTCTAATCTTTCGCAATTCATGCAGCTGCTTAGTATCACAGTGACTTTGCCTTTCCACCCATTTTTCGATCATATTCATCGAAACCAAAGCTTCCTTAGCCGTTGGTGTGTCAGCTGCAGCATCTTCTTCATCTTCTTCCTCTTGTACCGCTGTTTCGTCGCTACGTTCGCCCTATAATTAAAGCGTACCCCAAACTTATGACATCATAAAACAATCAAAATCTTCAATCACGTAACTTAAGTGGTTTTATTATAACCGCCCAAGCCATGAGTTCCATGCTGACGAATTCCTGAAATCGTAGACTAACAAAACTGAACTTTCAAGTGTCCCTGAGAGGAAGAATTTTTCACATAAAATTAAAGAAAAAGCATGTAACAAACTTCGTTGAACATCGAAGTAACCATCACGTCCTCACTAAAAATTTGCCAACCAGGATCGCTTTGATCATTCATGAGCCACGCATAAGTATCTGGTCCATCGTACTCTTCACAACCGGACATTTGGTGAAGGAGACGTACAGTTTCCTGAACATCCGTTTCTCCCGAACCAGAATTTTCCTCGGTCGTAGTCTGTCGATATAATGGTTTCCACGATTTTCGAATATTTTCGTCTGTCACGGTGTCCCAGGCACTCGCGATCAAGTTACAGCAACCTTTTAGGTTAAAATTTTTTAACAGCTGTACAACAGATACCTCATCTTTCCCCAGCAAAAGCTCGCTTAGGATATTTCTCCTATAGATTCGATTTAGTTTTTCGATGACCCCCCTGATCCATTGGCTTAATGACTGCAGTTACGTTCGAAGGTAAAAAATCCACGACGAAGTTGGGGTTCTTTGCTATACATTACGGAGATAGCTTGTGGGATGGTGCATTATCGACGAGAAGCAGTACCTTTCCTTGCCTTTCCGTGCGTTTCTGTCCTTCAATTACTTCGGGAATGAAACATTCTGTAAACCATTCTTCGAACAATCGCCTGTCCATCCAGCTACTCGATTGGTTCTTATAGATCACTGGAAGCGCAGTGACATGCTTGAAGCATCGGGGTCGTCGAGCTTTACCGATGACTAAAGCCTTTAGTTTATGTGATCCTGTAGAATTCGCACAAAGCATAATAGTGACGCGATCCTTCAGAACCCTTCGACCTCGCGCAGTCTGCTCATTACGGCTTGCGAAAGTTTTGCTAGGCAAACATTTCCATTGAAGCCCAGTTCCGTCAGCATTATATATATTTCCTGGACGATATGTTTCCAGTATCTCAGAGACAAATCGGTCGCGAAACTTTTCTGCAGCTTCAATGTCGCTCGAAAGACTCTCGCCTTGAACACTTAGTTCGCGGATACCATGACGAAATTTAAACCTATAAAGTTATTTATTTATTTATTTATTCAGGCCGTTCCATAGCTGCATCGAAATATCATCTAATTATGAATATGTAAGAATTGATAATCCAGCACATCAAGATTCGCGGCAGCGACTCGCCACCAAGTCTCCGTAGGCCGGCGCGCCATATGTACCTACCTCCACAACCAGCCCTCACTCGCCTGGAAGTTATCGGGACCCTTCAATTTCTGATTGAAAATAAAAGCTTTTGCTTTCAGCAGTGGTCCGGATACTGGTTCACCAAGTAAACGCTTCTGAACGAACCATTTCCATGACGCACACTCCAAAGGTTCATTCTTCAAATTATTAATTATTTTCTTGTTCGATGGGCCTTGCTATTCTGTAATGAATTTTTCATGGTATCTCTCTAATTGTTCCCCGTTCTTCCGGATACCGATTATAGTAGGGTGTGTAACTCTAAACGCATTGGCTAATTTTTTAACAGCTTCCCTTTTCTTAAGTCAATCTACTATCTTCAGCTTCTCGGCAATTGGCAGTTTTCGATCATTCTTATGTACCTTACTCATGGTGAATGAAGTATACTAATGTTTAGACGAAGGTTATGATTACGCCGAAAAAAAAAAAACAATAGAGCGTCGATTATCCGAACGTCAGTTATCTGTGACGTTAAGGTTAAAATTGTAAGGGGCACGTAAATGAAAAGTACACATGTATTCGTTGTGACGTTGCATTTAGCAACAGCCACAGTCGGGTCACCGGAGACGGAAAAGACGTGAGGACGGACATCTCCAGAAAGTAGCCAGGTCACAGGTCTTAGATTATTTTGATTATTGCTTATATTATCTCTCATCTATTCTTTTCTATTCTATACTATTCTATGATACTCTGTAAACTGTCGGTGCTCAGGAAGACTACGCCAGGACGTCGAGGGATTCATCCGACGTCTCTACCGAGGTCCTTCCCGAACTATTAGTTCCTGTCTCTCTCTCTCAAGCTCTCAGTCGTGGATGCCGCAGGAAAGGTCGAATAAGGACGACTCACAGAGTCATTCCTCCCGTTCCCGCAGACTTCTCAGCCAGGTGCTGGACCACTTCTCGTCAACTACTTCTGGATGTCTCGTCAATGGTCGAACAGAGCAGGGTGAACACACCAAAGTAGCCCAACCAAGCTTCCCGTTGCCGAAGACTCATCGACCTGGAGTCGAGCTAGACCCAAATCATCGACTTTCTCGTCACCGTCCCGCTATCGTGGTTACTCACGAAAGGTCCCGATAGTAGAACTGCAATCGTGTGATGCAGGTCTGCCTGTAAACCTTCCACACCGTTCATGGGGAAATCTGGATGCAGATCCGGTTATTTGGAGCATCAGAACTTCCGCCAGATCCTCTAATTGGTCAGTTTTTACAGTAAAAGCGCAGCTAGAGTGCACTTCGCCGACGATGATCCCGAGGAGTCCCGAGACAACGCAACCGAGCTTGAGCAGAGGAGAGAAGAGGAGAGAAACCGTCGAGTCCCGTCAACTACGTTTGAATTAGCCCGCCGCATCATTCAGCTAACTATATGCTGGACAAATGTTCGAAGTAAGGATGAATTGGACAACGCGTTCCCGAAAGTATGCCTAATCATACTCGACACCTGATTCGTCAAACCAAACTACCGGCGATGCTAGGCTCAACCACATGGTAATCCCTAGGCTATAAAACGTAGGACGACACAGGACTCAGCCTACTTCTACGCTTGTTCGTCCTCACGTCGAGTCTACGATATCCCGAGTATCCCGAGTTATAGTGTACTTTCTACTATTCTGTTCTTTATCTTCAATTCTGTTCTTCATCTTCAATTCTGTTCTTCATCTTTCTTTATCCCGTATTTCAAGTTAGTTTATTATAATATTTAGATTCAGTTTAGTTCCCGTTTAATACGAGGAAACCTATTGTTATAATCAAATCATTGCTATTCAACTATAAATTCAAATTCATAAATTTATAGACAAGATCGGGATGTCTCGCCTTCTATACCGAAGACAAAACATCGCGATACCGATAATTCTCCATTTCGTTATTCTTATTAATCTTCAGTTTCTTCGAACTACAGTGGAGAGTAGTTCAATATTAGACACCTTGCCTTTTTCGCTCATGCCTTTGAGACACAGCAACGGCGTCCTATACGCCTATGCTAAAATACCTTGCGTCAGCATCTCGCTGACGATGGGTAGCAACGTAAGTTGCCACATTCGGACTTTACTCTTATTCTAAACGCCAAACGGATATCATTGATTTATATACAATTAATAAAGCCCCATTACGGCAAGTTGTCCTCAAAACCCAATTTATTACTATTAAAACCCATCCCATATACAACAGTGGTGTCAGAAGCGAGATATTGGATTGAAGACAATAATTAGAAAACAGAGGCCGTTGTAATAAATCAACGTTAACAAAAATCACTGTGCGTGGATTAACACATAATTCACCGTTGTACGAAATCAACGTTACCAAAACCCTATTCGTTGTTATAAATCAACGTTAACAAAACCCTGTGAAGTGACCAACAAACCAAAGTATACCGAAGTTACATTACGTGCCCTATATGAAGAGGCGCTCAAGAAACCTCAAGATCCGTCAAGACATAAACGCAAGAGGATTCCAGTAAACCAACACCAAAGCAACCAACTACGGATCCGACGGTACAGCGAACTCGAGCTTTCAACACTGATAACGTTATGTATTGGCTCACCCTACTGTTACTGTAAGTCTTACGAACTAGCAATAGTAATATTCGAAATTTGTAATTGAAATCCTAGAAAATGCCAGTATCAGCTGAAAAATTAGCCAAACTCCTTCCCGTATTTACCGGAAAAGATATTAGCGTCAGAGAATTTATTGACAAATGCGATCGCGCGATCAAACAATGCATTACTACAGAATCAGAAGAACTTTACGAATATATACGTATCAAAATCACTGGTAAGGCATATGAAAGGATTCAAAATAGGGAAATTAAAGACTACGATACTCTGAAAAAGGAGTTACTACTGTTTTATGGAGCCAAGGGAACAAATAGACAATGGGAATTGGAACTAAGTATCTGTAGGCAACGCCCCGGGGAATCTGTCGATTCCTTCTATCAAAGAATAGAAAATCTGTGCATAAGAGTAGTAGAATCTGGTCCGGTAAGAACTAAGGAAGAGACTGTATTTTACGAGAAAAACATTACGACAAAAGCACGAGACTGTTTCATTTACGGACTTAACGAAAAACTACGTGACATCCTAAGATTAAAAAACCCTAAAGACTTACTTCAAGCTTACAATTGGGCCACAGAAGAAGAAAAATTGAGGGCAACCGAAAATCAAATAACTTATCTTGCAAAAACCGCTACTACTAGTAGAACTGATCTCGTTTGCCAAAATTGCAATAAGATCGGGCACACAGCAAAAACCTGTTTTAAGAAACAGAGGTCCGAACCAATAAATACCATTGAAGCAGGTTATAGTTCAGAATCCGATCAGTACGCAGACTTAGACCACCAATCAGAAAACAGCTGCTCACAAAACTGTTCCGAAATCATAAATGGCTATGACTCTATAACAGAAGAGATTACATGCGACGAATGCCAACGAATCTATCCTATCGATAGTTCCAGAATTAAGTGCTTCTTTTGTAAAAAGCCCGGCCATATAGAAAACAAGTGTTTCAAAAAGAAAGCTATGTTAGCCGCGAAAACTAATCAAAACCATGTAGGAACCTCGAATTTTGGGGAACGGACTGCGTCGACGAGCGGAACGAAGTCCGTAATAGAAAACCGCTCAACACAAACGGCGGAAAAATAGAAATACCAGAACATAAGATAAATTTAATCGGGTCACCAAATAACGTAATTTTGTCAATACCCGAGTTGAATCAACCTAAAACCTTGTTGATGTTAGACACTGGAGCCTACCCGTGTTTGATCAAGAAGAAATTTATTATAAATTCATCACAGATAAACCCACAAGAGCGGATTAAATTAAAGGGTCTAGCTAGTGACTCACAAGCATATACATTAGGAACCATTGAACTTACACTCGATGGAGGAGACGAAGTTAGGCCGATCAAATTTCACGTAGTAGACGATTCCTTAGACATAACGCAAGATGGTTTAATAGGCAACCACCTCTTAACCCAATTCAATAATGTGCTGATCAGTTATAGATGCAGAGGCATGGATAAGCCCGAGTTGCTATTAGGTAGCCTCAAATACAAATTGCAAAATCAAAAACAATTCACGATTCCCGCCAGGACAGAAATTTTAGCAGACATCCCAACCATCGCCGAAGATTCCTTAAAAGAAGGCTCAATGTATAGGGTCGAGTTACAACCGGGAGTCGTAATAAGCGAAAGCTACGTGACAATTAGACCCGATAACACGGCTATCACAAGCATCATCAATCTAACAGACACGGACCATACTATCCATATCGAACCACAAAGAGTTTACAGAATTCGAGATTCTGAAACTGACGAGATACATTCAGTTAATTGTATAAACGAAAATACTTCAGCTGACAGAATCAAAAAATTAAAAGACGCATTAAGATTAGACCATTTAAATTTAGAAGAAAAGGAAAGTATAGTAGAAGCTTGTACCAAGTTTAACGAACTCTTCTATTTAGATGGGGACACATTGCCAGGTACGCAAGCCTGTACCCACAAAATTAAAACTACCGATGACACACCGGTCCATGTTAGACAATACCGGTACCCTGAAATCCACAAAACAGAAATAGATAAACAAATAGAAGATCTCCTAAATAAAGGAACAATTCGAAATTCAAATTCACCATGGAACTCACCCATCTGGGTGGTACCAAAGAAACTAGACTCATCAGGGATTAAGAAGTGGAGAATAGTCGTAGACTACCGAAAATTGAATGATAAAACAATAGGGGATGCTTACCCGCTACCGAATATAGTAGATATCCTAGACCAGTTAGGAAGCTCAAAATACTTCACCGTACTCGACATGGCCAGCGGGTTTCACCAGATTCCAATGAATCCCGACGATATGCATAAAACCGCGTTTTCCACCCATAAAGGACATTTCGAATTCGCATTCATGCCATTTGGGCTTAAAAACGCCCCAGCTACATTCCAGAGATTAGCGAATACCGTTCTATCGGGGTTACAAGGATTGAAATGTTTAGTGTACTTAGACGACCTGATAATTTACGCCGACTCACTTCAAACCCATACAGAAAAACTTTGGGGGTTATTACTGAAATTGAAAGAATATAACTTACGATTACAACCAAATAAATGTGAGTTCTTGAGAAAAGAGGTTGCCTACTTAGGACACATAATATCAAAAGACGGAGTTAAACCTGACCCAGACAAAGCCAGAGCAGTCAAGGAATTTCCTACACCCAACACACCTACGAAAATAAAATCATTTCTCGGGCTTGTAGGTTACTATAGACGTTTCATAAATAATTTCTCGATGATAGCTAAGCCATTGACAGAACTTTTACGGAAAAACGTACCATTCGAATGGACGTCATTACAGCAAAATTCTTTCGAAGAACTAAAGAATGCCCTAATATCCGACTCAGTCTTAATATACCCTGACTATACACAGACATTTAATCTAACGACAGATGCCAGTAACACTGCTCTAGGGGCCGTATTATCTCAAGGTGTCCCAGGTGACGATAGGCCTGTTGCATATGCCTCGCGAACTCTAAACAAAGCAGAAAGTAACTACTCCACAATCGAACGCGAGCTGCTGGCAATAGTATGGGCGACCCAACATTTCAGACCATACCTGTTCGGGAGGAAATTCAAGATATTTACCGATCATAGGCCCCTGACTTGGCTGTTTAACATCAAAGATCCAAATAGTAAATTAGTCAGATGGCAATTAAAAATCTCGGAATTCGACTACGAGATTTGTTTCAAACCCGGAATAAAAAATCAGAACGCAGATGCGCTTAGTAGAAATCCTATTGATCCACCAACTAATCATGTGTTCAAAATATGTCCTATCAGAGTGACGAGCTCTCTCCCATCGTACCCTGAATACCTTAAACTCATAAAAACAACGATAGTGCAAAACTCAAGCATCGTAGAAATCCACGATGACCTTTTCAATCGAATCGATAACTACGCACACACTGTTTCCACCGATCTGGAAATGAGTCAGGGAATAGCATTAGAATTCAAAACTAGATACGGCAATGTTGAGAACTTGAAGGAATCAGCTGAACTATACACGACTGGTAAACTCACCTTACGAGACCGTAACGTTTATTACATAATGACAAAGAAAAACTTCTGGGATAAGCCTACATATGAGGATTTATACATAAGTTTGATAAAATTCAAAGAAAAATTAGAAATAGACTCGATCAAAACAGTTTCCATAGCCAGGATCGGTTGCGGGATCGATAATTTAAAATGGCATAAGGTTCGGACGATGTTACGATTCATATTTAAAGGATCGGGAATTAAAATAACTGTTTGTACGAACATAAAAACCGATCTCAATCAAGACCACATTCAAGACGTTATCAAAGAATTTCACGACAGCCCTTCAGGTGGACACCAAGAGGTGAGTCGCACTATGACGCGACTTAAAGAAAGATACCACTGGGATTCAATGAAAAACGATGTAAAAACATATATTCGTAATTGCACGACTTGCCAAAAGAATAAAACCGATCGACTAAAGACCAAAATGCCAATGAAGATTACGACCAGCAGTAGCAAACCATTTGAAAAGGTTTTCTTAGACATAGTTGGGCCCTTACCGACTACAAAGTCAGGTCATAGTTACATACTGACACTACAAGACGACCTAACAAAATATTCCCAAGCCTACCCACTCCGAGCTGCCACCGCTGAACATACCGCAGAAGCTTTCATACGAAATTTCATATCTAACTACGGAGTACCACTATCAATCCTCACAGACCAAGGCACAAATTTTATGAGTGACCTGTTCACCCAAGTCACAAAAATACTAAAAATAAAAAAGTTAAATAGTACTGCATACCACCCGCAAACCAACGGGGCGCTCGAACGCAGCCACGGCACGTTAAAAGATTACCTCAGGTGTATGTCTACTACAAACGACTGGAACGAAACACTCCCAATTTATATCCTCGCGTACAACACAACACCTCATACTACCACTAAAATATCACCTTACGAACTTATATTCGGACAGGTAGCCAGAGTACCTTGTAGTGTGCCTCACGATCCTAAGGACGAAACATATAAAGAATATGCTCAAAGACTCTCAGAAAAATTGATGAACAGCCAAGCCCTCGCGAAACAGAACATAGATAAATCCAAAGAAAAATCCAAGGCCTATTACGACCAAATTACTCGACCACAAAACTTCGAAATTGGGGACTTAGTACTAATGAGTAACGAAACTGCCGGACCATTAGATCCAAAATTTCTGGGGCCATACCCCATTACTGATCGAATTAATGAAGTAAATTATGAGGTAAAAATCAAAGGGAAAAACAAAATAGTGCATGCAAACAGATTAAAACCATACCACAAGTCAACTGATCCAATAGAACCGATTCAAACAGAATAATAAACTGATTGCAGACCCTTTGTATGGGGAGCTGACGACTACAAGAATGAAAGATACGAGAACACTGCCGGGCTTCATTACGAACAGATTGGAACCGTTAAGCTGTTCCCCACGGATTGGCGAATAATAACATTCCTCGATCTGAGCGATTTCTTTCAACAACTACAACGAATATCTACCCTAGCAGATAAAATTAAAGTGTCATGCCAAACAGATAATAGAATGTTAACATGTAGGAAATATTTGGGTTCCCTCGACAGTGTGATAAACGGGTTAAGAGACAAACAAACTGACCTACAAGACCTGCTTGGGCTCTATGACGAAAACGAATCCGATAATAGAAGGTTTAAAAGGGGTTGGTTCAATGGAATAGGACACGTATTCAAGGAAATTTTCGGATTAATTGATAATGCTGATGGAGAAAAGTTCGATGCAGAGATAGATAAATTAACCAAAGGGGAAAGGAAAACTCTAGAATTAGTTAAAGAACAAGCGACAATCGTCTCATCGACAATTCAAAATTTCAACGACACGATCCATCAGTTGAATAAAAACGAAAAAATAATAAATCAAAATTTAAAGAACATTGCTCGTGACGTATATATATTTTTTAACAAAACAGATACTGTATGGGCCTATCAATTGATTGACGAAAGCTTCATGATACTCAACGTTATGATAGAAACCTTTTTAATCGACATTAGCAACGTAATGGACGCCGTACTATTCGCTAAACAGAATATATTACACCCGGCCGTCTTGCGACCCAATCAACTTCTCGCCGAATTACAAGCGATAAGTAGCAATATGCCCAATGATGTTGACTTTGCACTCACCCCAAATATCCAAAATATCCATTACATTATGGACGGGATAACTCTAGAAACCTTCAAAACTGAGCTGAAGTTAGTCTTTGTGATCCATGTCCCTTTAATCCAAGACAGAGAATTTAAGATCTACTTAATCAAACCAATGCCGGTCATACAAGAAAATGAAAAATCCATCTTTATACAACCGACGATAAAAAATTTTGGCATAACTAATACAAGACAAAATTACATAATAATAGAAGACATGATACGAGACTGTAAACTGATTAAGAACGACTATCGCATCTGTAAGCAAACACAACCAGTATATCTGACACACGCCACTGACAGTTGTGAGATCTTACTATTCGTAAACACCAGACCATTACCAGCTTCATGCGACGTTAGGATCATCAAACTTACTGCACCCGTGTGGATACAACTTAGAAATCAGAACAAATGGTTGTATGTCTTGCCTAAACCCGAAATACTTACAATTAGCTGTTCGACGCACGACAAAATTTCAGACATACCTCTGAAGAATACGGGAAAAATAGAATTAAACGCAAATTGTAAAGGTTACTCTAACTCAGCCATGTTAACACCAAATAGAATATTCAACAACACTGTTGATAAAACCTTCGTACCATCAATAGATCTAAGATCCGACGATTGTTGCGACGATATACCTGAATTTCTGAATATTACTAATTTCCAGTTCGATGATTTAGTTAACACTAACACCTTTAATTTGGATGACCTAACCATCGCAAGTCACAAATTGAAAGATATTAAAGAATCAGCTGAGAAAATATTGAAGGAACAGGGTAGAGAAACTATGACCGCGCGCGTGAGTTATTTGACTTATTTCGCAGTTACCACATTAAGCGTGTACCTAGTTTATAAATTGATCAAATGGTGTTATAAGATGACAGAAGAAGATCCTAATAATCGCGACCCAGGGATCAGGGGAATGGTCCAAAATGTAATAGTTCATTGCTGTAAGGCTCGGCGCACACGCACGCCAGCCGTAACAGTTCACATGCCTGATATAACTGATGACGAAGATGGACCTGGTGAAGTTATCCGTTTACGATATATGGATAGGGATCATAGAGAATAAACATACGTTACACACTCAAAGAAATTTACATAGAATTCAACAAAATATTGCTGTACAACCATGGGAATTTCTTTCAGTGCACCCTATTCGTTCGTATTAAGAACAATTATGTGGCTATATAACAGCTGAAGGAAGTTTTGTAATCCTCGCCTGGAATATTGATTTTTAATATTAAGAATAACTATGTGTAACCAAGTAAACGGCTGAGAAAAGCATTTATAAATTCTCATCCGCACAGAATAATATTGTAAGCGTTGTTATTAGGAATAATTAATATTAAGCACAACTATATGTAATCAAATAAACGGCCGAGAAACGGTTTTATAAATTTTCATCCGCACAGAATAATATTGTAAGCATCCTTATTAAGAATAATTATATGGCTATTAATATAACAGTTGAGGAAAGGTTTGTAATCCTCACCTAGAATAGTGATTTTAACCGATGAATATTTTGCTTCGCTTCACATTCATTCTTAAGGGGGAAGGTGTTATAATCAAATCATTGCTATTCAACTATAAATTCAAATTCATAAATTTATAGACAAGATCGGGATGTCTCGCCTTCTATACCGAAGACAAAACATCGCGATACCGATAATTCTCCATTTCGTTATTCTTATTAATCTTCAGTTTCTTCGAACTACAGTGGAGAGTAGTTCAATATTAGACACCTTGCCTTTTTCGCTCATGCCTTTGAGACACTTTAACGGCGTCCTATACGCCTATGCTAAAATACCTTGCGTCAGCATCTCGCTGACGATGGGTAGCAACGTAAGTTGCCACATTCGGACTTTACTCTTATTCTAAACGCCAAACGGATATCATTGATTTATATACAATTAATAAAGCCCCATTACGGCAAGTTGTCCTCAAAACCCAATTTATTACTATTAAAACCCATCCCATATACAACACTATATTTCATCAATAAGGTAAGACCTATTTTCTGTAAAACCACGAGTTCGCTCACGAATCCCGTTTATTCTATTATATTATATTTGGTGTGACGTAGGTCACGATAACGGCATGTAAGTCCCAGACTTAATCCCGAGTAATTAATATTGTATTATTAAAAACGGATTCCCGAGTTAACTCGTGTTTAGCGTCTATTTGTGGCTTTCTTATCTTATTGCTTTCTTTATTTTCTTATTCTGCTTAACGCATGTTGTAGAGTTTAGTCGCTTATATTCTTTTCTTTTCTTTTCAATAAAATAGAATAAATGATAGCAATCGACCTGTAAAATATACATAATTCTGGAGATAGCGAGCGTAGAAGCAAGCATTTGTTATTTAATTTCTATTTCTTAGTTCTTAGTATTTGATCTGATTTATTCTGATTTCTTGTGCATGATTATTATTATAATTATTATTATCGTATGACATGTTTTTCCGTTCAATCTAAAATTGTATATCGCATTATATCGAGCCGCACTGTTTGAGTACTTTTCTACTGTGCTATTATATTTTCTGTGAATATTCTTTACGATCTAATCCCGATATTCCCGAATTAATCTGAGACACAACGATAATATTAATAAAAACGAATTCTTTATATCCCGTAAATCACATATTTGATTAAATAAATCAATCAGATATAACATGTTAATTATTCTTTTTTTAATTCGGCAACCCAGCCCCTCTACCGTTAATTAATCTGAGCTAACTGGTCATTTCCGCCGTCAATTCTTTGATATCTATTGTATTTTGATCGACGTTTTCACGTCTGGCGCCCAAAATTAGTTTTGTCTAATTCAATAATTAATTAATCCTCACGTACTGACGCCGAAGGTGCACGGAGCTAGGTTCACCCTTTGCCTTTAAAAGTTTCTTCGTTGCATCGTATTATTGACACGGCCCTAAGTGAGTGAGAGAGAAAAAAGACAGCCGGCTCAACGCAAGCTCGTAATTGGTTCTTCACATATCTTACATTGTCCCCGCATTATGTAAGATATGTGAGGTTCCACTGTACAATCTTTTAGGATCCAATGTCAACATTCGAGTCCATAAGGAGCAATCAGTCGATCCAATTAGGACATCAATCATGATATACATAAGAAAATAAAAGTCTGTATCTGGAACTTCCATGTTGCAACTTAATGGGATGTCACTGCAATTACTCAAATAAAAAGTGATGTATTCTAAGCGGTTATCCATGTACTTGAGGTATTTGGGAACTTATCAGGAATAACCAGCAAAATTGTTTCTCGATAAAATTTTATATTTATCGTTGCAATTAGAGCGATCTTACGTGAATTCCCTATATTACCAAAAAAATCCGACAAGCTTCATTAGAAAGCTTGTGAATTGATTCTTAGATTTCATTTGTTTCTGTTAAAAAAGTATGAAATAACTACGCAGGATATAAATACAATTATCAGGTTTATTATATATAGGTTATCGGGTATACATATTTCGGTTAGCGTCTCCAAACAAAGCAAACTGTTAGCGTGAAGCGCTTAATAACATACTGACTTCGTAAGCAAGTTTGGTTCGGCAGAAGGCCGACCATTGTGACGTCATGATCGGTCAAACCTAGGCGCGAGCTTGAAAACACTTCGTTCTTTTCAACACCTCCCCTCGAAGTCATAAGCTCGAGCCCTAATAATTATGAACGTTAATCATGCCTATATTGATAAGGCATTCCCGATGCTTTGGTCCACTAAGTCCTTTGGTCAATACGTCCGCTGGCATCTCTTCCGTGGACAGGTACTGAAGGTCAACTAGCCCTTTCTCGACGACGTCTCGAACAAAATGATGTCGCACGTCAATGTGCTTAGTTCGCGAATGATAGCCGTTATTTTCTGCTAGTGCCTGGGCGCCTAGGTTGTCGCTAAATAACGTCACGCAATCATTCGACATATTCACGTTGTCCAAGATACCTTGCAGGTACATGGCTTCCTTGGTTGCCTCTGACAAGGCCATGTACTCAGCTTCTGTGCTTGAGAGGGCAACGGTTCGTTGTTTACGGGCCTCCCAATATATCGCAGCACCGGCTAGGACGAACGCGTACCCGGAATATGATCGGCGATCTAGGGTGTTCGCACCCCAATCTGCGTCAACTACACCGAACAACGGTAGTGCAGTCTTTTTATATACAAGTCCGTACTCTAGAGTGCCTTTCAAGTAACGTAGCACTCTTTTTGCGGCTTTCCAATGTTCAGCGTTGTAGTTATTATTGAACTGGCTTAAAAAGTTCACCGTATACGTGATATCCGGTCTAGTAGTCACTGATAGGTGCGTTAACGCACCAATGAGATTCTGATACGGATACTGTCTCATTTCACTGTCACTCACGTTATCCGGTTTCGACAATTTGCAGCCTGATTCCATCGGTGTCGATACCGGCTTACAGTCTTTCATCCCGAACCGTTCTAAAATCGTTTCAGCATAGCGGCGTTGTTTCAAGTAAACTCGCAGCTGCTTATTGCGTGAGAATTCGATCCCGAGGCACTGATCGACCTTACCGAGGTCTTTCATTTCGAACAATTCCGACAACGGTTGTTTTATTTCGCGAAGCCACTTTGAATCGTTTGTTGCGATCAGAATGTCATCCACGTGAACTGCGATTAGCATTATGCGGTTTTTGTCTCGCGATACGAACATGCACGGGTCCTGCGGAATTGCCTCTAGGCCCAGTTTACGTAGTTTGTTTACAAACTTTCGGTGCCACTGTAAGTCCGATTGGCGTAACCCGTACAGCGATTTCTTTAGCAGGCACACACTATCATTGTTCGTGTTGAGTTCACTGTGCCAACGAGCAGCTGTTTTTCTCACGACGTTTTCTCGCACGATCTTGTCACTTGAACCGACTCGTTCACCCGATTTTAGTTTATTTATCACTTCGCGTAATTGTTCCGGCACTTCCATGTACAGGTCTTCGTCAAGTTCTCCGTTTAGATACGCAGCGATGACGTCCATCTGGTGTATTTCCAGCTCGAGTTATGCAGCCAATGCGGCCATTAATCGTATTGAAGTTGATCTCACGACCGGCGAAAGGGTTTCTTTAAAATCCTCCCCTGGTCGTTGGGAGCAACCCTTTGCAACAAGTCGCGCCTTTTTCTTTTCGGTCATGCCATTGCTTTTCGTGCAGAACACAAACCTGCTACCAATGACTTTACGGTTCTTTGGTCGTGTAACTATTTCCCACGTACCATTTCGAATCTGTGCTAAGTACTCGTCTTCCAATGCTATCCTCCAGGCATCCGCGTTTTCTGTTTCTTTGGCTTGCTGCCACGTGAGCGGATCCTGTGTCATCGGCAGATATGCGTGTTCGGTAAAGACTTCTTCATTTTCTTCTGGTTCTTGTTGTCCTCCGCGTGTGTCCTCTTCATCGCTGCTACTCTCACCGTCCTCGTCTTCGATGCTAGCTGGTTGATAAACCTTTCGTGGTCTTCCAACCGATCCAGTACGCGCTATCCTCGGACGCCCTCTCCCTCGTTTGGAAGGTCCAAGCAGCGATTCTCATGTAACTGGAGCCTTTCGCTTATTTGCACGTTTAGGGTTCAGTCTGGGTTTCTTCGGGTGTCTCATGGTTACCCTCGGGGTTCTCTCGATTAGTGATATCAACTGATATCTTACTATCGTCTTCTACGCTGTAGAGTATTTCTTGATATTCGTTTTCAAACGCAGATTCCTGCAAGAACTTCACGTCCCGAGTCACAATGATTTTTCTGTTCTTCGGTGAATAGACTCGATAGGCTTTCGACTCTACTGAATAGCCCATGAAGATGCACTGTTCCGACCGTGAGTCGAATTTCCCCTTGTTAGTGCTTTTATCTAAAGCGTAGACTTTCGATCCAAACACTTGCATGTATAGTATTGTAGGGGTTTTCCCCTTCCACTTTTTGAATGGTATTTGTCCTTTTAACGCGGATGTTGGACACCGATTTCTTACGTAACACGCGGTGTTGATCGCTTCAGCCCAAAACGCTGGAGGAACGCCTAACTGACGCATCATGCATCGAGCCATCTCTAGTGATGTTCTATTTTTCCTCTTAGCCACGCCGTTCTGCTGCGGTGTATACGGCACCGTTAAACGTCTTTGGATTCCGTGAATTTTGAGGAAATGATCAAACTCGCCATTACAATATTCTTTTCCGTTGTCGGATTGGAGTGCTTTTATCTGCTTACCCGTGAATTTCTCAACTTCTGCTGTGAACTTCTTAAAAGCGTCCAAGACTTCAGATTTGTGTTTCACTAAATACACTTCACACCAACGCGATTTGTCGTCGATGAATGTCACGAAAAATCGGAAACCTTTATGAGATGGGCACCTCATTGGACCACATACGTCGGTATAGATTATTTCAAGCAGATCTTCTGTACGTTCTACAGTAGAACCTCGCTTATCCGACCTTCGATCAACCGAGTCTCCGCGTTATCCGAGGCAGCGGACATATCCGAGCACTCTGCATTAATCGAGGTGTATGCTCGGATCATACGGAAAAACTCGAATAAAACGGATAGAGCCGCTATGCCTATACTGTACGCGCGAAGTATTTTACGATTGCAACTTTGGTGCTTGTACATATTTATATACTTTAGTGATTTAATTTTATTCTATCGTTTCAAATACATAAAAAATGATTGAAATTTTCGAATTTTTCGCTCCTTTTGTGTTATCCGAGTTTTCGCTCATCTGAGGTACCTCTTCCCCACATTACCTCGGATAAACGAGGTTCTACTGTACATCGCTCTTCGGGAATGGAGCACGTGTTAGTTTTTCACGGATGCACACTTCGCACTCTGACAATTTTGCGTCACTTTTGAAACTGAGTCCGTGAACACTGCCATTTCTGGCCATTTCTTTTAAATCGTGTTCATTTAAATGTCCCAACTTTTCGTGCCATATGTCTATTTCACTTTTGTTTTTATTTTCCACGATATTCAAGGAGTCTTTGCTCTTTCTCACATAATATAAGTTCCCTACTCAAGTGCTCCGGTACGGTAGTGCTCAACATTATATCTTCCTCGGGCGCTCGCGATGAGCACACCGATCTACTATCACTGTCCTCAACTTTTCGCGCACTTTGTTTTGATTTTGGCAGATATTTTGATCGACAGAGTCGCGCGATGTGGCCAGGGCCACCACAACGACAACACTCGGGTTTCCCTCTTGGTCCCTCAGACCTATCGACCTTTTCACTTTGTGGAGCCCGTGTGTGTTGGTGTCTGTTGTTTTTCACATACATAGCACCTTAGCCGGTGTTGGTTTCTCTCGACTTGCGCGCCTCGTATTCCTCAACGATCTTCACTTTTAAAATTTCCGGATTGGGTAGATCGTCCCGCGACTCAACTGCAATTCGGAACGTATCAGATAGTTTTTTCACTGCATCAAAGAAATCTGTCATATGCTTTCTCAAGTCGTCGCTCTCCTGCATGCGAGTTAGCACCAGCTTCTTCAGCAACGATGCTTTGCGTGCCGGTCCACTTGATTGTTATAACTACTCGAGTTTTCGCCATATCGCTGCCGATGTTTCCAAGCCGTCAACAGCCCTCACCTCAGATGCACTTATTGCTAATATGATGTCTGCTTGCGCTTTATTGTCGTTTTTCTCCCACTGTGCAATCAATGTATCATCACTTGTCGGCTTTTGTTCTGCGCCATTGACGTACCCCCACAAATCGGTCTTTATGAGTATCGCTCTCATATGAATTTTCCACGTGTCGTAATAGTCCGCTGTTAGCGGGTCTATTCGTATTGACGTGTTTGACATCCTTGCTTTATTTTTCCGTTTTCGTTTTCACACTTCGAATTCTTTCAAGAAAAATAACGTCTCTAAAAACACTTCCCTCACGCACACACTTTTAATGTTCTAGCTCAACTGTTCTCTTACAACGGTCTTCCCGTCGATTCGCTTATCACGCGGTCACTCTCTCACAAGTTTTTCACTTGCATGTTTTACCGATACCGATTCGCGATCCTGGGCCCATAACCTGTTAAAAAGGTATGAAATAACTACGCAGGATATAAATACAATTATCAGGTTTATTATATATATAGGTTATCGGGTATACATATTTCGGTTAGCGTCTCTAAACAAAGCAAACCGTTCGCGTGAAGCGTTTAATAACCTACTGACTTCGTAAGCAAGTTTGGTTCGGCAGAAGGCCGACCCTTGTGAAGTCATGATCGGTCAAACCTAGGGCTCCTAAAAAGTAATAATGGTAGATGAAAAAACAATACGAAATGCGACATCTTTCATCGTCAGTTGACCCAGCCTACGCATCGTATCAGATGAAACTGCATTATACACATATTTAAAAAACAGCCGCAGTTTTCGTCTCCGCCGGGAGTTGAACCCATGCCCGCTCGGTTACCAGTCGCACGCCCTAACCACTACGCCAAACTATCTTATAACATATGACCCAACTCTCTGCTACTTGTTCACGGCCTATCGAAGTGTCAATTTATTACTCTAAATATTTCAATGTTACCAAAATTTTGCATTTGCTGGACGAGAATTTATTTAAATTTTAAATTAAAATTTCAAGATTTTTTAAAATATTTTTTGTGAAATTCTGAAAGATTCTATATTTTATAAGAACAAATAGGTTTTTGTGAAAAAATGAGATATCGAAAGATTTTATGGAAGAAAAAAAATGTCGAAAAAATAGTACATTATGTCACTAGGCCGATTAAGTATTTTCCGACGAATTTGTGTTTATAATCCGAGCCGAAGGCGAGGATTATGATGAAATTCGTCAGAAAATACTTTTTCGGCCGTATGGCATACAGAATTTTATGTGTCTAGGCCAAAAACCGCGTTTAAACCGAGCGAAGCGAGGTAAAAATCGCGGTTTTACGGCCTATGACACATAAATAAAATTTTTGAAATTCTGTGACATGAAAAGATTTTAAGAAAAAAACGAAAGGAGGTACTCACTTTGCTCAGGTCGGCCCGCATGTTATTTAATATCATTTTGTAAAGTCGAAATACAGATATAATAAATGTTGATATCATGCAGTTTTACAGACGGCTCTTTAATTTTTAATGTAATTTGCATATTATTTGATATATAATTATTCATTCGATCATTTATCACATCATTATATTACTCTACTCAAAATCATCCCATACTTAAAATATTTCATCTATATAATTATAGTAATATTCGGTAATTTCAACAGTTGAATGTCTAATTTATTTCATTTTGAATAAAAATCGCAGGTGCAAATGATTGTTGCAAAAACTAAGTCGCATAATCATCATGACAGCACTCTGTGCGTCGCAGTCTTGGCATTGCGTGATTCAACTCCTAGTGCGACACATTGCGCACGCACCAAGTGCCTATCACATTGTGCTGGCGGAAAAGATGCATTTTTGCATGCACGACGTGCCTCGCACGCTGTGCGTGTAACGTGCGTGGCACGATTGTTGTCTGGGTAACTTCGAGAAAAAAATTGAAGAGCATTCGGGGTGGAAGAGTTTCTATCCGGATATTACATTTCACCATTAAAATCTAATAAGCCCCATTAAAAAAGTTACATGTAACATATCTGAGAGTAGATATGGGCAGCTTTGGGCAGACACAACAAACCCCCCTCTCCCCCCTCCCCCCTCCCCCTAGGCGCCTTTGGAGAATCCCCCCTCTCCCCGCTCCCCGCTTCCCTCGGGTCGACTCTGGAGAAAACTGAGGATTCCAACCTAACCTTCCCCCTCCCCTCCCCCCTCGCTCTAGCCGACTTCTCAGCTGGGGTGTCCTAGGGTTTTTTGTCCCTCTCACCCCCCTGCCCTCACCCCTGCCTACCCTTGCTCAATATTGGGACGATCTGGGCCGTGTGACGTCATCCAAGACTTTGTCTTACGTCCCCGCCGCCCTCACCCCCGGGGCCCTACGCCCCTGATTTTACATATATATATATATATATATATGTGTGTTTGTGAGAATACACAGGTTGCGGACTTGGGAAAAATTAGGTGGTGCGGGAACCCTGCTGCTTATATACTTATTTATGAATGGGTAAAGGTGTATAATTGAATGACGCGTTAATTACGAAAAAATCCAATTATTTCATTTATTCCTACAACTTATTTTCTAATACACACACAAGTAACTTATGCTAAGATAAAATATAGAATATTACGACTACGAGTATTCAATTTTCTTTCTAAATCTTACAGCTATGGTTATAGAAAAAATCCAATTATTTCATTTATTCCTACAACTTATTTTCTAATACACAGACAAGTAACTTATGCTAAGATAAAATATAGAATATTACGACTGCGAGTACAATTTTTTGATATTTTTAAAAACAAAATCTTAATACTATAACGGCTACAGATGCCAAATACCTATATATATATGGTATATTTTATAAATGTGTATACGTATATATATATATTTAAACGTGTACAAACATAGGGGCTCTGGAAAATTTCCAAGTATAAAAAGAGTGATTACGTACTGACTATTCTACAACTTATTCTACGATTACAATTACACATTTATTTCTTTTTCTTTTTATTTCTATTTCTATTTCTATTCGGCCCCGAGAGATTACATTTTTGCTTCGATGTACAATACTGAACGCCGTTACCGCGACAAGGGTGAGTGGGAACGGTGATTTCGCTCTTAGACCCAGTGGAAATTAACCCGATGTAAAACGATTTCGCTATGTGGTCGTTTGTCTCATGATTACCAGTAAATATATCGAGAAACCCGCGCAAAGACAAACCAGCAGCCATATAATACACAAACATAATGCAAAAGTGTCCACATACGTTAGAGGAAAAACTTTGTACCTGTCGGTCGTTCCAGATGTATCGTCGGCAATTTCTGCGTAGCCATCGTTTGTGGTGAGGGATAAGCGGGGGTAGTCCGAAGCTGTCAAAATAGGTACCGTGTCCGGACGAAGCGACGTAAAACGCCACCCAGTGCGTACCGGGTCTGGTGTGGTCATCGGTGTTTGAGACAACAGCTGCCGGGGGTGTCCACACCAGGGGAATCCGGTCGGCTGGGAAAACCCGCCTCAAGTTGCTCGGGAATAACGTTGACAACGCATGCTGAATCTGAAGGCTGTTCATTTCTCGAAATTTCAGAAACACCCGTATCGACTGTCGCTTCTGAAGAATTAGAGTCTGACGTGGTTGAGAGATCGAGCGGTCCTATTCGGTCGAAATCGATGATGATCGCAGGTGTGAATTTACCTGATTCTTTCTCCTTACGCGGTGCCTTGGGTGGACTAGGTGGCGGTGTGGGCAATGGCGATGAAAAATATTGCTTCAATAAATTTCTAGCAGGAAGCTTCGGTGGAGATCGCTGATGCTGTTGTCGTACTCGTGATGATTCCTCGTGATCGTTCCTACTGCTGTCAGGTGTTGGATGAGTATAACAGAGTTCCCTCTTGCCATTGACTGACTCGGCGTGCGCAGGATAGTCGTACTCGATGAGAAGTTTGCTCGCTTTGATCCATTTCTTCAACTTGACGACATTGTTGAGCGCACACGTGAAAAATTCCTCCTTTTTAACCCCGTGAAACAAGCAATATTCCCTCGTCACGTCCAACTTGCCGAATGGCGGGCACCCAGAGTGTTCCAGATTTATAATCTTTCTCGATGTTACGGCCTCTAGATATTTTGACTTCTCTTGCCCCCTCGTTAAAATGCGGTAGGCCGAGCCAGCGATCTCTTGAAGATTGCTGTGCAGCTTCTTCAGTGAGATATCACCCTCGAACCAGTCGATCCCGTGGTGATAACACGTCACGTAGTTGTTTGCAACACGTTCTCCCTCGCTGAGTTCCGAGAATGCGTACGGAGGCTTGATTATCCAATGCGCGAAGAAACGATGGTCGACGGTAGTCACAGCCACTTCTTTCGGTAGAAATTGTTTCCCCCCAGCATGAAAACCTTGGATGTCTATTACGAAGTCCATGTTTGCTCGAAATCTCGCACTTGACTGATCTTGATCGGAGTCGGTGCGGTTCTTCTTATACCCGAGCATATGTTTCACCCCCTTCCATCGTCGGCTGCTTCCAGCCCTAGGCAAAGACGAAGACTTGCAGGTCTGAACTTGTTTCTATGCCAGATGTCTGTGTATACGAGCGGTCTGGGGACTCCTCACAGCATGGGGTCTCGTCTACCCACCGAAATCTGTAATGACCTGCCGTGCGGCATCGATCTCTATGAGGTTGTCAAACTCTGCGTAAACGATGCAATTTATGGTTTCTTTAAGTGCCTCGTCAAATCGTACTTCTATCCTCAGAGTCCCATGCTTGACGAGTGACCAGTGAGACGGACAGTTAGCAGATAGATCAGGTGTCAGGTCGAAGGCCATCAGACAGTTTCCCTTGGCGTATTGCAGTCTATTGATGCCGGTTCCCTCGTTGAGAAAATGTATACCGGTTCCCGAAAAGAGTGTGTGATACGCGTCAACGTACAAATGATCTCCGGAGAAATTCGGCAGCAGCGGTTTCGCAGGAACTTGTACGCCGTCCACGTACAGCGACAGGTAGTTGATCATAAAGTGTTGGAAGTTAAACGGATTTTTCTGCCTGTCTCCGTTGAAGGCTTTGTTACTGACCATCCCAATTATCACGCGTTTTGGTAGTTGTCCCAGAATCACGTTGTCCAGCATCTCTGATTGCACGCCCGCGTGAATGGTGAAGGCCCTCACCTCTACTCTCGTGACGGGATATTTAGCCGTACCTTTTGCCAATGTTCGCGCGTGGGCCAATAGAATTCCGGGGCTGATCTTGACGCGACGCACCAACAACGAAGTCTCGACTATGTGTATTCGGTGCAGAGGTGTAGATTCCAATATGCAGAAATTATCCCTCGATCTTACCAGACGCAGACGCAACTCAACTCCGTTGAGCAGAAACTTTTCCTGATTGAATACGTCGCAGTGTAGATGTCCGAGCAGATCGACCATTCGTCCATTCTTCGTGATACTCTGACGTTTGATGAATCCGTCGTCCTTGGCTGCCTCAGCGGCGGCTGTATCGTAGACATCCGATTCTCCGTTCTCGCTTCCGTACCAAAGTCCGGTCGAGAGATGCGATTGTTTGGCATGCGGTGCATAATTCAGTAGAGTCTCTATGTAGGCGCGGTAGGCGTAAGAATTGTTTGCCGGTGATACGAGCTTCTGATTAAAGAATATGTCCACCTGATTGAACATCGAGTGAAGAAGATTATTCACAGGTGATACGGATGGTTCGGCTACAGCAGCCGCCGGGGGGTTCGCTGCGGTTTGAAGCGGTTGCACCCGTACGCGAACACTCAGCATAGTGTGTGCCAAGTCTAAGTACTCATCTCCGTGTCCCGGTACAACGAATTCGATCGGTGAGTCATCGGTCAGAGAGGATACCGGTTTGTAGTGTATCCACTGCCCAGCTTCGATGGATGTCTGTGTCGGTGGTAGAGCGAACAGATCTAGTTCGGACTTCATGCATTCTCCAGAATGTGCGTGTAGGAAAGCCATTATTATTGTTATTATCCGGTTGTCTGGGCGTCACTAGCGAGGTCCGAAAATATCGGTGATGGCTCGTTTTTTGCCACCCTTCTTACCCTTGCCGCTCTTCCCACCCGTAGTCTTTGCAGCTTTCTTAGTCTTCCTCCCCTTCTTTTTCTTGTTTTCACCCTTTTTCTTGGTTTTTCTTTTGTTGACTTTCCCTGTTCCAGCGGACTGTCGAGCGGCGATGAGTTTCTTGACACGCCCGAGTAACAACTGGCGATCCCGCTCCCCCGTCGCCCCTTTATATCCGGACCCCTTCATAAGTTTGACGACTTTATCTTTGGCCCTCTGCTGCAGGTTGCGGCCCGACTCCATAGCTCGCGCTTTCAACGCATCCTTGAACGAAACGTCGTTCTCCATGTCCGATAAAACATTCGCCCCCGTGCGTAAGGCCTCTTTTCCAACGGCCCTGACTCCACTGGACAATAGAGGTAATACCTTGCGGAATAATCCTCCCAAGAAACTTCCGATGCCGTGTCCGCGTTGGTACGGTGCCCCTCGATAAAAGCTTTCCATACCGCCACCCCCGAGCTGTGCCTCGTAATGGTCAGTGTATTGCGCCATGGTCAGTGTAAGTTTCCTCCACCTTATTGGACACGCCTAAAGTGTAACGTAACCGTCAAAGTCCCGGACTCAAATGGTATCGGCTTCCCCAGATGATCTCTTATATTGATTTCAATGGTACGGAAGTTTGTCAGCAGGAGCGGTATGTAGTGCGGTGGTGACAGGGTCTTCATCGCAGTTTCTCCAGGAATTGAGTTCGTTTTTCCACATGCTTGAATAACGCGTAACAACGGTGTATAGACGTCTCCGACGATGCGTGGCTCTATGATATCGCAGTAAACAAACATTTGACACGACGGAGTTCTTAGAAGGGTTTCGTTCATTCGGGTATTACTGTCGACTATCACAGTTCGAGCGGTTGCGTCATATCCCACACCTGGCAAATTACTCGGACCCGCAACATCTTGTGAACTGGATTTATCGGCGATTCCCTCGAACCACAGCGGCGACGACGATGCAAACGATACAGGATAAAGTATCTCGGCAAGTCCCACCTCCCATTCTCCGGTCAGCTCGATCGAACGTGGTAACTGGGTGATGTAGCAGCAGGTTCGATTATCGGGGAAAAACTGCATCGAACTGTTGCTCGGCAGAGTGATGTAAAACTGGTCCTTCTCCATGACGCACATACGTTTCCAGATGTTTTTTTTTTTTCAGTGTGGCTCAAACGCTAGGTGCAAACCGACTGACCGCCCGCTGTCCGAGTGTAAGAATACCCGGAATATGCGCGCGCACAAAGACGTCACCGATCTTAAAATGTTGTTTGCTTCATTCTGTCCCGTACTTCCAACCTTTTAATTCGAAGTGGTATCGTCTTTGTCATATTGTCCCTCCCCTTTCCCGACTCGTTGAAGTTCTGCCTCGTAGAACGCGCCGTCAATTTCCTCACCTTCCATGTCCACCAATACATAGACAACAGGCGCGCGCGCGAGCACCTTGTGAATCTTGAAAAGTTCCTCACTCCAATTGGCCTCGTAGCCTTTCTGGAACGTTCCCTTCGTCTTGCTGATTCGTACGATGTCATCTTTACGAAATCTCGGCTTGCCGACGACACGTGGCGGATATCGCCTCTGCAGGTTTGCTCGTGCTTGGGCGGCATTCTCCAGAGTCACTTCAGACGGAGCCATTCCTATGCTCGAGTGACGCGCCGCGTTGTAGGCCTCTACGATTCGTGGTAAAACATCAACATAGCGTTTTGTGTTTCTGTGTGTGAAGTACCGCCACAATCTCTCCTTGAGAGTGCGATTGAATCTTTCGACGATAGCCGCTTTTATTTCAGGGTTACGGGTGACGCGATATCGTATTTCATTTGCTGTGAGTAGTTTCTGAAATTCACTGCCGACGAATTCTTTTCCCTTGTCCGTTTGCAGCAGAACGGGTCTACGCTGCGTCATGCTCAACACGTGTTGGAATCCCTCAGCCACCGTACCAGCTGTCTTACGCTTCAGGGGTACGACCCACGCGTATTTACTCAAAACATCGATGACAACAAGTAGATAACGATAACCGTTGTTTTGCCTCTTCATCGAACTCAAATCGGCCAGATCGGCCTCCCAAACGTCGTCGATGTTGGAAACGTTGTATCTGGCACGTGGAAATTTTCTTCGCACAGATTTGTGCAGAGTATAGGCGTCCTGAGTCGCGAGCCATTTCCTCACCGTTTCGCCGGATTTGTCCCCTCTCGTGGCCCTCTCTAGACTCCGTGCCCCGACGTAACCAGCCGGGTGAGACGGATCGTAGTAGATTTTTTCGAGCCCCCTCATCACTTTATCAGACGCAGTCTCTTCCAATTCCGTCTCCTTCCACTGTCTACTGCGTACGGTGTGCTTCTCAAGACCCTTCTGTTACCCGTGAGCGGTGTACCGAGTGTACTGGGGTCCGAGTCATCGATACCGGATCTACTGGTCTCCGCGCGTGACCATTTTCCCCGACCCGAACGCGGTTCGCTGTGCCCCGCCGAAGTCGACAGCGAGACACTCGTTGACGCGGCGTCTGCGAATTTATCGTTGTCGAACGCCCGAATATTTTTCCAAAAGTCTTCGTTTCCCACGCACTCGTGTGGTATGTTGATCGCGTGGAGAAACCGAGCGAATTGTAATTGTCCCGATGGATTGAAGTTTTTTCTCGATCGTGCGGTATGGTTGACCAGATCGACTATGTTTGTACCAGGCACAGGTACACCGTCAATAGAAATCACCCCACCCTTGTCCCAGGCGAGTCGCGACGATACCCCGGACAGCGAACGCATCAAAAGACCGGCCTTGTTGATGAATCTGGTGGGGACGGATGCCAATACATTTTTCACCTGTGACGTCATCTCACTCTCGTTCAAAGTCCCCGTATTCTTGGTTTCTGTCACATCCGCCACTTTTTCCGTGCTTTCCACAGGTTTTGCAGCTGTTTCGTTGCTCCCCTCGCGAATCTCCAATTGCATAGGCTTTCGCGCATCGTTCGAGAAGTACAGATAACGTTGGAGCGCCTGCTGGTAGAGTTTCCACTTTTCTGCACTATCGTTAGTCCCCTCGTTCAAGATGTCGCTCATTTCACGGTCCAGTCGTGAAACAGGGTCCCCGTGAACGGTGTCCGAACCCGCTGAAGCACTCGCCGCGTCGCTCATCTGTCGTTGAAACCTCTTGAGTCCCTCCGCCGGTATTAGTACCATTTTCTTGGCACGCTCCATCTCCGCCCTCTTTTTTTTTCCTTTACTTGGGGAACAGTGCCGACGCCAGACCTCCCAGAATCGGTGCCAGTAGCAGACCCAAAAAACCGTCCCCTCGTTGAACCAGGATATTCTTCTTACTTTTCCAAGTTCCCTGTTTACAGGCTAATTTTCGGAGCGTCTGCTTGTGTCGCGCCAGACGCGATTTATGCGCTCGAGACAGGACCACGTTACCTTCCAAGGTGTTCAGAGCACACTCACAAATATCCCTGACCAGAGAGTCGTCGGCCGTACGTAGCAAGGCGCGTCTCTGGGTTTTATTCAACTTGTGCAACGCGTGCAGGGCAAGGGCGTTTGTCTTACCGAAAGCTGCGCGACACCCGTGACCTACCTTTCGCGGCATTACAGCGGGACTACTGGAACTCTCTGCGCGCTGCTTAGTTTTATATCCTTTTTCGGCACATAGACGTACTGATGTCCGTCTCCGGGGAAAATGTTTGTGCGGAAACGACAGTTTTCAGGCGTCGATTGCTTCAGATCCAGTAGTAAATATCCGTGTGGAACAGCTGTGGCATCGTGGTATGCCTCCTGAAGAAATCGTGGATCCTCTGGGTGTACTTGACGCGCGAGGTGTTGTATTTGAGCGCGATCTCGCGGATTTTTGAAGAAAACAATATAGTTCGCGTTGAGAGAAATATCTCGTTGTCCGTGTCCCTGATGAAACAGATTCTGCGTAATGTAGAAGACGCTCAGATTCTTGTGATGGCAGACCTTGGTGAATAGATCGACGACAACGTGACTCGACGCTTCGCGCATCAAATCGTCAATCACCAACAGTTTCGGGGTCTTGTCACTGTCGTAGTCGGTGGGTTGGGGTAATCCTTCTCGGTACTCTATTCCTTTGCTCGACTCGTACAACTGCTGCCACTCGTCGTAGTACCAGATTACACGCGTGAATTTCGTCTCGCACATGGTACTGCTGTGCCGTAAAAATTTTTTCACAAAATTTGACTTTCCACAGCCCGATGGTCCAGCGACGATGGCGGAGAATGGGTGTTTCCAGCGAGTGTCCATCGTAATTGTTGTTCTCTGCCGCAGAATTCTGTCAAATATAAAAAAAAAATTGTTTCTCAATATGGTTGACGGAGATCATTTTCACCTATCCCTCTTCCCCGCGATAAGCTCATATCGGTGGCGGCGGCGGCGGCGGACCCGGGGCGCGCTGACTACCAGCTGATATCAGCGCGCGCGCGTCGGGGTGGGGCCCGTTGCCACTAGCTCGTATTCCAACGGGCACCACCAGCGGTCGCCCGCTGGGCGAGGCGGACCCCCGCGGCGAGCGCTCTGACCGGCACGCTGACCGACGAGCTCAACGTCAGCGCACCCGCTGTCCATACGAGCCGCTTGAAGTGTTCTCGAGTATTCTCAATTTTTGTATTTCACAAATTTTATTATTGAACTCACCTCTGCAACGTGATGAATGTAGCTGACGTAGAATCGTCTGTGGAGGTGTGGACCGCTGGATGGTGTCTCTGTAGCTGCGATGCGTCGAGTTGTGACGTGTCACAGCGTGAACGTTGAATCGTTTACGTCAAGGTCTCGAGGGTATCGCGACTCGTAGCGGAAAAAGAGAAAGACACGAGGTTTAGGGAAAAATCAGAACGGAAGAATAAATTTCATCATTTGACTTACTTCTGCAACGATCCGAACGGTTTTTAACACGTAGAATTGTCTATACCGGTGTGTGTCTGTGTGGATGACTGGTCGGTGTCTCTGTAGATGTGCTGCGTTGGGTCGAACCGCATGCGCCCGCAGGTCCCTTGGGGCTGGAGGTCTCGTGTCTCGTGTCAGGAGAGAGAGAGAGAGAGAAAGAGGCATGAGCCAGGGAAGCGCGAGAACGGTAAATATTCAAGGGTCCCCGGTCAAGGATGTGGCTGAGCGATAACCGTAGGGTAGGGTATCGAAACTATCCGTGCAACACCGTCTCTTGACGAATACCGGTCGACAGGTTTTAGATTCGGTACGCGTTACCACCTCGTGTAGCTTTTCCCGACGAATAGCGCGGTATTGCAGCCGAATCGGACCCTCACCCTCTACCACCATTTGACGAATCGAATCATAGTTTACTCTACTAGCGGTGGAGTGATTCAACGTAACCCCCTTTACCTTGCAGATTTCAACATCGCTGCCGTCCGCACATCGAACGATGTACGCGTAAAATTTCGCCCCGCCCGAAACAAATGCCCTAATATAACTACCGCTGCCGTACGTTTCTAGCTCGTCGGTTAAATCTCCCAGAAAATTCCCTGTCTGTGGTACGTAATCCTGCGGTCGTGACGAGTCGTGGACATATATGACGGAGTCTGTGTCGTAATAAAGAACGCGTCGATCCAACTTTTCTAGATATTCGTACAATTTTAATCTAGCCTGCGCGGTGGTATATGCGGCTATCACTACGTTCGCTAGCGGCGAGGGCGTGACGCTCTGCTCGGCGTACGACCATCTCGCGTACAACACCTGATCGTTGACAGGCATCAACTCGGTCACCTCGACCTCGGGGTTGGTCAGCAGCTCCAACAGATGCTGACGCGTCTTTACCACGGTGGTTTTAGCCATATTTTCCCGCTGTCCGAACTTTCCCCAAAACGAATTGAGACAAAGCTTAGAGACCGAACGAAGTCCAGGATTTTTGGCAATCTTGGTTCTATCTAATTTTATTCCCTCCACTTTCTCGTACTCTGAAAGATAACGGTCTCGCGAGGCTTCGTCAACGCAATCGCCGGGCCATCCACTGGCCTCTTGCTTGATCTTAAGGAAGGTATCTATGTATCCCGCGAAGAGTCCCCCTTGACGAGTAGAGGGGTCGTATTTTGTCACCTGATACTGCCAAATTTCCTGTACTTGAACGATTTCATAACCCTTCTCGACCGCTTTCTTCAGTTCGCACGATACCCAAGTACCGTCAAACTGACGATCTCTCGCCTCGCTATGGGGACACTCGTTTTGTTCCAATTGCTCGCAACAGGAACGACACAGGACGAACATCAGTTTGCCATGCATACGCAACGGAAGCACGGGATGGTAAAGATTTTGGGGTGGCAGTACGCTGCACTTGACCAACCCTTCAACGCGAGAGATGTCCTTGCCACTTACGCCTGTCAACACCTTACACTCGTCACCGACGAGGACTTTTGGGTGGCCGTATGGGAAAGATGCAATTTTACAGATATAGGGGTAGAGGGAGCAAACATCTACGTATTTTATTTTTTCATCAACGGTCCCATCATCCCTTTGACGAACCTCGTAGTTGCGCGAGGTGTTTCCCGTTCGTCCACCGTAAAAGGCATCGCGCGGATCTAAGGGGGTGCTGGTCGAGATGCTAGCCGTTATCGGGTGCCGCGCCAGGTACTCGCGCATTTCCCTGTTTTCTTCGAGAAGCCGATCGAACGCGCACTCCCATATCTCCGTAACCACGTAGCCCATTTTCCTCATACACACCGTCTTCGAACGTGTTTCTTCGGCACGTTTGTCCATGGTGTCACCGTTCACGGTACGGCGGTCACCGTTCACATTGAAACACCGTCTGCATCCGTGCCAGAAGCAACCGTGGAATTCAAAAATGTGACGTGTCCCGTCATCCGCCACGTAATACCCGTCCACGACCCGACCTGTCTCCGGAATACGGAATTCGCGCGAACGGCCGGCGTGCGCGATCACGGCACCTAACTCCCTCTCTTTCCAGACGAGCCACTCTATCGCCTTTTTGGACTGACGATCGGCCAACCTATAGCCACCCGGTGGTAGAATACCTATACGGTCAGCTTGTAGGAAATTTTTTCTAAACACCGCTGAGCAGGCTGACGCAATAGTTGTGCTCTCGGTGAACGGACAGACTTTCCCACATTCGATAAAAATATCTCTAAATGCGACGCATGCGCGACGTAAAATGTCCACATCGGATTTACAATAGGCCACCAATTCCGCGTCGAAATCGAACAGATGATTTTCTGCCACAGCATCATTGTACCATTTGTAGAATTCCTCACGTGCGGAGGTACTCATGGTATCAGGCGAGTAAAATTTCGCCGCGGGTAACGGTCCTATGTAACCCGTGTTCTCCGGGATGTTGAACAGGTGTGGGAAAACTCCTTTCACCGAAGCCTCTGGCAATCCGAAGGCTTTAGGCAGGGCGGATAACGCCATTGGCATGTAAGCCAGTGAATCTAAAAATCGGGTATGTCCGGTTTCCAGCATAATAATTTTACTACCGTTCAAAATTACCTGCGGTGGCTCGGTGTTTTGCTCGACCAAGTATCGTAAAATAAATTGCGCGTCGAAGCCTCGGGCATTGTGAGCGATACAAATTATTTTGCTGAAATTGTGAATTGGTCGCGTGGCGAATTCGACCAGCTGTCTGACGGGATCTTTTTTAAATACATACTCGCGCACGAGTCCGCAGGCTGGGCAACCGTTCTCAATGTCCAAATTGGACATACATTGACTGCAAACCTGGTGCACCACGCATAGATTAGGGACGTGAATATTTGTCGTTATATCACCGGGGATCGTTACGTTCTGCTGCGTCTCGAAATCATAAAATATAAATATGTATTTTCCGTTATTATTTTCGTGAGATTTGAGCGGTGCCATGAAACATTGATGATTGTAGGGTCGAAGGGTGTTACAGGTCTTACAATATCGAGTGTCACACGAGTGAGCACCCAGCGAAAGATTCATGAGTCGCGTGCAGTTCGGACAGATTCGAAGCGTCGCACAGACGGAACGACGCGGGCTAAACGAGCCGACCCTACGATGCCTTTCCATACAGGCCACCCCACGAAACGCCCGTTTACAGTTAGGGCACTCTAATTCCATCGCCCGGTGGTCGCACGCCGGGGTGCCCAGACACTGCGGACAACGGCCCGAGCAGCGGTGCTCATGACTGTTTTTATATTTTTTGTTGCAGGTCTCGCAAAAGAACCTGCCTGCCGCGGCACCGGTTAGACTCGTTATCGTACAATAGTGGCGATCGTCTGGAAAGTAGAGAAGGTTCAAACGGTGCGTTACGTTTCTCCCGCTCTCGGTCACCACACTGCTACCGTTATAGAACGTTGCATCCCCGGTCCCCAATTTACCCGCCTCGTATACCACGATTGCCATTCCCTCGCGGGCCAGATACCGTTGATATTGCAATATCTGGCACACCCCGCACCCCGTCTCCGGTATCTCGACTCCCGCTCTCTCCGTCAACCCTCTCGCCGCTTCGCGCTGCAGCCGCGATCCCGATCCGCGTATCGCATTATATGCCGCGTGAAGTTCACCGCTACGAATCGTCCCCCTCTCGGCGTGTGCTCTCGCGACGACTAGAGCCCGCGGTAAACAAAGACCATCGGTGTTTATAATTTGAACGATAGATTTTTTAGCCACACCCGCGTGTGTGATGGGACGAGCTTTTCCGCGACCGGACGGGACTTTGACGCAGTGCACCGTGACCGAGAATACTTTATCTACCCCGAACTCCGAATTACTCTGCGTCACGCTGGAAACTAGCCTCCACAGGTCCGCGTACAGAGAATCACGAACCGGCCGAAAAGATAGCCACGCGGAGCCCTGATTGAAACTTTCGGCATGGAAAACGAAACCGATGTAGTCACTCGAATGACACGTTGAGGTGACGTACGCGTGCAGATCTCTAAAAGCCCCCTCTAACCATTCCACGGGATTAACACCTGATTCGGGTAGTTTGATTTTGATGTCGAGTTCCCGCGCGTGAACCTCGAATCGTCGAATGTATTTAGATGACTCTCCGAGTATCGCGAATCGATTACCAGGCGTCAACGATTGAGAATCGTTTTCTCTGACTGACTCTTTCTCGCTCTCACTCTCATCGGCCGTCTGCGTCTCTAAACTAGTATCGGCTTGTTCGGAGTCGTCGTCAGAGTCATAACTGTCCTCATGGACAGGGTTCACGTTAGACACTGAACGACCGATTCCCGAGGTACCGGCACCCTCGTTTACTCGTGGTATGCGTCTATGACCACCAATCTGTACACCCGTGCTACCCTCATGTTCGTTGACACGAGGTAGTTTTTCGTATCCCTGGATGTCGGTTATTACTGGTTTCTCTGATGGGTGAACAAATTAAAGAAAAATAAGGTCCAAAAATTCGTTGTACATCGCTCGAGCATATTTACAAGCACACACGCACGCCTGTACGAGAACCCGTGAACCCAAACCCACTCCCACCCTCCTTTTTTTTTTATATGAATTTTTTTTTTTTATATGAATTTTAATATTCGGGAGATGAGGACAACTCCTCCCCAGCGCTGCTAGGCAGCGAGAATACGCCGCTCTCGGGTGAGGGCCGATTGGCAACCGGTGACCATATGGCACTATCGGGTGAGGACATGGAAAAGATTTCGATCTCCTCCACCTCCTCCCTCTCATCTGTCTCATACTCATCTTCCTCTTCCCCCTCATCCCTATTCTCAATATCAATCTCATCCTCGTCATCATCCTCCTCCTCCTCCTCCTCCTCCTCCACCTCCTCATGCTCTTCTTCATCGTTATAATACTCCCCCGTATTTAGAGAAGGAGCCGGAGAGATTTCTAAGAGATAAAATACTACATTCTAGCAACAATACCTATGTCCAGACGAGGTAAAACGGTATTCGTTCGTAAAAAACAAAAAGACTATTCCTATACATAGACTCGGACGGGTACTCTGCGACGTGCGTATGTAATGCAATACGACACATATTAAACTTTTTGTGACTTACCGCCAAGACTGCCACGTGATGATGATGCATTCGCTGGTCCGACGACTGGAAATCTATCCTCCGTAACTGACACCACACACTCACTATCATCAACTATCACTACGTCACTGTCACAGGTCACTATGTCTTGATTTTCCCCGGCGACTTCGAGGACATTTTCACCGTCGTTGGAAGCGGTACCCGCGTTGTCGGATACTACCTCCATCCCCGATGCTAATTCTTCCTCGCTTAAGATTAGTATTATCTCCTCGCCGGGATCCACCACCATCAGCATGGCATCGTTGACCTCGGGATCCTCCAACAGTGCGAGTAGTTCTGACACGAATAAAAAACCCCGTCGGTTAATTTATCACCTTTCCGGATAGTTTTGATTCACAATTTCTGAACGAACAAAATTCTACTTACCACGGTGCGAGTTGTATTCTCGAATAAGTGGTGCCAACACGGCAAAATGAGATGTCCCTCGTCTGATCACCGTCTCAACGGCGATGCACAAACACTCCCGTAAATTGAGAAACGCGGCGTTCGCGAATATTAAACCGATCGCACGCTCACTGCATGCGGTAATCAGGCGTCTGAATTGACGAAGCAATTCCACCTCTGACATACGCGTCAGCGATCTTCTCCATCGGGTATCACATTCGCGATCAATTATAGAATTGTTCTGCCTGGCGTAAAACACAGCCCTCAACACTGCAGCACGGTACAAATTCTTCACACCCGTCATAATTACTTGGAAGACTTGGTAAGAAATGTAAAAAAGTAAAGTATCGCAAAGTATGACGGAGCGAATAAGAGTAGGTTATTCCACGGATCAGAGATCTATGAGAATGAGAAAACGTCTTGAGAGGACGTCATATATGTAACCTCGATACATTAACACCGTACACGCAGATTTTTACGTGTGGGTGCACGTACGGACCTGGGAAAATCGACGGAGAAGGGTGAACGAGGCGGGACAGTTGTGGAAAGTCTAGTATAATTCCCACGAATTCTTCCAATTCTGTCATCGACCAATATGTATATTTCTGCGATAACGCAAGTAGGTATACTTTGCTCAGCAGTAGGCTCCCGCTCTATCGGGAGACCGCTCCGCCCTCAGACCGCGTTTTTAGGGGTAAGTGCAACCAGATGCGAAATAGGCGAGTGTTGCTAGTCCCAAAACTCCCGTACAGCGGTTATGGTCAAAGACCCGCTGATACGCTGCCCATCAGCCTCCAACGTTTTTTAGTCGAATACTCTTCTAAACCGTGGATACATGCTAATAATCATGATGTACGGACCGTAGGGACTGAACAGTTGTCGCATTAGATTCTGTGGGAAACTATGTATGATTCCCATGAATTTCTCTCGTTTCGTGAGAAAGTCTCATCACGCGGTAACCATAATTCAGCGATAACGGCAGTCGATCCGCTCTATGTAAGAGCGCGGGTCCGATCTTCCCGATTTCTCACAAGGAGTCGGACAGTAATCCCGACTACCCTTGTACGCACAAGTGCAAACAGATGTGAAATGTACGACTGTTACAGGGCCCACCGCTCCCCCAATGACGGTGGTCAAACACTTGTTGTGACTCCGCATGGGGTAGACCGTTAGGTTCCAACGGTTCCTTTAGTCTAAAATTCCTTCAAGTCATAAATATTGATAATAACATCGCTCGGTTCTCGGGAGTGAAAGCACTTATCGTAAAATAGCGGAATAGATCCAACTCGCTAACGATACTCCATTTTTTCTAAATTCATAACCGCGCCAATGTGTGACACGATTGATGCATCCTGCAAGTCCTGTTGCAGCCTGTTGCGGCGGCGGGTACACCATTAATCTGTCCGATCCCCGCTGTACTAGAAAAAACGTGTGTGGGCAAGCTGTGTAGGGGGTGGAAAAAAAAAAATTGGTGGGAATTATTTTGTAACGGTCGAAATCATATTCCATACGCTCAACGTGTTTGAAATTGACCTGTATGAAGTTGGTGCCGCAGTCTTCTGTCGCCTTCTATTCTTCATGGTTACATAGAGAAGGAAAGAGACAGAGGACTGCGGGGCCAGCTTCATACCGAATAGAATCAGACACGCTGGGTGTACAAAAGAGAGGATGTCGTCGCAAGACGCATCAGTCTTCGGTTAACCGTGCGAGAACTAGTATCTAGCAATGGAAACCCCCAAATCAACCAGTGGCACGATGGGAAACGCGAGTAGAATATTCAAATCGTTTGCAAGTGCAGTGAAAAAGTCTGATAAAAATCTATTACTGTCCGCTACCTACGGATTAAACACATCGTTTACGAAGAAGATTGTCGTCGGCCTCGGCTTGCGAGGTGGCGAGGAATTTGAACCGCTGATCAGATTGACCGGCAACTCACCGGACGGCATCTGTCTAGGATTGAGTGCCTGGACCGCGCTGTCTAACTCATTGGAAACAATATCGGACTACTTCGACTTCGACGTGTATGCAGACGCCCAATGGTATCTCGAAGAAATTGAGCTTGGTGATGACTGCAATGTACGATTTACAACAGCGCATGGTGCGAGGGCCATCAGATTCGATGTCCCAGAGAGCTCCGTCCGATGTACCGAACCTCGACGCGGCGATGGTTACGCAACGGAGCTAGTATCCGACGAAGAGGATGGAAGAAATCGTGACGACTGCGCTCCGCTCCTGAAGCGACCGAAAATTCATCGACCGTCGATCGTCATGCAAAAAACCACATTCGACGGCTTGAAAACCGTATTCGTCTGTGTTGACGAACAACTTCGAAGACTCCAAAGACTGGCCGCCAGTGTAAACCAGTGCAAAAAGCAATACGTTGAACACATGGTGTCAAGAATTAGGCGTTACCCCTCTAAAGAACCTTCTCTTCATACCATCGCACAGATGACCAAGAACGAATACGGAGTCGTCAAAGAGAGCATCAAGTCAGCGGTCGACCCCGTCTTCAGTGAACATTATCTCGATATTGTTTTACTAGAATTGACCAGACTGTTTTCGAATTTCATCGCTGTTGAAGTCAAACAACAGCTTGAGACCGACCCGAAGCCTAATTCACGTGCAAATTTACGTCTCGACTTGAAAACGTCAAACTAATTACCACGAAGGAATACTAAGCTGCTAGAGAGAGAAAGAGAGACATCGTTGGAAAAATGTGTTCATCGGCCTTCATTCAAAGTCACGAGACCTCCGGACCATACAGGGTGGGAATACCTAACACCGTGATTCGCTTTCGACCGGACGATATGTTGGACAGCTTGGACAATCCTCCTCCTCCTGTTTGGTTTAGAATAGGTTTACTTTTAATATTCGCAACAGCCTGTATTTTTACAATCTGGGCATTGAAAGTGATCATCACAATGCCAAGACGCTTTATTGCTAGCGATTTTATCGGAGCTAGTTGCGAAGGAGTCTTGTCCGAAGCATTGTGAAATCAACGAACAATCTTGTATAATTATAACCATAGCTGTAAGATTTAGAAAGAAAATTGAATACTCGTAGTCGTAATATTCTATATTTTATCTTAGCATAAGTTACTTGTCTGTGTATTAGAAAATAAGTTGTAGGAATAAATGAAATAATTGGATTTTTTCTATAACCATAGCTGTAAGATTTAGAAAGAAAATTGAATACTCGTAGTCGTAATATTCTATATTTTATCTTAGCATAAGTTACTTGTGTGTGTATTAGAAAATAAGTTGTAGGAATAAATGAAATAATTGGATTTTTTTTCGTAATTAACGCGTCATTCAATTATACACCTTTACCCATTCATAAATAAGTATATAAGCAGCAGGGTTCCCGCACCACCTAATTTTTCCCAAGTCCGCAACCTGTGTATTCTCACAAACAAACACATATATATATATATATATATGTAAAATCAGGGGCGTAGGGCCCGGGGGTGAGGGCGGCGGGGACGTAAGACAAAGTCTTGGATGACGTCACACGGCCCAGATCGTCCCAATATTGAGCAAGGGTAGGCAGGGGTGAGGGCAGGGGGGTGAGAGGGACAAAAAACCCCAGGACACCCCAGCTGAGAAATCGGCTAGAGCGAGGGGGGAGGGGAAGGGGGAAGGTTAGGTTGGAATCCTCAGTTTTCTCCAGAGTCGACCCGCGGGAAGCGGGGAGCGGGGAGAGGGGGGATTCTCCAAAGGCGCCTAGGGGGAGGGGGGAGGGGGGAGAGGGGGGTTTGTTGTGTCTGCCTAAAGCTGCCCATATCTACTTCTGAGATTTGTTGTTTTATTGTTTGAAAATTGAAAAATTTCTAATTATTAAGTATACTTTTCAGCATTTTTAAAAACAATCGATCTGATTTCCATAAAGGAAAAATAATTTTACAATGCAATTTTTTTTTTTTTTTATCAAGTCAGTTTTTTATTAGAATTTTTTTTTTTTACATTTTTAACCCAAGACGGTCACACCTCATGAGAATCCTGTGGTGGTCACATGGGGTGTGACACACCCCAGCACTTTGAAGCGCTGTAGAATTTCGTAGACTTATCCTGGGGGCCCCAAAAAAATTGAGAACATATTTCAAACGTTTCTCTATTAACCCATCCAAAAATGTAACACAAATTTTAGTTTTAAGTATGTTTAAAAAATGGGTAAAAAAAAAATTCGCGGAAAAAAAAAAAAAAAATTTTTACGAAAAAAAATAAAAACTCTAGTTAGGGGCAGAAACGTCGGTTTCCGGGATTAAGAGTGGGAAATTCGAGCTCGGAAATAACCTGGGGTGTGTCACACCCCATATGACCGTCTTGGGTTAAATAATGATAATAACTTCAATGAAAAAATTGCAGAGGATTGAGTTTGAAGGAATTGAATATGGATTTTCCGTTCCACGATTAGAATCCAGTAAGCCCCATAAAATAAATTGTCGACTTGACATCGGAGTTTTCGTAATAAATCGTTGAAAAATTCTACAATTCCTAATTAATAATTATCAATCCTATTTTTAGTGTAATCGAAGAAAGATCGATTCAATCTACATACAGAATAACAATAATTTTACAAAAATTTCTTCCTGAGATCTGTTTCGTCGGCATCTTTGTTTTAGTAGAAATTGTTTTTATATTCTGAGAAATAAATTGAACTTGAGCGCCTGCCTACTTGCGTCATGGTTTTTAATTGAAGGTTTAAAATCTTTCAACATTAACGATAATTTACATAAAACAATTGACGAGCATCAGGTTAAAAGAGATATTATCTGGATCCCCCGATCGACCATTAGGATCCTCGTAGCCCCATTAAGAAAGCAATCAACTATTTGTTCACGCTTTCTTATTTTGTTGCTTAAAAAACATTACATTTTCGATGACGAGTTACATTTTTGGTGCGCTCTAAATATTTGTGACAAATTTACTTTGTATTTGTTATATACATGTATTCCCTGAGCATACGGGGACAATATTCATGAACTCAGGAGAATTATATTATTAACTATAGGTGAATAAACAAGCCGGTACGATACAATAGAATGAGAATAAAATGCACTGGACCAATTAATATGAGATCAAACAGATATATTTGATTATGGAGGATACGCTTCATATATAGTTTCAATCCTTATAAGAGACAGCAGATTACATCAACTATCAGATTATATTAACCCTTTGTGGCTTGGTGGTCAATATATTGACCACCTATTGCGTCTTAGATTTTTGCGTATAAAAATTGTATTTATAGGTATATATTAGTGATTATACATTCTTCTATTAGCTAAAATGTTTCTCTATCATAATAAATAACAAAAATTAATATTTATTAAATTGTTAATTAGTTATAAATAAACAAATGGCGTAAAAAGCTCTTTTTTGAAGAAAAAAATCAATTTTCGCTTTGTTTTTCATTCAATCATTCTAAAAATTATTACGCGGGGGTTTTTGGGGTCACTGATTACGAATCTGACGTCAGAATTTCAACATTTTTACATCCAAGATGGCGGATTCAAGATGGCGGACTCACTTTTCCAAAAAATAGACGTAGAGCACTGAAAACTTGTACTCGGGGGTTTTTGGTGTCGCTGATGACGAATCTGAGCTCAGAATTTCAAAATTCATAATGGCGGATCCAATATGGCGGACAAAAGTACAAAAAGTTGCTTGATGGAAGTGAAATTTGTCACTCGGGGGTTTTTGGTGTCGCTGATGACGAATCTGAGCTCAGAATTTCAAAATTCATAATGGCGGATCCAATATGGCAGACAAAAGTACAAAAAGTTGCTTGATGGAAGTGAAATTTGTCACTCGGGGGTTTTTGGTGTCGCTGATGACGAATCTGAGCTCAGAATTTCAAAATTCATAATGGCGGATCCAATATGGCGGACAAAAGTACAAAAAGTTGCTTGATGAAAGTGAAAATAGGCACTCGGGGGTTTTTGGGGTCGCTAATGACAAATCTAAGCTCAGAATTTCAAAATTCAGAACGGCGGATCCAATATGGTGGACAAAAGTACACAAAGTTGCTCGATGTGAGTAAAAACTTGTACTCGGGGGTTTTTGGGGTCGCTGATTACGAATCTGAAGTCAGAATAATGAAATTTTCACAACCAAGATGGCGGATTTCCATCCAACTTAGTTACAAAACCTGTTGTACCTATCGAGAAAAGGCGTTCTGAATCCCGTCATATGCCTGAATGTGTAAAGAGTCCAAGACGCTGTGCTCTTTGTAGTACAAAGGCTGTACCATACAAAACTATATACATTTGCAGTACTTGCAAAGTGCCATTGTGCATAAAATCCGAGAAAAACTGTTTTCAAATTTACCATCAATAAACAGTTACACTATAAATAAAATGTAAAAACTAAATTCTTAGAAAAAAAGCAAAAAAAAAACAAACAAAAAGAAACAAAAAAAAGAAAATGGAGACAATAACCGCTACGTCCTCGTTCGTGTCTCTGGAATCAACCAAGCGCGGTTACTTTATCAATACTTCACATTCGTAATCAGCGACCCCAAAAACCCCCGAGTACAAGTTTTTAGTGCTCTACGTCTATTTTTTGGAAAAGTGAGTCCGCCATCTTGAATCCGCCATCTTTGTTGTGAAAATTTCATTATTCTGACTTCAGATTCGTAATCAGCGACCCCAAAAACCCCCGAGTACAAGTTTTTACTCACATCGAGCAACTTTGTGTACTTTTGTCCACCATATTGGATCCGCCGTTCTGAATTTTGAAATTCTGAGCTTAGATTCGTCATAAGCGACCCCAAAAACCCCCGAGTACAAGTTTTTACTCACATCGAGCAACTTTGTGTACTTTTGTCCACCATATTGGATCCGCCGTTCTGAATTTTGAAATTCTGAGCTTAGATTCGTCATTAGCGACCCCAAAAACCCCCGAGTGCCCATTTTCACTTTCATCAAGCAACTTTTTGTACTTTTGTCCGCCATATTGGATCCGCCATTATGAATTTTGAAATTCTGAGCTTAGATTCGTCATTAGCGACCCCAAAAACCCCCGAGTGCCTATTTTCACTTTCATCAAGCAACTTTTTGTACTTTTGTCCGCCATATTGGATCCGCCATTATGAATTTTGAAATTCTGAGCTCAGATTCGTCATCAGCGACACCAAAAACCCCCGAGTGACAAATTTCACTTCCATCAAGCAACTTTTTGTACTTTTGTCCGCCATATTGGATCCGCCATTTTGAATTTTGAAATTCTGAGCTCAGATTCGTCATCAGCGACACCAAAAACCCCCGAGTGACAAATTTCCAGCCAATTGAACGCAAGGAAAAATGTGGGCCACAAAGGGTTAAACAAACTAGGAATATAACAATAAAGAAATAAATATAAAATCAGGAATACAATATCGACATACAGTTAAAATAGGGCTCAGTCCCCAGGACCTTAATAATTGAAATACTGACCCAAAATATATGTATATGCTTATCTGTTATAATAACGGCATGTAGCCTGGTCGGCGGTCCTGGGGGAAAGAGGACGAGCATCGCAAGCGATCCTCGGACCTCCCTACCACATCTATATTTCGTTAGAATTCGAATCTTCTCGTTAAATATCGGCCTTCCACCCGTGTGTTGGGTGTGTATTATTAGGCACGCTCACATATTAATGACAAAATCTCGATTAATAACGAAATTATTTTACAATTTTGCTAGCTTATTTTAAAAACTGATGAAAATAATTTCAAAATCAGCATTAAAAACTTTTGATAGAATAACATATTTTTTTCAATAAATTATTGAAAATTATGATGCTTCCTTACTTTTTAGTTTTTGAAAAACTTTTTGTACGTAACTATACATGTTAAGAATGAAAGGTTAAAAGGGATTCTATCTGGATCTCCCGTTTGATCATTAGAATCCTATTAGCCCCATTAAGAAAGTTATCAACTGTTTGTTTGAACATTCTTATTTTGTTGTCTAGAAACTATAAAATTTTCTGCGTTAAAACTGTTGCAAAGCAAAAGATTAAAATGCGTTCTATGAATATTTTCCGTTTTACCAAAAGAATCCAGTAAGCTTCCCCGATTAAAAAACATTATACATATTTGCATATATTTATATATATTTGTATATATTCATATATAAAAAGGTATAGCCTTTATTCATATATATTAATATATATGAATATATATACAAATATATAGAAATTATAAATAAATTATATATATATATTGTAACGGAGTTTTCTAGAGCGCAAGCTCCGCACCCTACGGCGTTCCTTGATAAAGACAAATTAATAAAATACTAAAATAGAGAGTTGGGCGCCGGACACGTGAGCGTCGTTTTTCACAAAATCTGAATAATAGCGATAATCAAAGGAAAGACTATAAATTGCCGGAACGACGGCCTTTAAGCATCAGCTAACTCAGACTTTACTGCGATAAGGGTACACTGAGAAAAAAGTATTTTTCATCATAGTAGGCGTAAAGTACGCTCGAATGTGCACCATTTGGGGGCGTAAAGTTGAACTTTACGCTCTAGGGCGTAAAATTAAAAGTTTCAAATATCAGATACGCGATCGATTTCATTCAATAATACATATTTTTATTTGACTTAATTTTTTTCCCTCATTACTTTTTTTTGTAACACATGCACAATTTTAGCGTT
Organism: Tenthredo mesomela; assembly: GCA_943736025.1. NCBI lineage: Eukaryota > Metazoa > Arthropoda > Insecta > Hymenoptera > Tenthredinidae > Tenthredo > Tenthredo mesomela. The sequence goes on from OX031018.1 coordinate 23,116,429, forward strand.
TTTTTTACCTGAAAATCAACCGTGAAGTCGAAGCTCTTGGACCGGTGAGCGAAAAAAGTCGGTAGTTGGCGCAAATGGTAGTTTTATTTTGTCATTTTGTATTTTGTATTTTTTTATGTTTTTAATTTCTTTAATTTTTCAATTTTTAATTCGTAAATTATTATCTTCATTATAAATTATTGGAATGCTGCGACAGTTCAAAGTTTGCTTTCGTTTAGCATTTACGTATCCACGTCTCGGCCGTCAAGTGTCCGTAGGGCTATTGAGAATCAATTCAAAAGTTTTTTGTTTTGGTCGGGGGGCTTCGCCCCCCCCGAACCCCCCACCGGGGGCTTTGCCCCCTGGACCCCCACCAGGGGACTTTGCCCCCTGGACCCCCACCGGGGGCTTCGCCCCCGGACCCCCAGTCGTCTGTTTCGCCTCGTGGATCCTGACATTCGCTACGCTATATAACCTGGCCCAACCCGATAATACGTATTCTGTCACCTCGAACATTTCTCGGTTCTCATTTTTCATGCATTTGTTTTCATGCATTTTTTCCATTCTAAACGGAGTATTTTTTCTCAAATGAACTCCCTGGACCCCCCTCCTCGCCCTGACCTCACAGTTTTTCCTCTTTTTTTCGTTTGAATTTATTTTCTACCGAATGCTCTTCACTCCGACCCTGGTTGCGTACTTTCCGCCTACTATGACGAAAAGTATTGTTCGCACCACGGGCGTAAAACTTTACACTCTTAGGCAATCACGTGACCCTCGGGCCGGCTTCGCCGGCCCTCGAGCACGTTCGATTACCTGCGGGCGTAAAGTTGAACTTTACGCCCTTGATACGAAAACTACTATTTCCTATCAAAATACCAAGTATTACCGAGCGAGTTTAGTTGTAGTCAAAATACGTATTGTTCTCAGCAAAATACCGGTTATGAGAATAGTACGCTGCGTCGCCGTACGTATAGTTCTGAGCAAAATACAATGTATTGTTAGTAGAGCAATACCAAGTTTTGTTCTCAGAACAAGAAATATTGTCCGTGGAAAAATACAGTTTTCTCAGTGTAGAGTGGGTGGATTCACCTTAATAAATAGTCAAATAAAATATAAAACGCCAGACATAAATTTCCTTCGATGAAATCTAGCGATTTCGTATATTGTTCAAAGATACCCTGGCGGCTTTTGGTTTGCGAAGAATATACGCTGTATGTACCGAGTAAATACGGTATGAGTATGATGACGGTAGCGCGACCGCATCTAAACGTTGTTGTACCGAATGAAGACGGTAGATTTGCGCCCAAAATGCACAAAGTTTGTACCGTATATATAAGTGATTATACGATATGAAAACCGTATGTGCTTCAGTTGAAGTACGGATAAAGTACGTATAAAGTACGGATGGAAAGGGTATAAGGTCAGCAACCACGACGTATACAATACCACATTTATACGGTATGTATCGAGTCAAATTTTGTCGTCCATTAAACGTCACTTATGAATCACACACTTCCGCATAGTTATTGGAATTCTTATTGAATGCTGAATGCGAATGACCGTGTTAGGCCGAATTCAATTGTAATATATCACCTGTATATGTATCACGTATGGATATCGCTATGCAGCGAATAAAATACATATTTCGCTGAAATTTCAATATGTCCCTTTTACTAATATGAGAATATAGCGACGCCTCAGCGAAAAAACATATATCGGATTTAATTCTAAAATTATGCTGTCCCGTCCGATAAAGATATATGGAACAGGATGATTTTTTAATAAAACTCTACGTATGTTCTTTCACTGAGGTGTCGCTATTAATACCTATGCTGAAATTTAAGATAATTTTTTTTTTTCATCGCGGTACGGTTCGTTCTCAATGCGGTATGATTATGGTGTGAATGCGGTATGGATACTATACAATGAAGTACTGATACCGTATGACCGCGGTATAGATATCGTATCTTCACGTATATTTTGGAGGGACCACAAAAGGTCGCATATTGTATAGGCGGATGGACGGTATGTACACGGTGTGCAAACCGTATGTTGAGAGTCTTAAGTACCCATACATACGGTATAAACTTTGTTCATTTTCGGCGCAAATCTACCGTATTTACTCCATGTTTATACGTATTACAACGGTGATAAAACGATGAACAGACGATATATCTACGGTATATCAAGCGTGTCACAGAAGCCGCCAGGGTATTGTAACAGCAAATTTATCAGCGATAAATGACGGAATTCAAAGATAATCACAGATATTAAATTACACAGTAATAGTCTTCAAAATAATAGTAAAGAATAATACTCAAGAAATAACAGCGTCGGAATAATATTAAAAAAGGAATATGATCTATTGAGCCGTATTGAGTCTCAGCGGTACTATAAAAAACATAAACACGCCGGTTAGCTAGCTAACCCGCAGAAGCGATACAATGCAAGATACTCTACTTTCCAGGCTGCGTATCACCGAGCGATACGATACTCTCGGCAAATTTTCTAATAGCGGCGAGCTAGCGATATTGATAATTATTCAAAGATAACTAACGCAATAATTAATATGAACGACTCTAAGAATAACGGTACTAAGTTCGCAGATATAAATGGAAATATAGATCCTAGAAAGCACAGGTAACCATAATACTTCGTTTAACCAGCCTCAAATCAAATGTAATAAAGACTTATTCTCTTTTTATAAAACTCTACGGCGGTAATTAAACGAAATATCAATCGATAAGATATATGAAAATAGATCAGATATTACACAAAATCAGAATAAGCAAATCAATCAGATAGATCAAAAGAATAAAAGAAAAATATGAAATCAGAATAATAGAATAATAAAGAAATAGAACAACTTAAAACTATGACTAACCACGTCAGCCAACCCTCGGGGAGTTGGATTACAAGCGACACACCATGCGATATTATACTACTTATTTACTCAAATATATTCTAATAAATCAGAGATAGCGAAATATAAAGTATCAGAGATTCTCAAGCGAGAATTTAATCAAGAATAAGCAATCAAATAGCGTTAGCAACTCATAAGCAAAGTAAGCATCGATATTAGACTAATTAGCGAAATATAATCAAGCGAAAAGATACTCAAAATGGCTACAGGCAACCATGAAGTGCTTTCACTGAATTCTTCTAACTGAAACTCTACTTGCGTAGCCCGTAGGCTTGCGATACACAAAAATATACTGTAAAATGATTAAATAAAAATTCAGCGATACTTTTTAGTGGATTTCCTCGCAATTACTGATCATAAAGACCTTACCTATCGGTGAGTTGCTTAATGCACACACAAACTAATACTTTAACTAATAACTGATTTTATTCTTAAAGCGAAAACTATTATACTATTGATAGCGAGAGAGATGAGGCACGTCTTATCTATTCAGAGCTGAACGTAGAAGTGAACATCCTTCGATGCTAATTTGGCGAGCTGGCTTCTGTGAGGTAGGTCCAGGTGGGGGACCTTTCAGGACCTCCTAATTACCTTATTGGCCCTGCGAGCGACATGTTTCGAGTCGTCAACTCGTCAGCTGACCGGCTCGAAGCGTAATCTTATTGCAGAGCGTCAGGCGTTACTTCACGCGCTTCACAGCGACAGAACCACCGTTCTGTGATATTCCAGCTGCGAGATGGCTGGCGGGAGGGTGTGACCTTGGTTCTTGTTGAGCTTTTCCTCTCCAGGCGATATCAATCCCTCGGGATGTCCTCCACAGCGGCAATCTCTGCAGACTTCTGCCAGGTCTAGGTGTCCCATCTGAGTCTCCACCTTTTCATGTCCTGACAGAGCACGCGGGACGCGATACTCGTCCACTCTCACGTAGGATGTCCTCTGGCGATACGTTACGTCACTCGTCCAGGTATGGACTCTGCGTGACGTCGTCTTCTGATTGCTAGATCGGGCGATATAAGCTGACTGTACTCGACGTAACAGTCAGATGCTGGATGACAAGATGCATCTGCTGGCAGGAGGTCTTATGGGGACCCTGTTCACTCCCTAGCGATATTTCTCCAAGGTTTACATCCCTCCCCGTAGATGTTGCGGTACTATCCTGAGTACTGGGCCCATACTGGACTGCATACCGTCGATAGCATCTCTGGAGCGGAAGTTCTTGTAGCAGAAGTTCGGAAGTCGTCGTCTTCTTTATCTGCTTTCTCTCTCTCTCTCTCGCGGTAAATTAACAGAAAAATACTTCAAATTAGTCTAATTCTATTGCTTATTAAACAGGTGCGTCACTTGTATCCCGAGGGTCTAGACGGCGATATCTCTCTCTCTCTCTCTCTCGATATTCCTAATAAAATATACGCCAGAAGGGCTCTAATGACGGTAGCTAATCTGCAACGTCACAATATTTATATAGGGCCATTTTTCACATAATATAATCGATATATAATCAATATAATTATATATAATCTTTTTTTGTCGGGTCATTAAATAAGTAATTGCAGTCATATATCTGGGCTTTTTTATTTCATTGTTTATAAACTTTATAATTCGAGACCATTAATCATATTTTATGCGCTGCCTAAAAATGAAAACAATTATTTCGGTTTATTAAAACTTCACAGAGTAATTTCGGATTTGAATTCGTTTATTTTGTACGAGTACAATTAAAGTATGCGTAAACATTGTGTTTATTAAGTCAAGCGGACGCCGCAGGCGGAAGGAATAAAGAGTTGTTACAACCCCAAAAAGCACCCCTGGTGCAAAAACCTTTCGCTAAGTACATTGATGTGGTCACTACCCCCAAAAAAATCCACCAACCAAAATTCCTCTTTAACAAAATTGGTACTATACAAATGTCTACTTACAAAAGGATTGAAATCAGATACAATTGCCAAGTACGTGTCTTCTGTACATAACAAAAGTTTACACCAGAAGAACAGAAAACTGAATAGTCTTGTATCGTTCACTCGCTACGCTCGCTCACTCGATCGGCTCTTGATAATTACAGGGAAAAAAATTAGGAAAAAAAAAATTTAGTACGTGGTATTTGCGGGCCATTTAAGAATAAGTAAAAGAGAAGTCAAAGAGTACTAAGAGATTCACTTACGTCTATGTATGATTTGTTCGATATATATTGATATAATGGCCCGCCAAGTACCAGTTCCTAAATTTTTTTTTCCCTAATTTTTTTCCCTGTAATTATCAAGAGCCGATCGAGTGAGCGAGCGTAGCGAGTGAACGATACAAGACTATTCAGTTTTCTGTTCTTCTGTTGTAAACTTTTGTAATGTACAGAAGACATGTACTTGGCAATTGTATCTGATTTCAATCCTTTTGTAAGTAGACATTTTTATAGTACCAATTTTGTTGAGGAGGAATTTTGGTTGGTGGATTTTTTTGAGGGTAGTGACCACATTAATGTACTTGGCGAAAGGTTTTTGCAACAGGGATGACTTTTGAGGTTGAAATCACCACTTTTTGTACAATTGCGCTCGACTACCTAATAATCGTGCTCGCACGCTACGCTTGCTCGATTGGGTTTTCCTGTATCCTCGCTCGCGAGGCTTGTTCAGTTGTCAGCATTTTATTAATTGTTCCTATGAACATCTCAATGCATGTATACGGTGATGCCTTTTGTATCATCTAAATCCTTCAAAAAGCAGCAATGTTAAATGTAGTAGTATAATTTCAAATGAATAAAAATAGTGTTATAATATACACGTATGCTCATACTCTTCTGCGAGCCTTGAATTTTTGTGGACAGACGTAACATGTGTTCTTTTATCAAGTTCCTCGAATTGTTTCGTTAGAATCCGGTATAATTCTATATGCCTGAACGTGTAACCCTGCGCGCAGCCCTCCTCCTGTCTCATCTGGGCCTGGGACCGGCGATGGCGGAGTCACTTGCACGCAGGGTTATAGTTGCTGCTCATGATTAAATATATATGAATATGAGATATATGTATTGCAATTCTTAGGTATTTTTTTTTTTTTTTTTTTTTTTTTTTTTTTTTTTTTTTTAATGTGGCTAGGTCCCCTGCAGAAAGAACACGTACTCGTCCTATACTCATAACGTCAACTTTGAATTCGGGTCTGAACAGAAACTATCGAAATATATAGAATTGAGCCGATTGAGCCTATTGATGCAAGACTAGCGTAGAGCATGAAATGGAAGTTTTTGAAGTCAAACACTTGCATTCTGCTCTATTCGTCCAACTCTATCCGTTTCTTGTATCAAATCATACTGTCTCGATATTTTGCAACTTCAGCGTTTTCTCTCATCATCCTCTTTTCTCATACGGCGACCCGCTACAAAATTAAACAATCCATAAAAAGGTTGGGCAATGAATAAATAAATATAAATGAGAAATAAATGGTTATTATAATCTTCATAATTAAATACAAATCTCTATCATCTGAGAAAGAGGAAGTCTATCGATCATTTCTTTAATATTGAATAGGTATTTTCATTCTAACCATTTGTCGCGATAGGACTAATCTGAATTTGATTATCGTTCCGAGCGGAGAATCTAAGCTATTCGTAAAAAATGGATTAAAAATTATCTTCACCGAAGGTCAAGGCACTACGTTGTCGTGGAGTGTAGAATAAAGCCTATCGGCGTCCAACGCACAACGTCGACTTACAGTCTCGTTTAGACTAGAGGATACCGAGATAGAATATAGAACTCGTCGGAATCCAACGCATAACGTTGACGCACAATTTGGGTCTGAGCCGACGAGCCTTTAACCCTTTCAGTCACGCATTTTTGCTGTGCACCGATTTTGATGAAAATTGGTATCCGAAGGTTTTTGGGGTCACTGATTACGAATCCGGCATTCGGTTTTTATACTTGTAGGGTGGGACCGTAGCGGTCCCACTGTGACTGAAAGGGTTAAAGATGATCCTAACAGAGAGCTCAAAGTGGAATTCGTAGCAATGCAACGCTTGAACTCGGCTTTCTTGGTCTGGCTCCATGCCGTCCTTATATCAAATCAGGCTATCCTGATATTTTTCAACTTCAACATTTTCTCTTGATTTTCTATTGTCAGACTTCCTCAGGCAGTAACGTGCTAAATAATTGGAATCCCTAAAAAAAAAAAACGTTTCCTCCGATAATTACATTCATAAATGAAAATAGGCCAAATCTACAATGTATACGTGAACAAAATCTAGAGGTAATAGTCAGTTAATAGCCATCTGATAGTCTTGTGTCATGCAAGGTAAACCTAATCGTAAAATTATCCGTTCACGATTGTTATTTTATTTATTACCATGAATTTTACTCGTCAGTCGATTCGCATAGCCTCAAAAACTCAAGATCGTAGGATTTAAGATTAATCTATCGAAACTAATGTACTTGGCGTAAGGTTTTCGCACCTAAGGGCCTTTTGGTGGGTATTCACTAGTTTTTGTACCTTAAAATTTTGTATTAATCATTGCTTGTACTTTCTTTTATTTCCTTTATTCGGATTCAAAAATATGAAATGACATTACGCGTCTGCTATGCGTCTGCTAGTGTTGCAGACGGTTTCTGTCTGCGATACCAGCGCTGATTGCGTCGTGACTCTGGTACTTTCGCCACTCTACACAACTTTTGTGTCGATTTATCCCTTCTATGTGATTTTACGGGAATGGTTTTAGTGTGAAAATAAATCTTGGTCTGAAGACGAAGGAGAAACATTGTACGAGGAAACGGGGTATCAGAATCTGTAGTTAATTATATCTCAGCACTCCTGACACCGATTGAAACGATCTAGGGCTTGAATGAAAGCTTTTTATGCCTACATCCTAGATTAAATTAGTTCGATTTCGTGTATGTAGTGAGGTGGAAGAAAACGAAGATAGTAATTCGCGGTATAGGTTAGGGTAGTTGCCTCTCGGGTATATAGACTCGTTGAGTCTCGCGCTTGAAAATTTTTTTTTTTCAATGTCCTTGGCGCTAGACTCTACCGAGTCTCTTGACAGACTCTCGTTATATGGCCATCTAACGGGGCTATAGGAGAGGTAAAGGGTCATACCGAGATGATTTCTTGATAGTATACAGGTGACAGCGCATGCGCCAAATAATTCATTTTCATTGGTCGGTAAAGTCGTCACGCAGTGGTATTTAAGGCCAGCCTGCCTCAGCATACGACGAAACTCGCGCATGCGCAGTCACCTGTATACTATGAAGAAATCATCCCGGTATATCGAATGCCCTCCGAACGCATAGTGTGTGTGTTTGTACGTGTGGAGGGCGAGCCGCTCGGTTGGCCATATATGGAATAGCGATAATAACAAGAGTCTACAGTTACAATACAACCCTCCGCCGAATCTAAGCAAGCAGGAACGATGCATAATCAGTGCTTCGGTGACCGGCATACGAGGTAGAGCTGTTTTAATGATTGTAAGTTTAAATTATTATTATAGTTGCTAATAAGTTTATTACTATAGTTTATTATTATAAGTATTACCTTTTATTTCGAAGTTTAAACACGGTTATTACTCTAGTTTTTTCCTTTTGTTGTCTGAAAACTATAAAATTTTATCTATATGAATATTTTACAATTTTTTTTATTTATTTCAAAAACTGATGAAAATAGTTCTATAATCAGCGTTAAAATCTTTTGATACACTTATGCCGACTCTTTGCATTTTAGTTTTTGATAATCTTTTCATCAATAACTAAATACCGACCAGCGCCGGCGACTTTCGTATGGAGTGTATGGAGAACTCCATACCCAGGACAATTCTGGGTATGGAATTCCACACCCAGAATTATGTGGGTGTGGAAAGGAAAAATCATGTTTTTCAAATATTTTTATTACTGATTGCGCCTTGCGCGTCGATAAAATAGTATATTGTGCAAGTGATGAAGAACAGCGGGAGGAAATGTTAATTTCCTTCGGTACTCACGTTCGAAACACGTGATTTCCCCCACGCCTGACAAGTATGAACGAAGGCTCATTTCATGCCCGTGTTATGAAAAAGTAAGGACCCTTCAAGCAAATTTTGTACATACCATAGTTGCATTTCTTACCGTTCGCCGCTGCGTACTCCCCCCTTGCCCGATACCCGCCATACTGCGGTCCCTTTTAAGCTCAACCTTGATAGTGGTTTCGTGTCTGTATGTTACAATATTGCGGCTGAATAACTTAGCGACACTCTATGTCCATGCGGACTTAACTGCGGAATACGACCGGTCAACACTTATAGACAAGTTCATTGAGAGAAATAAGGTACGCCGTACCGCATTCGTTTTGTCTCAATCACGGAGTAGAATAAGGAGTGCAGACTTGGGAACTAAAAATGACCCCGCTTTTCGGAACACTAATTTGATTCGGAACACGATTTGAGCGCTACGGCCAGAGAATTCCGAAAGTTGCCGAAACAAAAGCTATGAACAGCGCATACAAATTTCTGAAATTCGGTGTGACATATGAAAGTGTTTCAGCAACCATCTCACTTTTTTTAACGTTTTCTTTCAGAAAACGCTTGAAAACAGTAAGAAGGAAAAATCCCCCTATTCCGGCTTCAAGCTTAAAAATTTTTAGATCCGACCCACGATTTTTCAGAATTTTTTCAGATTTTTAAACTGTATCGATCAATATACTCGTTTTCAAAAATTGCAGAAAATTCAAATTATGTCGGAAAAATCCAAAATAAAAATTGAGTGCTTTTTAAAGTGGAAAGAGTCATATGAAAACTCGCGGGCCCAATCCGAGAGGTCAAGGGTCAGACCCAGGTTGATTTGAGATGGAATACCCCATATTTAACCTGCAATGTCGAGATTATTGCGCGAAAGAGAAAAATGTTCACTTACAGTCCGCGGTATAAAAAAACGACCCTTTTTTTTTTCATTTTTTTGTGCCTGATCTACAACCGTGAGCAATAAAGGACGGCATTTCAACTGATTTTCATTTGATCTTTACCAAATGTAATTTGACGTATTCTTTCAAACCTCCGTGTTTCAAACCACAGATGATATATTTTGCAAACTACGGAGTTTCCAAACCATTCAAACTTCCTTCTTCTTCCCCGCCTACCGCCCGCGCGCGTTGCTGCAGGTATTTCGCGTGTTTTCCACCAGTATTGCTAGTATCGCATTCAGCTAGCGCTGTTTAGCGCTTAGCGCGTCGAAAACTGGGGCCACTTTTACGGGCTTTTATAGCTTGAGTCTGCAGTCTGCACTCCTTATTATACTCCGTGGTCTCAATAAATGGAATAAAAATTGAAAAATGTGTGTAACCCCCCCCCCCCCCCCCCCCCCCCCCTTGCCCCTCGCTCAGTTGAGTCACTCCATACCCGAAAATTTTGCAAGTCGCCGGCGCTGATACCGACAATGATAGGTTGAGAGGTATGTCATCTGGATTCGGTACTTTTATCGACATTATAATATGGAGGAATGTTTTAGTAAGCAGTTGATTAATAATTTTTACATCTAATCTAATTTTGCGAAACTTTATAAATTTTCATGAACTTGATAAAATTCCATAAAATTCTATAAAATTCTATTTAATTCGTTCAAATTCTACCAAGTTTTATGCAATTATTTTGCCGCGAATTTTGCATTAAGGGTGTATTAGTCTTGTTCGTCGGCTAAAAAATAGGCTATTTATGGGTATTTCTCATGAGCTTGTTATGAAAGATATGTTCATAAAAGTAGTTAGGGATGATAAATGAAGTCCTAAATTACAAAAATAAAATTTTTTTTTATCAATTTTTTTCAGTTTTTCTTTTTTCACACAAAATAAAATCTGTTGACTCCTTCAAAAGATACTCAGTTTGAGAATTTTGATAGAAGTTCTATTTTAATAAAGCTCGGTTGACTCAAAATGTTACAGAAAACAGTTTTAGTGTAAAAAATTTCAAATCCTACAAAAAAAACAGTTTTAGTGTAAATAGTTGCACCAAGTCCACGTTCATATAACACTTTATACAAAAAAAATTTATTTTTCACAAAAAAATGTGAAATGATAAAAAAAAAAAAACAAGTAACTGATATAATTTTTAGAACTTGAAGAAAATTGGTAGAAAAAATGTTAAAATGAAAACAAAGTTTTCGAACGTACTTGGTGTGCGTTACTGAATTCCTTCACTTATGTCATACAATAACTATCTTAATTTATCAACATCGTCAAGTAAACCAATAACGCTAGCAATGAATTGTAGGTCTACTTTTACATCTACGCACAACAAGTACGTTCAAAAACTTTGTTTGAATTTTTACATTTCTTCTACCAATTTTCTTTCAGTTTTAAATATTATAACAGTTACTTGTTTTTTTTTCCACATTTTTTTGTAAGGAGTACATTTTTTTTTGTGAAAAGTGTTATGAACGTGGACTTGGCGCAACTTTTTACAGTGAAACTGTTTTTTTTTTTTTTTGTCGGATTGGTTATAGCATACTTTACAATACTATAAGTCTTAAATATCTTTCCGTTATTTAACGAACTCTTCGAAAACTTAAAATTTGTGATAAATGATTGCATATCTATATTTGTGTTTTATTTCTAGATTGTTTTATGTTCACTTACGTGAAATATATTCCTCCGTATAACAGTTGCGAAGTTGTGGAGACTACTCAAATTCGGAAGTTCACCCTTTAGTAATAGGGATATGAGAGTTCTGGATCCAGCCTTCTTTACCGGCCATCAAGCAGTCGGTAAGTAACCGACCGCGTGGGTAAGTTACCGATAGTCGGATGGTAACGATTGTCGATCGTTGTTACCGACAATCGGATGGCTGCGATTTGCCGTCGTGCGATGGCGCCACTACCGATTGTTACCGATTAAGAATCCTGCATTGCTGATCTCCTCTTACCGACAATCTGACGGTTGCGATTTTCCGTCATGCGATGGCGCCACTATGGATGTCGATCTTTAGTTACCGATAGTCTGATGGTAACGATCCGATCTTTAGTTACCGATAGTCTGATGGTAACGATCCGATCTTCGGTTACCGATAGTCTGATGGTAACGATCTGATCTTTAGTTACCGATAGTCTGATGGTAATGATTCTGAATCATGGATGCCGATTTCCTGTTACCGACAATCGGAGGGCTGCAATTTTCCGTCGTTCCCGGCTGAAATATCTAATGCTTAGCCTATATGGGACACTCCACGTGAACTCAGCCACCCGTTTTTTTTTGTTTTTTTTTTCAAAATTTTTGAGCATGGGCATTTCGAAGGACAATATATCCATGAAATTTTACCAAAATTTCATCCTCCCACTATTGTTGGTTTTCGAGATAATGATTAATAAATTCCTAATTTTGTAAAAATCATAACTTTGTAACGGGTGCTCGGATTTGTATGATGAAGGGAAATTTTTTTTTTTTTTTTTTATTCCCTCTTTGAAAAAAAATATCCCGTTATCAGAGAAAAAGTCCCTTAGACGGTTTTCGGGTAATTTCTCGATTTTTTTTTTTTCACTTAAGGGCCACTCGGAATTCCACTCACTATTTTGCGTCCTGATAGAGGGAGGCAATACGCAACTCCACATAATTTTCTTAGAATGGCAGACGGCATCAATGGAGAGGGAAAATTGTTTTTTTGTGCATTACCCGTTTTTTTCCATGTTTTTCAATGGTCGTGTCATTTTTAATTCGAAATTTATCTGCAATCGAAATTTTTTCATCCAGCGGGTACAGGGGGACGGTTTAAAATATCGCGTTACTAATGCCATAAGGTTACTAATGTCGTAAGCGCCAAGAAAACCAACTCATTTTTGTGGTGGCAAAATCCTTTTCATACTACATAAGATCGTTTGGGCATATCCACAAAAAAAAAAATAAATAAAAATTTGCCGCTTACGACCTTATGGCATTAGTGACGCGAGATTACAAATCATTTTCCAAGTGGTGAATTTTTTTACTGACGAGAAAAAAAAAATCAAAATCTGAATGTTTTTCTTTCTTTACAGAAGTTTTAGAACACAAGATAATCGTCACGCTATTCATCGAAAACACATTAATTATTATTGATGCGTAAAACAAATACTAATATCGAGGCATCCTCACTTGTTGATAACTCGATTAGCTTTCACCACGTTGCTTCCATTGTTACTGACGAGCCATAGTTTACAATACACATTTTTTCGATACCTAGCCAAAAAGGCACGCTTACTTACGACCGCTCGCTGCACCGTTCCGCGTGTCACTTGCTGTGTTTACGTGAATAATGGCGCCTCTATAAGTATTGCGTTTAGAAGATGAAAAATAGAAAATAGAAAATTCTCGTGAATTTGATCCACGTTTTTCTATCCTTTGTTTCGAATTAAGGTGAGTGATTTTTTACAGATGTCATTAGGATATTTTTGATGAATTTGTAAAATGAGTCTTTTCGTATTTCATAGAATGCCGCGTGGTGATACGTGTGCGAATCCTATGCGAGCCGTTGTCGAGAAAGGACACATTGGAAAAAGCTTACGTGTTATCTCGTCGGAATTACAGGCAAAGTTTCCATTTCTACCATCGGCTGCGAAAATCTACAGTAAACGTCGGGCAAAAGCTCGAACTTTCGTGCAACCATCATATCCATCTCCTGTGACTTTGAATACGAAAGATACTCATCGCGCGGAATCTAACACAGTAGTATCACCGACTTTAGTTGAAACTCGCGATTTCAACGTGAATGTCATTAAGAGTTCTTTGAGATCAGGTCGGCTTCTTCATTCTGATGACATTCCCGACGAATCAGACGATCTAGCTGAATTTTATAACTCACCTATGGATGAGGACACAAATAGTGAACAGAGCGACGATGATCCATCACTTTCAAAACGTTATCGGTCTTCAAGAGAATCGGAATTGGAAGAAATGTTAGATGGTTTGAAGGAAAAATTCAACGATCTGCAGATGTATGCTGAGCGCTTACAAATTTTGACAATTTTACCGCAGTCATGGAGTGCCCGCAAAATCGCTTCAGAATTTGGTGCAACAAGATTCATGGTTATGAAGGCAAAAGTCCTGAGAGAAATGAAAGGAGTATTACCTTCTGCAAAAGCAGGCCATTCATTGCCAGATGAGACCGTTAAAAAAGGTGCGCAAATTTTATCTCGACAACAGTCGAATAATGCCGGGGTTTAAAGACAAAATATCTATCAAAATTAATGGTGGAAAAAAGGTAGAGCAAAAGCAAATAGTACTCGAAAATTTGTCCGATCTCCATCGAGAGTTCAAATCGATTCACCCAGAGGCTCCAATCGGTATTAGTAAGTTGTTGACTGAAAGATAATAGCAATGGTGATGAACTGTTACTATTGGAGGTAGGAGAGGGGCTGGAGGGAGGGGGGGGGGCCACCCGCCCACCCGCCCACTCACTTCCCCCCTTCGTCCAGGGGGTTACTTGGACTAATTCCACTGCTTGAAAGATTATTCATCTCCGACGTTTCGGGCGCTAAATATCTGCTCCCGTCCTCAGGAAAGGTTGTCTGGCGACTTCCCATCAAAGAGTGATCAAATTCCGCGCTCCCACCGGTATATATAGGTTGGTTGTCGGTGGCGCCAGCTACGCCTGGTGGCGCCGCCTTGGCCTGCTCATGGCTTCCCTCACCTCATCCCTGTACAAAGGTAAACATAATTTGTTAAGTTCTATGCTGGGTTGACTTACAGCATTTGGTGTCACTGCTATGCAGGCTGATTCCTTCAGCTTCCGTTTGATAGGATTGGATTCCTTCAACAATATCCGAGCATCATCCCACTGGAAGTGGTGTTCATTTTCCCAGGCGTGATCGGCCAATCTCGACTTCGATCGTTCGCACATTTCAACGTTTTTCCGGTGTTCCTGCACGGAAAGACAAACTGCGCTCCTAACCTCTCGAGACTGAGAGCGTCAGCCGCTCATAGTACAAGGATGAATACACTGCCCGCTGGTTGGCGGGTGACGCTACCAGCTTGCGTGGACTCTCATGGTCTCACTCGACTGGGACGGCAGAGCTCCCAGTCGCTGTGAGTTTGAGAGCTCGCCGCACGCCGTCCAAAACCATCGTATATTGAATTACTTTCTCCTTCCGAATTTGGACGATCGATCTATATCATGGAAATTTTTTTTCATACATATCAATCTGCTTATTAAGATGTGATTGGTAGATCATGAAATTGTTCATTTTTGTAATTCAATACAGGAATAATAAACGACAAACGTGATACGTTATCAATAAAAAATTCTGGAGATATTTTTATTTCTGATATTTGAAACAAAGTTCATTCAAACACATATTTTTTTCTACATAAAGCTAAAAAAATATCAAGAATTGAAAATTTGGAATTATAAAATTTTCTTGTTTTTTTTTCACAAACGTGATATTAAAGAGACATATTTTCCACACTTAAAAAAGAAATGTTTTCCAGACTACCATCAAAATTTGAAAGACGATTCCCAAGTTACGATTAAGTGGCACATGCATGGTGCTGAAACGCACCGATAACCAAAACAAAGGATAGAAAAAGAAGTTACGATTAACGATACTAAATATCTTAATATTTTTCTAATTATAATTTTTTTTTTTTTTAAATAACAGTAATCGGAGATCATAGGATAAATGTGTTATCTAGTAGTAATTTACTTTACTGCAAAAAATACAGAATTCATTTATGAAGAGTAAAATTTACAGAGAAAACCTTGATACCTATCCCTAACTCGCAACACAAAAAGGCGCATGGGCACGCCACGACGGAATCGCAATCGTCTCTCTCGATTGGGAGGCCTGGCGTCCCAGGTCCGTTGGCACTCGAGCGTCCCTCACTTGCGCCACCGCGCGTTCAGCGGGAGACAGTACACCGACCACATGAGTGGTACTGCTATTACACGATAGGTTGGTACGCTGGGAGCGCAGTTTGTCTTTCCGTGTGGATGCGAACGTTCAAGGGCCTTCCTGTTTCGCCGATGTACACGTCCCCACATTGGCATGGGATTCCGTATACACACTCCTTGCTGTCTTGCGCAGCATGTCGGGGCTTGGTTTCAGTCAACAAGCCACGCAAAGTGGACGTTGATTTGAACCGTACCTCAATGTCATATGCTCTGCATATGCGGCGGATCTTCTCTGCAGTCCCCGCTATATAGGGAATCGTCATGGCGAAACTCGGAGTGCCAACGTCCACAGGGTGTTCTGACCTCATTCTTTGTGTAGTGGTAGTCCAGTATTGCGCTTTTTGCTGCGCTTTTTGAATGACCCTCTCAGGATAGCCGTTATTACGTAGAGTTTTTCGCACTATTTCTAGTTCCTTCCTTAGGCCTTCCGGCGTCGTACTGATCTGGAACGCGCGATCCATGAGACAGTGCGCCACACCTTTCTTCGTGCTACCTGAGTGGTTCGACTGGTAATCTAGATATTTTCCCGTGTGCGTGGGTTTCCGGTAAACGCTTGTTTGTAAGGTATTTTCCCAGCCTCTCTCTACTAGTGTATCCAGAAATGGGAGCGTATTGTTGTCTTCGACTTCCATTGTAAAATGGATCGACTCCCTTACGCTGTTTAGGTGGTCTCTGAAAACCTGTAACTCTTCTTTTCCATGCGGCCAGATCGCGAAGGTATCGTCAACATATCTGACCCACAGAGATGGTTGGAGTTTTGCCGTCCGTAAGGCCAGTTCTTCGAAATGTTCCATGTCTAGATTCGCCATCACCGGTGACAAAGGGGAACCCATTGCCATACCTTCGTCCTGGCTGTAGAACTTGTCCGATACCTGAAAGTAGGTGGTGTTTAAACACAGACCGAGTAGTTCGATAATACCTTCTACGCTCAGTTCCGTTCTCTCCTTCAACGTCAGGTCCTGTTCCAACCTTTCTCTGGCCACTTGCAGAGCTTCTACGGTAGGGACATTAGTAAATAAACTTTCAACATCAAAGCTCACCAAGACGTCTCCGGGTTGTACTCTTTGGATACGCATCAGTTCTACAAAATGCAAGGAATTTTTAACGTACGACGGGCTCTTTCCAATGAGTGGTCTTATAATTGGTACAAGATATTTAGCCAATGCATAACACGGCGAGTTCCTTGAGCTGACAATTGGCCTGAGGGGGACTCCAACTTTGTGGATTTTTGGTAAGCCATACAGATAGGGTGGTTTGCTATGGTGAGGCGTTAGCCATGTTCTGAGCCTATCACTCAGTGCACCGCTGTGCTTCTTCAGTGTTCTGTACACCTTGCCCTCATGACTAGTGGTGGGGTCTTTCTTTAACAAACTGTACTTACCCTTCTGCAACACTTGGTTGATCTTCGCTTCGTAGCTGTCCGCGTCCATGACTACTGTGGCGTTACCTTTATCGGCCGGTAATATCTTTATAGACCTGTCCTGCCTCAGTGTTTGAATCGCTAGTTGTTCCGTCCTGTTCATATTAGACAAAGGTTCCACCTTTACGGCTTTTTCCAGGGTAGATCTGAGTCTGTAGCGGAGTTCTTCCCGCTGTTCTTCCGGAATTCGTGCGAGTACACCCTCGGTCGCACTAATGGTGTCCAACACAGGTACTTTTTTCGGGGCAACAGTGAAGTTCAAGCCTTTGCTCAGTACCCTCTCCTCCGTAGGACTGAGATTGCGCCTGGACATATTTACCACGGATTTAACTGGTTCTATTGTGTCCACCTGCTTACATGTCCTGGTGTTGTGTGATGTTCGCTTCAGCGCTTCCAGTTTTATGATGTGTTTGGCTTTCAAGACTTCGGTTGACTTCCGTACTCTGGCGACAATGGTTTCCTTGATTCGATTGAACTCCAACGGCTCCATCACACCTTTGATGTCCTGTTCCTGCAAACTGATGTCTTTCTGCAACGAATATCGTCTCAACCTGTGATAGTTGATCCGTTCCTGCCGCAGTTTCTTGTTGGCTCCGTCCAGGATTTTCCTTGCCTCAGCAGTGACAATACTACTTTTTAGGGCTATACCCTTGGGGATGACGAAATGCTGTAAGTCAACCCAGCATAGAACTTAACAAATTATGGTTACCTTTGTACAGGGATAAGGTGAGGGAAGCCATGAGCAGGCCAAGGCGGCGCCACCAGGCGTAGCTGGCGCCACCTACAACCAACCTATATATACCGGTGGGAGCGCGGAATTTGATCACTCTTTGATGGGAAGTCGCCAGACAACCTTTCCTGAGGACGGGAGCAGATATTTAGCGCCCGAAACGTCGGAGATGAATAATCTTTCAAGCAGTGGAATTAGTCCAAGTAACCCCCTGGAGGAAGGGGGGGAAGTGGGTGGGGGGGTGGCCCCCCCTCCCTCCAGCCCCTCTCCTACCTCCAATAGTAACCGGTATTAGTAAGTTTGCAGAATTAAGACCCAAACAATGTGTATTGGCGGGGGCAAGTGGTACACACGCGGTATGTGTTTGCACTTATCATCAGAATTGTAAACTGATGCTAGATACAATTAACATTTCGGCCTTGACCAAAAATTCATCGTGTCCGATCAAGGATTACAAAGATTGCGTTACAAAATTGATGTGCGAAAATCCAACGCCAGCTTGTCATTTGGATGAATGTCAAAATTGTCCTGGGGTTGAACCATTATCACGTGAACTGAAAAGACTTCTTACTAGTGCTATAGTTGAATCTGTTGAATTTCGAGTGTGGCAAAGTACTGACAGGTGTACCTTGCAAACACAGAAACTTGAGATGAATGAATCCGTTGATCTACTTGGCGAACGATTAAAAGCGTTAAAACCTCATGACTTTATCGCCAAAGAACAATCGACTTTTGTTACGAATCGCAAAGAAAATTTGAGTGAAGGAGAAGTGCTAGTGCACTGTGATTTTTCAGAGAATTACGCATTTATTGCTCAAGATGCTGCTCAATCTTTTCACTACAACAACGATCAGTGTACAGTCCACCCAGTGGTTTACTACTATCGCGAAGGAAATGATATTCACCACCGGAGTCTAGTTATTTTATCAGATAGCCTCACCCACGATACTGCCGCTGTTCATCTGATACAGAAGATTCTAATACCACACGTGAGGGGAAAAACTATGCTGTGGTGAACAAAATAATTTACGTCACGGACGGCGCTGCACAACATTACAAGAATCGTTACCAAATAGCTAATCTCATGAATCATACGGCTGATTTCGGTATAGCCGCAGAGGCCCATTATCATGCAACCGCACACGGGAAAGGGGCTTGTGACGGAGTAGGTGCAGTTTTTAAAAGAGAAGCGAGACGTAAAAGTCTGCAACTCGTCCATGGTGAACCTTTACTCACGCCACAAGCTTTGTTTCGATGGAGTAAAGATAATTTCAAAGGAATTGATGTTTTTTTCTTTACGAAAGAAGAGCACGTGAGTATCAAAGCAGATTTGAAGAAGAGGTTCGATGCTGCCGAAGCAATTCCTGCCATTCAAAAAAATCATTGCTTAATTCTGAATCATGAAGGGGAATTGATAATGAAAAGATTTTCTGCAGCAATTAATGAATATATTTTCAAAAAGAAGAAACAACGGAAGCAACGTGGTGCAAGCTAATCGAGTTATCAACAAGTGAGGATGCCTCGATATTAGTATTTCTGTTTTACGCATCAATAATAATTAATGTGTTTTCGATGAATAGCGTGACGATTATCTTGTGTTCTAAAACTTCTGTAAAGAAAGCAAAACATTCAGATTTTGATTTTTTTTTTCTCGTCAGTAAAAAAATTCACCACTTGGAAAATGATTTGTAATGTTGCGTCACTAATGCCATAAGGTCGTAAGCGGCAAATTTTTATTTATTTTTTTTTTTTTGTGGATATGCCCAAACGATGTTATGTAGTACAGGAGTCGGCCACGCCGGCTCGCCGAGCCAGCCCGGCTCTAAGTGTCAATTAGTGCGACCGTAAATCCCCTCGGTCTACCTGAAAACGGTCACTCGTCCTTACCTGAAAATGCGTTGGTAGGGGCAGCGTTCAGGAGAAATAAAAGGAACTAAGGGGTGGTTTGCTCTATTTGCGACGGCAAGAACTGCGCCCGACCGTCCAGGTCTTGTCATACCTGCATATCCCCACTCATACCAACCAAAATCCAAGAAATGGCGTTAAAAAGATTAGTGCCGGTGAACGGGGTTATAGGAACAGCTTTGACTCTTTCGACTAATGAGTGTGTCGACCCCTGATGTAGTATGAAAAGGATTTCGCCACCACAAAAATGAGTTGGTTTTCTTGGCACTTACGACCTTATGGCATTAGTAACGCGATATTTTAAACCGTCCCCCTGTACCCGCTGGATGAAAAAATTTCGATTGCAGATGAATTTCGAATTAAAAATAACACGACCATTGAAAAACATGGAAAAAACGGGTAATGCACAAAAAAACAATTTTCCCTCTCCATTGATGCCGTCTGCCATTCTAAGAAAATTATGTGGAGTTGCGTATTGCCTCCCTCTATCAGGATGAAAAATAGTGAGTGGAATTCCGAGTGGCCCTTTAGTGAAAAAAAAAAAAAAAAAAATCGAGAAATTACCCGAAAACCGTCTAAGAGACTTTTCTCTGATGACGGGATATTTTTTTTCAAAGAGGGAATAAAAAAAAAAATTTTCCCTGCATCATACAAATCCGAGCACCCGTTACAAAGTTATGATTTTTACAAAATTAGGAATTTATTAATCATTATCTCGAAAACCAACAATAGTGGGAGGATGAAATTTTGGCAAAATTTCATGGATATATTGCCCTTCGAAATACCCATGCTAAAAAATTTTGAAAAAAAAAAAAACAAAAAAACCGGGTGGCTGAGTTCACGTGGAGTGTCCCATATACGAATTATACTAGCTGAAATGCTTGAGGTGCCACAGTACCGGAAGTCAATTCTCAGATTTTCTATAGATATATGTCATACCGAGACGTCAAATACGAGGAATTTCGTCGACAAATTGAGCCTTATTTACGGGACGCAGATAGGTGAAATAAGTTTTCCTGAAACAAGTGTGTATTCCTACGGGGCGCTTACTCCCTGTGTTGAGTGATAGACGTTTTAATCTCCTGGATGCGGCGAAAATACGACAAGTCGGTAATGGCCGGATTCTGATGCCGCCATGTTGGATATGTATAAACGACCTGTCACTTTTATTTATTCGCAATACACATTACTGGGTAATCTACGCTGAAAATCACTAAGTAAGCGCCCTACAGATCAATTTAAGCTTTTATAAAAAAATAATACCCGTGGAATTCGTTTCCTCGTTTCGGCTCAATTTGTCGACGAAATTTCTCGTATTTCATGATTCTGACGTCACAAAATATATATAGGACACGCCAGTACTGTGGCACCTTGAAGTGTGACAGGGTGTTATATATAATATGCAATCAATGACGCGAATTATCTGATAATATTTGTGTTTTTATTTTAGTGTTTCTTAAGTCTAACCAATTTTAAAGTAACAATTTTCCTACAAACTACTTAAAATCACCTTAAACTATATTTCTTAATTTTTAGAGGAAGGTCTCAATCAATCAATATATTTCTTAATATTGTAAGGTAACAATTTTCTTAAGGTATCTAAGAAACTTGTAATAGAAAAGCATTATCCTACTCCGCTCTATTCTACCCCCCTCCCTCTCCTCATTCACCGCCACCCTATTCTTCTCCTCCTCCTTCTTTCTCTCCTCCTTACGATCAGCCTCCTCCCCCCAATCCTCCTCCTTCGGCTCCCCCACATATTCCTCCGGTGGCTTCAACTCGATCCACATTGGGAAACCATCGTCGTAATATATTTCCACCCACCGGATCTCATCATCTAGGCTTGCGTAGCCAGTATCTCCCTCGTCATCGTCCCACTTTTGCCAATCGTCGGCATCAATGATTTCATGATCCATGTCTGCAATATGAAATATCAATTAAAACTATACCCATCATGAAAACTATGATATCGAGGAATAACCAAAGGTGGGCACAGTTAATCCAAAAGTTAGGTTCGTTAATCGTTCATTCGTTAATTAAAAAGTTAACTTCGACAATCGTTAAAACGTTACATTTTCTGAAATTTAACGCAAGTTAAAGTTAACCGTTAAAAGTTAAATATCCAAAACTTATACTGCTTTTGGGCTGGATACATAGGTGAATAAGACAAAAACACGTAGGTTGATTAAAATTATACACACTGCTATAACCCTTCCTGGTCACCACGGGTCAAAATGACCCGAGCATAAACCTTCAAAGTAAATATCGGTAAGTCCGTGGCCGAAGAACTCAAAAAACATAAAAAATGTAAAATAAAAAAAAAAAAAAAAAAAAAATCCTAAAATGCATTGACCTCTTTACGATTTTTTTCTTAACATGTCATTTGGATTTTGATGTACCGACTTTAGCTACATCTTCTAGAAGGTTCAAAGTATTTTTCAGTATTTTTTTCCGTGCCGATCGGACGGATAGTTTTCACGCGACAACCGTCTAAAAATGGCTCGGGTTAATTCGACCCGGGTGTGACCAGCTTGATTGAAATCGGAGGTGTGACAATGAAGGGTTAAAAGGAGGCTATTCATTATTGATCATAGTTTTGAATTAGGTGCATGTTGTCCTTAATAAACATTAGCATATTAAAATTTTCATCCGACAGCGACGATCGTTTAGCCCGTAAAATATCTTTGTCCGTAGAAAAAGACATATGGACCTGAACTTTTAGACAAGCCTTGTTGCACCCACTTTGCGGCCATTTCGACCTTTTTATTTTCTTATAAATGGCGCACGCGCATATCGTTATATTGGTATCCTTGCGCCAAATAAATAAAAATTCACAATTAATAACAAGAATAACTGCAATATGAAATATACACTGAAAAAAAAGGTTTTTTCAGTTGATGTAACGGACTAAAGTTAACGGAAGTTCAATTTAACGGAAGTTAACAAAAGCGTTAACATTTTTTGAAGTTAACTTAAAAGTTAATCCGTTAAGCAGATTGTTAACTTCGTTAATTAACGATTAACGGATTAACGAGTTAATGCCCACCTTTGGGAATAACGATACTTACTTCTTGCTTTCAATTTGGTGGTTCCGTTTTCTATTTTAATTTTTCTTCCGTGGACTGGCTGCGGAATGTGTAAAACTCGATGCGAACTTGCACTTTTATACCCAACTAGAAACCCGAAATACGCCCCCAATATTGGAGGGGCTGATCAATGGCAAACTCGGAAAATATTTTTTTCGTACGGAGGTGCCAAAGGTGCGAACCCGCCCAGGTACAAAACCCCTGACCGATGGTTGGAAACGCTTAAATTTTCATGGTATTTGGGCGGTGGAAAGGTGGGGGCGTGTGCATATAAAACCCCAACCCTATGGCGGGTGTGAACAATGGTAGAGTGTTAGTTTGGCTGTGAAATTCACCGAGGACGAAAAAATGGACAACGCTATGTATATGAATCTCGTTGAGATGATGGAAGATGCATACAAATTACTGTGTACACTACCACCAGAACAGGCGAATGAAGATATTTTTATTCACTGGCGTGATATTGCACTTGAAAATATTCGATTCTTGAACAATATTTTGACGCAATCTAAACCGAATGTGAGTAAAAAAACAACGACTACAGCATATAATTTCACTCCTCCATTCGTGGGCGGTGAAATTTGAACGACACCGTGTGACTATTATTGGAGGTAATATTGGCGATGATATTCATAATCGTGTCCGATGGGATGATATGGAGAGTGCCTTCAAGTGTCGCATACGCACCGGAACGTTTGAAAAATGCGCTACGCCAAGAAGGAAGTATTAAGGTGAATGTGGGTGTTTCGTGTAAATTCGAAAACATAAAAAGCGATGAGATCAGTCTGGAAGTAAAGAACTTCAATACACGCAACACTGCGATTCTTCCATCGACAGACCTGTACACCTGGTTCAACGATAATGTAACGAATCCTCTGCTAACCATGGTGGAGGATTTCGAGCAATGAGACTCTGGTTGGAGTATGATTGAGATCATAAATGCTGTGATCTGTATCAACCGATATGAGCCTCTTCGTGGTGGGCTTTCAACATTCACACAGCTACCTCAGGATATTCAGCGAAAGAAAGCGGTGGTCAACGTGCAGAACGACGATGATCGATGTTTGCTGTGGTCTGTTGCCGCAGCCCTCCACCCCATACACGTCAACGTAACCAGAACACACAGCTATCGACGATACATCTCAGAGCTAGATTGCACAGGTATAAAATTCCCCGCAACCCTGCGTAGTGTAGAAAAACTTGAAAAAAGCGAATAATTTAAGAATCAATGTATACGGAATTGAAAACGAAACTTCCTCAAATTCAGAATCAAAACAGAGCATTATCACGCCTCTTTATCTTAGTAAAAATTCAACAAATCCCGGCAAAAAGACAATTCACTTACTTATGATTGAGTGTAACATTGAAATAGACGGCAATGATAATGATCACGATGATGATGATGTTGATGATTATGGTAACTTGAATAACTTCAAAGTGTAGGCGCGCGAACGTGACAGGGCTACCAATTGCCCCTAGGGATATTTGTGCAATGTAGGTTGGCCTACCTATAAGAAGTAGTATGGACGCCGCGTGTGAAAGGATAAGACACGCCGGGCGGTGTATGGAATAAACAAGTATAATTAGTAAACGATATCTCAAGTTATATTTCTTAATAATCCCGTCCCGACTACAAATCAGAAGTGGGATAGCCCAGCGTCAAGGGCTACTCGCAGAAAAAAAAGCTACGTGCTCGAGAATAGACTGAAAACCGAGACGCTGAGCTGTGTGCCGCGTGGTCGGGCGTGTTGGCGTCGTACGCTTGGTGCTTCGACGAAACATACATTGGTGAGCTGTGTGCCCCGAAAGAGACCTGAACCAAAATAAAAAGTGAAAAGTGAGCTGCGTGCCTAAACAAAGATAGAAAAGTGAGAAAAAAATAAAAAAATAAAAAAATACGAGAACGCAGTGAAAAGTGTGCGTGGTGGCCATATCGGTAAAAGTGGTATCCGAGTCACACGTATCGACACCAGAGGGCCTTAGTGAGTCCCATCATAAGCAAGTAGCAAAAGCTGCCGCGCGACAGCGCCACGTGTCGTGTTTATTAAAGAACACATAAAGAGATAAACGCGAAATGGATCCGAACAAATTAACAGTGGTGCAAATAAAATACGCCCTTCAGCAACGTGGATTGACCACAGTAGGACGTAAGACAGAATTAATTCTGCGAATGAACGAAATTGACCCAACAGGTCAATGGATTGTGGAAGCACAACAGGCTGACCGAGAGGACGACGACCAGGATGTACAGGATGATGGCGACCAGGGGCTAGACGGAAATCGGCCGCCAGGACAGGATAACGTCGTGACAAATTTAGCAGAACGAGAATCCAGAATACAACGAGCAGAGCAAGACCTAATGCGACGAGAAATCGAGCTGCTACGTCGAGAAAACGCGATGCTGCGAGCATCTCCCACGTCGAGCACCGCCTCAACCTCCTCCAGGACATCACTCAGTATCAAAAACGTAAGCGAGCTTCTCAGCAAGTATAACGGCTCGGGTGAGGACTTCGAGAGGTGGCGAGCACAGGTAAATCTCTTACGACAAACTTATAGCCTTGAGGATAATTCAGCTAAAATCATGATTGGGTCGAAGCTAAAAGGCAAGGCATTTAACAGGTACCACTCAAAAGTCGATCACCTGACCTTGAGGGTAGACGAACTGTTGGAACAGATGGAGGCCATGTTCGACCAACGACCGGATCGATTGCAGTTGAGAAAGAAATTCGAAACGAGGGAATGGCAGAGAAACGAATCCTTCGGCGATTATTGTCACAGTAAAATCATTCTCGCCAACAAGCTACCAATATCAAACGAAGAAATCATCGACTAAGTTATTGACGGAATTCCATCAGACTATTTAAAAAACCAAGCTCACATGCAGTCATTCCTGTCGGTCCAAGATCTCCTAAAAGCCTTCAAGAAGATTGAGCTTAATCCACCCAAAACATTCACTGGTAAACGAGAGTATCAACAACTGAAGGATGCAAAGATAAAAACTAAAACTGACCAAGCATCCCAACCGGTAGGGTTTGGTTCCAGTAGAGATACAAACAATAGTCTGAAGCTTACGTCAAGGGGAACTATCAAGTGCTACAATTGCAATGAGAATGGGCACTACGCAAAAGACTGCAAACACCCCAAGAAGGAGAATCGGGAGCCCATACCTAAGGAAAAGAGCACCAGGACGGACCGCCAAATCGGATGTATCTGCCATGCAGCCGAACAAGAGGAAGAAAGTGAATCACAGTCACAACCGGAAGAAGAAGAACACGATTCGGAGAGCGGCGAAGAAGAGGAAATCGGTTTTATTGACTTAAACGCGGAAGTGAGAGACGGGTTTCAAAAACCTACTGACTTTAGAATTGAAGAATGTCAACCCTTTTCATTAGTATCCAGGATAGACACTGGGTGTCCAATCAGCCTTATTAAAAAGCAGTTCGTGAGTATACAAGCTATGAGTCCCCCAGGGCGCGAATGGCAGAAATATTATGGTATAAACAGATCCGAGGTACGAGTGATAGGTGTAGTAAACGCGCAGGTTACTCTAGACGGCGATACAAAAAATATCATTCTAGGAGTAGTCTCCGACAATAGCATGACGACGCCAGCCTTGCTAGGTAGGAATGCGCTTAAAATATTTGGGTACGCTCTTACAAAAAGCCCTAGTTACGATTCTGCAGAAGTAGGAATAACGCATGTTGAGTTAGATGAAAAGGCCAAGGCTGATAAGATTGTAATTAATCAAAATATTTCTCAGGAATACCGCAATAAGCTTAAAACCATTTTCGCCGAACACTACGAACTACCAGAGCGACCTATCGAACCGAAGGTGAAAGTAGAAGCGCGAATAGTTTTAAAGAGCAATCAACCTATACACTTTGCGCCGCGTAGACTCGCGTATGCCGACAAAGAAAAAGTAAACGCGATATTGGAGAGGTTACTCCGAAACAACATAATTCGGGAAAGCAAATCCGAATATGCCTCACCCATCGTATTGACCCGGAAGAAGAACGGAGATCTCCGCATGTGCGTGGACTTCCGCGCGTTGAATAAGGTTATGGAGAGGGATAATTATCCCCTTCCTTTAATTGACAATCAGCTGGACCAATTGCGCGGTAAGGAATATTTCAGCGGATTAGATCTCAAAGATGGGTTTTACCACGTCGCCATGTCCCTAGATTCGATAAAACTTACCTCATTCACAACGCCTATGGGACAATTCGAATACTTGCGTATGCCATTCGGCTTAAAGATTGGGCCGCAATGCTTCCAACGATTCATAAATGAGGCATTAGTAACCTTTATACGTTCCGGAAATGTTGTCGTATATATGGACGATATCTTGATCGCGACAAAGACTCTCCCTGAGCATTTTAGCATTCTAGAAGCCATATTCGACACTCTCGTCGAAAACAAATTAGAATTACGGTTGGACAAATGTTCTTTTTTAAATACCGAAATCGAGCACTTAGGATATAATAGTAGATTTAATCATTAGGACGTGAGGCATGGTTTCACGGACGAGTGTGAAGTTTGCTGCACGAGCCGAAGGCGAGTGCAGCAAACTCACACTCGTCGGGGACCGTGCCTGACGGCCAAATGAATAACACTAATTTTTGTCAGACGTGTCAGGAACGAGTGACTCACGGCCTAGGCGAGTGCTTCACGGCTGCCATGGGTCAAACGCTCCTGAAGCGCTTGCTTGCGGCCTACCAACAGGCCGTGAGACCGAGTTTTTGACACGTCTGTGACAAAAAATCACGAAAAAAGGATTGAGTCCGACAGAGAGCGGCGTCGCTGCCGTGGTAAACTTTCCAACACCAAAATCGGCTCGAGAAGTACAAAGTTTCCTTGGACTTGCGTCGTGGTTCCGCAGGTATATTGCTGGATTTTCGATCGTAGCCAAACCTCTATACAATTTAACGAAGAAAGACGCGACATTCACTTTCGCGGATGATGAAAAGAGGGCGTTCGAGCTGCTCAAGAGCAAACTTACCGAGTCCCCAATTTTATCTATTTATGACCCACACGCAGTCACCGAATTACATTGCGACTCGGATTCGGAGCCGTTCTTTTGCAAATGCAATCAGATCGATCGATGCACCCTATTTTCTATTCCAGTCGTCGGACTACCGAGGCTGAATCGCGCTACCATAGTTTCGAGCTAGAGACACTTGCCATTGTCTACGTACTCCGTAGGTTCAGAATTTACCTTCAGGGAATGCCGTTCACCATTGTATCCGACTGCAGCGCGGTTACCCAAACATTAGAGAAACGGGACATTAACTCGCGCATCGCTCGATGGAGCCTTGAATTACAAAGCTTCGATTTTAAAATCATACACAGGCCAGGGTCAAAAATGGGGCATGTTGACGCTTTGAGCCGAGCATTCGGGATACTAGTTATAGAAGACAACCCGTTTGAGTGGAACGTTACCGTTTCCCAAAGCAGAGATCCGAAAATTCAGGAAAACATTCAGAAACTGGATAAAGCAGAAGACCCCCATTACGAAATGCGTGACGGTTTAGTATATAAGAAGCACAAAGGTGACAGCCTATTTCTTGTACCCGAGCAAATGGTAAACCACGTTCTGTTCCACTACCATAACGACATGGGGCACATTGGAGTTAATAAAATGGTAGAAATGATCGGACGCACATATTGGGTCCCCAAGCTACGTGCAAAATGTGAAGATCACATACATCACTGTCTTAGATGTATATCCTTTTCTCCCCCATCGGGAAAACAAGAAGGATATCTAAACCCAATACCGAAGGGTGATAAGCCTTTTGACACTCTGCATATAGACCATTTCGGACCAGTTGATCCTCGCGTAGCGGTTAAGAAACATATCTTACTAGTCGTGGACGCCTTTACTAAGTTTGTGCGCCTGTACGCGACAAAAAGCACTAGTACAAAAGAGACAATTGACTGTTTGAAGCAATACTTCCATAATTACAGCCGTCCTCGGGTAATCATTTCCGACCGGGGAAGTGCCTTTACTTCATCCGACTTCGAGGCCTTCATGAAAGACTGTAATATTAACCATATCAAAATCGCCACGGGATCCCCGAAAGCAAACGGCCAGGTCGAACGCATCAACCGTGACCTCGCACCGATGCTCGCCAAACTAACCAGCAACGCGGAGGGAAAGCCCTGGTATAAAGCGTTAGGCGAAGTCGAGTATGCAATGAATAACTGTATAAATAGATCAACGGGTTTCTCACCGAGTCAATTGTTGTTCGGCCTCGATCAGCGAGGTCTCGCGCACGATGGATTGAAGGATGTGATACAGCCCCAAGTCCGAAATGACTTTCGTAGTATAGAAGAAAACCGGGCGAAAGCGGCCGAAACGATCGTACACTCTCAAGCTAGTCAGAAGTATACCTATGATAAGAGACACAAAGCATCACACACCTATCAGGTAGGCGATATGGTAATGGTCAAGAACTTCGATAACACGCCAGGCGCGCCAAAGAAATTATTACCTAGATTTAAGGGTCCATATGAGATCACAAAAGTTCTCCGTAATAATAGATACGTAGTAGCGGATAAACCGGGATTTCAAAATACCCAACGATTATACGTGGGTACCTGGGAGTCCTCTAATCTCCGCCCTTGGCTATAAAAAGAAAAAATGTGATAATGTATCTACTGTACTCAAAATATTGTATCTTTATATGTTAGGAAATAAGTACCTTTTAGTTTATGTACTTACCTTTTAGTTTCCCAGCAAACACAGAGTGCAGGGCCATTGCTAGTTAGGTGAAGGAATACCGATACTTGAGTTGCCGAACCGCTGCCGGAAGACCTGTGATGGCTCTGTACCCTGGTGTCACAGTGGCCGACAGCTGGGCCAGTGCCGGCAGTGTTATACCGGCCCAACGGTTAGCCAGCGCAGGGCCAGCAATGGCCCAAATTGGTTGTCGGGCAGTCGTCAATGGCCCAACAAGAGCCCAATATTGATCAGCCGATGACCGGATCATTCGATTTTTTTTATTTTCGATATTTTCAGGACAAAAAAATATTTTTTTCACTAATAGTTGATTCTTTTTCGAGCGGTAGAACAAAGTTCATATTCCCAGCATGTTAGAAATTAGCTATTCGAAGACTAATTAGCTGTATTCATGTGGGTCACCCATCCGAATTCTGGCTGCAGTTGAAATTGCTTAACTTCGTTGATCGTATGATGTCCAGTGTTGATCTACACCCAAACGTCGCCTGTTGCAATACTCAACACTTTTTGACTCGATAGGCAAACTTCGATTTGTGAGGATTTACATCAATATGTACTTAAAAAAAAAAAAAAAAAAAAAGACTTTGAAGATTTCTGATGATGAAATAGTATATACTTTTGTCCGATTGCATAGAAACATTCTTTTTCCGGTAAATTCGGTGGAAGTGTTAGAAATACTGCAGTCAGCAGAAAAGCTTATACAGTGCTCCCTCACTAATTTTCACGGATCCGGGGTATAGAGAATATTAGCGAGGTCCCCCACTATATCCATGGGCGGAGTTTATGATGTGTGCACGGGGAGCTGAGGGGAAATAGCTGACAGCTGACTTACTAGAAAACCACAGGTTTGTTGAGGTTATGTGACGGGGTTACTGCGCATCGTTATGCGCCGAACCAAACGACCAGGCCATAGTGGGGGAGCCTACTTCCCTCCGACGGCGGAGAGGTAAAATGTTAGAGAGGTTGAAATTAGTGAGGGAGCACTGTACTATGTACGCCGGCGAATCAACGACCGGATGCCGGTAGAAAAGTGCCGGAGTTGCCAATGCCGGGCCATCAAGATACAGATGCAAGTGTGTTTGAAAACGGCCAAGTGATGGCAAGTCGGTTGTGGCAAGATGCAAAATGCCCTGCAGGAAATCAGTAGTTGGTAACCAACATCGTTCCATCAATGGTTGGATACTGGTAAAACTTCACCGAAATACCGCTATTTTACATGTAGTGGCGCAGCTAAGGCTAGCCTACACCAGCACATTGCCAGCACTGCGAGTGCTGGGCCATCATAATTTCGGCAGTTCTGTGTTTGCTGGGTTATGTACTTACCTTTCAGTTTATGAACTCCCACTTATTATTATGTACCCGTTCTCATGTATGTACCTAGAATTAAGTTACTTATTGGTTTAATCTTAAGAAAAGTATGTACTTCCCTGGACTATATTAACTTAATCACCCACACACGTTTGAGACAAACTTGATGTCAAGATAAGCCGAACTGTAGGCGCGCGAACGTTACAGGGCTACCAATTTGAAACCCTTTGAAACCAAGTGAGTCGGTCGTTTCGGCGGTCATTGCGCACGCTAGCGAATCTTTTTTTCGTTTCTCATTTTTGTCGCGCTTCTGTACCATAGACATACAAAAATAAGACCACGCATCCAAGCCGAGAAGCCGGGAGAGCGATAGAAAGAGAAAGTTGCATATGGGCCCTCTGTCTCTGTGTTTCTGTCTAGTCGTGCATGCCCGGGGCACATTATAAGAACTTCTATCTCTCTATTCATTCTCTATTTTACTCTTACTCTAAAAGAACGCTCGGCGCGCATGCGCAATTAGACAAGGATACAGGAGGCCCATATCCAGCTTTCTCTTTCTATTCCGCTCTCGCATCCACCAACGGGCCACCTCCGTTACATGCGCGTCTCTGGTGGCGTTAAGTGCAACTTGTATCACCATGACTACCGCGTTGTTGGAATATTTTTTTATTTGTTCGCTTCAATTCTATTTTCTACTACTAACTACTGCAGATTGAAAGTAACTTAAAACCAACCGAATATCATTCTTTCAGTTCAATTTTTTTTAGTTCGAGATTTCTATTACCAAAAAAAAAAAAAAATCGAACTTCGAAACACGTAAGTACATTTTTCGTTTATCACAATATAGATTTACACTTTTTTACTTAAATTTGTGATGAAAACGAATATATCCCTAAATAATAATTTTTCTTCTTCAAGTAATTTTATTCTGTGTGTACTGTCCGTCATTTAATAATTTGATTCTTTTATTTGTAACTGTAACTTCGAGAAATAATAGTTATCACGTTTACGTATAATTATGAAAAAATGTGTTGTATAAAATTAAATGTAGCTGCAGAATGCATGAAATTAAATGTGACGCGAAATAAAGAAAAAAAATTTATAATGGCATGTTAGTTTCGTATGTAATAACTTTGTTGGTGACATTTGTTTGATTTTTTCAGTTGATTTTAACATATCCGTTGCACTTGATACCTTTAATCACTAGGTCAATATTCTCGTCAATAATACCAAAATTAATGACTGGATGATTGATCATATCCATTATACTAACTGTGTTCATATTAAAAATGCACGTTATTGATTATAAATGTGTCTTGCATTGGTTGGTTTGGTCTAGGCTGAAAATCAAGCTGATAGTATGGAGAAAAGAGGTGGTGGATCTAAACAAAGTAACCATAATAATACTACTTCAATGCGAAGAATTAACACATATTTCCAAAAAAAAAAGAAAAATTGATGGTGAGGCTTGTATTCAAATAGAAAAAGAGGCCCCTGCCCTGAAAACCATTGATGCCAATATTGAAAATTGCTTTCAAGATAATGACTCGAATAATGTTGTTTCAACTTCTGTTGATACCATACGAGGCATGCCTTCGACGTCATCTGCACAATCGAGTGATTCGTCAAACTCTGAATTCGCTTCAGATATAGGCAACTATATTGGTGAAAAGATGAATGAATTATCTGATTGCACTAAAGCGTTATTGCTCGAGAAACCTTGGATGCCACCATCTAACTATGTTTTTCCGTATAATGTTGTGATAAAACTAGGAAAGCCAAGTAAAAAATTTGCTCAAAGATCTCATCTTGAAAAGTTTCATTGGCTAGTGTTATCGCACAAGGATCAGGGACTTTATTGCAAGTATTGTGTCTTGTTCGCTACTACTGCTACAGATTATGCTAGGTCGAACCTAAAACGATTAGTGAAGGAACCACTGAAGGTTTTTGATCGCTTATTAGGCGAAAACGGGTCATTGATACAACACCAGCGCAATCAATACCATAAGATGGCCGTTGAAAGTGGTAAAAATTTTCTAACATGTTACCATAAGCCCGAGCTTGACATTGCCAACCAGATTTCCACTCAACGAAAAGCTCAAATTATGGAAAACCGAAATCGCTTGCGACCAATTATAGAAACAATTATATTCTGTGGTCGTCAGAATATACCGCTACGTGGTCACAGAGACGATGGTCAGTTGCCCAGTACAAATACCAACAGCAGTGTGGTCGCCGCTCCAGAGGGAAATTTTAGAGCTCTTTTAAGATTTAGAATTGATGCTGGTGACACAGTTCTCCAGGATCATTTAGCAACAGCAAAGTCAAATGCGACTTATATAAGCAAAACTGTACAAAATGAGCTAATTGATATCTGCAAAGAAAAAATTCAGGAAAATATTTTACAAAACGTGAGGAATACTAAGTTTTTCTCTCTATTGTTCGATGAGACCACAGATATTTCTCACACTGCGCAGTTGAGTTTATCCTTCAGATATTATAATGACGGTGTTATTAAGGAGGACTTCATATGCTTTTGCGATGCTTATGAGATGCTTCGATATGGAGAAAAAAAAATAGATCCCTTGCCGTCTGATAGCAGCGAAGAGCTTCGGTTGACAGGAGCGGCATTGGCAAAAATTGTAGAAAATCTTTGCCATAAATTTGATATAGATTTGCTTTTCTGTGTGGGCATTGGCACTGACAGCTGTTCAGTGATGGCCTCTGACGTGAAGGGTGCAGTTAAGGAATTAACTAAAAAAGCCATTCACGCAAGACGCTGTCCTTGCAATAATCATGTCCTCAATAACTCTTTAGCGAATTCCTCAAAAGTAGTATCGTGCAGAAATACATCTGCGACGATGAAGAAAATCGTAGCATTTGCTAAAGCATCTGCAAAACGCTATGACGTATTTTTCGAAGAACTTGGGGGTGTAGCAATCCAAAGCATATGCGAGACCCGGTGGGTTGAAAGGCATGATGGACATCTGCAATTCCAGGGTGATAATCTGATAAAAATCTGCAACGCCTTGGAGAAAATATCGACATGGAAAGATAGCAAGACATCAAGCGAAGCCCATTGTCTCTTACAAACACTGCGCAGTCCCGACTTTATAATATCATCGATATGCTTGAGTGATATTTTAGGTGGGTAACCAAACAATTCTCAATATTGTCGATCGATATATTATTTGATTTTTCGTTCAATCGAATCATACCTCCAGTGGGTGCATGTACGTGGTATTATGTGTGTATTATATGTGTATTCTTCACGTTTTAGGTACAACCGTTGCACTGAGTCGCTTTTTGCAAACTCCATCGATAGATATGAAAAGAGCAACAGATGCAATAAATGATACAATGGAGGTGTTGAAGTCAAAACGAGATAATGCAGACTCTGTATTTCAACAATTATTTTCGGAAGCTTCGGAGATAGCAAAGCAACTTGACGTTGAGTTGAAATCGCCGCGAACTATTTCCAGGCAAATACATAGATCGAATCCTCCAGCGCAATCTGCGGAGGAGTATTTTCGAAGATCAATCTACATACCTCTATTGGATTGTATTGTAAACGATCTAAGCCAAAGACTTTCTCCTGATGTTCTGGATCTATTTCAGTTGGGAGTTTTTTTGCCTAAGTTGACATACAGCGACCAAGACATTGACACGGTACGAAAAGTCGTGCAGATGTACCAGCCATTTTTGGGTAATGATCCAACATTATCAATTGTTAACGAATATCGACTCTGGATGGCCGAATGGAAAAGAAAAATATAAAATAAATCCCCCATCCCAGAGTCGCTCGTTCACCTGCTAGAAAACTGCGACAAAGATCTGTACCCTAACATAAATATTTTTTTGAGAATACTTGTTACTCTCCCAGTAAGCGTAGCGACTGCTGAGAGATCATTTTCAACTCTACGTAGAGTCAAATCTTGGCTACGGGCTTCAATGGCACAGGAGAGATTATCGGGACTGGCTCTTCTGAATATACATAAAAACATAAATCTCGACGTCGATGAAATAATTAACAAATTCTCAAAAAGAAAAAGGAAAATTGATTTTTTAATCTAAATAAAAGTTTTTCTGTACAATCCGTAATGTTGTTTTTTATTATCCAAGTCATTTGTTGCGTAAAGGTGTATAGGTATCTGGAAGCTGACGGTGACGAAGTTTAAAAAAACCTCGCGCTCCGCGAATCTACTAGTTTTGTTCTGCAGGTTATTAGGATAAAGAGTGAGGTGACCTCCCCCTGATCTGAAGGCTGGATCCGCGCTTGACATATGATGAGACATCATCGAGATATGAGAACAAACGCGGACCTAATTGTGTTGAATGGTTCATGGAACAGCTTCACGAATTATCAATTGAAGTAGAGTCGCGCATAAAAAATATAATTCCAATGGAATCCCTGAATCAGACACAACGCGACCGCCATGTGCGCGCAAAAAATTGCTACATCTGTGAAAAGCGATTTTCACCGGAAGAAAAAAAATGTCATGATCACTGCCATTTCACGGGTAAATATGGCGGTCCCGCCCATAATCGGTGTAACTTGAATTTCAGAGAGAAACACACGATTCCGGTGGTGTTTTATAATTTGTCGGGCTATGATTCGCATTTCTTAATTAAATCTTTAACTTCAAATTTTTCGGGTGAAATCACGCTATTGCCCATTATTAAGGAAAAGTATATGTATCATTCACCAAGAGAGTTGATGGTACACTAAGCGTAATGGATTCTGATCCGGAAGTGTTCGTTGGACAAATCAATTATGTTGGTAATTGAAATAATCGCCAGCGCCCTACGGAGTCGGCTGTCTATGCAAACTCATCATAGTCTATGTCGAAAATCGAAAATCACGTAAATATACGACGATGACACGTAACCTTACATAATAGAATAAAATAATAAACAAATATAGTAAATAAAATATATTAAACAAACCAAGTGAATAAAGTTAAATATACGAAAAATTTAAGGTTCGACTACATGCTCTAACGAGCGTTGAGTCATTAAAGGAGAAATAAGAAGAAGATGACACGTACCCGGGTAACAATTTACATGGCCAGCCCACAAGCCACATTAATGCCATGTGGCATGAGTACGGCAATGCTGTCGGCCAGCCACATAGCAGGCCAATGTTCGATAACCATGCGGCGGCTATATGGTTTCAACAT
Organism: Tenthredo mesomela; assembly: GCA_943736025.1. Lineage (NCBI taxonomy): Eukaryota > Metazoa > Arthropoda > Insecta > Hymenoptera > Tenthredinidae > Tenthredo > Tenthredo mesomela. The sequence goes on from OX031018.1 coordinate 23,152,546, forward strand.
GGCCTTTTCACATGGCGATAATATGGCTAACTAAGCTAGGCTACCAATGTTGCACCATCCTGGCCGCCACCTTGGGCCACGACATCGATTTTATGTGGGCCAAGCTGGCACTGCGATGTCCCGTCACTACCTAGCATTGACCTGGCCGCCACCTCGCAATGCCATATGGCTTTCATACGGGCAAACCTGGCACTGCCATGTCTTGACGTTAACTGGCGACTACCTGGCCGCCACCTCACGATGCCATATGGCTTTGATGTGGGCCAACCTGGTACTGCTGTGTCTTAACGTTAACTGGCGACCGCTGGCGACCACTGGCTACTACCTGGCCGCCACCTCGCGATGCCATATGGCTTTGATGTGGGCCAACCTGGTACTGTCGTGTCTTAGCGTTAACTGGCGACTACCTGGCCGCCACCTCGCGATGCCATATGACTTTTATGTGGGCTAACCTGGTACTGCTGTATCTTAACGTTAACTGGCGACCGCTGGCGACTACCTGGCCGCCACCTCGCGATGCCATATGGCTTTTATGTGGGCCAACCTGGTACTGCCGTGTCTTGACGTTAACTGGCAACTATTCGGCCGCCACATCGCAATGCCATATGGCTTTCACGTGGGCTAACCTGGTATTGCTGTGTCTTAACGTTAACTGGCAACCGCTGGCGACCGCTGGCGACTACCTGGCCGCCACCTCGCAATGCCATATGGCTTTGATGTGGGCCAACCTGGTACTGCCGTGTCTTAGCGTTAACTGGCGACTACTTGGCCGCCACCTCGCGATGCCATATGGCTTTTATGTGGGCCAACCTGGTACTGCTGTGTCTTAACGTTAACTGGCGACCGCTGGCGACCGCTGGCAACTACCTGGCCGCCACCTCGCATTGCCATATAGCATTTACGTGGGGCAAGCTGGCACGGCCATGTCTTAAGGTAGCCTGGCATTTACCTGGTCTATACAATGCGTCGCCACCTACCTTAGTACCTTGCTATGCCGGTAGATGAGCGACAACGCTCGCAAGTAAAGTAACATCGGCTTGACTACACCTACCCGTTGCCGGCCGACCACAATCATAATTCACCTACGAGTCAAGCGACTCATACCGCCTACCCGGTAGTATAGTTCATAACAGTTCTTTTGGAATGACTACTGTGTGAATGATATATATACTTAAAAGTAAAATAGAACTCAAGGAGCGGTACTCGTTCCAAAATAGAGTGACTGTCACATGACAGCTAACTCGGGAAATTTCATGGTTACTTCATGGCTTTCATGTTTCAGAGAGGTATCAAAATTACTGGCAACCAGATGGCCCACACATAGCAACGAGTAAGCGGTGCCATGTCGCTGCCAGGTCAAAACCATAAATGAACTATATTGTTTATCGACTTAGTTGCCATCAAGGAGCGACATAGTTTGGTCGTCGTTGCCAGGTGAAAGCCATGATAAAACCGACCACTGCCGACTTAGCGACCACATTGGTTAGGTGGGTTGGCCATGTAGCGGCCGTATGGTTGCAGCGTTGGATTGTTACCTGGCAACTAGTTGGCCTCCACATGGCAGCGAGATAGCGCCGCCATATCGCTGCCAGGTCGAAACCATAAGTAAACCATGCTGTTTATCCACCTAGCTGCCATCAAGGAGCTACATAGTTTGGTCGTCGTTGCCAGGTACTAGCCATGATAAAACCGGGGTCGGCTGACATGGCGGCCACATTGGCTTGGTCGGTTGGCCATGTAGCGGCCATACGGCTGCCACTTCAAATTGTTACCCGGGTAAAATTAAGAATAACTAAAACTCATAAGGTTCAAATAAAGAACTTCAATTACTAATGAAGAAATTTAAAATTAATACGGATATTATAAAAAAATAAAATTAACTATACGAATTATTGAGGATAGCGATTACATGCCCTAACGGGCGTTAAATCATTCAAAGGACGAAGAAGAAGAAGATGACACATAACCCTGAAATGCGACCGCGGAGTGAAATAGCAGTGCCCGTGAGGTTCCCTATAAATGATTCTCTCAACTTATTGTCAAACATTGCGGCAAAAAACGGAAATAATATCGGAAGTCTTGCGATGAGAGTTTTCTTGTGAATATATAATTTTAATAACGAAAATCTGCTTGTGGAACAAGATTCTTTGTAGGTTATTCACTGTTCTTATATAGGATAGCAGCTGAGGAAGGTCCTCTCGGGGTGGACGTAGGTGAATGGTGTCTGAGCGATGAGCAGGGTGGCTCTAAAACTTACCTGCGAAACCCATGACGACTTTTTCCTGACTGACGCAAAAATCCCCCGATTTCTACGGAATCTTTACGATTTCAACGTATATTTTCAAACCTCAGCCGAGGCACAGATCACAGGACTCCTCCAGGTTTTACCTGTTTCCCCCATGCCACTCTGGAAGAACTATTTAGATGAGAATGAAAAAGACTACGAATCGCCACCGTAGCGTGTCCAGCCTGTCATATCACCTGGCTGAAAACGAGTTGTTTCCCAGATTTGAATTAAAATACGTTAATTTTCTTTTAATTAAAAGTCATTTATTATGAGGATATGAAATTAAAATGAAGATAGCAAACAACGTAGATAAGGTTCTGATGGAAATATATTTGTATATTTTTATTTTAGACGTAGGATACAGTACAAATTCTGAGCCATGCAACGACTAGACGGAGAAGCATAATTATTATCTATACTTGCAACGGCTATATACACCCTGTATCGACTATCCTTGTCAGAAGAGAAGACTTTCTCGTCCATGAAAATTGCAGTCAAACGAGTGATGCCGGACGATTCTAAGTCAATAAAGCATCGGCCATCAACATAATGTCCTCATCTTCCGTCGTCGATCTGGCTGGTCCATTGTCTGCCCATCTGTCTACCACTGCATGTATCCCGCCGTCTCTAAACTTTTTCACATATCTCACACATGTGGATTTTGAGAGGCCCATTTGTGCTGCAATCGACGTATACATGAAATTAACTCTCAATTCCTATCTTTTATTGGAACATGATCATCCATTTAAATTAATCGCGTTTTGAATGTGAGTTTTTCATACATATTTCTTTAAATCAATCTAAGTTGAGGGTATCCCTTTATTTCAGTCGTCTGATCTATCAATATAATTGAGTTCATGAGCCCTTTTTTGAAAGGATGGCTCATGAAACCTGAATATTTTTGAATATATTTTACATCTTTTAAATGTTTTTTCAGCTATAACATTGGGATTACGCATAAATCAATGAAAGATGTTTTAATATGTATTAAATGTTTTATATATATGAATACATTATGGGCGATCGCGATGCAGGAATGCCCGGACTCCCATAGCCCAATCACTTGGCCTCGCTGCTGATCTGTGATTCTTTGCATTTCGTAGACTATGAGTGAAATCAGTGTTGGGCGAATTTGTAGTTAGGAGAAATTTAATTACTAATTACATTTGTAATTTGTAATTAGTAATTGATTTTTTTCTAATCACAAATTACAAATGTAATTAGTAACTAAAATTTTTCTAATCAGAAATTACGAATGTAATTAGTAATTCCAATGTAATTAATTACAATTTGTAATTAGTGGTGCCCAACTCTGAGTGAAATATAATCACAATGAATACATTTTTAAAAACTGACTTTTAACGACTTTTATAAAATAATAAATAGGAAATTAAATATACTCACTCTTCAACAATTATTTTCTATTTTCTTTCTATTATAGGTATCACAGGTTATTTAATATAATAAATATATTATGTATAGTATTCACTGTAAAATGCGCCAGTGTTTTGTCATTAATAATAAAAGACGATCTTTTATATCAAATAACCTATGATATGATTGAAAAAACTGGCGCCTTTTACAGTGTTTCGTCATTGTTTATAAAAGACAATATATTATAATAATAATAAATAGCCTATGATATAATAGAAAAAAAAATAGAAAATAATTGATAAAGAGTGAGTATATTTAATTTCCTATTTATTATTTTATGAAAATCGTTGAAATTGACTTTAATTCAATTTTTTTTAAATGTATTCATTGTAATTATATCACACTTATGGGAGTCCGGGCTCATTTAATAATAACAGTTTAATAATCATTAAATAATAATTTAATAATCATTTGTGCTGTATGCACCAGACTATTCCCCTCGTTAATGCGAATAATGGGCATTTCATTTAATATTTAATTATATTTATTATATATTATTATATTATTAATTTGTTATTATATTTATTATATTTTTTTATTATATTGTATATTTTTATTATAGATAGATAGATAGATATAGTTTTTATTGTTTGCCTTTCGGCCTTACAATTCTTCCTTACATTTCTTTCTTTTCTTATATACTATGAGTTTCGGTTTCCCTCTGCTCTGCCTTCTGCTTTTACACTTTATCATTGTCACCTAACCTTACTTTCTTATAGTTACTCTTTGTATTTACATTGTTTATTACATATTGCCTACTACTAGGTATTGTGCTTTGTATTACTTTATCACTTTAATTACATTTTTCTTCTTCCTTTCTCTTCTTCTTACTCTCCTTCCTTTTCCTCTTCTTGATTTTCTGCCTCCTTCAACGTCTTTACCGTTCAGCATGTCTCCTGGTTCGTCTGAGTTCGTGCGCTCCCGTCTACCTTTTTGTCGGCTGGCTCCTTTCTCTGCTAATTTTCCCGATATCCCTACCGGGGGGGTCGACCCCTCGGCCCCGTTAGGGACTTTAGATTCGTCAGCCTTTGTTCCGCTGTGTCGTGCGTGTGCTTCTTTTCTCGGCACTTTATCCTCCTTCTCTTAGTCTTCTCGCTTCTTCTCTGATTTCTTCTAAATTTCTCATCCAATCTGTCCCGCTCCCGTCATCTTTCAGGATTTCTATTATCCTCTCTGTGCCTCCTTGTCCCCCGCCGCCTGTGCACCTCTCTAGTACGTGCTCCCAGCTTTCTTTCTCTGCTTCACACACTCTGCACCTTTTCTTCTCTTCTTCTTCCCAGTATCTCCCTTCCCTCATTTCGTTTCCCAGCCTGAATCTTGCTATTCTGATAATTTCTTTTTCGTTCCTTTTTACTTTCATATATCTTGGAGTTTCCACTGTTACTATTTCCTTATATATCTTGTTGTATTTAGAGTTTCTGATCTTCTCGTATCTTTCTTGTGTCTGTACTTCTCTGTCTCTTTCCTCTAGCTCTCGCTTCACCTCTTCTCCTCTCGCCCTCTTTCTTTCTATTTCTTCCGCGCTGAAACCTCTCTCTTCGTGGAACTTCCTTCTGCTTTCTTCCCATATCGATCTGTCTTCTCTCCTGCTTGCTTTTATTTCCTCCCAGCAACTCCTTGCTAGATCGTTTCCTCCTCCTTCTTGTAGCTTTTCTTCATATCTCATTGCTCTTCTACCCGCCTTTGTTCTTATCTTGACTCTCTTGGCTTCTTCTCTTATCATGTATCCTGGTGTTCTCCAGTCCAGGCTTAGCGTCCATCTTATGTACTTTTCTTGTAATCTTTCTATCGGTTTCCTCTCTTCCCATCCCCATATTTCTGCCCCATACATGGCTATGCTCTCGACTAGTGCTTCAAATAATCTCATTCTTTTTCTCCAGTCGCCTGGCATCTTTCTTTTCCCTATTCCCCATACCTGTCCCATCGCTGATGCCGCTTTCTTGGCTCTCTCTCTTACGTGTTCGTCCATGCTTCCGTTTTTCTGCACTGTGTAGCCTAGATACTTCAGTCTTTTGACCTCTTCTATTTGCCTCCCTTTCCATTCCCATTTTTCTTCTTTCTCTCTCCCTCCTCCTTTTCTGAATCTTATGATCTTTGTCTTTTCTGCGTTTAGTTCTAGTGATTTTCTATCTAGGTACTTTTCTGACCTCTTCAGCATTTGTTTCAGCTCCTTTTCCTCTTTTGCTAGCAGAACTATGTCATCTGCATAAGCTAGTGTCCATATTTTCTTTTTCGCCACTACTACTCCACCGTCTTGCCCCTTTCTCAGCACCTCTTCCCAGTCGGCTAGGTATGCGTTGAACAGGTACGAGCTGAGTGGGCACCCTTGCCTCACTCCGTTCACTGTCCAGAATTTCTCTCCTGTCTTTTCACCTATCTTCACGACATTTCTTGTGTCTCTGTATATTTCTCTTATCCTTTCCAGAAGGTTCGCGCTCACTCGTTGTTTTTTCATAATCTTCCATAACTTCTCCCTGTTGAGCGAGTCGAACGCCGCTCTCAGATCTATGAACGCTGCTATCACTTTGCCTTTCTTCTTCCTTGTCTCTCTCCCTACCAGGTGATTCAGCACGTACATGTTCTCCGTTGTACCTCTGCCTTTCCTGAACCCCACTTGGTTGTCTGGTATTATGCCTTTTTCTTCTTGTTCTTTGCTCAATCTGTTCGCCAGTACTGCCGCGTATATCTTGTAAGCCGTTGTCATCAGTGTTACACCCCTGTAGTTGCCTACCTCGCTTTCTTTCCCTTTTTTGTGTATTGGAATTACAATTCCTTCTTTCCATGTTTCTGGAATTCCTTCTCCTTTCCATATTTTGTTTATTACCTTGTGTAGTGCTTCTATTATGTTTCTGCCACCATGTTTCCACGCCTCGTTTGCTATTCCATCTATTCCTGTTGCTTTCCCGTCTTTTAGCTTTTTTATTATGACTTCTAGTTCCTCTTCTCTTATGTTGTCTTCTGTTTCTTTCTCTTCTTCTCTCTGCTCCTTATCGCTTTCTTCCTCGCTTATCTCTCTCTGTTCTACCTCTGTTGTTGGCTTTTCCTTTGCGCCTCTCAGTAGCTGTATGAAGTGCTCTTCCCATTGTTTCATTGTTATTTCTTTGCATATCCTACTTCTCTTCTTTCTGTCTTTGTTTATTAGCTTCCACATTTCAGCTTCCGTTCTCGCTTTCCTCATTTCATCTATTATCTTGTCTGCTTCCTTTTCTTTTTTCTTTCCGCACACGCTTCTGTATTTTCTCCTCCTTTCTCTGTATGTTTCTATTTGTTCTTCCCCTTTTTTCCAGTCTTTTAGTGCTCTCTTTGCTTTTTCTTTTTCTTCAGCGCATTCTTCATCCCACCATCTGTTTCTTCTTTTGTACGTCTCTCCACCACTTGTCTTTCTCCATTTTGCTGCTTCTTTTATTGCTGCCGCCAGGTTCTCCATTAACGTTTCCGTGTTCTCCCCCGATATTACTTTGCTTTTGATCTTTTCCCTGTAGTGCTTTGTTCCGTCCTCCGACCAATCCATCTTTGCTATGACTTTCTCCTCTCTTTCTGCTGAGTTGTTCCTTCTCTCTCCCCTTATCTTTATTATTACTGGAAGGTGGTCAGATTCTACTCTTTCCTTTACCTTTATTTCTTCTATACGCTCCCATGCGTCGTCGTTGCCTATTATGTAGTCTATTACTGATTCTCCTGCCGCCCCTATATATGTCATTTCTCCTTCTTCGTCACCTGCGCACGCCCCATTCAGTATACCCAGCCCTTCTTCTTCCATCCATTCTATCAGATCTTTTCCTTCTTTGTTTATCGTTTTGTCTTTTGATTTCCTTTCTGCTGGTCCGTCTTCTTTCCCTTCGCCTATGCGCACTAATCCTCCTTCTCCCGCTGTTCTTGCATTAAAGTCTCCTCCTATCAGTATCGGACCGTCTCTTTCTCCTCTGCTCAATCTGTTGCTTATTGCTCTCGTTATTTCCTTTATCTTCTGGTTTGAATACACCTAGAATATTCTCCATTCTGTTCCATTTATCTTTACCTTTCTTTCTATTACTCCTTCCGTTGTGTTTTCTTTTTCTGCGCAGCATTCTTTTTCCTTTATTTCTCTCCTTACGCCTGTCGCCATTCCTCCGCAAGCTCTCCCTTTCTTGTGTTTTCTCGTGGCTTCCTGCGTTTCGCATCTGTGACCTTTTGATAGCTTTTCTTTTGTTTTGTCTTTATCTCTTTCTTCGCTCCATGTCTCTACTAGGCCTGCTATGTCCCAGCTTTCTATTTCTTCCCAGAATTCATGACATTTGTTCTTTAACCCTGCTATGTTCCAGAATCCGATCTTTATTTCTCCTTCTTTACCATCCGCTTCTCTGGTTTCTTCTATTGCTCTTCAATTGCTATAGCTTCTGCTACCTCTCCCTCTTCCTCTTCCTCTATTGCTTTTCTCTCTAGGCCTTCTTGCTTCCTGTGTTTCCACTTCCATTTCTTCATCGTTCTCCTCCCAGCACTCGTTTTTTTCGTCCCAGTTGATTATTTTTCCGTTTATTTCCAGCTTTTGGTACAGAATTCTGACTTTTTTGCCTTCTCCTTTTTCTCTTCTCGCTCTGTCTGCAATTCTTCTTTGGATGTCTCTCTCTTTCCACGTCCTGTCGTTGTCAATAAAAATCTTTTTGTCCCCTAGTTTTTTCTTGTTACTCATTACTTTCATTTTTTCCTCCCAGGATCCTACCTCTGCTATTATTGTGCTTCTCTCGTTTTTCCCTTCCATCCATGCACTTATCACGGCTATGTCTTCTCCCGTAATTTCCTTGCATAGATTCTTTGTTTGTTCGGTTTCTTTTCCTCTTTCTGCTTTTAACCCTTTTATCGCGATCCTGTTCCTCTTATCTTGCCGCTCTCGCCATTCAGCTTTGTTCTGCAGTTCTTTTATCTCTATTTTCATTCTTTCTTCCATGTATATCAGCCTGTCTTTCATTTCCTCCTCCTTCTCTTTCAACTGATCCTTCACCCTTTGTTCTTCTACTTTTTGTTTTTCCGCGACTTCTCTTGACATTCTTTCTCTCTCTTCGTTCAATCTTGTCTCCCATCTGTTTTTCTCTTCTTCTTCTCTTCTTGTTCTCTCCTTTTCCATCTTTTCTATTCTTTCTTCAAGTTTCTCTCTCTCTCTCCTCGCCTCTTCTCTTACTGATTCTATTGAACTTTTCATTGTCCCTATGTCCGCCCTTACTTCTTTCCTGCCGCATTCCATTTCGTACATCAGATTTGATAACGTTTTCATTATCTCATCTCTGCCGTTTCTCATCTCCTTTCTGAGTGCCTGCATGCCATCCGATGCCTCATTTCCGGTTGCTTCATTCTTTTCCGTCGGTGATCTGGCCATTTTGTTGCTTCTTTTGAATCCCTTTTCCTCCGTTTCTTGATTCATTTTTTCTTTCATCTCGTTTTCTACGCTTTCTTCTCTCTTCCTTTTCCACAGCTCGTCTAGTGTCTCCATGGAGAAGGATTTTATTTTGCTTAGCATTTCTACGTTTGAAGGTCTGCCCGGCTTCCTTGCTGCGTAGTCTGCTCTTCCGTTTGGAGTGCTCCAGTTCTCTTTTGCGTCTCCGTCGTTCTCGCTGTCGTTTCGATCTTCCCTTTCCTCTTCTTCCTTCGGACTTTCTTTGTTTTCCCCCGTTTCTTTCTCCTTTTCCATTGTTTGCGTTCTTCTATTCCTCTCTTGCCTTTCCCCGTCTAACTACTCTTACTACTTGCCTGGCCTGTGGCGCCTTTCTTCTGACGTCACCAGCGGTGCTGCTGCGAAGCTCTGCTCTGTGCCGGCGTCGCTCCTTGCGCACTCTCTTCCTCTTTTACTGTCTCTCGTGTCACGTGATTTCTTTGTTTGTGTTCTTTCATATGTGCTTTTCTGCGCTCCACTCCACTCACTGACCTTGCCTGGATGTTTATGGCGGCTTCGGTCTTCCTGCTCTGCTTTCTCGTGCTTTTTGTCTCTTTTTTCTCACTTTTCTCACGGTTTTACCACTTTGAAACTCGGCTCACAGATTCTGCCTGTCACTTTCAGAGTGTTTACCGGAACTGTCTTGTATATTTTTATTATATTTTATTATATATTTTATTATATAATTATAATAATTATTTATTTAATATTTTATTATTTTTATTATTTTTTTATTATTTTTATTATTTATTATTTTATATTTCATATTTGACTCTACTATTTTATCAACACGTAGACTTTTGTTTTATGTAATCCTTACTAGATAGTTCTTTTAATTAATTGAACGACAGCTAATGGCCGATCTCACCAACGACAAATAACTTTTATTCGTCGATTAACTTTATTCGCTGACTTCGGAATTGCATTTTTTTTAATGCAAACATAATTTGATCGGGCTAATTATGTTATAAAACGTTATTTTTATCCATAGATTAACTAAATTTGTAAAATAAATGAGTATTTTCGAATAAAAGTTATTCGTCGTTCATGAAATCGGCCATAAGTCTTTTAATAATAACTTTAATTGATTAAAGTTCGATACATTTTATTTTATTTTCGACCATGTCTAGTCGTCGCAATGCCTAACAGTTTATTTTGTGTTTCAAGTCTAGTCGTTACAATTATAGATATTGATAATGTAAACTCTGTCTAGTCGTTACAAGTTGCACAACGGGCATTTAACTTGACTAATTGTTATTGTTTCCGTTTGTTGCGAGTAGAGTCATTATTTTGTTGGAGAGATTATATTTAGAGTAGAATCCTTTGATAACATATTGAGAGTCCTTTATTTCTTATAGTTTATTTATTCTTATCTTCAATTACTCAGTTTATAACACAAAATAGCGGTGCAGTAAGCCGAAGCCAGGTGATAGGCTGCTCAAATTAGTATCACCTTTTTTCTTTTTTCTTTTTAATAAATACCTAATCATTTCAAATATATTTCCTGTGTGTTAAGTATTTTTATTTCTCGTATCCCTCTACCGACAGCTAGCTAGAGCGAGAGAGAGAGAGAGGACTTCGAGCTCGAAGTCTGGCGCCCAACAATCACCGTTGCTAGTCGGAGGAGAATACAACGTTGGTGTCTTATTTGTTAATAGAAGGTAGTTCCTGCGGGTAACACCCGAACTCACAGGAATCGCTGCTACAATAGATATTGATAATGTAAACTCTGTCTAGTCGTCGCATGCCTAAGAGTTCATTTTGTGTTCCAAGTCTATAGTCGTTACAAGTATAGATATTGATAATGTCAAGTCATGGCATGTCTGAGAGTTGATTTCATGTAATACGTCTAGTCATAACGAACCTAGATATTAATAAGGTCAGCTCCGTATAATTGTAGCATACCTGAGTGTATGTTGTGTATATCCTGGCCATTGCATGAGAGGATAATAATTAAGTTAGAGGTTGCTAGTTGTAAAAATTGTATTATTTATTTTCCGCTGTCCTCACAAGCCTACAAATATATTTCCATCAGAACCTTATCTACGTTGTTTGCTATCTTCATTTTAATTTCATATCCTCATAATAAATGACTTTTAATTAAAAGAAAAATAACGTATTTTAATTCAAATCTGGGAAACAACTCGTTTTCAGCCAGGTGATATGACAGGCTGGACACGCTACGGTGGCGATTCGTAGTCTTTTTCATTCTCATCTAAATAGTTCTTCCAGAGTGGCATGGGGGAAACAGGTAAAACCTGGAGGAGTCCTGTGATCTGTGCCTCGGCTGAGGTTTGAAAATATACGTTGAAATCGTAAAGATTCCGTAGAAATCGGGGGATTTTTGCGTCAGTCAGGAAAAAGTCGTCATGGGTCTCGCAGGTAAGTTTTAGAGCCACCCTGCTCATCGCTCAGACACCATTCACCTACGTCCACCCCGAGAGGACCTTCCTCAGCTGCTATCCTATATAAGAACAGTGAATAACCTACAAAGAATCTTGTTCCACAAGCAGATTTTCGTTATTAAAATTATATATTCACAAGAAAACTCTCATCGCAAGACTTCCGATATTATTTCCGTTTTTTGCCGCAATGTTTGACAATAAGTTGAGAGAATCATTTATAGGGAACCTCACGGGCACTGCTATTTCACTCCGCGGTCGCATTTCAGGGTTATGTGTCATCTTCTTCTTCTTCGTCTTTTGAATGATTTAACGCCCGTTAGGGCATGTAATCGCTATCCTCAATAATTCGTATAGTTAATTTTATTTTTTTATAATATCCGTATTAATTTTAAATTTCTTTATTAGTAATTAAAGTTCTTTATTTGAACCTTATGAGTTTTAGTTATCCTTAAGGTTACGTGTCATCTTCTTCTTATTTCTCCTTTAATGACTCAACGCTCGTTAGAGCATGTAGTCGAACCTTAAATTTTTCGTATATTTAACTTTATTTACTTGGTTTGTTTAATATATTTTATTTACTATATTTGTTTATTATTTTATTCTATTATGTAAGGTTACGTGTCATCGTCGTATATTTACGTGATTTTCGATTTTCGACATAGACTATGATGAGTTTGCATAGACAGCCGACTCCGTAGGGCGCTGGCGATTATTTCAATTACCAACATAATTGATTTGTCCAACGAACACTTCCGGATCAGAATCCATTACGCTTAGTGTACTATGATGAGTTTGAGATTCATAGATTCGCTTCGATTTAGGGCTAGCAGCATTGACAAATTAGCATCATACGTGCGCGATACAGATAAAAAAATAACTCGGAAATTTTACATTGATTAAGGAAAATTCGAGTTGATAATTCGCAAAGGTGTATTCCCCTACGAATACATCAATTCTTGGGAAAAGCTTGATGAGCCGGAATTACCAATTGAAAAATATTTTTTCATCATTCTAGCCTCAAAATCGCAACTTCGTCGCTTTTGAGGCTTTCCTGATGAAAAATAATAATTGTTACTTGTACGTAAAGACTTTTTGACGGAACGAGTTACAGCACTCGCCTTCGGCTCGTGCCGTAAACCTCTCGTTTTGTCAAAAAAGCCTTTCCATACTCATACTGAAATGTACTGTTATTCAAGGCTAAGCGATTGTCATATTTCCAATGAAGATTATGAACATGCGAAAAATATTTGGACCAAGTTTGATCTGAAAACTCTGGGTGAATATTGCGATTTATACCTGAAAACTGATGTACTTTTATTGGCCGATATATTTCATAATTTCCGCGATAGCTGCTTTAAAACATACAACTTGGATCCTCTGCATTATTACACAGCACCGGGGCTTGTTTTTGATGCAATGTTGAAGCAAACGAAAATTAATCTCCAACTTCTAGACGATCCGGAAATGATATTGTTCATCGAGAAAAGTATAAGGGGCGGTGTGGCACAGTGCTCAAATCGCTATGCCAGAGCAAATAATCGATTTATGGGTGAAGATTTTGATCCAAGCAAAGCGGAATCATACCTAATGTATTTCGATGTAAACAACCTTTATGGTGCAGCTATGAGTGAGCATTTGCCGAGTGGGTCATTCGCGTGGGAAAATGATGCCATTGATGTGATGTCCCATCCGGATGACGCACCAATCGGTTATATTCTAGAGGTAGATTTAGATTATCCCGTAGAGCTCCATAAACAACATGCCGACTTACCTCTCTGCCCCGAGCATTTCACACCGCCGGGTAGTAGAATTAGAAAACTTGCGACAACACTTCTACCCAAGGAAAAATATGTTGTGCACTACCGTAATTTGAAACAATGCATCAAGTTTGGTTTGAAGCTGGTAAAAGTGCATAGAATTCTAAGGTTCGCACAATCACTATGGTTAAAATCATACATCGATCTCAATACAAATATGCGAAAGCAATCGAAAAATGAATTTGAGAAGAATTTCTACAAGCTCATGAATAATGCTGTATTCGGCAAGACCATGGAGAATGTGCGTAACCATAAGAATGTGAAACTAATCACGAAGTGGGAGGGTAAGGGCGGTGCACGCGCTCTCATTGCACTGCTAACATTTCATAGTTGTACCGTATTTGATGAAGATATGGCGATTATTGAGCTAAATCGAACTAAGGTATACAGGGTGTAAATCTTAACTCTGTACGTACTTATAGGGTGTGTAGGGGCTGCCAATACAAGCATTTTGAGGTATGACACCCATGGTCGGAAACTCATCCTAACCACTATGGAGGGTTTTGAAGGATATCGTACCGCATGCCCGATCGTAGTGTAATGAATCAGATGTGATCACTTTCGACCCAACATTTTATTCAGCCGTATACAACAGTACATAAATGTTCTTGCGTGAAATCAACAAAACGATAAACTTGGCATTAAAAAAATAAACGAAACAATTTCCCGTGCTTATGAACAGAATTTGAAAAAGTTATGGAAAAACGAATTGGGGTTTTGCACACTTGGGCTTTTGGTTTTCCTGCATAACTTTTTCAAATCTTGTTTATAAGCACCGGAAATTGTTTTGTAATTTTTTTTATGTGTCATCGGCCGTAAAACCGCGATTTTAACCTCGCTTCGCTCGGTTTAAACGCGGTTTTTGGCCTAGACACATAAAATTCTGTATGCCATACGGCCCAGAAAGTATTTTCCGACGAATTTGAGTTTATAATCCGAGCCGAAGGCGATCGGCCTAGTGACATAATGTACTATTAATTGCTATGTTTGTCGTTTTGTTAATTTCACGCCAAAACATTTGTACCTACTGTTGTCTACGGCTGAATAAAATGTTGGGTCGAAAATGATCACATCTGATTCATTACACTACAAAAAGCGCGTGGTACCAGAACCTTCAAAGCCCTCCATAGTGGTTAGGATGAGTTTCCGACCATGGGTGTCATACCTCAAAATGCTTGTATTGGCAGCCCCTGCACACCCTATAAGTATGTACAGAGTTAAGATTCACACCCTGTATATTTCCATAGGCAGCTACTAATTTCGTTAGCTCCTCTCTTCGCGATTGTCTCATTTCAAATGAAACACTCACCTTCTCTTGTTGCCAAATTGAAAATAGTGAAGTTAAAGACTGAAACTTCTCGCTTGTAGTACATAACGGAAATCTCACTTCTTGGAGTGGATAACACTTTCTGCAAGTCAAATGAGGCACATAAAATAGATTGTTCAGCTTCTGCTGCTTCTCGGTCCGCTTGCATCAATCCTAGCGCCGTAATTTTATTCTTCACATGTACGTTATGTGCATGTTGGATATTTTGCTGTTGCTTAGTTTCCTCCATCAAATGACCGTAGGCGGCGCACACGTCACACAGATCTTTCTTGGGCCGATGAAAAGATAAATTGTACTCGTTACTAAAAATGTATTGATAACGGAATTTGGTAACAACGTGGTTTTCGTGTTCCTCTGCCATCCACTCTCTGTACAGCGCATACATTTTACTGATAGTCAGTCGCTCATCCAGATACTCTCTTCGAGTACTCGATCTGCAATAATGCGATTCCACTTTTTCGAATGACTCGATATGTTCGCGAACGAGATTCGTAGCTTCATCTGAAATTCTTTTCGGTTTGTGCGAATGCTTGCCTCGCATATCAGTCCAATCACCTGGCCACTGATTGAAGTGCTTTTTTTTTTTGAATCGTTTCCAATACCTTCGCTGAAATATCTACATGAACAAAAATGAAATCATTTTTTCAACTACAATATTATGATAAAAAATCAGTCAAACGCTTTGTAGACAGTTTTATTTTCATGCTGACCAAACGTATCCAAAAACATTTTTCGACAAACTTTCACTTCTTTTGTAGGCAAAACGAAAGAATAATGCCGCCATGCCGTTTTTCTACTGTGAGCACCATCATTCGAGGTAGAGGTACCGATCATTTTATCCAGATAATCCCACCGCCGTGTGTGATCGCCTAATTTGATATATTCTCCGAATAATATTTGGCGTTCCTTGTGGGTGATTCTCCTACTGCAACGAAAACGACATGAAGTACATCCTGGGCCCATCATTCTTTCTCGAATGGGATCTCCATCTTTCGAACTTCCTGCCTTTCCCAGTTCGCGTGCTTTTTTAGCGGAATTCGTTTTCCATTCTGTAGGATTTTTTTTACGTTTTCGCGTCAAGATTTTAGAAGTTATACTGCTCGCGGTCTTGTCTGCGTTCACTGTTGCAGAATTTGTTAGTGGTTTAGTCTGCTGTGAATGATTGCGGCCGTCACCTGTAACTTGTCGATAAATACATAATCAAAAAAATACCATTACTGTGCAGTAAATAATGTAAAATACTGCATGTAATTTTAACAGAATGAGTGTATAGCATAAAAGTTAAATGCCATACAAACGAGCACGTATTATTGCGTATTTACACCAAAATTGTTCAACGAAAAAGGCTCTCGTCCCGAAGAACCAACTTTTTGACAAAAACCATAATATTTATGTGAGTTTCATCGATCAAAATATCAATGAACATAATGGGGACCAAAATTTTGCATTGTATAACTCACGGCTCAGCATAATTTTGGTTAACTCCTGCATGAGGAATTTGAGTAACCTCGTCGTTCTCGTGTGGAGGTGCAGATGAAGATTGTTCACTCAATCTAGTTAAATCATCCGCATCACTCACTTGATACCACGAAGAACATGACTCTTCTATTGATAGTGAGAAAAAGAATAAATACATGTAAGTACATCATTGTGAGATACACAAATATGTGAGTATACGGTATTATGAATATAAATAATATATATAAATATGAATATGAATATATAAAAATATTTATATGTATATTTGTACATTTGTATAGTCGATTTTTTTTAACCGGTCTACTATATATATTAGGGTGTTTCATTTTTAGGCAATATTCTTTTTTTCTATGGTGTACCAGAAAATCTTTTACTTCATAGAAAATAAAAAATATTGCCGCCTGGCAAAAGGTTTTGAGTCTAATAGCGGCTTAGCTCATCCAAAAATTCGACCTAAATAACACAGGAAAAATTTATTTTTTTGTTTAATTGAATTTTTCGTTGTTAAAAATTTTTTTTTTTTTTTTTAAAAAAAACCTTCGCATAGCTTTTGAAGGAAATTAAATTCTCTACAAAAATGTCTGTGTGGTCGAAGACCGTACAACCAGTAGTTTCGGAGTTATAGCGAAAATTGTTCATGTGTGACGCGCATTAAAAAATTTTTAACAACGAAAAATTCAATTAAACAAAAAAATAAATTTTTCCTGTGTTATTTAGGTGGCAAATCGAATTTCTGAATGAGCTAAGCCACTATTAGACGTAAAACCTTTTACCAGGCGGCAATATTTTTTATTTTCTATAAAGTATAAGATTTTCTGGTATAACATAGAAAAAAAAAATATTGCCTAAAAATGAAACACCCTAATATATATGCAAAGGTGGGCATTAACTCGTTAATCCGTTAATCGTTAATTAACGAAGTTAACAATCTACTTAACGGATTAACTTTTAAGTTAACTTCAAAAAATGTTAACGCTCTTGTTAACTTCCGTTAAATTGGACTTCCGTTAACTTTAGTCCGTTACATCAACTGAAATAGTATATTGTGTACCAAGGGCGTAAAGTGGGCTTTTTTAGACCGAGTGTGGAGCTTGCAGTACGAGTCAGAGGCGAGGTAGCACGAGTCGAAGACGAGTGCGTCTGCGAGCCGAAGACGAGTACTGCAACCACACAAGGTCAAAAAGCCCACTTAGCCCTGGTGCACAACATATTTTTTGTAACAGCACGATTTTCGCGTTTTTTCATCATTGTTGATAATTTTCATGAAAATATTGAAAATTAATTTAGCGGGCAAATAAAAACTGAAAACGCCCGCTGCTCGATTTAGCGGGCAAATAAAAACTAAAAACGCCCGCTGCTCGATTTAGCGGGCAAATAAAAACTGAAAACGCCCGCTCGTCTGGAAGCCGTCACTTTAGGCCCGCTTAATGGGTAAAAAAAACGCAAAAATCATGCATGTGTTACAAAAAAACTTTTTTTTTCAGTGTATATTTCATATTGCAGTTATTCTTGTTATTTATTGTGAATTTTTATTTATTTGGCGTAAGGATACCAATATAACGATATGCGCGTGCGCCATTTATAAGAAAATAAAAAGGTGGAAATGGCCGCAAAGTGGGTGCAACAAGGCTTTTCTAAAAGTTCAGGTCCATATCCATCAGGTCTTTTTCTACGGACAAAGATATTTTACGGGCTAAACGATCGTCGCTGTCGGATGAAAATTTTAATATGCTAATGTTTATTAAGGGCAACATGCACCTAATTCAAAACTATGATCAATAATGAATAGCCTTCTTTTAACCCTTCATTGTCACACCTCCGATTTCAATCAAGCTGGTCACACCCGGGTCGAATTAACCCGAGCGATTTTTAGACGGTTGTCGCGTGAAAACTATCCGTCCGATCGGCACCGAAAAAAATACTGAAAAATACTTTGAACCTTCTAGAAGATGTAGCTAAAGTCGGTACATCAAAATCCAAATGACATGTTAAGAAAAAAATCGTAAAGAGGTCAATGCATTTTAGGATTTTTTTTTTTTTATTTTTTTTTATTTTACATTTTTTATGTTTTTTGAGTTCTTCGGCCACGGACTTACCGATATTTACTTTGAAGGTTTATGCTCGGGTCATTTTGACCCGTGGTGACCAGGAAGGGTTATAGCAGTGTGTATAATTTTAATCAACCTACGTGTTTTTGTCTTATTCACCTATGTATCCAGCCCAAAAGCAGTATAAGTTTTGGATATTTAACTTTTAACGGTTAACTTGAACTTGCGTTAAATTTTCGAAAATGTAACGTTTTAACGATTATCGAAGTTAACTTTTTAATTAACGAATGAACGATTAACGAAGTTAACTTTTGGATTAACTGTGCCCACCTTTGTATATATGTGCATTCAATCAAAATTAATGAATCAATAATTCTCAGATATCATAAACTTACGACAACTGGGCGTATTTCCAGAATGAAATTTTTCTTGTGTTTGAGTCCACCATTCTGTATTATTCTGTTCATTTTGCATAGAACTACCACAATTATTCATACGAAAATTGCTCTCTGGGGACAATAATAATAATAGATTGCTGTTTTGTGGATAACTTGGCGACCATGCTGAGAATTCTGAAATGTTTGGTATAATATGTGCCTGAAGTTCCGAACGTTCATTGAATGAAGATTCATCAAGGGGAAAACTAATACATGTAAACTCATCTGTGTAATGGCTATGTTCAGGTTCCACAGTGACAAAGTTGAGATGTCAACGAAAACTAACACGTAAACACATCTAGTGATTGTTCGATAATTTTATTCGGTTCCGTTTTCACAGTAAAAATAAATGCGGAGTATTGAGACCAGTCAAAATCATCCCCGAACACCGGAACCCACCCCCACAGCCACCGCCAATCGAGAAAAGTCGGAAGTCGACCGAAGACCCCGCTAGTTTTCATTTTGTGAATACCCTTGGAATATATGCGGAAATTACAGACCGGTAGGGATTATTCCCGTTCACCGGAAACCACCCCCACAGCCACCCCCAATCTAGAAAAGTCTCAAGTCGACCTAAGACCCCGCTAGTTTTTATTTTATAAACACCCTTCGAATATATGCGGAATTTAGAGACCAGTCTGGATTATCCCTTTCACCGGAAACCACCCCCACAGCCACCCCCCATCTAAAAAATTCCAGAGACTACCCAAGACCCCGCTAGTTTCAATTTTCGAAATACCCTTCGAATACATGCGGAAATTACAGACCGGTAGGGATTATTCCCGTTCACCGGAAACCACCCCCACAGCCACCCCCAATCTAGAAAAGTCTGAAGTTGACCTAAGACCCCGCTGGTTTTTATTTTATAAATACCCTTCGAATATATGCGGAATTTAGAGACCGGTCTGGATTATTCCTTTTACCGGAAACCACCCCCACAGCCACCCCCCATCTAGAAAATTCGAGAGACTACCCAAGACCCCGCTAGTTTCAATTTTCGAAATACCCTTCGAATATATGCGGAAATTACAGACCGGTAGGGATTATTCCCGTTCACCGGAAACCACCCCCACAGCCACCCCCAATCTAGAAAAGTCTGAAGTTGACCTAAGACCCCGCTAGTTTTCATTTTACAAACACCCCTCGAATATATGCGGAATTTAGAGACCGGTCTGGATTATCCCTTTCACCGGAAACCACCCCCACAGCCACCCCCCATCTAGAAAATTCGAGAGATTACCCAAGACCCCGCTAGTTTCAATTTTCGAAATATCCTTCGAATACATGCGGAAATTACAGACCGGTAGGGATTATTCCCGTTCACCGGAAACCACCCCCACAGCCACCCCCAATCTAGAAAAGTCTGAAGTCGACCTAAGACGCCGCTAGTTTTCATTTTATAAATACCCTTCGAATATATGCGGAATTTAGAGACCGGTCTGGATTATCCCTTTTACCGGAAACCACCCCCACAGCCACCCCCCATCTAGAAAATTCGAGAGACTACCCAAGACCCCGCTAGTTTCAATTTTCGAAATACCCTTCGAATACATGCAGAAATTACAGACCGGTAGGGATTATTCCCGTTCACCGGAAACCACCCCCACAACCACCCCCAATCTAGAAAAGTCTGAAGTCGACCTAAGACCCCGCTAGTTTTTATTTTATAAATACCCTTCGAATATATGCGGAATTTAGAGACCGGTCTGGATTATCCCTTTTACCGGAAACCACCCCCACAGCTACCCCCCATCTAGAAAATTCGAGAGACTACCCAAGACCCCGCTAGTTTCAATTTTCGAAATACCCTTCGAATACATGCGGAAATTACAGACCGGTAGGGATTATTCCCGTTCACCGGAAACCACCCCCACAGCCACCCCCAATCTAGAAAAGTCTGAAGTTGACCTAAGACCCCGCTAGTTTTCATTTTACAAACACCCCTCGAATATATGCGGAATTTAGAGACCGGTCTGGATTATCCCTTTCACCGGAAACCACCCCCACAGCCACCCCCCATCTAGAAAATTCCAGAGACTACCCAAGACCCCGCTAGTTTCAATTTTCGAAATACCCTTCGAATACATGCGGAAATTACAGACCGGTAGGGATTATTCCCGTTCACCGGAAACCATCCCCACAGCCACCCCCAATCTAGAAAAGTCTGAAGTTGACCTAAGACCCCGCTAGTTTTCATTTTACAAACACCCTTCGAATATATGCGGAATTTAGAGACCGGTCTGGATTATCCCTTTCACCGGAAACCACCCCCACAGCCACCCCCCATCTAGAAAATTCCAGAGACTACCCAAGACCCCGCTAATTTCAATTTTCGAAATATCCTTCGAATACATGCGGAAATTACAGACCGGTAGGGATCATTCCCGTTCACCAGAAACCACCCCACAGCCACCCCCAATCTAGAAAAGATTGATCTGAAAGATCTACCCCGCTAGTTTGCATTCTAAAAATACCCTTCGAATAGATACGGAATCTAGAGACCGGTCGGGATCATTCTCGTCCACCGGAAACCACCCCCACAGCCACCCCCAATCTGTAAAATTCCGAAGACGACCCAAGACCCCGCTAGTATTCATTTTAAAAATACCCTTCGAATAGATACGGAATTTAGAGACCGGTTGGGATCATTCTCGTTCACCGGAAACCACCCCCACAGCCACCCCCGATGTAGAAAATTTTGAGCCGTCGTTTTTATTCCACTTCTATGTGACCCCAAATGAGCCCTGAATTTTTTTCGGATTTTTCCTCCCCCTCCTTGTCATCCTGCCATGCGTCTTTACTCGTTGATGCAAGAGAAAACAAAAACACCAGTTTTAAATGAATTTTTTTTTTTCATAAATTTGTCATCTAAAAACATTAATTTCTGTCATAATTAGAATATGGGCTGAAGCCTGCTGATATCCTTTTTCAATGATTTTCATTTCACAAAAATCTAAAATTCGCAAAATCTCGAATAAAAATGATCATACTTGTAATAAAAAAAAAAAAGAAAAACAAAACATATCTTGCTAAAATTTGATATCTTGCTTAGTTTAATAATGACCTACAAAAAATCACCATGATTGACTTATTAACTAAGCAAAATATCAAATTTTAGCAAGATATGTTTTTTTTTTTTTTTTTTTTTTATCACAAGTATGATCATTTTTATTCGAGATTTTGCGAATTTTGGATTTTTGTAAAATGAAAATCATTGAAAAAGGATATCAGCAGGCTTCAGCCCATATTCTAATTATGACATAAATTAATGTTTTTAGATGACAAATTTATGAAAAAAAAAAAAAACGTTTAAAACTGGTGTTTCTGTTTTCTCTTGCATCAACGAATAAAGACGCATGGCAGGATGACAAGGAGGGGGAGGAAAAATCCTAAAAAAATTCAGGGCTCATTTGGGGTCACGTAAAAGTGAAATAAAAACGACAGCTCAAAATCGTAGGGGGTGAGGAAGATCACTCCCTGATTTCACTTGGAAAGCCCCATATATATATTAGGGTGACCCTTATTTGGGGGTCGGTGGAACTTTGACCATGACACACCCTAGATCAGTTCCAAATAAATAAATAATAATCTGGGTGAAATTTGAGCTCTGTAGCTCAATGGGAAAGGGTGCCCGTAAGCCCGTATTTTCGCCCATTTGATCAACATAGGATTTCTCATCGAAATTTTTTTTTTTTTTCCGTGCCTGTAGTGCGCTGGAAAAATCCACTATTCCGTCACTTTAGAGTGTCATAGTTAGTGAGTATGTACATATTTTTTTCAGCCATCTACAATCATATTTCACAGAGTAGCCGCTGCCGACAGATTCTAGTTTTGGAAAAACTATACTTCTTTCTGCCCCAAAAGGCTTGGGCATATGATATTATCTTTTCATTGTTATAAGAAATTTGATTCTTTTTCAAAACCAGAATCTGTCGGCAGCGGCTACTCTGTGAAATATGGTTTTAGAGGACTGGAAAAATTTGTACATACTTACTAACTATGTCACTCTAAAATGACGGAATAGTGGATTTTTCCAGCGCACTACAGGCACGTGATAAAAAAGGAAGTTTTTCGATGAAAAATCCTATGTTAATTAAATGGGCGAAAATACGGGCTTACAGACACCCTTTCCCAATGAGCTACAGAGCTCGAATTTCACCCAGATTATTATTTATTTATTTGGAACTGATCTAGGGGGTGTCATGGTCAAAGTTCCACCGACGCCCAAATAAGGGTCACCCTAATATATATATATATATATATATATTAGGGTGATTATTTTGAAACGACTATTTTTTTTTTTTTTTGGTCCTCACGCGAAATTTTGTTGAAAAGGTCGAAAAAAAATTTCCCTGAAAATTACAGCTCTTAATATTAATCCTAAGTACTTTCCCAAAGCGTGCGAAGATTTCCCATTTAAAATACACGTAAATCGAGATGGTTTTTTTTTCAAATTTCTATAACTCAGCCGAACTTCAAGCTATCACATTGGTCTTGGTCTTGATTTACTCAGAATAAAATACTCTACAAAAGTTCCTGGGGTGGCCAGAGTGTAACTTGTACTGGTGAGTTGATACGGGTCGCTGAAGTTGATTTTTACCCAAAATTCTCGGTTACCAGTACAAGTTACACTTTGGCCGCCATGGGCACTTTTGTAGAGTATTTTATTCTGAGTAAATCAAGACTAAGACCAATGTAATAGCTTGAAATGCGGCTGAGTTATAGAAATTTGAAAAAACACCATCTCGATTTACGTGTATTTTAAATGGGAAATCTTCGCACGCTTTGGGAAAGTACTTAGGATTAATATTAAGAGCTGTAATTTTCAGGGAAATTTTTTTTCGACTTTTTCAACAAAATTTCGCGTGAGGACCAAAAAAAAAAAAATAGTCGTTTCAAAATAATCACCCTAATACAGGGTGTTCCAGACCTCGCGACGAATATTTCACAGGGTAAATCTTGATCAAAAATGGGATCGAAATTTCCTCAGCCGATTTTTTCGGAGATGCATGGATTTTCCGTTATAATTATTTTAATTTCAGCTAATGACATGCGACTTATAAACGGCCGTTTGTCGGTGTAATCACCGCTCGGTTGTGTGCGCGTCTCTCGCCCTATTGTCGCCACGAAAAAAGTGCACACAACCGAGCGGTAAGCACACCGACGCGCGGCCGTTCGTAAGCCGCGCGTCATTGACTGAAATTGAATTAATTATAACGGAAAATCCATGCATCTCCGAAAAAATCGGCTGAGGAAATTTCGATCCCATTTTTGATCAAGATTTACCCTGTGAAATATTCGTCGCGAGGTCTGGAACACCCTGTATATATATGGGGAATTCCACCAATTATAGGTGAACGTTCCGGGGTCAAAATTTCGATTTGTCTGCAATTTTGATATTTCATAGTGTGTATTGAGATGTAAAAATCCACCAAGTCTTAGACCTCCAAGCCTTACCGTTCAGGAGAGACGCGCTGATTAGTCTTTCAACTTTGAGCACATTGACTTTTACATTCGAATTTTTCCCCATTTCTATCGCGATAAAGAGAATTTTATCAAACGTGTTCTTCGTGTAAAAATGTCTGATCTTTCCGAATATCACATTCATTTCAAGCTAGATTCTCAAAAATGGTGAAAAAAACACGTTTTTTCGAAGAAAAACGTGTTTTTTCAACGTTCCCCAAACTTTTTTTCTAATTTGATATTTTTATCTGAAAGCTTGCAGTTTTTCACCAAAGAAACTGATTTTTATTTTGGGTGCTCGAAATGGGATCAGGCGGAAGCTACATTTATGTTCATTAAATTATGTGTAAAATTTTTTTTTTCTTTTGTTCAGCGATGTATTTTCATTTTATTCACATTTGTGGAAGTGCTATATTTTTTACATATTATAAAATAAGGATTCTTGGCTAAATAAAGAAAAAAAAATATTTTATACGTAATTTAATAAACATAAATGTAATTTCCGCCTGATCCCATTTCGAGCACCCAAAATAAAAATCAGTTTCTTTAGTTAAAAACTGCAAGCTTTCAGATAAAAATATCAAATTAGAAAAAAAATTTGGGGAACGTTAAAAAAACACGTTTTTTTTTCGGAAAAACGTGTTTTTTTCACCATTTTTGAGAATCTAGCTTGAAATGAATGTGATATTCGGAAAGATCAGACATTTTTACACGAAGAACACGTTTGATAAAATTCTCTTTATCGCGATAGAAATGGGGAAAAATTCGAATGTAAAAGTCAATGTGCTCAAAGTTGAAAGACTAATCAGCGCGTCTCTCCTGAACGGTAAGGCTTGGAGGTCTAAGACTTGGTGGATTTTTACATCTCAATACACACTATGAAATATCAAAATTGCAGACAAATCGAAATTTTGACCCCGGAACGTTTACCTATAATTGGTGGAATTCCCCATATATATATATTAGGGTGTGCCAAAAAAAAAAAAATTAAAATGCACATCAACATTCCGGTAGAGCATCTCAAAAAGAATATCTCAGCCAAATATGAGCTCTTAATATTGATATTTAGTTACTAATTTTAGTTACTAAAATAGGCAGTTTTAAATATCAATATTAAGAGCTCATATTTCATATTCTATTTGAGATGCTCTACTGGAACGTTGATGTGCGTTTGAATTTTTTTTTTTTTTTATAATACATAATATAAATAATAATATATGATATATATTAATAATATACAATATATATATGGGGAATTCCAGGCCATTTTGATTAATGAATTTCAGTATTTTCGATTTGCTTAAAAAAACATTCTACAAGTGTCCAAGTATTAACACGTTCCCCTGATTTTTTAAAGATTTTTCGATGTACCGTTTTTTTTCATGAATTTTCAAACTGAAAAAACAAAAAAAAAAAAAAAAACACCACCATTTTCAATAATTTTATCAAGTTGAATAAAAACAAAAAAATCTCAAAAATTAAAAAATTGTACTTGGACAATTGAAAAAAAAAAAAAAAAAATTGTACTTGTACAATTGTAGAATTTTTTTAAAGCAAATTGAAAAGGGTGAGGGAATTTCATTGGTTAAGCTGGCTTGGAATTATTATTATTATTATTATTATTATTATTATTATTATTATTATTATTATTATTATTATTAACTATAAAAAAATTGACAACCTGAGTCGCAGATATGATATTACCGCTTGAAAATTTCGGCGTGCAGCGGAAAAATTATATCGTTCCGATGGCAACGCAATTAACAAAATACGATCGTTTAATTGTTTTATGTTTAATTGCTATCTAGACGCTTCGTGAGCATAGAAGTTCTTAGAATTGTTATAAAGCATTTTGAATAATTTGTCTTTTTCAAGATATCAATCGAGCGTTATAATACGAGTGTGAATTTCTGATAGTTCTTAGAATTATTATAAATCATTTTAAATAAACTGTCTTTTTCAAGACATCGATCTAGCTTTATAATACGAGTGTGTATTTCTGATAGTTTTTAGAATTATCATAAAGCATTTCAAATAAACTGTCTTTTTCAAGACATAGGTTTAGCTTTATAATACGAGTGTGTATTTCTGATAAATTGTGTCTAAAAAGTTTGCATCTCGTCGAAGAAAATGGAACAAGCGTTAGCGTTAATAATAGCTGAAAATGTTTCATCGATTGAAGACGTTTCTTTCGATAAAACCAGTGACGGATCTTTGTGTTTCCAAGTAAGTAAAATCACAATACGCGTTGCACCGAAATTACAGGCATAATACGAGTCGTCTCAGGCATACAGGGTGATTAAATGGGCATATTTCTTGTCTAATTCTAAGACTAAAATTCCGTAGCGAAAAATTCCGGAGATCAACGGTGTCCGAGTTATTCAATATCTTAATTTAGCTATAAAGTATTTTTTTCATGAATAAAAACGGATAAGGGGGAATGTGCCGATTTAATATGGTCCGGTCAAACTTAATCACCCTGTATACGGGTGAATTCATAAAGTCCGAACACTTGGAGTTAGTGTTGAGGTGGCCATGAGTCCAGCGCCGGTAATTTCAACGAAAAATGAAACCCGAAAACAATATAATAATTGACGATCTTTACCTCAACGCTGCTTCGAGTGTTCGGAGGTTCGGCATTCTCCCCGTCTAGCGGTCACAGCGCTATTCTTTTTTCTAGTACATACGCCGATCCAGAGCAGTGATTTATTAATTAAGGAAGAACATCAGCTTGATAAAAATTATGACATAATGAAACTTTAAAAATATATTTTTGAATATATATTCTCTGGTCTTTTGAATATTTAAACGGCTTTATTTAGCAGTTTTTTTATATATATATAAATATATATATATATATATATATATATATATATATACAGGGTGGTCCATTTTAATTGATGCAGGCGAATATCTCGAAAACTAACAATTATAAAAGAAAAAGTTTCATACAAAACTTAAAGGGTTTCGAGGGGGAAAGATAATGCTGATATGTGTTGACTTGTGGATTTCGCCAATTCCGAGATTTCGCAAGCAACTTCGGATTTTAGATAGGGAACACATGTTTTGGTTTGGGGCATCTGATAGCGCGATCAAAGACTCATTCAAACACGCAAGCAAAAAAAAATTGGAAAACAAAATTTTGCAAAAAAAAAAATTGGAATAAAAAATTTCGCGAATTGTTTTTTTTAAACAATAACCAACCGTAGAAATCAAGATACCGAAAAAAAGTTACGAAAATGATTTTTTAATCTTTGAAACCAGACTCTTTAATTCTTATCGCGTAAATAATGATAGGAGAATGCAAAAAAATAAAAGTAATAATTACAGGAACCTGATTTCGATATTGGCGATTTTTCCAATACTTTTGGACGCGATAACCAACCGTAGAAATCAAGATACCGAAAAAAAGTTACGAAAATGATTTTTTAATCTTTGAAACCAGACTCTTTGATTCTTATCGCGTAAATAATGATAAGAGAATGCAAAAAAATAAAAGTAATAATTACAGGAACCTCATCTCGATATTCGCGATTCTTCCAACACTTTTGGTCGC
Organism: Tenthredo mesomela; assembly: GCA_943736025.1. Taxonomy (NCBI): domain Eukaryota; kingdom Metazoa; phylum Arthropoda; class Insecta; order Hymenoptera; family Tenthredinidae; genus Tenthredo; species Tenthredo mesomela. The sequence continues at coordinate 23,180,203 of OX031018.1, forward strand.
GATGACCATCCGTGAAAATCAAGATACCGAAAATACGGTATGAAAATGAGTTACAAATTTTTGAAACCAGACTCTTTAATTTTTATCGCGTAAATAATGATAGGAGAATGCAAAAAAATAAAAGTAATAATTACAGGAACCTGATTTCGATATTGGCGATTTTTCCAACACTTTTGGACGCGATAACCAACCGTAGAAATCAAGATACCGAAAAAAAATTACGAAAATGATTTTTTAATCTTTGAAACCAGACTCTTTAATTCTTATCGCGTGAATAATGATAGGAGAATGCAAAAAAATAAAAGTAATAATTACAGGAACCTCATTTCGATATTTGCGATTCTTCCAACACTTTTGGTCGCGATGACCATCCGTGAAAATCAAGATACCGAAAATACGGTATGAAAATGAGTTACAAATTTTTGAAACCAGACTCTTTAATTTTTATCGCGTAAATAATGATAGGAGAATGCAAAAAAATAAAAGTAATAATTACAGGAACCTGATTTCGATATTGGCGATTTTTCCAATACTTTTGGACGCGATAACCAACCGTAGAAATCAAGATACCGAAAAAAAGGTACGAAAATGATTTTTTAATCTTTGAAACCAGACTCTTTGATTCTTATCGCGTAAATAATGATAGGAGAATGCAATAAAATAAAAGTAATAATTACAGGAACCTCATTTCGATATTTGCGATTCTTCCAACACTTTTGGTCGCGATGACCATCCGTGAAAATCAAGATACCGAAAATACGGTATGAAAATGAGTTATAAATTTTTGAAACCAGACTCTTCAATTCTTATCGCGAAAATAATGATAGGAGAATGCAAAAAAATAAAAGTAATAATTACAGGAACCTGATTTCAATATTGGCGATTTTTCCAACACTTTTGGACGCGATAACCAACCGTAGAAATCAAGATACCGAAAAAAAGTTACGAAAATGATTTTTTAATCTTTGAAACCAGACTCTTTGATTCTTATCGCGTAAATAATGATAAGAGAATGCAAAAAAATAAAAGTAATAATTACAGGAACCTCATCTCGATATTTGCGATTCTTCCAACACTTTTGGTCGCGATGACCATCCGTGAAAATCAAGATACCGAAAATACGGTATAAAAATAAGTTACAAATTTTTGAAACCAGACTCTTTAATTTTTATCGCGTAAATAATGATAGGAGAATGCAAAAAAATAAAAGTAATAATTACAGGAACCTGATTTCGATATTGGCGATTTTTCCAATACTTTTGGACGCGATAACCAACCGTAGAAATCAAGATACCGAAAAAAAGTTACGAAAATGATTTTTTAATCTTTGAAACCAGACTCTTTGATTCTTATCGCGTAAATAATGATAGGAGAATGCAAAAAAATTAAAGTAATAATTACAGGAACCTCATTTCGATATTTGCGATTCTTCCAACACTTTTGGACGCGATAACCAACCGTGAAAATCAAGATACCGAAAATACGGTATGAAAATGAGTTACAAATTTTTGAAACCAGACTCTTTAATTTTTATCGCGTAAATAATGATAGGAGAATGCAAAAAAATAAAAGTAATAATTACAGGAACCTGATTTCGATATTGGCGATTTTTCCAATACTTTTGGACGCGATAACCAACCGTAGAAATCAAGATACCGAAAAAAAGGTACGAAAATGATTTTTTAATCTTTGAAACCAGACTCTTTGATTCTTATCGCGTAAATAATGATAGGAGAATGCAATAAAATAAAAGTCATAATTACAGGAACCTCATTTCGATATTTGCGATTCTTCCAACACTTTTGGACGCGATAACCAACCGTGAAAATCAAGATACCGAAAATACGGTATGAAAATAAGTTACAAATTTTTGAAACCAGACTCTTTAATTTTTATCGCGTAAATAATGATAGGAGAATGCAAAAAAATAAAAGTAATAATTACAGGAACCTGATTTCGATATTGGCGATTTTTCCAACACTTTTGGACGCGATAACCAACCGTAGAAATCAAGATACCGAAAAAAAGTTACGAAAATAATTTTTTAATCTTTGAAACCAGACTCTTTGATTCTTATCGCGTAAATAATGATAAGAGAATGCAAAAAAATAAAAGTAATAATTACAGGAACCTCATCTCGATATTTGCGATTCTTCCAACACTTTTGGTCGCGATGACCATCCGTGAAAATCAAGATACCGAAAATACGGTATGAAAATAAGTTACAAATTTTTGAAACCAGACTCTTTAATTTTTATCGCGTAAATAATGATAGGAGAATGCAAAAAAATAAAAGTAATAATTACAGGAACCTGATTTCGATATTGGCGATTTTTCCAACACTTTTGGACGCGATAACCAACCGTAGAAATCAAGATACCGAAAAAAAGTTACGAAAATGATTTTTTAATCTTTGAAACCAGACTCTTTGATTCTTATCGCGTAAATAATGATAAGAGAATGCAAAAAAATAAAAGTAATAATTACAGGAACCTCATCTCGATATTTGCGATTCTTCCAACACTTTTGGTCGCGATGACCATCCGTGAAAATCAAGATACCGAAAATACGGTATGAAAATGAGTTACAAATTTTTGAAACCAGACTCTTTAATTTTTATCGCGTAAATAATGATAGGAGAATGCAAAAAAATAAAAGTAATAATTACAGGAACCTGATTTCGATATTGGCGATTTTTCCAATACTTTTGGACGCGATAACCAACCGTAGAAATCAAGATACCGAAAAAAAGGTACGAAAATGATTTTTTAATCTTTGAAACCAGACTCTTTGATTCTTATCGCGTAAATAATGATAGGAGAATGCAATAAAATAAAAGTAATAATTACAGGAACCTCATTTCGATATTTGCGATTCTTCCAACACTTTTGGTCGCGATGACCATCCGTGCAAATCAAGATACCGAAAATATGGTATGAAAATGATTTTTTAATCTTTGAAACCAGACTCTTTGATTCTTATCGCGTAAATAATGATAAGAGAATGCAAAAAAATAAAAGTAATAATTACAGGAACCTCATCTCGATATTTGCGATTCTTCCAACACTTTTGGTCGCGATGACCATCCGGGAAAATCAAGATACCGAAAATACGGTATGAAAATAAGTTACAAATTTTTGAAACCAGACTCTTTAATTTTTATCGCGTAAATAATGATAGGAGAATGCAAAAAAATAAAAGTAATAATTACAGGAACCTGATTTCGATATTGGCGATTTTTCCAACACTTTTGGACGCGATAACCAACCGTAGAAATCAAGATACCGAAAAAAAGTTACGAAAATGATTTTTTAATCTTTGAAACCAGACTCTTTGATTCTTATCGCGTAAATAATGATAAGAGAATGCAAAAAAATAAAAGTAATAATTACAGGAACCTCATCTCGATATTTGCGATTCTTCCAACACTTTTGGTCGCGATGACCATCCGTGAAAATCAAGATACCGAAAATACGGTATGAAAATGAGTTACAAATTTTTGAAACCAGACTCTTCAATTTTTATCGCGTAAATAATGATAGGAGAATGCAAAAAAATAAAAGTAATAATTACAGGAACCTGATTTCGATATTGGCGATTTTTCCAATACTTTTGGACGCGATAACCAACCGTAGAAATCAAGATACCGAAAAAAAGGTACGAAAATGATTTTTTAATCTTTGAAACCAGACTCTTTGATTCTTATCGCGTAAATAATGATAGGAGAATGCAAAAAAATTAAAGTAATAATTACAGGAACCTCATTTCGATATTTGCGATTCTTCCAACACTTTTGGACGCGATAACCAACCGTAGAAATCAAGATACCGAAAAAAAGTTACGAAAATGATTTTTTAATCTTTGAAACCAGACTCTTTAATTCTTATCGCGTAAATAATGATAGGAGAATGCAAAAAAATAAAAGTAATAATTACAGGAACCTGATTTCGATATTGGCGATTTTTCCAATACTTTTGGACGCGATAACCAACCATAGAAATCAAGATACCGAAAAAAAGTTACGAAAATGATTTTTTAATCTTTGAAACCAGACTCTTTGATTCTTATCGCGTAAATAATGATAAGAGAATGCAAAAAAATAAAAGTAATAATTACAGGAACCTCATCTCGATATTCGCGATTCTTCCACCACTTTTGGTCGCGATGACCATCCGTGAAAATCAAGATACCGAAAATACGGTATGAAAATGATTTTTTAATCTTTGAAACCAGACTCTTTGATTCTTATCGCGTAAATAATGATAAGAGAATGCAAAAAAATAAAAGTAATAATTACAGGAACCTGATTTCGATATTGGCGATTTTTCCAACACTTTTGGACGCGATAACCAACCGTAGAAATCAAGATACCGAAAAAAAGTTACGAAAATGATTTTTCAATCTTTGAAACCAGACTCTTTGATTCTTATCGCGTAAATAATGATAAGAGAATGCAAAAAAATAAAAGTAATAATTACAGGAACCTGATTTCGATATTGGCGATTTTTCCAACACTTTTGGACGCGATAACCAACCGTAGAAATCAAGATACCGAAAAAAAGTTACGAAAATGATTTTTTAATCTTTGAAACCAGACTCTTTGATTCTTATCGCGTAAATAATGATAAGAGAATGCAAAAAAATAAAAGTAATAATTACAGGAACCTCATCTCGATATTTGCGATTCTTCCAACACTTTTGGTCGCGATGACCATCCGTGAAAATCAAGATACCGAAAATACGGTATGAAAATGAGTTACAAATTTTTGAAACCAGACTCTTCAATTTTTATCGCGTAAATAATGATAGGAGAATGCAAAAAAATAAAAGTAATAATTACAGGAACCTCATTTCGATATTGGCGATTTTTCCAATACTTTTGGACGCGATAACCAACCGTAGAAATCAAGATACCGAAAAAAAGGTACGAAAATGATTTTTTAATCTTTGAAACCAGACTCTTTGATTCTTATCGCGTAAATAATGATAGGAGAATGCAAAAAAATTAAAGTAATAATTACAGGAACCTCATTTCGATATTTGCGATTCTTCCAACACTTTTGGACGCGATAACCAACCGTAGAAATCAAGATACCGAAAAAAAGTTACGAAAATGATTTTTTAATCTTTGAAACCAGACTCTTTAATTCTTATCGCGTAAATAATGATAGGAGAATGCAAAAAAATAAAAGTAATAATTACAGGAACCTGATTTCGATATTGGCGATTTTTCCAATACTTTTGGACGCGATAACCAACCATAGAAATCAAGATACCGAAAAAAAGTTACGAAAATGATTTTTTAATCTTTGAAACCAGACTCTTTGATTCTTATCGCGTAAATAATGATAAGAGAATGCAAAAAAATAAAAGTAATAATTACAGGAACCTCATCTCGATATTCGCGATTCTTCCACCACTTTTGGTCGCGATGACCATCCGTGAAAATCAAGATACCGAAAATACGGTATGAAAATGAGTTACAAATTTTTGAAACCAGACTCTTTGATTCTTATCGCGTAAATAATGATAGGAGAATGCAATAAAATAAAAGTAATAATTACAGGAACCTCATTTCGATATTTGCGATTCTTCCAACACTTTTGGTCGCGATGACCATCCGTGCAAATCAAGATACCGAAAATATGGTATGAAAATGATTTTTTAATCTTTGAAACCAGACTCTTTGATTCTTATCGCGTAAATAATGATAAGAGAATGCAAAAAAATAAAAGTAATAATTACAGGAACCTGATTTCGATATTGGCGATTTTTCCAACACTTTTGGACGCGATAACCAACCGTAGAAATCAAGATACCGAAAAAAAGTTACGAAAATGATTTTTCAATCTTTGAAACCAGACTCTTTGATTCTTATCGCGTAAATAATGATAAGAGAATGCAAAAAAATAAAAGTAATAATTACAGGAACCTGATTTCGATATTGGCGATTTTTCCAACACTTTTGGACGCGATAACCAACCGTAGAAATCAAGATACCGAAAAAAAGTTACGAAAATGATTTTTTAATCTTTGAAACCAGACTCTTTGATTCTTATCGCGTAAATAATGATAAGAGAATGCAAAAAAATAAAAGTAATAATTACAGGAACCTCATCTCGATATTTGCGATTCTTCCAACACTTTTGGTCGCGATGACCATCCGTGAAAATCAAGATACCGAAAATACGGTATGAAAATAAGTTACAAATTTTTGAAACCAGACTCTTTAATTTTTATCGCGTAAATAATGATAGGAGAATGCAAAAAAATAAAAGTAATAATTACAGGAACCTGATTTCGATATTGGCGATTTTTCCAACACTTTTGGACGCGATAACCAACCGTAGAAATCAAGATACCGAAAAAAAGTTACGAAAATGATTTTTTAATCTTTCAAACCAGACTCTTTGATTCTTATCGCGTAAATAATGATAAGAGAATGCAAAAAAATAAAAGTAATAATTACAGGAACCTCATCTCGATATTTGCGATTCTTCCAACACTTTTGGTCGCGATGACCATCCGTGAAAATCAAGATACCGAAAATACGGTATGAAAATGAGTTACAAATTTTTGAAACCAGACTCTTCAATTTTTATCGCGTAAATAATGATAGGAGAATGCAAAAAAATAAAAGTAATAATTACAGGAACCTGATTTCGATATTGGCGATTTTTCCAATACTTTTGGACGCGATAACCAACCGTAGAAATCAAGATACCGAAAAAAAGGTACAAAAATGATTTTTTAATCTTTGAAACCAGACTCTTTGATTCTTATCGCGTAAATAATGATAGGAGAATGCAATAAAATAAAAGTAATAATTACAGGAACCTCATTTCGATATTTGCGATTCTTCCAACACTTTTGGTCGCGATGACCATCCGTGCAAATCAAGATACCGAAAATATGGTATGAAAATGATTTTTTAATCTTTGAAACCAGACTCTTTGATTCTTATCGCGTAAATAATGATAAGAGAATGCAAAAAAATAAAAGTAATAATTACAGGAACCTCATTTCGATATTGGCGATTTTTCCAACACTTTTGGTCGCGATGACCATCCGTGAAAATCAAGATACCGAAAATACGGTATGAAAATGAGTTATAAATTTTTGAAACCAGACTCTTCAATTCTTATCGCGAAAATAATGATAGGAGAATGCAAAAAAATAAAAGTAATAATTACAGGAACCTGATTTCGATATTGGCGATTTTTCCAACACTTTTGGACGCGATAACCAACCGTAGAAATCAAGATACCGAAAAAAAGTTACGAAAATGATTTTTTAATCTTTGAAACCAGACTCTTTAATTCTTATCGCGTAAATAATGATAGGAGAATGCAAAAAAATAAAAGTAATAATTACAGGAACCTGATTTCGATATTGGCGATTTTTCCAATACTTTTGGACGCGATAACCAACCGTAGAAATCAAGATACCGAAAAAAAGGTACGAAAATGATTTTTTAATCTTTGAAACCAGACTCTTTGATTCTTATCGCGTAAATAATGATAGGAGAATGCAAAAAAATTAAAGTAATAATTACAGGAACCTCATTTCGATATTTGCGATTCTTCCAACACTTTTGGACGCGATAACCAACCGTAGAAATCAAGATACCGAAAAAAAGTTACGAAAATGATTTTTTAATCTTTGAAACCAGACTCTTTAATTCTTATCGCGTAAATAATGATAGGAGAATGCAAAAAAATAAAAGTAATAATTACAGGAACCTGATTTCGATATTGGCGATTTTTCCAATACTTTTGGACGCGATAACCAACCGTAGAAATCAAGATACCGAAAAAAAGTTACGAAAATGATTTTTTAATCTTTGAAACCAGACTCTTTGATTCTTATCGCGTAAATAATGATAAGAGAATGCAAAAAAATAAAAGTAATAATTACAGGAACCTCATCTCGATATTCGCGATTCTTCCAACACTTTTGGTCGCGATGACCATCCGTGAAAATCAAGATACCGAAAATACGGTATGAAAATGAGTTACAAATTTTTGAAACCAGACTCTTTAATTTTTATCGCGTAAATAATGATAGGAGAATGCAAAAAAATAAAAGTAATAATTACAGGAACCTGATTTCGATATTGGCGATTTTTCCAACACTTTTGGACGCGATAACCAACCGTAGAAATCAAGATACCGAAAAAAAATTACGAAAATGATTTTTTAATCTTTGAAACCAGACTCTTTAATTCTTATCGCGTGAATAATGATAGGAGAATGCAAAAAAATAAAAGTAATAATTACAGGAACCTCATTTCGATATTTGCGATTCTTCCAACACTTTTGGTCGCGATGACCATCCGTGAAAATCAAGATACCGAAAATACGGTATGAAAATGAGTTACAAATTTTTGAAACCAGACTCTTTAATTTTTATCGCGTAAATAATGATAGGAGAATGCAAAAAAATAAAAGTAATAATTACAGGAACCTGATTTCGATATTGGCGATTTTTCCAATACTTTTGGACGCGATAACCAACCGTAGAAATCAAGATACCGAAAAAAAGGTACGAAAATGATTTTTTAATCTTTGAAACCAGACTCTTTGATTCTTATCGCGTAAATAATGATAGGAGAATGCAATAAAATAAAAGTAATAATTACAGGAACCTCATTTCGATATTTGCGATTCTTCCAACACTTTTGGTCGCGATGACCATCCGTGCAAATCAAGATACCGAAAATATGGTATGAAAATGATTTTTTAATCTTTGAAACCAGACTCTTTGATTCTTATCGCGTAAATAATGATAAGAGAATGCAAAAAAATAAAAGTAATAATTACAGGAACCTCATTTCGATATTGGCGATTTTTCCAACACTTTTGGTCGCGATGACCATCCGTGAAAATCAAGATACCGAAAATACGGTATGAAAATGAGTTATAAATTTTTGAAACCAGACTCTTCAATTCTTATCGCGAAAATAATGATAGGAGAATGCAAAAAAATAAAAGTAATAATTACAGGAACCTGATTTCGATATTGGCGATTTTTCCAACACTTTTGGACGCGATAACCAACCGTAGAAATCAAGATACCGAAAAAAAGTTACGAAAATGATTTTTTAATCTTTGAAACCAGACTCTTTGATTCTTATCGCGTAAATAATGATAAGAGAATGCAAAAAAATAAAAGTAATAATTACAGGAACCTCATCTCGATATTTGCGATTCTTCCAACACTTTTGGTCGCGATGACCATCCGTGAAAATCAAGATACCGAAAATACGGTATAAAAATAAGTTACAAATTTTTGAAACCAGACTCTTTAATTTTTATCGCGTAAATAATGATAGGAGAATGCAAAAAAATAAAAGTAATAATTACAGGAACCTGATTTCGATATTGGCGATTTTTCCAATACTTTTGGACGCGATAACCAACCGTAGAAATCAAGATACCGAAAAAAAGTTACGAAAATGATTTTTTAATCTTTGAAACCAGACTCTTTGATTCTTATCGCGTAAATAATGATAGGAGAATGCAAAAAAATTAAAGTAATAATTACAGGAACCTCATTTCGATATTTGCGATTCTTCCAACACTTTTGGACGCGATAACCAACCGTGAAAATCAAGATACCGAAAATACGGTATGAAAATGAGTTACAAATTTTTGAAACCAGACTCTTTAATTTTTATCGCGTAAATAATGATAGGAGAATGCAAAAAAATAAAAGTAATAATTACAGGAACCTGATTTCGATATTGGCGATTTTTCCAATACTTTTGGACGCGATAACCAACCGTAGAAATCAAGATACCGAAAAAAAGGTACGAAAATGATTTTTTAATCTTTGAAACCAGACTCTTTGATTCTTATCGCGTAAATAATGATAGGAGAATGCAATAAAATAAAAGTCATAATTACAGGAACCTCATTTCGATATTTGCGATTCTTCCAACACTTTTGGACGCGATAACCAACCGTGAAAATCAAGATACCGAAAATACGGTATGAAAATAAGTTACAAATTTTTGAAACCAGACTCTTTAATTTTTATCGCGTAAATAATGATAGGAGAATGCAAAAAAATAAAAGTAATAATTACAGGAACCTGATTTCGATATTGGCGATTTTTCCAACACTTTTGGACGCGATAACCAACCGTAGAAATCAAGATACCGAAAAAAAGTTACGAAAATAATTTTTTAATCTTTGAAACCAGACTCTTTGATTCTTATCGCGTAAATAATGATAAGAGAATGCAAAAAAATAAAAGTAATAATTACAGGAACCTCATCTCGATATTTGCGATTCTTCCAACACTTTTGGTCGCGATGACCATCCGTGAAAATCAAGATACCGAAAATACGGTATGAAAATAAGTTACAAATTTTTGAAACCAGACTCTTTAATTTTTATCGCGTAAATAATGATAGGAGAATGCAAAAAAATAAAAGTAATAATTACAGGAACCTGATTTCGATATTGGCGATTTTTCCAACACTTTTGGACGCGATAACCAACCGTAGAAATCAAGATACCGAAAAAAAGTTACGAAAATGATTTTTTAATCTTTGAAACCAGACTCTTTGATTCTTATCGCGTAAATAATGATAAGAGAATGCAAAAAAATAAAAGTAATAATTACAGGAACCTCATCTCGATATTTGCGATTCTTCCAACACTTTTGGTCGCGATGACCATCCGTGAAAATCAAGATACCGAAAATACGGTATGAAAATGAGTTACAAATTTTTGAAACCAGACTCTTTAATTTTTATCGCGTAAATAATGATAGGAGAATGCAAAAAAATAAAAGTAATAATTACAGGAACCTGATTTCGATATTGGCGATTTTTCCAATACTTTTGGACGCGATAACCAACCGTAGAAATCAAGATACCGAAAAAAAGGTACGAAAATGATTTTTTAATCTTTGAAACCAGACTCTTTGATTCTTATCGCGTAAATAATGATAGGAGAATGCAATAAAATAAAAGTAATAATTACAGGAACCTCATTTCGATATTTGCGATTCTTCCAACACTTTTGGTCGCGATGACCATCCGTGCAAATCAAGATACCGAAAATATGGTATGAAAATGATTTTTTAATCTTTGAAACCAGACTCTTTGATTCTTATCGCGTAAATAATGATAAGAGAATGCAAAAAAATAAAAGTAATAATTACAGGAACCTCATTTCGATATTTGCGATTCTTCCAACACTTTTGGACGCGATAACCAACCGTAGAAATCAAGATACCGAAAAAAAGTTACGAAAATGATTTTTTAATCTTTGAAACCAGACTCTTTAATTCTTATCGCGTAAATAATGATAGGAGAATGCAAAAAAATAAAAGTAATAATTACAGGAACCTGATTTCGATATTGGCGATTTTTCCAATACTTTTGGACGCGATAACCAACCATAGAAATCAAGATACCGAAAAAACGTTACGAAAATGATTTTTTAATCTTTGAAACCAGACTCTTTGATTCTTATCGCGTAAATAATGATAAGAGAATGCAAAAAAATAAAAGTAATAATTACAGGAACCTCATCTCGATATTCGCGATTCTTCCACCACTTTTGGTCGCGATGACCATCCGTGAAAATCAAGATACCGAAAATACGGTATGAAAATGAGTTACAAATTTTTGAAACCAGACTCTTTGATTCTTATCGCGTAAATAATGATAGGAGAATGCAATAAAATAAAAGTAATAATTACAGGAACCTCATTTCGATATTTGCGATTCTTCCAACACTTTTGGTCGCGATGACCATCCGTGCAAATCAAGATACCGAAAATATGGTATGAAAATGATTTTTTAATCTTTGAAACCAGACTCTTTGATTCTTATCGCGTAAATAATGATAAGAGAATGCAAAAAAATAAAAGTAATAATTACAGGAACCTGATTTCGATATTGGCGATTTTTCCAACACTTTTGGACGCGATAACCAACCGTAGAAATCAAGATACCGAAAAAAAGTTACGAAAATGATTTTTCAATCTTTGAAACCAGACTCTTTGATTCTTATCGCGTAAATAATGATAAGAGAATGCAAAAAAATAAAAGTAATAATTACAGGAACCTGATTTCGATATTGGCGATTTTTCCAACACTTTTGGACGCGATAACCAACCGTAGAAATCAAGATACCGAAAAAAAGTTACGAAAATGATTTTTTAATCTTTGAAACCAGACTCTTTGATTCTTATCGCGTAAATAATGATAAGAGAATGCAAAAAAATAAAAGTAATAATTACAGGAACCTCATCTCGATATTTGCGATTCTTCCAACACTTTTGGTCGCGATGACCATCCGTGAAAATCAAGATACCGAAAATACGGTATGAAAATGAGTTACAAATTTTTGAAACCAGACTCTTCAATTTTTATCGCGTAAATAATGATAGGAGAATGCAAAAAAATAAAAGTAATAATTACAGGAACCTCATTTCGATATTGGCGATTTTTCCAATACTTTTGGACGCGATAACCAACCGTAGAAATCAAGATACCGAAAAAAAGGTACGAAAATGATTTTTTAATCTTTGAAACCAGACTCTTTGATTCTTATCGCGTAAATAATGATAGGAGAATGCAAAAAAATTAAAGTAATAATTACAGGAACCTCATTTCGATATTTGCGATTCTTCCAACACTTTTGGACGCGATAACCAACCGTAGAAATCAAGATACCGAAAAAAAGTTACGAAAATGATTTTTTAATCTTTGAAACCAGACTCTTTAATTCTTATCGCGTAAATAATGATAGGAGAATGCAAAAAAATAAAAGTAATAATTACAGGAACCTGATTTCGATATTGGCGATTTTTCCAATACTTTTGGACGCGATAACCAACCATAGAAATCAAGATACCGAAAAAAAGTTACGAAAATGATTTTTTAATCTTTGAAACCAGACTCTTTGATTCTTATCGCGTAAATAATGATAAGAGAATGCAAAAAAATAAAAGTAATAATTACAGGAACCTCATCTCGATATTCGCGATTCTTCCACCACTTTTGGTCGCGATGACCATCCGTGAAAATCAAGATACCGAAAATACGGTATGAAAATGAGTTACAAATTTTTGAAACCAGACTCTTTGATTCTTATCGCGTAAATAATGATAGGAGAATGCAATAAAATAAAAGTAATAATTACAGGAACCTCATTTCGATATTTGCGATTCTTCCAACACTTTTGGTCGCGATGACCATCCGTGCAAATCAAGATACCGAAAATATGGTATGAAAATGATTTTTTAATCTTTGAAACCAGACTCTTTGATTCTTATCGCGTAAATAATGATAAGAGAATGCAAAAAAATAAAAGTAATAATTACAGGAACCTGATTTCGATATTGGCGATTTTTCCAACACTTTTGGACGCGATAACCAACCGTAGAAATCAAGATACCGAAAAAAAGTTACGAAAATGATTTTTCAATCTTTGAAACCAGACTCTTTGATTCTTATCGCGTAAATAATGATAAGAGAATGCAAAAAAATAAAAGTAATAATTACAGGAACCTGATTTCGATATTGGCGATTTTTCCAACACTTTTGGACGCGATAACCAACCGTAGAAATCAAGATACCGAAAAAAAGTTACGAAAATGATTTTTTAATCTTTGAAACCAGACTCTTTGATTCTCATCGCGTAAATAATGATAAGAGAATGCAAAAAAATAAAAGTAATAATTACAGGAACCTCATCTCGATATTTGCGATTCTTCCAACACTTTTGGTCGCGATGACCATCCGTGAAAATCAAGATACCGAAAATACGGTATGAAAATAAGTTACAAATTTTTGAAACCAGACTCTTTAATTTTTATCGCGTAAATAATGATAGGAGAATGCAAAAAAATAAAAGTAATAATTACAGGAACCTGATTTCGATATTGGCGATTTTTCCAACACTTTTGGACGCGATAACCAACCGTAGAAATCAAGATACCGAAAAAAAGTTACGAAAATGATTTTTTAATCTTTGAAACCAGACTCTTTGATTCTTATCGCGTAAATAATGATAAGAGAATGCAAAAAAATAAAAGTAATAATTACAGGAACCTCATCTCGATATTTGCGATTCTTCCAACACTTTTGGTCGCGATGACCATCCGTGAAAATCAAGATACCGAAAATACGGTATGAAAATGAGTTACAAATTTTTGAAACCAGACTCTTCAATTTTTATCGCGTAAATAATGATAGGAGAATGCAAAAAAATAAAAGTAATAATTACAGGAACCTGATTTCGATATTGGCGATTTTTCCAATACTTTTGGACGCGATAACCAACCGTAGAAATCAAGATACCGAAAAAAAGGTACAAAAATGATTTTTTAATCTTTGAAACCAGACTCTTTGATTCTTATCGCGTAAATAATGATAGGAGAATGCAATAAAATAAAAGTAATAATTACAGGAACCTCATTTCGATATTTGCGATTCTTCCAACACTTTTGGTCGCGATGACCATCCGTGCAAATCAAGATACCGAAAATATGGTATGAAAATGATTTTTTAATCTTTGAAACCAGACTCTTTGATTCTTATCGCGTAAATAATGATAAGAGAATGCAAAAAAATAAAAGTAATAATTACAGGAACCTCATTTCGATATTGGCGATTTTTCCAACACTTTTGGTCGCGATGACCATCCGTGAAAATCAAGATACCGAAAATACGGTATGAAAATGAGTTATAAATTTTTGAAACCAGACTCTTCAATTCTTATCGCGAAAATAATGATAGGAGAATGCAAAAAAATAAAAGTAATAATTACAGGAACCTGATTTCGATATTGGCGATTTTTCCAACACTTTTGGACGCGATAACCAACCGTAGAAATCAAGATACCGAAAAAAAGTTACGAAAATGATTTTTTAATCTTTGAAACCAGACTCTTTAATTCTTATCGCGTAAATAATGATAGGAGAATGCAAAAAAATAAAAGTAATAATTACAGGAACCTGATTTCGATATTGGCGATTTTTCCAATACTTTTGGACGCGATAACCAACCGTAGAAATCAAGATACCGAAAAAAAGGTACGAAAATGATTTTTTAATCTTTGAAACCAGACTCTTTGATTCTTATCGCGTAAATAATGATAGGAGAATGCAAAAAAATTAAAGTAATAATTACAGGAACCTCATTTCGATATTTGCGATTCTTCCAACACTTTTGGACGCGATAACCAACCGTAGAAATCAAGATACCGAAAAAAAGTTACGAAAATGATTTTTTAATCTTTGAAACCAGACTCTTTAATTCTTATCGCGTAAATAATGATAGGAGAATGCAAAAAAATAAAAGTAATAATTACAGGAACCTGATTTCGATATTGGCGATTTTTCCAATACTTTTGGACGCGATAACCAACCGTAGAAATCAAGATACCGAAAAAAAGTTACGAAAATGATTTTTTAATCTTTGAAACCAGACTCTTTGATTCTTATCGCGTAAATAATGATAAGAGAATGCAAAAAAATAAAAGTAATAATTACAGGAACCTCATCTCGATATTCGCGATTCTTCCAACACTTTTGGTCGCGATGACCATCCGTGAAAATCAAGACACCGAAAATACGGTATGAAAATGAGTTACAAATTTTTGAAACCAGACTCTTTGATTTTTATCGCGTAAATAATGATAGGAGAATGCAATAAAATAAAAGTAATAATTACAGGAACCTCATTTCGATATTTGCGATTCTTCCAACACTTTTGGTCGCGATGACCATCCGTGCAAATCAAGATACCGAAAATATGGTATGAAAATGATTTTTTAATCTTTGAAACCAGACTCTTTGATTCTTATCGCGTAAATAATGATAAGAGAATGCAAAAAAATAAAAGTAATAATTACAGGAACCTGATTTCGATATTGGCGATTTTTCCAACACTTTTGGACGCGATAACCAACCGTAGAAATCAAGATACCGAAAAAAAGTTACGAAAATGATTTTTCAATCTTTGAAACCAGACTCTTTGATTCTTATCGCGTAAATAATGATAAGAGAATGCAAAAAAATAAAAGTAATAATTACAGGAACCTGATTTCGATATTGGCGATTTTTCCAACACTTTTGGACGCGATAACCAACCGTAGAAATCAAGATACCGAAAAAAAGTTACGAAAATGATTTTTTAATCTTTGAAACCAGACTCTTTGATTCTCATCGCGTAAATAATGATAAGAGAATGCAAAAAAATAAAAGTAATAATTACAGGAACCTCATCTCGATATTTGCGATTCTTCCAACACTTTTGGTCGCGATGACCATCCGTGAAAATCAAGATACCGAAAATACGGTATGAAAATAAGTTACAAATTTTTGAAACCAGACTCTTTAATTTTTATCGCGTAAATAATGATAGGAGAATGCAAAAAAATAAAAGTAATAATTACAGGAACCTGATTTCGATATTGGCGATTTTTCCAACACTTTTGGACGCGATAACCAACCGTAGAAATCAAGATACCGAAAAAAAGGTACAAAAATGATTTTTTAATCTTTGAAACCAGACTCTTTGATTCTTATCGCGTAAATAATGATAGGAGAATGCAATAAAATAAAAGTAATAATTACAGGAACCTCATTTCGATATTTGCGATTCTTCCAACACTTTTGGTCGCGATGACCATCCGTGCAAATCAAGATACCGAAAATATGGTATGAAAATGATTTTTTAATCTTTGAAACCAGACTCTTTGATTCTTATCGCGTAAATAATGATAAGAGAATGCAAAAAAATAAAAGTAATAATTACAGGAACCTCATTTCGATATTGGCGATTTTTCCAACACTTTTGGTCGCGATGACCATCCGTGAAAATCAAGATACCGAAAATACGGTATGAAAATGAGTTATAAATTTTTGAAACCAGACTCTTCAATTCTTATCGCGAAAATAATGATAGGAGAATGCAAAAAAATAAAAGTAATAATTACAGGAACCTGATTTCGATATTGGCGATTTTTCCAACACTTTTGGACGCGATAACCAACCGTAGAAATCAAGATACCGAAAAAAAGTTACGAAAATGATTTTTTAATCTTTGAAACCAGACTCTTTAATTCTTATCGCGTAAATAATGATAGGAGAATGCAAAAAAATAAAAGTAATAATTACAGGAACCTGATTTCGATATTGGCGATTTTTCCAATACTTTTGGACGCGATAACCAACCGTAGAAATCAAGATACCGAAAAAAAGGTACGAAAATGATTTTTTAATCTTTGAAACCAGACTCTTTGATTCTTATCGCGTAAATAATGATAGGAGAATGCAAAAAAATTAAAGTAATAATTACAGGAACCTCATTTCGATATTTGCGATTCTTCCAACACTTTTGGACGCGATAACCAACCGTAGAAATCAAGATACCGAAAAAAAGTTACGAAAATGATTCTTTAATCTTTGAAACCAGACTCTTTAATTCTTATCGCGTAAATAATGATAGGAGAATGCAAAAAAATAAAAGTAATAATTACAGGAACCTGATTTCGATATTGGCGATTTTTCCAATACTTTTGGACGCGATAACCAACCGTAGAAATCAAGATACCGAAAAAAAGTTACGAAAATGATTTTTTAATCTTTGAAACCAGACTCTTTGATTCTTATCGCGTAAATAATGATAAGAGAATGCAAAAAAATAAAAGTAATAATTACAGGAACCTCATCTCGATATTCGCGATTCTTCCAACACTTTTGGTCGCGATGACCATCCGTGAAAATCAAGACACCGAAAATACGGTATGAAAATGAGTTACAAATTTTTGAAACCAGACTCTTTAATTTTTATCGCGTAAATAATGATAGGAGAATGCAAAAAAATAAAAGTAATAATTACAGGAACCTCATTTCGATATTTGCGATTCTTCCAACACTTTTGGTCGCGATGACCATCCGTGCAAATCAAGATACCGAAAATATGGTATGAAAATGAGTTATAAATTTTTGAAACCAGACTCTTCAATTCTTATCGCGTAAATAATGATAGGAGAATGCAAAAAAATAAAAGTAATAATTACAGGAACCTCATTTCGATATTTGCGATTCTTCCAACACTTTTGGACGCGATAACCAACCGTAGAAATCAAGATACTGAAAAAAACGTTACGAAAATGTTTTCTTAACTCTCAAAACCAGACTCTTCAATTTTTATTGCGTAAATAATGATAGGAGAATTGAAAAAAATGAAAGTAATAATTAAAGGAACCTGATTCCAATAATCGCGATTCTTCCAACACTTTTGGTCGCGATGACCAACCGTGATAATCAAGATACCGAAAAAATGTTACGAAAATGATTTTTTAATTTTCGAAACCAGACCCTTTAATTCTTATCGCGTAAATAATGATAGGAGAAAGAAAAGAAATACAAGTAATAATCAAAGGAACCTCAGATCAATGTTTGCGATTTTTTCGGCACTTTTGGACGCGATGACCGACCGTAGAAATCAAGCTAACGAAAACACGTTCCGAAAATCTACGTTCTCTTCCGTTCTTCGAACGATATCTCGCCAACCGATTTTAATGATCTTATGAAATTAATTTTAAAAGTCGCAATATTGAAAAAGCTTGAATTTGCTTTTTTTTCATGATTCTACGATATGTTTTAAATTAGTTAACAATTTTTAAAACGGAACTCTGGAATTTCCATGTGTAAATCGACTGTCTATTGTCTCGCGCTTAGAGAAGCTTCGAGCGCGGCGTGCGGAGCGGGGAACACCACACATTATTGTTTTGTTCTCCGTGGTGGGGCGGACGGCAATGCGGATTTTAGACAGTCTTTTCTAAAGACGAACGCTAATTGGTTCGTTAATAAGTGCTCTCACGGGGAAACTAAGTCCTCGCGGACTTTTTTGCATAGGTCACTTTCGTCTTAATTTTTCGCAAGGAATCCGCCGGTGTGCAGGTGGTGCGCCAATTTTGCAACACCCTGTATATGTGTGAGCAAATTTAATTCACATCAAATAATTCGTGAAGATAGTATATTATGTTATAACCAAGTAATTAACCGCTCCAAACTTGTAGAGTTACATCCTTAATATATATGTGTGAGCAAATTTAATTCACATCAAATAATTCGTGAAGATAGTATATTATGTTATAACCAAGTAATTAACCGTTCCAAACTTGTAGAGTTACATCCTTAATATATATGTGTGAGCAAATTTAATTCACATCAAATAATTCGTGAAGATAGTATATTATGTTATAACCAAGTAATTAACCGCTCCAAACTTGTAGAGTTACATCCTTAATATATATATATGTGTGAGCAAATTTAATTCACATCAAATAATTCGTGAAGATAGTATATTATGTTATAACCAAGTAATTAACCGTTCCAAACTTGTAGAGTTACATCCTTAATATATATATATGTGTGAGCAAATTTAATTCACATCAAATAATTCGTGAAGATAGTATATTATAGTATGTCAAGTAATTAACCGTTCTGAAAAAATGTTGAGCAAAGCCACGAAAAAGACATTCTAGGTGGTGCGAATTTGCAATAGTGTGGTTAAAAGAACTAGCAAGTTGAATACAAATAATTTTACTATTGGTAACTGTATCTCAAGCGTAGCCACCTCGTGGTCAAAACTAGTACTACTCAAATCGGGTCATGTATCCTTATAGCGGAGACACGTTCTCCATCTGGTATTTGAAATTTGAACTAGTGAAAAAGTACCTTGTGTCCAGTTACCAATAGAAACTGACTTTGACAAATTAATTCGCAGAAGAAAAAAAACGCCACTTTTGCATGCCCACAATTATCGAAATGTGCCTTCGTTTATAACCTCAAGCACTATCATTTTTCTAGCTTAAAATCTAGAACAACAACAGATGGCACTGATCGTAGTTCGCGCGCGCTCGGGTCCATTCTTCCCTCGTGTCAACTATACATGTTACTCCCGGAGGGAAGAATGAAGTATGGCGCATGCGCACGTGTTATTTGTTAAGAATGAGTGGTTTCGCTCCTGCATCACAGGTAAAAAATGAAGCCATTTCACCGGAGTCGGGAAAACAAAAACATTATTATCGCATATACTCAGCTTAATTAATTATTATGAAATATAATAATTATTTATTCGTTGATATAAATGTGAATGCATCGCAACACATCAGCTAACAATAACATGTTTATATGAACATGTCCCACAAATAATGGGTAAGTTATCAAATAACACTACTATGAATTGATTGTATCGCTACGTTCTAGTAATATACCCACACATAAAACGTATATGTGCATTGAACAATGTTATAAACAAAATGATATTTCATATGGTGTTGATGTGTGTATACATACTGTAATACATATAATATACAGTCTATATGCACGCGAGCACGTAATCGATATAAAATTTGGTGAGTTATACATGTTGGTAAAGAGTTATTATTAATTAAAGTGTACTAAAAAAAAAAAAAAAAATGAAACGAATCGAAACGATTCATTGACGTCGGTTTCAAATCACAGTTCATTATTGGTTCAGAATCCGTAACATGTTTAAATTTAGAGCAGACATAATAGTCAGTGATAGATCATAGTATACCGTTTCAACGAATGGTTGCATTATAGGAAAACCTGTCGTACAAACATGATACAAATCAAGAATTCACTCGAACATGAAGTAGTCGACTATACCAAATCCTGCCCCGATTGGTACATATAACATACGTCGTCAGTTTATATCGTAATTAGTTTACATTAATTGGTATGAGCAATATTTCACAGTATTACAATCAAATATGGTATATTGTCGTCTTCTGGGCAGAATTACGTTGGTATAGCATCTACTTCTTTTGTATCGGTGAACAATATCGTTAGCTAAGTAGAAAAGTCACGTAACAAAAAATAAAAAAAAAGTGAAGAAAAAGTGGAGAGATGAAGAAGAAATGTAGATATGTGGTTGTTACTCAAATTTTAAATACCTGGAAATGTTGGTAGTTAAAATATTGAAATGGTGCTACGTGACTTTTATATTTAGCTCACGATATAGAACTGCGTACGGACTGAATTGCAGCACGGGTAAATTTATAATCAGATGTAATCTTTTGACATCCCTGTGCGCGATTCGCCCGTTGATGTAAAGTGATATACAATAATGCAAATGAATCTGATCAAACTACTTGTCTCTGTACATAGTAGTGTAACATTTCAACAAAAACAATAGAGTCGGTGAATTATTCGACCACCTGGAGTCAAGCTATAAACGGTGATTAGTTGAATTACCATGTGATGTGTTATACATAAATTCATTTTTTTTCATTGCGATTGTAATATTCACTTTACAAACAAATCCGCAGCTTAATACAGTTACATTCGATTCTGAACCAATTATATCGAGTACACAATTTCTGAAGTATGAGTGAAAAATCACTATACAGGGTGTCACAGAATTCGTGACGGATATTTCACTGAGTAAATCGTTATAAAAAATGTGATAGAAATTTCCTTAGCCGATTCATTCGGAAATGCATAGATTTTCCGTTATAATTATTTTAATTTCAGCCAATGACGAATGGCCATTCATGAGCCGCGCGTCATTGACTGAAATTCAAATAATTATAACGGAAACCTGTGCATTTTAGAAAATATCAACTGAGTGAATTTTGATCCCACTTTTGATCAAGATTTACCCTGTGAAATATCCGTAACGAATTCTGTGACACCCTGTATACCCATAATTTGAACAATAACATAACATAATTACTATTTAAAGTTTGTGAAGAAATGACTGTGATATGAATACTGTATGCAAATTACATAAATGCCTGCCGAAATAACAAAAAATATTGTATTTGAGACATCTATTAAAGACCTGCCTAGATAATCTTATACGGATTGTAAAAATTCAACCGTACAATTGGTATACCATTATTATCTATAAAAACTTTCGGTGAAATACTTCTAACGTAATGCATTTGAATATATTGTAAAAATGGAGGCAACTCAAATATATCCAACTGAATACAATTGATAATCAGGCAATACTAATTAACAGTGAACCATTTCATATACCAAGTATACATACATACCAAGTTTACATGCATACCAAGTATAAATGCTACCTATTGACAAAATTGTCTTATACGACAGGTTTATCCTGTAATGTAACTATTCGTTATGGCGGTATACTATGATC
The DNA here is from genome assembly GCA_943736025.1 of Tenthredo mesomela. NCBI lineage: Eukaryota > Metazoa > Arthropoda > Insecta > Hymenoptera > Tenthredinidae > Tenthredo > Tenthredo mesomela. The sequence goes on from OX031018.1 coordinate 23,202,380, forward strand.
TATCACAGTTGACTTGGATTACGATCCAACAACAAAATACATACATGCATACATGCACTTGCTTCAAGAGCGGGTACAATCAAAAAAATCAACCGGAAGTTATAAAGTTGCCAAATTTAATTGCTCATCAGCAATACCAATCCTTGCACATTTGACAAAACTCTACCACATGTTTCACGTACTTCTCTACCTATCATCTTTTACCTCTTCATGCATATAAACGGTTGACCGAATCACATCATTTTTTAGCAAGAAATGACATGTTATCTTCACTAATTTGATCAAGTCTTGTGTCCTCACCAACATGTTCAGATTTGTTTTGAACTTTTCCGAAAGTTGCACTTAGCTTTATAACACTTAGTTCAATATTTGCATTTAGACAATATAATATGCATGGAGAGGCAAAAATATTAATCAATCATTTTTTTACAGGATCATAACCTCGGCCCGCCGTGGAAATTTTTTTTTTCAACTCAGTGTGCGAAATTCGATTTGTCATGCCTATTGTTAGTGTGCGAAGTGCCCGATTCACGCAGTCTGGCGGGTAGTGTGCTAGATAATTTATTATATTCATTTTCTGGATCTAAATTCGCACACTAAGTTGAAAAAAATTGTATATGACGCGCGTACGTGATCCTCGCACTCGTGTTTCTGTCACCCTCGCATTGCTCGGGTTACAAGCTACACTCGTGCGAGAATCACGTACTTCGCGCACTAGTATTCTACAATGAATCCAGTGTTGGTCTTCCACTTTGCGAGCACATATGCATCGTTCAGTAGTTCCCGAAATTGACAATTTAGTATATAGAACCACAAGATTATGGTACCTAATTAGCTCGTTCATTCATCAAATAGTGGGAATTTATTACATATGTATAGGGCTAACCTACTGAACTGCAAATACCTATATGCACGCAAGTGAGTGAGTATAGGTGGGCACAGTTAATCCAAAAGTTAACGTCGTTAATCGTTAATTCGTTAATTAAAAAGTTAACTACGATCATCGTTGAAACGTTAATTTCCTAAAATTTAACGCAAGTTAACCGTCGAAAGTTAACCATCCAAAACTTATACAGCTTAATAGAAATATAGAATAATAGGTAATAATAATAATAGGTAGATTAATTAATAATAATAATAATAATAATAATAGGTAAATTAATTATTATTGGTAATGCAGAATGAAGAATTAAACATACATTGATTTAGCTCGAATATAGATATTATGAATAAAAGGCTATTTATTAATGATGATAATTTTGCATTAGGTGCATGTTAGTTAATGCCCACCTATGCGGCGGAGTCGCAACCATATTATTACAGACGACTGAAATAGCTAGCTAGGAATATTAACAAATGAATATCCCAGTAAACCAAAACCAATTGAGTATGTGGAAAACGAAATTAATACGAATTAGATGCAATTAAAAAGACCTGTGTATATCAATGCCTTGTAATTCAGAAGAATAGGGTCGTCCACGAATTTTTTTTTATTTCATATTCCAGTAGTGTTTGGAAAAATAATTAGGACGTATTTTTTCTTTTTTCGTTCAAACAAAAATTGCAGTAAATATAACGAATTGAAAATTACTAGTTTATGACGTCACCCATGTTAAGGTATATCTATAGGGGAGAGCGGGGCAAAACGGGCAGCGGGGCAAAACGGGCACCTCGGCCAAATTTTCGAAATTAAATTCAGAAAAAAATCAAAATTCATTGGGAAACAATTTTTATTGAAAAAAAAAAAAAATCTAAAATTTTCCAACATTTTTTTTTATTTTTCGGGGGAGCTGCCCGTTTTGCCCCGCTCTCCCCTATATATATCAAAATCTGTGAACTTCAATTGCTTATAACATTTGCAATTTTCATGGGGAAAAAAAAAAATTACTCCACTATTTCGAGTTATTTTCTACTTGATGCGCCCCAAAAAGTGAAACAAATATTTTTTCTGGACGACCCCATTGGCACATGATTTTTTTAAATTTAAATTTTTTTTTTTTTTTTCATACTTATTTAGTTTGATACTCAATTCGTGTTAATTTACTGGGATGAATTAGTCGGCCCAACACTGGACGAGGCGAGCATTTACCTATAATAATAGTTATTAAGACGTTGTATAAGAATACCTAATAATAACTTGATTAAGTACAGTTGGTTTTCTCGTATTCTTGAGGGGGTATACACACCGTGAAAATAATTTTTTTCAAATCACTGCTACGGTCTGAGAAAACATTCTATAGTGACTCAATTTTTTTACACTTGATCAGTGCTATTTTGATACATAGTTCATGAATTTTCCAGATTTTATGTCCTCCGCTGAACAAAATTACAGTCCATCGAAGAAAAAGTAGCTGGCGTAGGGTACATGTTGCAGCGTTGCATGATATCTATTCAAATTTTGAAGAAATATTCTGTATGAATGTAATTTAGGGGCAAACCCATAACATTTCATGAGTTCAAGTTTTAGACATAGAGCCAAGGTGTATATACCCCATTAAGTGATATTTATAAGTTAGTCTCAAGTAGGTATAGCTGCTCGCACTCTTGCAGTGATTTTATGAATTTATTTTTATCTCATCAGATGTAAAGGGTTGGAAAGACACCCGTTGATTCTTCAATATTAATTTATATCATTTAATCAGATATTTTGCCATGTATTCTCTTCACATTCCATCTCTTTGTACGCTGCGCAGGGTATAATTTAGTTTTAAATCTTGGTATCATTCTGTCGTAAAAAATTATTATTTGCCATGTTCATCTAGCTAAAGAACTATTTCAAAGCTGTAATTTATTGTATTATATAAAATTAGAGAATCATTTTGTGAAAATTATGTTTCATGCAAAAGCCGAGATTATACTGGTAACTTACATCGCTTTTCAATGTAATTGTAAACAATGATGAATTGCGGTCATGAACAAGACCTAAAGGTCGTACAATTTCACGAATCTGACGGTTGTTCGTTTATATAATACGAATCATGTAAACGAGTAGAATAAAAAGAACGTTGCATCGGCGGAGACCGGTATGAAGATGGATCGAGAACGTATCAAAAGTTGTAATACCACTATTAGCTTGTTGCTGTACGCCGATCGGGATATCTTGCACCACTTAGAGACAATAATCGGATATGCAGAAAGCAGTCACCATATGGGTAAGTTTATTCCAAATTTCCATTCACTTGCTCCGAATTGTTGATAATTAATAGAATAATTAATTACTAATATTTGTAGGAGTCTGCCATTATCGCTAGTCTCATATTCGTAACGAGTATTCAACATTATTATTATTTATTTGTCTAGATGTCAAAAAGAAGGGTTATTTGTGCCAGATGGATACTCGTGCTGTGGTAAAAATGGCAAGATGTGATCATTTTCATACACGTTGTGTCCGGAGTCGGAGACTGTATTGTACAGGTAGGCATTGAGAATTTCATCTTACAAACTATTTGTTGTCAGATTAATACTATTCTTTTTTTTTTTTGTAAATATATTTACGAAATTTATTACGTTTTCATACAACTAATTCATCGGATTATTTTATAGGTTTGTGAAAGTAGAAATCCAGAAACATTGGTCTACCATCAAGCTTGTTGGTCGTGTGGAACAAAATCTACAAATGAGCCTACTACAGAAACCTCAGGCTTCCGAGAACGTCTTAGCCAGCAGTGGGAATTGTCATCATTACTGGTCATGCATAGTTTGAACTGTAACACCTCGACTTATACGGACACCGCTTATTAATTCAAATTAAATCAGATCAAATTGGTGAGACTGCGAAAAATTCGGGCAACTGTCAGTTATCCTACTACACAATGTTAGGCATCGTAAAGATGTTTGCAATGGATTATAATTCCAAGTATGTCAGATCTTGTATGATTTTCATGAAATGGTCAACTACCGCTAATGTATGTATCTCGGCTTAGTATTTCCTTTTTTTAGTTTTAAAAATTGGTACACAATTTGGTCAGATGAGCACAAAGGCTAAAATTTCATTATTGTTCATATTATATTATTCTTCCGCATACTTACGTAACAATTAACTTATATGTATAACTATCCTGTGCACTGATCTCTCCGAATATCTGTATCGCTAACGACGTAGTTACGACTTTTTAAATTTCATGTGTAATATTGAGACCTGCAATTATAAACCCTTTATTGTAATTCATCTACAAAATGAAGCCTGTCCATAATGTGTAAAATAGAATTAAGATTTGAGTAATAAATGGTCTGTGTTTGCTGCGCTTCACTGAGAAACGGAGCTTATTTGATTATATATCGTTGCATAAAATTAATATATAATTCATGAAATATATGTTCAGCATAATAACAAAGTTTGTTTGAATAAATCAGCTTAGTACGCACCAATAAACTACTGCACTATTATCCACTACACAAAATGTTTATAATTGTTTATAATCTTTTCTCATTTGGACTCTTCAAATTTGGTTTCGTAGATACTTTTGTAACATTCTTTTAATTCAAATTCATTTTCTCAGTTAAAAACTCTTTGGACAACCTTCGGCATGTAGCCTTGCAAAATCAAAATCATCGGCATGGAAAGACTATATCAATTCACCAATGGAGGCAGGATTGCTGATTAAACACTAACTCGAATCTGTAAAATAATTACAATTACATAGAAAACTTATCAAAATAGATGCTTGAATAATCAAATTAATTTCATAACCCAAGAGGTCCGATACCATGTTAGTCTAGAACTATGAAAAACGAGTATAGATACCAAAATATTTTGTCAGATATCAAGGAAACTTGCCAGTTCGAGAAAGCATATCTCAACCACACAGGCTCATAGTGAGTACGCAAGTCTGGAGTAGCGCAATTGGATAAAAATTGATTGAGATGTAGTTTATTTGTTTGTCAAGTATTCTTGATAACTCACAGTATGAGTATAAATTAATTAGACAAGAAAAATATGGTTACGAGATGTGATTTGAATAATTTAGTATAGGAAAATGACAAAGCAGATCAAAGGTAATATATATTCGAAATTAACTTTATTTAATATGTTATAAGTATTATTATGTTATAAGTATTATTATGTTATTATTATTATGTTATGTTATTATTATTATTGTTATTATTATATGTTATAAGTATTATTATTATTATTGTTATTATTATAAATTGAACTTCAAGTTGATGGCCTTTGATTGGCCTCTGCCCCTCTGGCCCCGGCCTCTGCCCCTCTGGCCCCAGCCCCTCTGGACCCACCCCCTTTGGACCCACCCCCCCTGGCCCTGCCTTCTTTGGCCACCCTGGCCCTGGTACCCCTGTCCCCCCTGGCCCTGGTACCCTTCGACCTGGCCCCCCTGACCCTGGTAGACCTGGCCTTGGTGGACCTGGCCCTGGCGCCCCTGGTAGCCCTGGCGCCCCTGGTAGTCCTGGCGCCCCTGGTAGCCCTGGCGCCCCTGGCCCTGGTAGCCCTGGCCCTGGCCCTGCCAACGCTGGCCCCTCTGGCCTCGTTGAAACCAACTGGCACTTTGTTGGTTTCCGCCATGGGTGCCTGGATGGGCCGCCAGTGCCATCCGAACTGCTTCCATCTACAATAAATTGCCACATTTATTTATAACATTGATAAGAAAATGTATATAAACAGTCTAAACATAGAGCACATCAGCTCTGAATAGTCCACAATCCGACTACATGCCTGTATAAGGCGATAAGTCGTTAAAGGATAACTAACTGAATAGTCCACAAGAAAATAATTTTTTATAACAACCGCAGAATAATTCAAGTGATGAATTAAAAAAAGGATTAGATAAAACAGTGTCGTGGGTACGTACTATCAGGTCCAGGGGCACCACAGCCAAGGGCGGTTGACCGATTGGGGGTTGTTGACCGGTCAGGGGTACTTGACCGGTCATAGGGGGTGGACTGGTCAGGGGTGCACGACCGCTCATAGGGGGTGGACCGGTCAGGGGTACTCGACCGCTCATAGGGGGTGGACCGGTCAGGGGTGCTCGACCTGTCTATGGTTCTGGGGTCACCTCCCCATCCTCCAGCTGTGACATTTCTGAATCTGCTATAACAAAAATATATCAATTATAGCAGCTAGTCAATTTGGATAGATTTTATGATAGTATTATAATTTTATTATTATTATTATGATTATTATTATTATTATTATTATTATTATTATTATTATTATTATTATGTTCATCATTTTTTTAAATATTTTATTATTTTTTAGTTTATTATTCTCTTTTCTATCTCATCATCAGGATTTTTGTGATTTTTTTTAGGAATTTTTAAAAATGTCCTTTTTTCAAGGATGAAAAAATTCATAGCTACGAAAGCGTTGATTTTAAAAATCCAAAAAAAATTGGAAGGTTCTCAAGACATCAAATGATAACATAAAAAATTAAAAATCAAATCGGAGATGATGAGGTCTGGAGCCGTGTCGAGTTGACGTCGATATAAAACAATAGTATTTCATGCGATATTTTATGATGCAGTGTACGTGAAATTCGTTAAAAAATGTTGTAATATATACGAATAACAATAATAATAATCAGACATAACTTGGCAATCGAGCGTAAAATCTCGAGGGTTTCGTGAAGCCCCCCCACCGCCCTTCATTCTGATTATACGTCCATGAATTTATTTTATTTAAACAAAAGTAGTCGTATATTACGTATATCTTTTATTCCAGTCATCGTTATTCATTTATTTATCGTTTTCATTTTTTTTTTTTTTTTCTTTTTCGCGTATGCTTGAAATCGCATTTTACGTCAGCAAAACAAGGCGTAAAATCGAATTATTTGCACACTGCATCAAGAACTAATTTTCAGTTTATACATAATTAATAGACGATGAAAGTATGAGGGCCTTTCTTCCGATAAAAGATTTTTCTCACGAAATATGGACGATCTGAGCTACTTATTTAACTCATAACATGAATTAATTTACAACATAAATTTGTAACGCATCGAAATTTACTTTATCCAAAATACACGTTTCCACATTTACTCCAATAAAAAAAAAATTACTTAAATTACTTAAATTACTCCAATAAAACTGTACATTGCTGAAGTAAACAAGAAAAAAAACGATCAGATCAAAGATAAAAGCTCTTGAGGACGCGACACAATCTATTTTATAAAAATAGACTCACGCGCTAATAATTATTCAACTCTATTTTGGAGTATAAAAGTTATACGTAGATGAATGCCCTCATACAATTTCACATTTAATATGTAGGGATCGGTTAATCAGCCTGATAAAATATTTGGAGAAAAATAATTAATTCGTACTTACTCATCTTGCCGCTCAGAAAGTGAATCGTCGAATGATGCGGTGCTCCAATGTTAATAACAAATAACAATGCTATAACAAATGACAGGCGCGAAATTGGGAACAATGAAAAGTTGTCCATCTATTATCTATCTACTGTCAGCCAATGGCAAGAGAATAAGACGAACGATCTCACTATTTATGGGTTTAAGAACACGATGCGAATAATTGAGGCTAGCTAAGTTTCAGCTAAGCGAATTTCACATATAATATCAAATTTATGAATAGGAAAGAAGAAAAAAAAAAAAAAGTTTAGGAATATGATAAGAAAAACTGAGGGCAGCACTGTAGATTTGAAAGGATTCTATTCCACTTGAAGATATTGTATGGAATACATCGAACCAATTGACAGGACTTACAATTATTATTTATCCGTTAAAGGAAAAAGAAGAAGAATTATTATTTATTTAACTGCCGTTTATATTGAACATTCTAGACGGTCGGCAATTAGCCGGTTGTTTATAGATTGATGATTTTAACTTTAACTAATTTATAATTAAATGCATTACCATTAAACGGGAATCAACTTTTTTTTTCATAATTTTACTTAGTTTAAACAATCCATTTATTTTATACTTCATGTGAATAAAGGATATTTTTTCAATAAAAAGTTATTTTCACTTACCTGCCTCAGTTTGTCGAGACTGCCACTTAATAATCACCTTTCATATTTGATTTGAGATTTAATCTTTTTACATAACTTTTCACATAACCTCAACCGTTGACTGAATATTTCAGTCAACGCCTCAACTGTCTACTCTACGCGCGAAAGCTTGACAGCTCTTTCTTTATTTCCTGCAAGTTGGCACCCTTGCCAGCGTTGCCAGGGAGCTTATTCATGGCTTATTCACTAACTCTGGGACCGCGCGGTTCAGTGATTTACCGCGCGGTTGTGACGTCACTTCTACCGTGGCGACGAACCGAGCTATTCAGTAACTTTCGGGGTGGCTGCTACCGTGCGGTAAAACAACAGAGATATATCTCTTTCTTCTTTCACAACGTCTGTCCTTCCTTGCCGCGCCGGCGCGCACCTCGCTAGTCGTAGTCATTCCTAACCTATAACGTTAACCACGAGTAACCATTGTCAGATTGTTTGCTTGGATGATAATTGTTTATATCATATAAATTTATTACTATGATTTATTAATTATTATTATCATTATTATTATTAGTATTATTATTATTATTATTATTATTATTATTATTATTATTATTTTGCGTCCCTAATGCCATAAAGGCATACGCTGTATATAGATCTACTCCAAGAGCCATGAAGGCATTTAAATTTTTTTATTCGCCCAATAAATATATATTATAATATATTATAATATATTATATATATATATATATATTATTTATATTCTATATTATATATATTATATATATTCTATATTATATATATTCTATATTATATATATTATATATATTATATATATTTTTTAATAAGTCAATCAAGGTGATTTTTTTTAGTTCATTATTAAACTCAGCAAGATATCAAATTTTAGCAAGATATATTTTGTTTTTCTTTTTTTTTTTTTATTCCAAATATGATCATTTTTATTCGAAATTTTTCGAATTTTGGATTTTTGTAAAATGAAAATCATTGAAAAAGGATATCAGCAGGCTTCAGCCCATATTTTAATTATGACAGAAATTAACGTTTTTTACTATTTTTTTTTCTTTGCTCCCGGCCTGAAATTTTGTTGAAAATGCCAAAAAATAAATTCCCTCTAAATATAAGCCCTTAATATTAATGTTAAGTACTCGCCCAGAACGTGAGAAAATTTCCCATTGAAATAATAAAATTAAAAAAAAAAAAAATAATAAAATAATAATAATAATAATAAAACTAATAATAATAATCTTTGAAGCTTCCTGAGTGCAATGACTTTTGAATTTTTGCGAAATTCCAAAAATAAGGTCACGGCAGTGGAAAATAGCCGAAGCGATGATCTCGGAGACGAGTAACAATAGAAGGATCATCAATGGCTGAAAATTTATGGAAAAATTATGGTAAGCAATTGCCATTGCGATTAATATGGGCAATTCCACCTCAAATCATTTTCACCTCAACCGAGAAATGACCTCGTATTTTTTGAATCGACTTAAACTTTCTTTACGTGAAATCTACGTCAAAAAAGTAGACCCGTATTTTTTCGTTGGTCCAAAAAGTTTTTTTACGCTAGTTATGAATTATCGAATTTTACTGTGAAAGTAGCGCGAGGGCAGCTTGGAGAATTAATATCTCGAGTCTCTTTCACCGTAGAGAGATGTTTAAAAACGCGTTTTAAAGGCGATGAAAGACACTTTTCGATAAAATTTTTCCACTTTTAAAAAAATATAGTTTTGTCATTTTCATGAGCAATCAAAATGTTTATCGATTTTTTTCGCAATCTAAGGCCATTTTTAAAATTCTAAAAAAAATATGATCGCATTCCTTATTCAATTCTGAAGATGACGATTTTTTAAAAAAGATGGAGCTATTTTTCTAAGTATTTTTTTTACAATTATTTGTCCGGCGTTGCGTGAGATTGGCGCGCCGCGCGCCTCGCTACTACCGCGTCGTACGGGGCTCGGCCAATGGCGTGACGCGCGGCTTTCCATACATGGAATAACGCGGTAGTAGCGAGGCGCGCGGCGCGCCAATCTCTCATTTTGAGCAGGGCATATTATATCGCAATGGCAAATGCTTACCATCATTTTTTCATAAATTTTCAGCCATTGATTTCACTCCACTGGGGCTAAGAGTTTTAACGTCGTTATTTACACCAACGGAAACCGATTGATTCTCAAACACCGATTCCTCAATAAACGTGCGTCATATGACGAATATACCTGTGGTCAGAAAAAAAAGCGTAAGTCTCTGCAAAGAACGTGAAGCGTTCTCTTTCAACGGACTATAATTTCTAAACAAATAACGTGAGATTGTAATTATTACTGAAAAACCGCTTGATTGTTTTTTTTTTTATGCACATACCCAATCGTATAAAATTATTGATATAAATGCACGCGAATGAGTATGTCTGCATTCGAATGATTTGGCCAGCGCGGTTTCTTACACGAAAAATCGCGAAAGTATTTGATTGTTAATATATTTCATACCTGGAATAATATATTATGATGAACATGTTATACAATAATATAATACAGTACTACCTCGTTATAAGCTTCCCCCACTCTACTTGTATACTGACGCACTGACGCATGTGCGATTTCCCAGTAGTGGGGGGAACGCTTCGGCGACGAATTTCTTGGAATCCTATCCCCAAACCGCCCTAACAGTCGCTGATAACAAGGTAGTGCTGTATATAGAGATATAAATGATATTGAAATAGTAATAAATAAATGAATTATATTAAAATCTATTCGTGTAATTTTACTTCAAGCATTTTCTAGATTGGGGCTGGCTGTAGGGATAGGTTCCAATGAACGGAAATAATCCAGACCAGTCTGTAATTAAATTATATTATATTTGAGGTATAATGATAGTAAAAACAAATATCATTCACCTCAAATATTACAATCATTACATTCCGAAGAATGAGAAGATTGGTATGAATTATTAAATTCATATTTGAATTCTCTCTATAGATCTTGTGACGTTACGTTGATTGTATAATATAATATACATCAGGTAATAATTATTATTGTATGTTATTTGCATACAATAAATAATATGTAATAATGGTAATTAATATTATAATAATAATGTGATATATTATTATTCTGTTATTATTATTATTCTGTTGTTATTTATTATTAGTCTTCCGAGTTTTCAATATCGGGGGTGGCTGTGGGGGTGGTTTCCGGTGAACGAGAATGATCCCGACCGGTCTCTAAATTCCGTATCTATTCGAAGGGTATTTTTAGAATGCAAACTAGGGGGGTAGATCTTTGAGATCAATCTTTTCTAGATTGGGGGTGGCTGTGGGGGTGGTTTCCGGTGAACGGGAATAATCCCTACCAGTCTGTAATTTCCGCATGTATTCGAAGGATATTTCGAAAATTGAAACTAGCGGGGTCTTGGGTAGTCTCTCGAATTTTCTAGATGGGGGGTGGCTGTGGGGGTGGTTTCCGGTGAAAGGGATAATCCAGACTGGTCTCTAAATTCCGCATATATTCGAAGGGTGTTTGTAAAATGAAAACTAGCGGGGTCTTAGGTCGACTTCAGACTTTTCTAGATTGGGGGTGGCTGTGGGGGTGGTTTCCGGTGAACGGGAATAATCCCTATCGGTCTCTAAATTCCGTATCTATTCGAAGGGTATTTTTAAAATGAATACTAGCGGGGTGTTAGGTCGTCTTCCGAATTTTACAGATTGGGGGTGGCTGTGGGGGTGGTTTCCGGTGGACGAGAATGATCCCGACCGGTCTCTAAATTCCGTATCTATTCGAAGGGTATTTTTAGAATGCAAACTAGGGGGGTAGATCTTTGAGATCAATCTTTTCTAGATTGGGGGTGGCTGTGGGGGTGGTTTCCGGTGAACGGGAATAATCCCTACCGGTCTGTAATTTCCGCATGTATTCGAAGGGTATTTCGAAAATTGAAACTAGCGGGGTCTTGGGTAGTCTCTAGAATTTTCTAGATGGGGGGTGGCTGTGGGGGTGGTTTCCGGTGAAAGGGATAATCCAGACCGGTCTCTAAATTCCGCATATATTCGAAGGGTATTTATAAAATAAAAACTAGAGGGGTCTTAGGTCGACTTCAGACTTTTCTAGATTGGGGGTGGCTGTGAGGGTGGTTTCCGGTGAACGACAATAATCCCTACCGGTCTGTAATTTCCGCATGTATTCGAAGGGTATTTCGAAAATTGAAACTAGCGGGGTCTTGGGTAGTCTCTGGAATTTTCTAGATGGGGGGTGGCTGTGGGGGTGGTTTCCGGTGAAAGGGATAATCCAGACCGGTCTCTAAATTCCGCATATATTCGAGGGGTGTTTGTAACATGAAAACTAGCGGGGTCTTAGGTCGACTTCAGACTTTTCTAGATTGGGGGTGGCTGTGGGGGTGGTTTCCGGTGAACGGGAATAATTCCTACCGGTCTGTAATTTCCGCATGTATTCGAAGGGTATTTCGAAAATTGAAACTAGCGGGGTCTTGGGTAGTCTCTCGAATTTTCTAGATGGGGGGTGGCTGTGGGGGTGGTTTCCGGTAAAAGGGATAATCCAGACCGATTTCTAAGTTCCGCATATATTCGAAGGGTATTTATAAAATAAAAACTAGCGGGGTCTTAGGTCGACTTCAGACTTTTCTAGATTGGGGGTGGCTGTGGGGGTGGTTTCCGGTGAACGGGAATAATTCCTACCGGTCTGTAATTTCCGCATGTATTCGAAGGGTATTTCGAAAATTGAAACTAGCGGGGTCTTGGCTAGTCTCTGGAATTTTCTAGATGGGGGGTGGCTGTGGGGGTGGTTTCCGGTGAAAGGGATAATCCAGACCGGTCTCTAAATTCCGCATATATTCGAGGGGTGTTTGTAAAATGAAAACTAGCGGGGTCTTAGGTCAACTTCAGACTTTTCTAGATTGGGGGTGGCTGTGGGGGTGGTTTCCGGTGAACGGGAATAATCCCTACCGGTTTGTAATTTCCGCATGTATTCGAAGGATATTTCGAAAATTGAAACTATCGGGGTCTTGGGTAGTCTCTCGAATTTTCTAGATGGGGGGTGGCTGTGGGGGTGGTTTCCGGTGAAAGGGATAATCCAGACCGGTCTCTAAATTCCGCATATATTCGAAGGGTGTTTGCAAAATGAAAACTAGCGGGGTCTTATGTCAACTTCAGACTTTTCTAGATTGGGGGTGGCTGTGGGGGTGATTTCCGGTGAACGGGAATAATCCCTACCGGTCTGTAATTTCCGCATGTATTCGAAGGGTATTTCGAAAATTGAAACTAGCGGGGTCTTGGGTAGTCTCTAGAATTTTCTAGATGAGGGGTGGCTGTGGGGGTGGTTTCCGGTGAACGACAATAATCCCTACCGGTCTGTAATTTCCGCATGTATTCGGAGGGTATTTCGAAAATTGAAACTAGCGGGGTCTTGGGTAGTCTCTGGAATTTTCTAGATGGGGGGTGGCTGTGGGGGTGGTTTCCGGTGAAAGGGATAATCCAGACCGGTCTCTAAATTCCGCATATATTCGAAGGGTGTTTGTAAAATGAAAACTAGCGGGGTCTTAGGTCGACTTCAGACTTTTCTAGATTGGGGGTGGCTGTGGGGGTGGTTTCCGGTGAACGGGAATAATCCCTATCGGTCTCTAAATTCCGTATCTATTCGAAGGGTATTTTTAAAATGAATACTAGCGGGGTGTTAGGTCGTCTTCCGAATTTTACAGATTGGGGGTGGCTGTGGGGGTGGTTTCCGGTGGACGAGAATGATCCCGACCGGTCTCTAAATTCCGTATCTATTCGAAGGGTATTTTTAGAATGCAAACTAGGGGGGTAGATCTTTGAGATCAATCTTTTCTAGATTGGGGGTGGCTGTGGGGGTGGTTTCCGGTGAACGGGAATAATCCCTACCGGTCTGTAATTTCCGCATGTATTCGAAGGGTATTTCGAAAATTGAAACTAGCGGGGTCTTGGGTAGTCTCTAAAATTTTCTAGATGGGGGGTGGCTGTGGGGGTGGTTTCCGGTGAAAGGGATAATCCAGACCGGTCTCTAAATTCCGCATATATTCGAAGGGTATTTATAAAATAAAAACTAGAGGGGTCTTAGGTCGACTTCAGACTTTTCTAGATTGGGGGTGGCTGTGGGGGTGGTTTCCGGTGAACGACAATAATCCCTACCGGTCTGTAATTTCCGCATGTATTCGAAGGGTATTTCGAAAATTGAAACTAGCGGGGTCTTGGGTAGTCTCTGGAATTTTCTAGATGGGGGGTGGCTGTGGGGGTGGTTTCCGGTGAAAGGGATAATCCAGACCGGTCTCTAAATTCCGCATATATTCGAGGGGTGTTTGTAACATGAAAACTAGCGGGGTCTTAGGTCAACTTCAGACTTTTCTAGATTGGGGGTGGCCGTGGGGGTGGTTTCCGGTGAACGGGAATAATCCCTACCGGTCTGTAATTTCCGCATGTATTCGAAGGGTATTTCGAAAATTGAAACTAGCGGGGTCTTGGGTAGTCTCTCGAATTTTCTAGATGGGGGGTGGCTGTGGGGGTGGTTTACGGTAAAAGGGATAATCCAGACCGGTTTCTAAATTCCGCATATATTCGAAGGGTATTTATAAAATAAAAACTAGCGGGGTCTTAGGTCGACTTCAGACTTTTCTAGATTGGGGGTGGCTGTGGGGGTGGTTTCCGGTGAACGGGAATAATTCCTACCGGTCTGTAATTTCCGCATGTATTCGAAGGGTATTTCGAAAATTGAAACTAGCGGGGTCTTGGGTAGTCTCTCGAATTTTCTAGATGGGGGGTGGCTGTGGGGGTGGTTTCCGGTAAAAGGGATAATCCAGACCGATTTCTAAGTTCCGCATATATTCGAAGGGTATTTATAAAATAAAAACTAGCGGGGTCTTAGGTCGACTTCAGACTTTTCTAGATTGGGGGTGGCTGTGGGGGTGGTTTCCGGTGAACGGGAATAATTCCTACCGGTCTGTAATTTCCGCATGTATTCGAAGGGTATTTCGAAAATTGAAACTAGCGGGGTCTTGGCTAGTCTCTGGAATTTTCTAGATGGGGGGTGGCTGTGGGGGTGGTTTCCGGTGAAAGGGATAATCCAGACCGGTCTCTAAATTCCGCATATATTCGAGGGGTGTTTGTAAAATGAAAACTAGCGGGGTCTTAGGTCAACTTCAGACTTTTCTAGATTGGGGGTGGCTGTGGGGGTGGTTTCCGGTGAACGGGAATAATCCCTACCGGTTTGTAATTTCCGCATGTATTCGAAGGATATTTCGAAAATTGAAACTATCGGGGTCTTGGGTAGTCTCTCGAATTTTCTAGATGGCGGGTGGCTGTGGGGGTGGTTTCCGGTGAAAGGGATAATCCAGACCGGTCTCTAAATTCCGCATATATTCGAAGGGTGTTTGTAAAATGAAAACTAGCGGGGTCTGAGGTCAACTTCAGACTTTTCTAGATTGGGGGTGGCTGTGGGGGTGATTTCCGGTGAACGGGAATAATCCCTACCGGTCTGTAATTTCCGCATGTATTCGAAGGGTATTTCGAAAATTGAAACTAGCGGGGTCTTGGGTAGTCTCTAGAATTTTCTAGATGGGGGGTGGCTGTGGGGGTGGTTTCCGGTGAACGACAATAATCCCTACCGGTCTGTAATTTCCGCATGTATTTGGAGGGTATTTCGAAAATTGAAACTAGCGGGGTCTTGGGTAGTCTCTGGAATTTTCTAGATGGGGGGTGGCTGTGGGGGTGGTTTCCGGTGAAAGGGATAATCCAGACCGGTCTCTAAATTCCGCATATATTCGGAGGGTATTTCTAAAATAAAAACTAGCGGGGTCTTAGGTCGACTTCAGACTTTTCTAGATTGGGGGTGGCTGTGGGGGTGGTTTCCGGTGAACGGGAATAATCCCTACCGGTCTGTAATTTCCGCATGTATTTGAAGGGTATTTCGAAAATTGAAACTAGCGGGGTCTTGGGTAGTCTCTGGAATTTTCTAGATGGGGGGTGGCTGTGGGGGTGGTTCCCGGTGAAAGGGATAATCCAGACCGGTCTCTAAATTCCGCATATATTCGGAGGGTATTTCTAAAATAAAAACTAGCGGGGTCTTAGGTCGACTTCAGACTTTTCTAGATTGGGGGTGGCTGTGGGGGTGGTTTCCGGTGAACGGGAATAATCCCTACCGGTCTGTAATTTCCGCATGTATTCGAAGGGTATTTCGAAAATTGAAACTAGCGGGGTCTTGGGTAGTCTCTCGAATTTTCTAGATGGGGGGTGGCTGTGGGGGTGGTTTCCGGTGAAAGGGATAATCCAGACCGGTCTCTAAATTCCGCATATATTCGAAGGGTATTTATAAAATAAAAACCAGCGGGGTCTTAGGTCGACTTGAGACTTTTCTAGATTGGGGGTGGCTGTGGGGGTGGTTTCCGGTGAACGGGAATAATCCCTACCGGTCTGGAATTTCCGCATATATTCCAAGGGTATTCACAAAATGAAAACTAGCGGGGTCTTCGGTCGACTTCCGACTTTTCTCGATTGGCGGTGGCTGTGGGGGTGGGTTCCGGTGTTCGGGGATGATTTTGACTGGTCTCAATACTCCGCATTTATTTTTACTGTGAAAACTGAACCGAATAAAATTATCGAACAATCACTAGATGTGTTTACGTGTTAGTTTTCGTTGACATCTGAACTTTGTCACTGTGGAACCTGAACATAGCCATTACGCAGATGAGTTTACATGTATTAGTTTTCCCCTTGCTGAATCTTCATTCAATGAACGTTCGGAACTTCAGGCACATGGTATAATGGTAATATCAAATCATTTTTCATATTTAAAAATATGAAAACACAAAATAATAATCAATAACGAAAAAGTAACATAAACGAATGAAATCTTAATAATTATGGATTCTTGACATCGTGGTATAATAATTGAATAGACTTCATGTTTATGAAGTGTTTCGATCGTGATTGAAATGTAATTCAATCCTCCATATTTGACTGATACGCATTATTCATTCCTATTTGATATTTAACCATGGACGAATCTTCTTCTTCGTAGCATTTCCGTATTCGTGGTTTTTTACTTCATATAATTTCATTATATCATTATAATTATAATAATTATTATATAGTTCTCGAAAGATTTTGTTTTTCCTTGCCAGCATTTCCTTCCCTTTGGGTACAGAAGCCTCGGACGCTGTGAGATATATCTAAATAGACCGGGGGATCGGATACACTTGTATTATTATCATCCGGCTCTGCATCTGATAATTCCACATCTCCGTCACAAAAATGGTTCGTCAGTTTCACACGCTTTAGATAGTCGTTGTTTCAATTTGCTGAATAAGCAGCACAAAAAACTCGCATGTCACTCACTAATCAGAACGTTGTCAGACGTTGATCTGAAGTATCTTCCCGCGATAAGCCTTTGCGCGACATTGCGGGCAGGTGGGGAGGTAAACAAAAACATCTAACTCAGTGACGCGCTGGTATATCAAATTTTATTACTCCTTATAGAGTCACAACGTCCTCCACCCAGAAAAACACTTGAGAGAATCATGTAAACCATAAAAAGTGGAATACATTTTCCTACGTCATTTCCTACGTCGGTTCTGACGTCATTTACGACATAGACGCGACGTCGGAACGACATCGTGACGACGTCGACATTTTCAATAGGGGCATGTTTTCTTTGTCTCTCAACTGATAGCGTGAACAAGGCGGGTATGCGCGGTCCAGAGGTATATGGTCTAAGCTAAAGATCGACAATCCATAGTGGCGCCATCGCATGACGGAAACTCGCAACCATCAGATTGTCGGTAAGAGGAGATCGGCAATGCAGGATTCTCAATAGTTACCATCGGACTATCGCACAGTGGTCGGAATTCGGAATCGCTGAAAAAGTCGGCAAAACTACACCAAGGACACCCTTGGAGCTCAGGACTCTTATGTTTTTGAGGTCGCTGATCATGAATCTGAAGTCAAATTTGGAAAATTCAAAATGGCGGATCCAGTATGGCTGACCGACAGCACAAAATGTTCTCGTATTTGGGTGAAACTTCGTGTACTTATGTTTTTGAGGTCGCTGACCATGAATCTGCAGTCAAATTTGGAAAATTCAAAATGGCGGATTCAATATGGCCGACCGATAGCACAAAATGTTCTCGAACTTTGGTGAAACTTCGTGTACTTACGCTTTTGAGGTCGCTGATCACGAAATTCATGTCGAGATTTAAAATTCAAGACTCAGAATGGTTGACCGGTATTTAAAGGGTAATTCTCATTTTGTAGGTCGAAAATTGGTGATTTCGTAAAAACGTCTTTTCATTATAAATTATGGTAGATTTGTCAAGTTTAGGTCTTACTTGATAGGAAAAAAATAGTCGCTGAGCTAAAAAAAAAAAAAAAAAAAAAATTTAAATTGAAAATTGTTTTTTTTTAATTTTCAAAAATCACAAAAAAATAAGCATTCAATAAAGCCATACTCATATATTGTAAAATTGTCACTTTCATTGGTCAATGGTCATGTCCGTGGATAGATTTTTTATCCACGGAGCCATGGAAGTGACTCCACGGCAGTGACATTTAATGTATTAGAATTTAAAAAACATGATCTCTAAATCAGACATGTAGTTAATGACTTGGCATTGTGTTTATCATGCAAAAACGCAATTCAATCACATATTCAAAGTTTGATTAATGAAAATTACGTATCTTAAAACAGCTGCCACGGAAGTGACAGTTATGCTCGACGAGTTCTGAGAATACAAATTTAAGTCAAATTTTCTTCTTGTGATTATGACGTCGGTATAAATTGACCATTGGCTTGAGATGGCGGGTCAGTACTGTGTCTATAGCCATTTGGGTTAGGTTCCCCGCCCAATATTTTTTCAAATAAGACGGGTGTGACATAGGTCCATGGAAGTGACAAAAAAATTGATCACAAACTTTGATATGACGGTTCATATTAAAATCTGTGTAACGTTAGGCATTATATTGTTTTATTTAGTGAGTTATTCATCGTAGTTGATATTGGCTCACTTTTGAAGTGAATATTATGATGAAATAAAGACTTTTGATTTTTTTCTTCACGAAAGCGGGGAAGTCACACCCATGGAAGTGACATTTTTGATGCTTTGACGCTTAATAAAAAATTAACTGTGAGACTTATTTACATACATTTAGCTTGAGAGGATAGTATTTCATCTATATTTTACTAAAATAAATAACCAATCCCATAATTGAGTACTAAAGTGTAAAAAATTGGGTGCACGCAGATTTTTGTCGAAAATGAGAATTACCCTATAAACAAAAAGTTTCCTTGGAATTACACTTTATAAAACCGGGTTTTAAAGGTTGTTTGTCGTGAATATAGTAAAAAGAATGGCTGGATGAAATATGACGCATATATTGCAAAATTTTTGTATTTTTTTTAAGTTACAACACAGTATATTAAAATAGATCTAAGCTATATACATCACGTGTCATCCTCTACCTCGTCCTCTACCATGTCCACGGAAACATCAGGACACAGAAGCATTGCCATAGCTTCAGGTGAAAACCTTTTTCTTGTTTTTTGTAACTGTTTCCCCATACTTGAAATGTATGGATCAGATGTGATCATCATAACTTCTCCAAGTCTTTACCTTCAAAGTGACAGAAGATTCCAAACATTTTTCCTTTTTTTTTTCAAGAATAGATCGAGTGTGTAGTTCGATGCTTTCCATCTTGATTTTATGTTACACAAGAGCTTCTTCAATTCGTTTTTTTTTTTTTAGCTAAATCTATCTCGAAATCTTTTTCATGTTGCAGTTCTGCGAAGTGTTCTCCGAGAAGGTAGATCTGTGTATTTAAGTCGCCCTGAAGGTTACTTTTTACAATTCCGAAAAAATTTTTCCTGGTGTACATCACCACTCCGGATCCTGCCGAAAACATTCGTTCATCAGTGAGAAAATCACGAATAAGAATATAATGGATGGCTTTCCCAGCAAACACAGAACTGCCGAAATTATAATGGCCCAGCACTGGCAGTGCTGGCAATGTGCTGGTGTAGGCTAGCCTTTGCTGCGCCACTACATGTAAAATAGCGGTATTTCGGTGAAGTTTTACCAGTATCCAACCATTGATGGAACGGTATTGGTTACCAACTACTGATTTCCTGCAGGGCATTTTGCATGTTGCCACAACCGACTTGCCATCACTTGGCCGTTTTCAAACACACTTGCATCTGTATCTTGATGGCTCGGCATTGGCAACTCCGGCACTTTTCTACCGGCATCCGGTCGTTGATTCGTCGGCGTACATAGTATGAGCTTTTCTGCTGACTGCAGTATTTCTAACACTTCCACCGAATTTACCGGAAAAAAAATGTTTCTATGCAATCGAACAAAAGTATATACTATTTAATCATCAGAAATCTTCGAAGTCATTTTTTTTTTTTTTTTTTTTTTTAGAGTACATATTGATGTAAATCCTCACAAATCGAAGTTTATCTATCGAGTCAAAAAGTGCTGAGTATTGCAACAGGCGACGTTTGGGTGCAGATCAACACTGGACATCATACGATCAACGAAGTTAAGCAAGGTCTTTGAGGCTTTCGCGGTGAGATTCTGAACAAGACTTGGCTTCCGGGATGGAGCCGCGTTGTTTAACGGTTAGGTGCCGACGTTTCGTAAACATTGCAGTTTACTTCATCAGGGCGAGAAACAACCTGATACTGGTTGCTCCCCAACAGGGTGTCCCTATTTATGCCAGTTGCGGAGCCGTCCATGTGTGACGTTCCGCTCGGGTGGAGTTGACCAATCATATGTTTTTAAATGGTTGGCCAAACATTTAAAAAACCGGGAGGATGGCGTTCCAAATTGGATGGGTTTGAAGTCCGTTGTCTCTGTTGATGTTGTTAGGATGTTTACGGATTTCAAGGGCTTCTCTGTATTTTCGAGGAAAATACTGATTTGAGTTAGCCAAGGAGGTGGTTTGGTCAAATAAGATTTGGTGGCCCGTTTCCATTTGGTGTTCCGCCAGAGCTGAGATAGTAAAGTTCTTCAGTTTGACGCATCTTTGGTGTTCTTTAAGGCGAGTGCTGATCTTCCTCCCGGTTTCTCCGATGTAAACTTTTCCACAGGAACAAGGGATCCTGTATACCCCTAAAGAGCTGAGCGGGGGGAGTTTATCTTTTGGGGAGTTGAGGAATTGCCCGATTTTCTGTGGTGGTTTGAAAATCGGTTTGATGTTGTTTCTCCTTAGGATTCTCCCTATGGAGTCCGTCACTCCTTGAATGTAGGGGAGGAAGGCAGTTCTTCTCGTTACTTCCGTTGGTAAGTTTGAAATGTCTGTCGATGGGTTGGGCTTGTTCTGGAGTTTTTGGATGGTTTGTTGGATTTGTGTGGACGAGTAACCATTGGATTGTAGGGTTTTCTTCAGGTGGGCTAGTTCGACGTTGAGGTTATCTGAATCAGAGACTGTCAGTGCTCGGTGGACGAGTGAGCTGATCACTGATCCTTTTTGTGATGGGTGGTGGTGTGAAGCTGCATGGAGATATCTGTTGGTGTGTGTGGGTTTGCGGTATACGCGATGTCCCAATTGACCATCTTGTTTTTTCGTGACTAGCACGTCCAGGAAGGGAAGTTGGTTGTTATTTTCTGTTTCCATCGTGAAGCGTATGTTAGGGTGTCGGGAGTTGAGAAAGTCTAGAAAGGTTTGGAGGTGTTCCTTACCATGTCGCCAAATGACAAAAGTGTCATCAACATATCGGAGCCAGAGTTCAGGTTTTAGTCGGGCTTCTCCGAGGGTGTGGCTCTCGAAGTGCTCCATGAATATGTCCGCTGTGATGGAAGAAATTGGAGATCCTATAGCAGCGCCTGAGGTTTGTTCGTAGAATGCTCCTTGGTAAAGCAAGTAGGTGGAGGTG
The DNA here is from genome assembly GCA_943736025.1 of Tenthredo mesomela. Taxonomy (NCBI): domain Eukaryota; kingdom Metazoa; phylum Arthropoda; class Insecta; order Hymenoptera; family Tenthredinidae; genus Tenthredo; species Tenthredo mesomela. The sequence goes on from OX031018.1 coordinate 23,224,199, forward strand.
AGGCAGTGTTCGATGAGGTGGAACAGTTGTTGGGGTATCTTTTTGGATCTTTTTATGATTTCCAAGGTGTCTGGGATGTGGACTTTCGTAAACAGTGATTCTACATCGAAGTTGACTAGAATGTAATCAGGATGTAGTCGAATCTGTTGGATTTTCTCGACAAAGTCTTTCGAATTGAGGATGCGTGAGCCGGAGTCGGATAGGAGTGTTTGGAGTTGGGACGCCAGATACCGTGAAAGTTTGTATGTGGGCGAGTTAATCGCACTAACTATTGGTCTCAAGGGTACGTTGGTTTTGTGGATTTTGGGTAGGCCGTACAGTCTGGGAGGGCAGGATTCTTTGGGAGTCAAAGCTTTTTTGGTTGGTTCCGGCAGATTGCTTTCCTTGATAAGGAGGGTGGTGGTGCGGTGGTGCGAAGTTAAGCAATTTCAACTGCAGCCAGAATTCGGATGGGTGACCCACATGAATACATCTAATTAGTCTTCGAATAGCGAATTTCTAACATCCTGGAAATATGAACTTTGCTCTACCGCTCGAAAAAGAATCAACTTTTAGTGAAAAAAATATTTTTTGTCCGGATAATATCGAAAATAAAAAAAATCGAATGATCGGGTCATCGGCTGATCAATATTGGGCTCTTGTTGGGCCATTCACGACTGCCCGACAACCAATTTGGGCCGTTGCTGGCCCTGCGCTGGCTAACCGTTGGGCCGATATAACACTGCTAGCACTGGCCCAGCTGTTGGCCACTGTGACACCAGGGTGCAGCGCCATCACAAGCCTTCCGGCAGCGGTTCGGCAACTCAAGTATCGGCATTCCTCCACCTAACTAGCAATGGCCCTGCACTCTGTGTTTGCTGGGTTTGCAACAGTTTTTTGATTAGATGTTTTGCACTGATACTAAATTTTAAAGAGTTAAAAAAAAAACACCGTGTTTGTTCATAAGTACTATTTAATATAAGAACACCCGGTATATGGAACGCGCAGGTATACCTCGACGCTTGCTATTGTCAAGCTAGGCCCCCCTACTGTGGTGAACCGGCCGCGCCGGGCCGCGCACAACAACAATCAAAATGGCCGTGAACCCGAGCAGGGACGAATGTGGAAGGTTTCTTTGAAAATTTCGAAACTAGACACTATTCTGTATGACGATAGCAACGTTCTAATACGTCGTAACACACAAGATTTCAGAAATCGACTTTTTCGGAAAAAATGAATGATAATAATGCTGTGCAGCTTATGTTTAAGTTTTAGCAGTCAAATCGTTGATTTACTATTTTTAAATAAATATTCTAATACGTAAAATCCTATTATCTTGATGGTAATAGTGAAGCGTTTTCATGGCCTCCTTGTGACGTGAGGGTACCGAGCGGTGCGTACTGTATGGTGCACGCCATATACGTAACAATATTTAATTAACCTTATAAAAGGGGTCAAACTATTGATTTTAATCTTATTCTAAATTGGGTTCTGAGCCTGTCTACCCCGTACTAGGGCTAAAGTAAAGGTCTTAAATTAAACGTGAGGTAAAAGAAAAATAATCAAATGTTTTTTTGATTGATTTGAATATAAAATATAGAGGTATATTCTGCGACGTTCATAAGATTTACAATAAGACGCGAGCCTTGGATGTTTCTCACAGCGTTATCACGCTTGGCTCGGCCAGTAAAATAGAGAATGGTTCACAATGGTTTATACAAAAGGCCCTAGTTTACCAACTAATGTTTCGTACGAGGGTTTTTAAGGTTCGCCTCTAATTCGAGAATCCGTCAAAGCTTCTAATTCTGTCAAAGGACTCGCCCATGCGTGGCAAGTTTTAGGCTTAGATTCTAAATACACTTTAATACTAGGGTTTATAGAGAAAACATGCGGAAATAGGGATTCTTCCTCACAACGATTTACGTTATTCCGCGATGAAACAATTTCGGAATTTGTTTAGATCCACTACTATTGTATAATTTTGATAATAATAATTTAGAGAAACAATGCCGTAAACTGGAGACTTAACAAAGTGGATCTCGAAATGTAAAATAATGGCTCGAAGAAAACCAGAGGCCTTACAATTTGGTCTTCCTTCTTATTTCCAATCCTTATGGTATAATGGGATGCTAATCCTGGCCCTGGTTGGTTGAGAGGATCCTTGTTTTGGAGTTACGAATAAAAAAAAAGGATTGTATTGAAAACTTCACTAATGTCACTAAACTGTTTATGGTCTTTATGCTAATTTATAGTTGAGATTTAGATTTTGTGTTTGATTGAGTTTTAATAATGTGTCTTTTCCCGCACGTTTGGGGTTAAAGCAGATGACGAGTTGTGCTCGCGGAATAAAGTTGAAGACGGAAAAGAAAAGAAAAGAAAAAACAGAAAATTAACGAGAACACTGAGTCTTTAGGCAAGAACTTTAAGATTGTAAAAATCACCAACGCTCAATTTAGGATGTCCCGGTCAAGCGCTCACGTCCTGCGATTTTATGAACGAATGCCGATATAGATGTTGAAAGAAATGAGGAAATTTATGATATTATTTTCTGAGTTTACAATGAATAAGAAGGATTAACGAAACACTGAGTCTTTTTCGGCAAGAACTTTAAGATTGTAAAAATCACCAACGCTCTACTTAAGTATTCCGGACAATGCTCACGCTCTGCGATTTAACGAACGAATGTGTCGAGCTGCGCGTCTCTGGACCCGAGGTACCGAGATTCAAATTTGCTGATGGTGCATGCATTTCCTTACTCCGCGCGGTTGCAACAGTTTTGGATCTAAGAGTCTCGACCAATCAGGGGACTGATTAGCCTTAAGCTAATTTCTTATAGGCTAGTCCTGTCGTCATAGGTCCCACTCCTTATGCCATAGGGCTCACGTGGTCGCCAGTTATGGTCGACTCAGTTTCATACATCTAACTTAAATTATACTTATGAATTCCTAATCTTTGATGCCTGGCTAGATATATACCTAGCTTAATCTATTTACTATTTTAAGGAGGGGCCTTTGGGTCCTCCGGATTCTCTTCATTATTTTAGGGAAATTCGGGATCGCCGGATCGATGAAGTCGGGTTGAGTCGACTCTACACTTTTGGCGATCTCCTACTCAGCAAAAGTCTTTAGTACTAGGAATCGTTGCTCTACGTGACTTTGTAGCGTTCTTAACGGCAACATCTCTTGAAACCAAAACCGGGCCTCAAATTACATTCGACACTCAGGCACATATGCCCAACCACACCGATACAGCTTCTCCGCATCTCTTGATAATAACATCCGTTATACCCTAACTTAATTTATGGCCTCTTGTATTTGTTTATGCCTGGGCCAATATCCACTAGGCGCGACGGTGTTGATTCCAGGGAGGTCTGGTCTTAATTTATATAATATATTGCATATCGAGAATAATAATGAAAAGTGAATTGGGAAATGAAAATAAAAAAATAGTTATGGGCTGATGCGTACGCTGGTCCGTAACATCCTGAACAATTTTCCAAATGTGGGTTACGTCATATTAAAACGTGGGTATCGATATACTCAAACATCAAACGGCGCAGGATCTCCTGGGATCACAACTATTTCGATAATTTTCAATCAAGGCGTTCAAAAATCGAAGCAGATTGCGGGGGGTTTTTCGTCTCTACGTTTGAAACATGCCATTATCGAAAAAATAGGTTGTTGATGCATAAAGATATTCTACATACCTCCAGGAACACCCTCCATATCGCACACAACAATCAGGACTTCAGTATAAATTCACTTCGACTTTGAGTATACCGTTTATTTTCGAGCGGCGGCAGGTAGCATTGGCAACTGCCGCGACCGTGTACTTTAGGCAAGTGTTATAGTCCAAATACGTGAGTCAGCAGTCTGCCCTTCTGGAAACCTATGCAGTAACCCCCTCTCTTCAACATATTTCAAAGCCAACCCCAACCGCCAAACTTGAAATTTAGAATTTTGCCGACTTTTTCAGCGATTTCGACCACTGTGTATCGGTAACAATCGGTAGTGGCGCCATCGCACGACGGCAAATCGCAGCCATCCGATTGTCGGTAACAACGATCGTAATTAATAACGGCTTGATGGCCGGTAAAGAAGGCTGGATCCGGAACTCTCATATCCCTACTACTCTCTTCCTTTTAACAAGTTTAAGCCTTACAACAAAGGTGGGCATTAACTCGTTAATCCGTTAATCGTTAATTAACGAAGTTAACAATCTGCTTAACGGATTAACTTTTAAGTTAACTTCAAAAAATGTTAACTCTTTTGTTAACTTCCGTTAAATTGAACTTCCGTTAACTTTAGTCCGTTACATCAACTGAAAAAACCTTTTTTTTCAGTGTATATTTCATATTGCAGTTATTCTTGTTATTAATTGTGAATTTTTATTTATTTGGCGTAAGGATACCAACATAACGATATGCGCGTGCGCCATTTATAAGAAAATAAAAAGGTGGAAATGGCCGCAAAGTGGGTGCAACAAGGCTTGTCTAAAAGTTCAGGTCCATATGTCTTTTTCTACGGACAAAGATTTTTTACGGGCTAAACGATCGTCGCTGTCGGATGAAAATTTTAATATGCTAATGTTTATTAAGGGCAACATGCACCTAATTCAAAACTATGATCAATAATGAATAGCCTTCTTTTAACCCTTCATTGTCACACCTCCGATTTCAATCAAGCTGGTCACACCCGGGTCGAATTAACCCGAGCGATTTTTAGACGGTTGTCGCGTGAAAACTATCCGTCCGATCGGCACCGAAAAAAATACTGAAAAATACTTTGAACCTTCTAGAAGATGTAGCTAAAGTCGGTACATCAAAATCCAAATGACATGTTAAGAAAAAAATCGTAAAGAGGTCAATGCATTTTAGGATTTTTTTTTTTTATTTTTTTTTATTTTACATTTTTTATGTTTTTTGAGTTCTTCGGCCACGGACTTACCGATATTTACTTTGAAGGTTTATGCTCGGGTCATTTTGACCCGTGGTGACCAGGAAGGGTTATAGCAGTGTGTATAATTTTAATCAACCTACGTGTTTTTGTCTTATTCACCTATGTATCCAGCCCAAAAGCAGTATAAGTTTTGGATATTTAACTTTTAACGGTTAACTTGAACTTGCGTTAAATTTTCGAAAATGTAACGTTTTAACGATTATCGAAGTTAACTTTTTAATTAACGAATGAACGATTAACGAAGTTAACTTTTGGATTAACTGTGCCCACCTTTGTAATCAAGAATAGCGAGACCACTAACTACACTACTAAAAAAAGACGTTAAATTCCTTTGGACATCTGAACATCAAATGGCTTTCGAAACCTTACGAGATTCGATATGCACATCTCCTATATTACAATACCCTAAATTCGATCAACCATTCATACTAACAACTGACCCATCTAAATACGCGATTGGCGCCGTACTCAGTCAAGGCGAAATAGAAGAAGACCTTGTTACCGATCACAAACCTCTTGTCTGGGTCAGCAACGTCAAAGATCCAATCTCGCGTTTGCTCAGATGGAGATTCAAACTCGAAGAATATGACTATAACGTCGTATACAAGAAAGGCCAAATTAACTGTAACGCAGACGCACTATCACGCAATCCACCCGTAGAAGCTGATACACTATTACCAATAAACGCAAAACGCAACCGTAATTCTAGTTCAGGCAATATATCAAAACCTGACGCAAAACAAAGAAAAGAAACTCATCAATTCCCAACCCGTGCGCGACAAAGTACAGATGACTCACCAAACCCGGCTCCTATGAAGAAACATAAAGACGACGTCGACTCAAATACCGAAAAAGACGAACTCAAACAAATTCCTATGGACTGCTTACCGACAGGAAAAGAAACAATACATTTTCAAAATATACCTTTAACAAACTATTCATTAACTGATAGTTCGACAGACGACCCAATACCCACGAAAAGATTAATACACCCATTAGAAAAAGACATAGAAAATAACTCACTGACCGACACCGAAATGGCCAGTCTCTCAGATAACTCGATACAAGATCTATCGACAGATGACTCAACAGACAGTTTTCCAATGCCAAAGAACCCAATTAACGTTCTAAAATCTACTAAACCAATAAAAATCGACTCATCTACTGACACTTCTATCGACGACCAAGCACTGTCCAAAAGAATCGATCAAAAACGAAACGCTACATACACCGATATCTCTCCGGACAATCTACCCGTAAATAAAAAATCACGTAAACTCGTAAATACTTCGACACTAACTCCGTTCGAAACTAATCAAGAACAAAACCAAGATTCGAACCCTATCACAAATCAGCCTAGCGATAATCCAGACTCAAGTGGCGTGCATAATAATGAAACAGAACACAGCGAACGGAAGAGCGCGAATACAAATACAAACTCCAACGCACGAATACAAATACAAACTACGACCACGAAAGCGTAAACCTCCTTTACCACCAGAGGCGTAACCGGGGGGAGGGGGCCGAGGGGGCCCAGGCCCCCCCCCAAACCAAACATAATGTCGACTTTGAACTTATATTTTTCATCTATTTAATCACTAGTACAACAAAAAAATCTTTTTTTCTTCAATTTGTATAATACAACTCCCCCTGCCCCCCCCCCTTCCCCCCTTAAGACTGGTTTCTAGTTACGCGCCTGTTCACCACCACCTACTTCGTCATCATCCGACGATGACCACGTACTTTACTATAAACAAAAACTCCCTACCTCCAGCGGATCGGGAAACCCAAACTCTAAAACACCTTATTACAAATGAAAACTTCCTACCTCCAACGAATCATGGACCTCGAATTTCAAAGACCCCCCTCATAAAGAAATACTTCCGACTTCCAGTGAAAAACAGATTTCGAAACCTAATCCAAGAAAACTATACTCAGACGTCGTCAAAGAAAAACAAGTGACAATACCTAAAATCACCACCCCACCACAACACAATATACCACCAATCACAAAATCAATCTATCATAAACCATCCTATAAACAATTCCGAGAATTCCTAAAAATATTACCAGACCCGACAAACGAACTTATAAAAGAAACTAGGGTAGACGTACCGGTTTTAGCCACCTTTGCACCCTTTCTGGCCACCTCGTATTTATATACAAAGGTGGGCACAGTTAATCCAAAAGTTAACTTCGTTAATCGTTCATTCGTTAATTAAAAAGTTAACTTCGATAATCGTTAAAACGTTACATTTTCGAAAATTTAACGCAAGTTCAAGTTAACCGTTAAAAGTTGAATATCCAAAACTTATACTGCTTTTGGGCTGGATACATAGGTGAATAAGACAAAAACACGTAGGTTGATTAAAATTATACACACTGCTATAACCCTTCCTGGTCACCACGGGTCAAAATGACCCGAGCATAAACCTTCAAAGTAAATATCGGTAAGTCCGTGGCCGAAGAACTCAAAAAACATAAAAAATGTAAAATAAAAAAAAATAAAAAAAAAAAAATCCTAAAATGCATTGACCTCTTTACGATTTTTTTCTTAACATGTCATTTGGATTTTGATGTACCGACTTTAGCTACATCTTCTAGAAGGTTCAAAGTATTTTTCAGTATTTTTTTCGGTGCCGATCGGACGGATAGTTTTCACGCGACAACCGTCTAAAAATCGCTCGGGTTAATTCGACCCGGGTGTGACCAGCTTGATTGAAATCGGAGGTGTGACAATGAAGGGTTAAAAGAAGGCTATTCATTATTGATCATAGTTTTGAATTAGGTGCATGTTGCCCTTAATAAACATTAGCATATTAAAATTTTCATCCGACAGCGACGATCGTTTAGCCCGTAAAATATCTTTGTCCGTAGAAAAAGACCTGATGGATATGGACCTGAACTTTTAGAAAAGCCTTGTTGCACCCACTTTGCGGCCATTTCCACCTTTTTATTTTCTTATAAATGGCGCACGCGCATATCGTTATATTGGTATCCTTACGCCAAATAAATAAAAATTCACAATAAATAACAAGAATAACTGCAATATGAAATATACACTGAAAAAAAAAGTTTTTTTGTAACACATGCATGATTTTTGCGTTTTTTTTACCCATTAAGCGGGCCTAAAGTGACGGCTTCCAGACGAGCGGGCGTTTTCAGTTTTTATTTGCCCGCTAAATCGAGCAGCGGGCGTTTTTAGTTTTTATTTGCCCGCTAAATCGAGCAGCGGGCGTTTTCAGTTTTTATTTGCCCGCTAAATTAATTTTCAATATTTTCATGAAAATTATCAACAATGATGAAAAAACGCGAAAATCGTGCTGTTACAAAAAATATGTTGTGCACCAGGGCTAAGTGGGCTTTTTGACCTTGTGTGGTTGCAGTACTCGTCTTCGGCTCGCAGACGCACTCGTCTTCGACTCGTGCTACCTCGCCTCTGACTCGTACTGCAAGCTCCACACTCGGTCTAAAAAAGCCCACTTTACGCCCTTGGTACACAATATACTATTTCAGTTGATGTAACGGACTAAAGTTAACGGAAGTCCAATTTAACGGAAGTTAACAAGAGCGTTAACATTTTTTGAAGTTAACTTAAAAGTTAATCCGTTAAGTAGATTGTTAACTTCGTTAATTAACGATTAACGGATTAACGAGTTAATGCCCACCTTTGTTCATTCTCGTCGTCGACTATGTTTGGTCCATTGAAACAGTCTCCGTGGCAATTGTTGCAAACGGTTGTGCATTCGATCCCCGCTTTTCTGCACCCGCATAATCCTGCACAGCCAGTTGTGCATTTGCAAAAAATAAGATTCAATAAAGCCTCGGGCGCAATGGAGTCCAGCGTTGGAATTGGACTAAAGCACCCTTGGACTCGTTTCCAACCCCATGACTCAGGCGGTAATTCATTCCCCAGCCATTTTTGCACTTGATTGTACACGCGAAAAGAATGCTGCCTGGATGCTCCTTCTGTTGGTGGTAGTGAGGCAATGTCTCTCAACTTGCTTAATAGCATTTCAATTAATCGGCTTTTGTTTTTATCGTTTGATAAAAACTGATCCTGCCGAACAGTAACACTCATATTTTCTTCAAAATTGATGTCCACAGACTTTTTAGCAGAAGATCGGCGATTTTGCTCTGTTCTCTTTGTGCTATTGTTGGTATTTAAATAACCATCGAATACCACTGTGCAATTTTGACCGTAATGTCTCTGAATATAGTTGATGTAGCCTTCACAAATGGTTGAATAGGTTGCATTTTGTTTCCAAAGGACTCGATGTAAGAGGAATCCACCGTCCACAATGTTAACACAGTTTTCTTGGATAATATCTTCGTTTGATGGCTGAAAAATATCATAAATCGAGGACTTCTTGGTCTTTCGCATGCCAGCTTCGTTAAATAATGACAATGGATACGGAGCCAACTCGTATTCTAAATGTTTTTCTAGCTCTTCGTTGGTTTTTTTAGAAATAGCTATTCTTTGAAAAATTATTAAGGGATCAAGTGGTACAACCTCTTCGTGAATTTTTGCTGCAGAATTTAGAGTAGCTGGAGACAGAACTTTGTCTTTCCGGGCCAACTTCACTCCGAAAAAATTGTTTCCTATCATCGTTTCCATTGCTATATTACCAACTTCAATAGCTCTGTAACAATTTATTGCTGTACCGCCAATTAGTCCGGTCGCTAATGACATAATATCTTCGAGAACTGGGAATGGAGGGTGATTTGAGAACCAATCAGAAATCTTTTTGGTATCCTTCGCGTTTCTTTGATTCCTTGATTCTTGAAAATCGACGTGTTGGTCAGCAGTGGCAAAAAACATACCAGCGAATTCTTCTAACGATGTGCATACATCGAGGGTAGCCGTTGTTCCAAGGATCCATTTACTTAGAACACTGTCTGTAATTCCTCGTCCACGAGTGAGACCACCTGAGCTTTTCATGCTTCGCATCAGTGTCTGTTCGATTGTCATATCGGACCAGACTCCAGCCCAAAATAAATCTGTCCTTCTCATGGTGAAGTGTCCTTCGTATACAAATTTTTCGAATTCTTCCTTTGACATTGAAGACTGGAGCTTGAACATATCCTGCAGATATAGGTGGCAAGATTTGGCGTATAGTAAATGGCCACTGGCATGAAAAAATGGAATCATTTGCTGAACGCTACGAAGATGTTTATTCCAATCACCCGACCTTTCTGCGTCAATATATTCCTTCATCAATGTAATCATGTCAAAGTATTGAACCCAGAAGGATGCGGTTGCTCCATTTTTTTTTCAATTCCTGTAATTTTTCTTTTAATCTTATTTCAACTTTCTTCAGCACGTCATTCTGACTGATAATGTCTAATGATGGAGGATCGATGTCGAAGTTTACGAGAATTTCTTCAATCGTTTCTTGCTCAGTGATTGTGATGTCCAAATGCTCCAAAATTATTTTTGCCAAACTTATCTGAACTAATAAATGAGCCCGGACGGCTCTAGCATAAGCATGGCCTTGCATCATTTTTTCTGCGGAATTTAGAGCATAAATTGTACTTAATAATTCTTTCAACCCACTTCCTACCATTATATACCCGATGCAGCCGAGAAAGGATAATAAGAGATGAAATCCACCAAGCCTGACGAAACAAGTTCGTTGATTCAATTTGAGACATTCTTCTGCAGCATAATTGAGTACAGTGTAAAGGGTGTCATAATTGCTCGGTGGAGAATTCACAAAAGGAAGTGGAATCACCTTTGTTGTTGCATAGGGTTCATTTTTCGTCACACTATGCATAAATCCTTTCCATTCAGGAATGGAAGGGATATCCAGAAATTTTCCACACATCCACAAAATATCATGCGGCTGGGATGACGGCACTTCTTCTAAAGGTCTCAAACCAGATAGATGAAATCCTCAATCGTGATGTTCTTCAAACCAATTCCTACGACATTTTCAAACGTTTGCAGTGGAATAACGCCGAGTTCTCCAATTTCTTTCGTAGATGGAAACTTTGTCATTTTTTTAATCTCCTGTCCAGTGATCAGCGATGCTTTAGGTGTTATACACTTGATACCCCCCCATGCTGTGAAATGTATTTAAACCGTCAATTGTTGAAACGTTGAAGTCGGCATTGTCGAAAACAAATTGACAAAATGAACCTCGAAGTATCGTAGGTGCAGGATGATAGATCGCTGACATTTCAAATGTTTGAGCATCGTGATATGAAGCGCAGAAGCCCAAATTTGAGAGGAGAGTTATTAAATTTTTACTTTCATATTTCCTGTATAAAAATACGGCACGACTAATTTGCAGAGATGATAAAAAAGAACGTGGTCTCATTTCTGAAATAATAGCGTAAGCTAGGGCGATACTTTTCTTGTTAACTTTTTCATCACTTCGGTCGCTTTTTTTGACGATAACATCGTCTAAAAGGATTTTCAGAGTTTCAGGAATGTCAGTACTCGCATTGCTGAAAAAATTATCAGTTGAGGGATAAGACTCGTTCTCATAGATTTTTGATTGAATGTCTTCCTTTAACATAGTTGCTGCAGTTTTAACTATTCGCAGCCGTTCCTCACGCTCATCATTTTTTTTCATTGTGTACCAGGAATTAGTCAATATTTTCATTCCCGTTTCACGAAAACAAACGACCGGAGCCTTTTTCTGATTTTGGGTGATAATAATTCTGTCTCCATATTTTTGTCTCAACTTCGTCTTCACAGTTAATTCGTTGGGAACATATTCTGTACATTGGGAAATTAACTCGGATAGTTATACTTGACAATCCTCGGTATTTTCAAGGTACGAATAAATCTTTTCCATGGCCGTTGTCACATCTTCGACCTCAGGACGTCCTTGTTTCTTCCCAGTTGACGTGAAGTGCAAAAAAAATGAGACACAGCAGGATTGGTGGTACATAGCATCGGCAGCAACCAAATCAGCACTATTAATAACACGATGCTTTACTTCTTCTCCCCATTTGTCGTTTCGGTTCCCTGCTGCTTCGAGTACTTTTTCTCTCAAATTTATACTGCGAACGTTGTAAACTTGTCTACGCTTATCGATTTTTTTTTTTTTTTTTTTCCTTATAGAATGCCTCATCGATATCTTCCGTTCAGTAAAAACATTTACCTTTAAAATCAAATACGGGCAAAGACGATCGTAAAATTCCAGTGCGCTGCGTGGTGCAAGATGATGTTGATGTGTCGGTAGCATCTTTTTTGGTGAGTGCAGCTCTTATGCTATCCGATTGCGTATAATTTTTTCGACACACAGCATGAACTGTCACAGTTCTTACACCTTCCAAAACTAAATGTTTATTATCCTTTCGCTCCAAACTAGCTTTTCTGAAAGTAATAATTCCTTTTTCTTTTACTTTTACAACATCGTGGCCACTAGAAATATTTTGATCGCAAATGAAACACTTTTCACTTCCAGCCATCGCAACGAAATACGCAGCACTGTTTATTTATTTATTTATTCATTCATTTATTTTCTGAGATACGCGTTATGGCTCATCTACAATGGTCGCCAAAACGCAAGTCGCAGGTCGCAACGCCCGTCGCAAATGGCATACATACGTTTGTTCGTTGCAACAATCTTGCGCTTGCGACCGGAGACTTGCCATTGTAGATGAGCCATTATATCCAAAAGCATATAGGGTAAAGTCCGGAGAGATGCCGCACTTTTTGGAGGAAATTCATAACTTCTACAAAAATAGATATTAACAAACGTATTTATCAGTGACCTTTCTTTAAACTACTATAATGTGGCCTTGACCAAAAACAGATAAACTTTCATTTTTATATAAAACATACGTCAACAAAAAACAGTGAGAACCGGCATCTCTCCCATAGGGTGTGGGAGACAGTTAATGTCATTTTACAGTTAATGTCATTTTCTAATGAGAAGACTGATTTTCGCTCCGCGAATGGAACGTAAATCTCCCCTGATTAAAATGCCGTATAGGATTTTATAGGAACGTATAGAATTTCGTATAGAATTCAGTATTTATGTCCGAAGCCAGTACATACGGTTCTATCCGCATCCTATCGCATCCACAAATGTACTCGGGCCGCTGGAGGACCTATCCGGATTATGTTCGGGCCCAAAAACCTAAGTTCGGTGATGTATACGATTCTATACGGTCAGCGTTCGTCATCAAAATCGCGTTTCAAATATTTTAAAGTCCGTCGCGTGGCTACACCCGTCCCTATCTGGTTCCGATCGTGCATTTTATAATATCAGAGTCCCACGCGGCGCTCAGTCCGTCCCTATCAGGAATATATTCGGGACCGAAAACTTTAGCTCAGTGATGTATACGATTCTATACGGTCAGCGTTCGTCATCAAAATCGCGTTTCAAATATTTTAAAGTGCGTCGCGGGGCTACACCCGTCCCTATCTGGTTCCGATCGTGCATTTTATAATATCAGTCCCACGCGGCGCTCAGTCCGTCCCTATCAGTTCAGTGATGTATACAGCTCTATACGGTCAGCGTTCGTCATCGAAATCACTTCTGAAACATTTTAAAGTACGCCGCGGGGCTCCGCCCGTTCCTATCCGGTGTCGATCTTGCACTCGAGGAGATTAACATTAGCATTTAAAGTCCGACGCAGGGCTCTATCCGTTCTTGTCGGGCTTCCATGCTGCGCATTGCAAGGTGATAGAAATATTTGCTGTTCGTGCCATTATTTCTAAGTCCCAATCGGGTCTCTGTCCGTACCTATCCGGTTTCTATGTAATGTACATTACTTCAATATTTTCTCGTAAGGCGGCGACCACCGCTTTCGATATTCTCGCGAGTGCCACTTATAGGAGTTGGTGAGTATATATAGAGGCGGAAGATGTCATCTAATATAAGCGTCGCCTAATTCCTGTATTGGTTATGTGCTATCAGTATGTATGATGTCAATACATGGGCTCCCCCTAAAGCGCTGATTCTTTGAAAAAAAAACAAAACAAAGACTGCGATGTCATGCTATGTTAATTGATGTAATTTTTGTACGTTCCGGATAGGACCTTAACCCGAGCATACTTTCATGTGCGCATACATTACGGATTCAACCGAATACGCTCCGCATAGAACCGCATACGCAAGGGGCATCCTACACTCCGTATAAAACCGTATAAGAGGTGCACCGATATTTTTAAAAATCGCGGTTCCGTTACGCATAGATCCGGATAGGAACATCGATGGGGCGTCCGAATAGAATGGTATAGAATCGATAGGAATCGGGATTCAAAATACGACACTTTGCCGGTTCGGGCCGTATAGAATTTAAACTTTGGATTCGTATCCGGCATTTTGACCAGGGTCAAATTGGGCTCTAGGAACTCAATAAAACCATAAAAATAATGAAAACTGTAACGAGGACAGTGATACTTGCATCAATAGACCTATCTAACAATACTTCCAACAGGTTATAACGATTTTGTACTTGACTCAAAACTATCAATATTTACAGGGCGCATTTGTTCGGGAAAATTATAGTTTTAGGAAAAAATGAATTCAACCTTTTTTATAGATAATTTAATGCTCTTTAACTTTGTTACCACAATTTTTCTAATAAAGTCAATAATTAAGGAGTTGTATGACAAAAACCATAAAAATGCACCCTTTTTCCAAGATGGCGGCGATTGCGGACCTTCGATTGGTCAGGACTTTTAACACGTTCAATAGTAAGCCAGAATAAGCATTGTCACCAAATTTCAAATCTTTCGTATTTATTTGAGGAGGGGCTCAATCAATCGAGTCGAGTCAGTTGATTTTAATTTCTTTGGCCTGACGTTTCGGCAGTGATGTGCTGCCCTCATCAGAGGCTATTTATTGAAAAAATTATAAAATTACAAAAAATTACAAAAAGGTCCATGGTTGACAAAACATATGAATTAAATTAACAAGTCAAGGAAATTAATTGCATGAAATATTGAAATTAGGTCAGTAGTTTGACACGTATACTGTAACGTTTCGGCTTTTACGAACGTACAGGTTATAGTAAAAGTCGGTTGCTACGGGTTCGAAATTTATCTATTTTCTGAAAATTAATTTATTAAGTATTATTATTATGGACTTCTCGTACTGACAGGTGAGGAAAAGGATGGGTTCTACCATGCAAAAGCCACCTCGTTCAGATTTTATCTCCCTACGCTAGCTACCGGACTCGGGTAAGTTTAATTACCAAAGCCGTATTTATTCTGAATTGAAGATTCAGAAATCTCTCTACAGAGCCGGGTTTTTATACCAAGCCTGTCTCGCCTGCTATTGAATATTTTACTGATTATCTACAGATCCGGGTTTTTACACCAAGACTGTCTATCAGACTCGGGTTTCCAACGGTTGGCCCTCGAACACAGGTTTTTACGCCAATGTCGTTCGCTTCTTCCGTTGTCCGCCAAAGCTGTAACTACTCGGCTTATTCTGGTATTCTAATACTGTCAAACAGGATGATAAGAAAATACCAGGCAAATTTTATCAGTAGTAACCAGATTTCCTGTATTATTAATCCAAAATAAAATATCAACAAAAATCGTAGAATATGAACTTATTCTATCTTATACTACGTTAAAGGTTTCCTGAACCGTATTCATCTCTTTTATTGTAAGTCTTCGCAACAATGCTGCTTTAGCTAATGCTCGAGAATGTTATATGTTTCTATACCCGGGTAGGTGATACTAGAAATGAATTTAATTTATATAGGGAATTGCCTAAGTAATAGTGAATTTAATGATTCTACTTTATTGCCTTCGGAAGGTTCTTAGTACAATAGCAATTAAGTCGCCTGGGATGCTATACCACGATTGCGCTGTCGAGTATCTTATTATGCAGTTTCTTAGTATCTTCTTACCTTACTCTAATGTATTGCATAGGTTGCGTTCTAAAAGTTGTTCCTAGGTGTATTTAGCTTCTAGCACATTTGTTGACATGAAAAAACGTGGTATCAGACTCTACCTCAACATAAACATCCATTGACGTCAATCGTAGGCATTGACGTCATTCATTGACGTCATCGTCATAATGTCAACATTATGACAAGCCTAAGACAAAACGTATATAAAGAGAGTCGTCACACCCCCTCGCTTTATTAAACGTCTTCACCAGCACATGATGACACTTGGCTCATCGTGTATCGTGATAATGGTGGTCTTAGACACCCTGTTTTTTCACTTATCACTAATGTTAATAAGGTAATTTAAGTTCCTTCTTATTATCATATTAAGAACTGATCTTGTGTTTACTTTGTATTCTAAATTGATTACCATTGTATTTGTTTTGACTGCATTTCATATTAACTTCTCTGACCATATAAATATTATCTGTTTGTATACGTGTCAAACTACTGACCTAATTTTAATATTTCATGCAATTAGTTTCCTTGACTTGTTCAGTTAATTCATAGTCTAATATGTTTTGTCAACCATGGACCTTTTTGTAATTTTTTGTAATTTTATAATTTTTTCAATAAATAGTCTCTGATGAGGGCAGCACATCACTGCCGAAACGTCTGGCCAAAGAAATTAAAATCAATTGACTCGAATAGATTGATTGAGCCCCTCCTCAAATAAGTACCAGTTCGAGTGATAGCTTCATGATGATGAATTTCGTATTTATTAATTTTATTTGATGAAATTTGGCCTTCGTTGACTGGGCTATGATTAGTTTTTTAAATTGATGGATGCAGTAGTCTAAAAGTTGTTCAAACAAAGGTTTCTTAAAATCTAACAGGTCAATTGATACTAAGTTTTCGTCCAGGAAAAAATTTGTTATACCTATGTTACGAATGGCCCTTTTTCACATTTTTCAAAGTCTTCATGCTATTGCAAGTAGGGGCAGTCAGCGCATTCCTACACGCGCGCGCTCGATCGAAAGCAGAGCAGGAAACGAGTCAGGGGCGCAATGACCCCCGAAACCACCTATTCAGCGGCTTGCAGAAAACCCCGCCATCGAGCAACCCGAGGTTTCTTTATCGAAACCGAGGTGATTGCTCGTCAGTCGTAAAATCCCAAAAGCTGAGCAAAGTGCTCACGCCTCCATAACGTGCACCCGAAACCACACCTAACCGTCCACAACGACTCCTGCAACGGCCTGTGTGTGAAGCAGACCAGGGTGCGGAATAGAAGAAGGTCCTCTGTTGTCAACCTCTAAGGAAAACGGTCGCCATTGCACCTAGTCAACAAGACAGCTGACTCTCATCGAGCACCCGGCATAAGCTGCTCCAGGATCCTAGTGAAGGAAGTCGTTTGGCGGTGGGTTCTTGGAGTTGGTTCGGGTGACGCTAGGAGTAAATTCGGTAGGCTCGTTTCCTCCTCTACCTTCCTTGTACGTTTAATCCTTTAATTCCATCCATATAATATTCTTCATACATTCACTATCATCCTATTTCAACCTATATTCATTTCCTATATATTCCCATATTATATTCCCATATTATTATTATTATTATTATTATCCCATATTATCTATTCTATTCTTTATCAAGTTCTTAGACATCAGTTTATTATATCTTCATATCTTATTTTATGTAGTACCTAGTAGTCTCTAGTATATAGTATAGCCTAGTGCACTACCTAGTAGATTTAGTAGTAACCAGCATCTTCATTTGTTATAATAAATAAAACCATATTTATTCGTCTATCCTATATTCATTTGTCTCGCCAAGTCAATTCACACAATCGCAGGTGTCCTTAGGACTTTATTCAAGCGAACCTACGAGAGTAATCTTCAACCGCTCGGGGATTGCTCTCTTTAAATTATATAAAATATTGACACCCGAAGCCTTCAGCTCGGGTGCCCGTAACACCGACATATTAGGGTGAGCCAAAAAAACTAACCTATCGAATCTATGGGTTAAAATGAACCTATATACCGAGAAATAAATTCCCCTGCAAGGCGGGACTTTTAGCTCAATTTTAAAAGGTTACGGTGAGCGTTCAAAGTTTCCCATTTAAATAACACGTGAAAAAATCTTTTTTCATTAAAAATACCATAACTTTTGAACCCTTCAGGATAAAATTTTTCACATCGCGGATTCTTATAGAGCATAAAATTTCCTAAAAAATCGATCTCAGGGTGATTTTTTTCAATTCAAAAATTCGTATATTTAAAAGCTTTGAAAAGTGAAAACAAATCAAAATATGCAGTTTTAGTGATTTTTTTACTAAAAATGTTCATATTTAACAAAAAAAAAAAAACTTGGATTTAAATAAAATATAATAGTTGAAAAATATCGTTTATAATCTATATTTGTCAAAGAAAAAAGTTCTTATATTTAATGATTAATTTTTTATTGCATTTGAAATCATTTATACACTCTTGTTAGTCCTTAAGGGAAGACCCTAATGAAACTGAAAACTTTTACATTTTTCATACAATCGAAATTATTTATAGATCACGTGAAAGTGTACTCCAAAACTAAGAAAATCACACCTTGAGTTTCGAGATTACTTAAGAAATGTAGAAGTTACGCAACATTCAATGGTAAAAACGTACTGAACTTCAAAATGCTTCTTGCGTCTGAGTTTGAATCGCATCATATTCCCCTTCGTCTGAGGTCTTCAGCAAACTGAGGCGAAGAAAGTGAGGGATGGGATTTGAGATTGGATCACTCGTTCCATTTTGAGAGAATTTATTATTTTTTATTTCAAATTTTTAGCATTTTGCATGTTATTTAAATCTGAAAAAAAAGTTTCTTTCACAATAGAATGAAACCGATCCCTCATTTTGTGCATAAGGTATATGTGAATTTTCACTGCGAAGGAGAAGTTGATCGGAGCAAAACTCAGACGCAAGAAGCATTTAGCGTAGCTGAAAAGATAGTTCTGAGTAAATGGCATTTTAGTGAAAACTGGTATAAGTTAATTAAATTCTCCAGAATATATGGCACAAAATGATTGAAACGGTCATATCATTAAACTTTGTGATCAACTGTCACATTCCCACCTACGCACAACTTCGACCGACAACCCTGAAAACTTCTTTACCCTTTAAAGATATTGTACCATATGTTAGTATATAAGAAACTACCTTACCGACCAAAGATCACGCAAGGCTTACCATACGTAGATTCATACCACACCGAGATAATGTACCAACATATGACACAAGCATACCCTTGCCCGATCTTCGGTAGATATATTACCTATAATCACGCATTTATAATTATACCAACACTTGATCATTAACTAATATTCAAAAGTTCACATACATATATATATATTCCAATGATATAATACATATTCCAACCCCTGCAAGAACTTAGTACGGACTACCCTCAGAGTAAACAACCCAAAGCAACTCGAGCAATGACTCATTCAATGATATCTTGTTTTCGCCCAAAAACTGTTTACGCATAACTTTAACCGGTCAAAACAAGTGAGTCATGCTCATGCAGCTGCAGGATGTTTACTCAGGATATCGAGTACCATAAATAAGATTAGGAACCAACTAGTAAAACTGTTTATTAAAACTTGTTATTAGAAACAGCAAATACTAATATCCGGCCAAAACCTATGTGATCAAAATACAAAACAATTAGTCATACGCAGCTGCACAGAGTCCAAGCGTGAGATTGGAATGCGGGTTAAACAACAACAACCCCACCACTCTAAGTTAAGATACTATATAAACCCCTACTACTAAAGTAATTCAGTTCTTTGGTTTAGCTCAGTTCACGTCAAACCGCGTTACTTCATAAAAATTAAGTCCAAGCCACTGTTCTTGCTTAATAAAACCTACGGTTAATATATTCACTAAATAATTAAGTCCAAACTACTGTTCTTGCTTAAACATAGTAGAATATATCGTGCTTGTAATAAACCGAACTCCTTGGTGAAATAACATATAAAATAAACTTTGTAAACCAAGTAAAAGTGTATTAGTTGTCTTACATCAAAACCCTCAACAAGGTAAATTCGCAACTCAATACATCATATCCTACATATTCTTTAATTCAGGCTAGTTACATATAAATATATAACTCAGCCAAATTAACTAATCCCAAATCAACCAAATTCCATATTTAACTAAGGCTACTGCGGATTCCGAGCCATCACCCAGGCTGGAACTATACTGCTTGGCCGAGTTAATTACCTTACATAAAAATCTTTTCGAGATTAATGAACAGGCTAAGGTTTCGAGACTTTTAAGCCAGCATTAATACTCTTATTGATTAACACGGCTGGTTTTACCAAACCTAGCCAAATCAAATACTCTAATTAGCAGGCTAGAATAAATTCTTAGCCCTAAGTAGAAGTCTTTACACCTCAGGCTGATCATTCTAGACAAGCCAAGGGATACACACATATCCCCAGCGCCAAGGCCAAGTCCCCTGTTACTCTGGCCAAACGCTAATTCTACCTATTCCTTTCCTCGTAGATGTACGGAGTTGTGGGTCATAAAAAGAGACACCGCGCAGGTAAAAAGGTACGAGAGAGGATCACGAAAGCCATCGCCAGAGATCAACGAATCTATGAGGATCTCTTAGCAAAGAACCCTCAACATACAGAATTAATAGGAGAAGTCATTAAGGAGGCCTACGGGCATACCTCCTACCAATCAGATTCCAGTACAGACACTGTAATCTACGAAAGGGAACCGCCCCTGCAGCAAGACTCAACCATTGGCTACTATACCAGCCAACCAACGCTAAGCTCCACCCATCCAGATATTCCATTGGAGCCAACAGCTGAAAACCACTCCCACCAGTCAGGAGGTCATCCACACGACTATATACAGGAACTACTGTCTAACACCAACCAGGAGTACGAATACTTGATCACGCCTCCTCAGACAACGGTATACCACTCAGTGGACTTCCAGGGCCCACAGTGCATCATAAGTACCTACGAAACCACCCTTAACCAACAGATTATCAACACCGCACCCGCTGACCATCACCACCAACCCTCTACGCCCAAGATTGTTGAAATAATCGAATTGGATTAAGGAAAACAAACGTAAGCATGCAATAAAGAACATTCATTTCATTCACAATAAAGAGTGTATATTATTCAAACTACTTTTACTTTTGTAAACCTCCCCGTGGTTCCCGTTCATGTGAACGACTTTATAATAGGAGGTAGATGATGAACCTGAGTTGGGGATCTCTCACGATTTTCCTCAGCCAGTCTGTAACACAACGTATCTCAGATTCTCTATTTCTGCTGCGGTGGCATCTCGGACCGCGAATCTTCTTCGCCCTGCATCTGTAGATTCACCATCCCAAAACAGATAATCAAAATAGGAATTGAATTAGCTATTGTGGTTCCCAGAAAAACTTGGCGCTGATCTATAACACTTGTTTATCTCTGGCTGTTGCCTTAGAACAGTAACTCACGCATCGCCCAACAGCGCTCACTGCTGCCGCTCATTTTGAATAGAGCTTTGTTTGAGCAGTTACACCAGATACGCTGCGGAAGAAGGCTTCCGCTGACATTCTGAGCTCTTCTATGGCTGATCTCTCTTGAAAAGATATTAGTTTCTCAATTATTAAGGATTTTTGATCTAGCGACTGCCAATTTGTAGCGTAGCGTTGATGGTTTTCTTCAATTCAGGGACATTAGTTATCTTTCACATAATTGTTGTCCTACAGAAGTTGGATTTACAACCAAGAAAATATGTTCATGAAGAAATTTTATATTTTAAGCGCTCCAGCTTTTTATTGCATTTTGGAGTCCTGCAGTATCCATACCCATACATGGGTATGTAGTTTATACTTTGACTTTATATCTTATGAAACTTACTTTCAATGGTATTTTCAATAATTTCATGAAATTCTAGAAGTTCATTGTGGAAAAGCAAAAAAAAAATTTTTTTTAATAAACTTTTCTATAAAATTAGCTGCCCGTAAACTAGAAAAAATCAGAGAGCCTTAAATATTTGTCACAAGGTGGAGACAGGCTCCTAGAGTTTATTTCCAGCAAAAACGCAAAATTGAATTTTTAGGCGATTTTGTTCAAAATCTCAGTAGGGTCTTCCCTTAATAAAATTCAATTTATTACAATTATGATATTGCTGACGATGTAATTGCACTACTTGTAAGATGAATTGTTTTTGTTCCTCATTGTTTGCTAGAGTTCGATTGTCAACAATAAGGATTTTCATAATTTCCAACGATTATAATAATTTCGAATAAAAAATCAATTTTTTCACGAAAAAAGCAAGAAATTGCGTTATGTGACAGAGGCTCCCCCCCCCCCAGCCTGTAATGCTGCGTAACGCTCGGTCAGACACCCCCCCCCCCCCCCCCCCCCCCCCGCGCCGCTAAAGTGTGTTACGTAATTTATGGACGGCCCCGGATGGTGTTCCTGCAAAAATTCAATAATCATGTTTTTGAGTATTTAAATGGTTGAAAGCTCGAATTGACTGAAACTAATTAAATAACCAAAAATAGTTCATACATTGAGTTGTTCGGAAATGAACTGCAATACATTATCTCTTTCGTCCATGACTTTATCACGTATAATTTCGCTGTCCAATCCAGTTATGTAATTACTCTGATCAATATTTTTCCAAGTTTGCCGGAATCGTTCAAACATAGAAACATTTGGACCTGACGTTGCAGGTAAACAAATTTGGCATGCTTTCTGAAGAACTAATTCATAAACATGATGTCGGCAAGCGAAATAAAGACATTTCTTTTCAAGTATACGTTCCAATGTCGCACATGCACCACTGTGCGATCCTATAATAATAAACGTAATAAATTAAAACCGAAAAACAGTCAAAATTTAACCCAAGTTTCGTTTACCCGTATTGGAAGCCGTTATATCGAAGCATAAGCCTTTTATCTTGTCTGCAATATTCCAGTCATCTAATGAGTCAATTATTGACAAAGTTTGTTGCTTTCCTGTCCCGCTTTCGATTTTTGGTATGTTGAGTAACTGTTCGAAATTTGAGCCAGATACAACAACTGCAAGCCTATCAACTTTATCATGTCCACAAACGTCCACACGGAGAGACTTTTCATGGCAAATTTTCTTAAAATTCCTACCAGATATTACCATTTTCTCTGCCAATCTCCGGACATGTCTGCAGTGTTACAGGAATTCCTAGATTGTGTATTGATTCCCAAAATTACTAGCTGTAATAAGAATTTAACCAATAGAGGCCAGTGCTAGTTCCTAGAGGTGTGGTAAACCTTACCAGCGAGTATGGTAAAATAAACAGCGATGAAGGTATCACTTCCAATCTCCAAAACAGTATGGTAAAATCGTGAGAATTACCATACTGCTTTTGAGAATATAGTATAATTTTTGCAAGTTTTACTATTCACGGTAGGAAAAAGTATACAGATGAATTTTTAAAAATTTTTACTAGGCGAGCTTGTTCGGTTGTATTGTTATTGTATTATTATTGTTGTATTATTCACTTTCATGTTTCGCCGCCGCTCCTCAACTTAACATTAACCTAACCTAACCTAACCTAAGCCTATTTCCACTTATCTCGACTATACGCTCGCAAGTCCGGACGCATCGCAGACGCATGTATACATATTTCTCATGACGTCACAACACTAAGATGGCGCCGACACCCGGGTCGCTTGCGAGCAGCTGATTGTTTGTGGCGTTGTGTTTACGGTTTCATCAGTATCGTTTTGTATAATTATGGCTGCAGACGCGGAGTTGATATTAAAGAACATTAGTATAAATGAAATTTGTTCGTTTGCGAGTGCTACACCAACCAGTCGAAACTTTATCGAAGGAGAAAGGTTAGTAGTGTATATATGAGAGTTCTGGATCCAGCCTTCTTTACCGGCCATCAGGCAGTCGGTAACTTACCGACCGCGTGGGCAAGTTACCGACAGTCGGATGGTAACGATCGTCGATCTTTGTTACTGACAATCGGATGGCTGCAATTTGCCGTCGTGTGATGGCGCCACTACCGATTGTTACCGATAGTCCGATGGTAACGATTGAGAATTCTGCATTGCCGATCTCCACTTACCGACAATCTGATGGTTCCGATTTTCCGTCGTGCGATGGCGCCACTATGGATTGTCGATCTTTAGTTACCGATAGTCCGATGGTAACGATCCATACCGACAATCCTATGGCTGCATTTTTTCCTGCAATTTTCCGTCTTGCGATGGCGCCACTAACGATTCGGATCATGGTAACGATTACCGATCTTTTTTTCTTACCGACAATCGATCCAAGATGACTCAAATATCTAATTCTTAGCTTATATATACGAATTATACTAGCTGAAAATGCTCGAAGAGTGATATGGTGTTATATATATATGCAATCAATGACGCGAATTATCTGATAATATATGTGTTTATTTGTTATGTCTCAAGTTTAACCTATTCTAAAATACAACAATTTCAATAATAATAATCATAATAATGGCCGTAACATTTATCCCTCATCTGTATTCATCATCATTGCCTATGAGAATGGGATCTGAAAATAGAAAAAGTGAGCTTACACTGAAAGAAGACGGCGAGCCTGGCGCTCGCACAACCTTTTGGAAGCAGCACGGTCACACGCTCACTCTGCGCGCGACAGAGCATCCCACTTTCAGAGCGCCGTCATTTAAGAATACTCATCGTGCCACGATCGTAGCTACTCTGCGCGCGTGGTCATCGCACGGTAGGCAGGCCTATCCCGCTTTCTGCAATCCACGCTTTCTCAGACGGATAGAGCCCTACACTACCATACATGTGAGATCACCTGTAACTCACTCTGAGACGCTCGCCTTCTCGTTCTGCGAGCGTGGGCCGCGCACAACTCTCCGAGTCCAGTCGTCCTACTTCTACGACTGCGAGGCTCTTTCGTGCGAGCGCCAGGCTCTCAATCTCTTTTCAGTGTAGATGTGTCATAATGATTCCTCAATGATAAATCATACACACCATTCTTCTTCAGACGCATTCTGTATATCTTGATCATATTCGCCCTCGCTACCGCTATCCAGTCTTTCGTCTATTCGATCCCGAAGAACCATAGAGACTGCATAATCTTCGGAATTCGGGTAATAATGTTCATCATGCGTCTTCTTAAACCACCAACAGCGAATATCGTGGTCTATCTGAAGCTTTGCCTGGACACCATTAATTGTTAACACGGCACCATCCACACAACGCCTGGTTACATATGGCTTCAGCTGTGGATCAACCAAGTCATCAAGATTAGGAGCATTACCCCATTCCACAGGAGTCGCCCAATCATATCGTGCGTGAATTCCTTGAACAAATACATAATCAACTTAGCAATTCTAAAATAACAATATTGTATCCAGACATCGGGCTCTACTTACGATTGCGCATGTTTGCGGAATTATGAGCCATCACATCGATATCTTTCCCCATCATCTCGTCTATTCGATGCCGAAGAACATTGGCGATTGCATAATCTTCAGGATTAGGGTAAGCCTGATAATGATCCACCCTCCTAAACCACCAACAGCGAATATTGTTGTCTATTCGGAGACCAGCCTGGATACCATTAATTGTTATTAAGGCACGATCCACACGTCGTCTGATTACATATGGTTCTAGTTGTGTATTAATCAATGCACCAAGATGAGAATCATTACCCCACTCCACAGGGGTTGCCCAATTGTATCGTGAGAAAACGTCTTGAATAGAACACAATATTAACTTAGCAATTGTAAAATAATATCATATGAAGACATCAGGCTCTACTTACAATAGTATATGCTTGCACGATTACCAGCCATCACGTTCAGGGATTTTCCTTCGATTCTATGAACTTGCACTATTCACCGATCTTTTCAGACTGAAAGTTGTCTTTTTCGTCTTAGACTAACCAGGCAGAGGTTAGGTTGCACCCTATTTGCTGCATACCATCCCCAAAATAAAATCAAACTCAACCAATAAGAGAACAGCTCTCAAAGACACCACCTCGGCTCATAAAAACCGGCAAGCCCCCAAAGGATCGAGTAATAAATATCATTCAGAATTTTTGGTTTCGGCCCCTGATAATATTTGTGTTTTTATTTTAGTGTTTCTTAAGTCTAACCTATTTTTAAGTAACATTTTTTCCTACAAACTACTTAAAACCAACTTAAACTATATTTCTTAATATTGTAAGGTCACAATTTTCTTAAGGTAACTAAGAAACTTGTACTAGAAAAGTACTATCCTACTCCGCCCTATTCTCCACCCCTCCTGCTCCTCATTCACCTCCACCCTTTTCTTCTCCTCATCCCCCTTCCTCCTCTCCTCCTCCTTACGATCAGCCTCCACCCCCCAATCCTCCTCCTCCGGCTCATCCGCAAGTTCCTCCAGCGGCTTTATCTCTATCCACATCGGGAAACCATCGTCATAATAAATTTCCTTCCAGCGCATCCCTTCGTCTAAAGTCTCATAGCCGTCATCTCTGCCATCGTCTTCCCACCCTTGCCAGAACTCGTCATCGAAGATTTGATCATCCATTTCTGCAATATGAAATATCAATTACAAACTATACCCATCATGAAAACTATGATATCGAAGAATAACGATACTTACCTCTTGCTTCCGATTTGGTGCTTGAGTTTTCTATATAATGTTTCTTCCTTGGACTGGCTGCGGATTGTGTAAACTCAATGCGAACTCGCACTTTTATACCCAACTAGAAACCCGAAATACGCCCCCAATATTGGAGGGGCTGATCAATGGGAAACTCGGAAAATATTTTTTTCGTATGGAGGTGCCAAAGATGCGAACCCTCCCAGGTACAAAACCCCTGACCGATGGTTGGAAACGCTTGAATTTTCATAGTATTTGAACGGTGGAGGAGGAGGGGTGGGGCGTGTGCATATAAACCCCAACCCTAAGGCGGGTGTGAGCAATCGTCTAGTACTAGTTTGACTGTGAAATTCTACGAAGAAAAAATGGACAACGCTATGTATATGAATCTCGTTGAGATGATGGAAGATGCATACAAGTTACTGTGTACACTACCATCAGAACAGGCGAATAAAGATATTTTTATTCACTGGCGTGACATTGCGCTTGAAAATATTCGATCCTTGAACAATATTTTGACGCAATCTAAACCAAGTGTGAGTGAAAAGCAACGGCTACAGCATATAATTTCACTCCTCCATTCGTGGGCGGTGAAATTTGACCGACATCGTACGACTATTGTTGGAGGTAATATTGGTGATGATATTCATAATCGTGTTCGATGGGATGATATGGAGAGTGCCTTCAAGTGTCGTATACGCATCGGAGCCGTGACAAATCTCCAACATAAAGATTTGGCAAGATTTTTGACTGACGCTGGGGTGGTCACGATAGAACGTCTGAAAAATGTGCTACGCGAAGAAGGAAGTATTAAGGTGAATGTGGGGGTTGCGTGTAAATTTGAGAACGTCAAAAACGATGAGATCAGTGTGGAAGTTAAGAACTTCAATACACGCAACGCCACGATTCTTCCATCAACGGATTTGGAAACCTGGTTCACCGATAATGTAACGAATCCTCTGCTAACCATAGTGGAGGATTTCGAGCAGCGTGATTCTGGTTGGAGCATGATTGAGATCATAAATGCCGTGATCTGCATCAACCGATACGAGCCTCTTCGCGGTGGACTGTCGACATTCATACAACTACCCGAGGATATTCATCGAAAGAAAGCGGTGGTCAACGTGCAGAACGACGATGATCGATGTTTGCTGTGGTCTGTTGCCGCAGCCCTCCACCCCGTACACGTCAACGCAACCAGAACACACAGCTATCGACGATACATCTCAGAGCTAGTTTGTACAGGTATAAAATTCCCCGCAACCCTGCGTAGCGTAGAAAAACTTGAAAAAGCGAATAATTTAAGAATCAATGTATACGGAATTGAAAAAGAAACTTCCTCAAATTCAAAATCAAAACAGAGCATTATCACGCCTCTTTATCTCAGTGAAAATTCAACAAATCTCAATAAAAAGACAATTCACCTTCTTATGATTGAGTGTAACATTGAAATAGATTGCGGTGATAATGATCACGATGATGATAATGATGACGATGATGCTAACTTGAATAACTTTAAAGCAAGATTTCACTTTGCTTGGATTAAGAATCTTTCACGTTTGGTTAGCAAACAATTATCGAACCATAACGGTGAACAATTTTTGTGTGATAGATACTTGTGTCACTTTAGCCTACACAGCGCGTTTGATAGTCACAGGCAAGATTGCGTGCGAATGAATAGCATCCGAATGGAATTTCCAGAGAAAAAAAACTTGGAATTTTCAAATTTTCAGAATAAGGGAACTGTGCCATTTGTGGTTTACGCGGATCTCGAGTGAATATTGAAACCGGTTGCAAATGAATCTCAAGAGCATATTCCGCACAGTGTCGCCTATTATGTACATTGCTCATACAATGAGACATTATCGAGATATGAGAACAAACGCGGATCTAATTGTGTTGAATGGTTCATCGAGCAGCTTCGCGAATTATCAATTGAAGTAGAGTCGCGCATGAAAAATATAATTCCAATTGAATCTCTGAATCAGACACAACGCGACCGTCATATCCGTGCAAAAAATTGCTACATCTGTGAAAAGCGATTTTCACCGGAAGAAGAAAAATGTTACGATCACTGTCATTTCACGGGTAAATATCGCGGCCCCGCTCATAATCGGTGTAACTTGAATTTCAGAGAGAAACACGCGATTCCGGTGGTGTTTCATAATTTGTCGGGCTATGATTCGCATTTCTTAATTAAATCTTTAGCTTCAAATTTTTCGGGTAAAATCACGCTATTGCCCATTAATAAGGAAAAGTATATATCATTTACCAAGAGGGTTGACGGCACCATGATGAGCTTGAGATTCATAGATTCGCTTCGATTTATGGCTAGCAGCATTGACAAATTGGCATCATACGTGTGCGATGCGGATAACAAAATAGCTCGAAAATTTTACATTGATCAGGGAAAATTCGAGTTGATGATTCGCAAAGGTGTATTCCCATACGAATACATCGATTCTTGGGAAAAACTTGACGAGCCGGAATTACACATTGAAAAATATTTTTATTCGAGACTAAGCGATTCTCATATTTCCAATGAAGATTATGAACATGCGAAAAATGTTTGGACCAAGTTTGATCTGAAAACTCTGTGCGAATATTCCGATTTATACCTGAAAACCGATGTACTTTTATTAGCCGATATATTTCAAAATTTCCGCGATAGCTGCTTTAAAACATACAACTTGGATCCTCTGCATTATTACACCGCGCCGGGGCTTGCTTTTGATGCAATGTTAAAGCAGACGAAAATTAATCTCCAACTTCTAGACGATCCGGAAATGATATTGTTCATTGAGAAAAGTATAATGGGTGGTGTGGCACAGTGCTCCAAGTTGGCGAGTTCAACATCGCGACTGCTTCACGCGATAATGATTTACCTGACTTTACTGGCAGCTAACGCAAACTTGAAATGACAGGGTCAGACGAAATCAAGAGTCGTGAGAAAACATCCTTCATATTCTGTTTTCTACCACATTTTCGAGAGAAATCTTGTCTAAATGATTTTATATATTTATTACAAGATTCTTGGGCTTCTTCTGACATCTGTCCTATTGGCAGCATCGAAGATTCTATTATTTTTGGCGCGTGAATGAAAAGTTTGTGTATACGGTAGTAGGCATGTAATACCAAGGATATAATAGCACAAATTTTCTGGCTGTAGCTAAAGCGTATTCTTCGAATTTATTAACATTTATTTAAAAACCGCACGATATTACTTGCAAGATTATGTGAAATCTTTTAATTAGATCTTCATCCAGTCCCTTTATGGATGCGGAAATACTGGAATTTTGAAAGAAACAACGAGCAGTATTACCGTCATTTGCTCTACCGAGTCCTTGTTTCGGCTGATCAATCAAAAGTCCGAATTTCTCACGGAAACCTTTTTGTATGATCTTTCTACGACCTTCGATGTCTTCTTTACGTGCTTGCCATTTTATATTATTTATTATTTCAATGATTTCGTGGGCTTTGCTGGCATTGTCATTCGAATGGTTTACCAACAAATGAAATAATTCCTTCTGAGTAAAACCAGTCTCTTCACTGCTATTCTGAGAGCCTGAAAGAATGAATGTAATGGTGAGACAACAATATATAATTTTAAAGAATTAATAGTTTCGTTATGAAAATGATAGGAGAATCCGATAGACTAAGAATGATATTGTAATCAACATTTTCCAGCAAACCAATCGAAAGAACCAATCGTTTGACGTCGCGTCAGTCGCACCCGCGCCGCGCGCTTGAGGTGAAATCCTGCGTCTATTTATAAAAAAATTCACCAAAACTAAAATGGCAGTTTTAGGCAGCTAATTTTTGGATATGTTGTACTCAAGAGTGTAAAGAATCACGTGAAACTCGACCGGTCGTAGAATTCCGTAGAATTATTAACTTTTACTCAATCTATACACAATTTTTTTTCGTCGCGGGCGTCTAAATTCACAGAAGGTGTTTACATATGTGATTGCTTGGTGTGTCGTTGATATGAAAAGCTCTACTGATATAATAAATGTACTTACTTTCCGGTGGAAGTTCCATTTTGCAAAATCAAAATTGCTCAATTTCACTCACAGTTATTCAACTTTAAACACAGCGTAGTTTTCAGAGGCATAGTGCGTGATCGATACTACCTTCTCGAGGGTTCCGTTACGAATGACACCCCATGGGCTAAATGCGACATTTTCCACTACCTGACCCTTGAAAGGGACGTGGAATATACCCCTCTACCTGACTCAGTACTTAGAATTCCTAAAATAGAAACTTCATATTTTGAGTTTTGGCCGGCTATTTGGGATTTGGGACCACTGTGCGGCCCACGCGAATTTTTAAAATATATCAATCACTGTGAGCAAAAATTTTGAGCCCTTGTTGACGGATGAGTATGCGGACATATCGACAAGATCGGCTTGCCAGGTCTCATCCAGACCGCGTATATCGACATAACGCCGAGGATAATTACGTCGGGCGGGTCTATGAAGTTCGCTCGCTATTACCGACTTCATGTTCATGCGTCTTCAACCAATTTGCAATGTATTCGTTGTCTAAAAATTCGGGTGGAATCGGAATTCCGAGGATGTAATGCCGGCTAAGTATTTCAGCGCAATTCTCTACTATCGCCAACCGTTTTTCCAAAGATTCACTTTCCCCCTTCAGTGCCGCAATCCTTTCTTTTGCCTGGATCCAAATACGCTGATCTTCTTCAAAACTTTCGCTGTGTTCTTGTGCAATCCGAACATTAAGTTTAGATTCAAGAGCTGCGAGCGCCTGTTGCATGGATTGCTCGAATGTTTCCTTTATAGTACGCTCAAGACCAATATATGATCGCTGTGTAATATCCTCAAGACTTTGCAGAGAAACGGCATCGGTTGGCTCCTGTGGATGTGCGATATTACACAATCGTTTATTGTCTATATCGTACTGGTTATCGATGGTGGTTTTGAATCCAACGCCGGGCGGTCCACGACTACTCACACTTTTGATTTTTCTGCTAGTCAACCAACGACCGAATATGTCTATGCCCATTATCGATCGATCTAGCTTGATTCAGGGTGAATATTATGGATTAGCCCGTTGTGGTAGAGTTTTGCAAGATTAGATCCTACGGCGACTAATCGAATCTTCAGAAGTTCCTTTTCCGCTGTCAGAGTGTCAATCTCTTTTAGTATGAGAGTCTGAATGTGTTAATTGCCGCTCACATTGTTGGTATGCTCTCGATCAAGGCGTGCATTAAGTTGAGATTCAAACTTGTGAAGTGCTTGTAGCGTAGAGTTTGCAAATGTTTTTTCCATAGAATGTTCGAGAACACTCAAGGCTCGCCGTGTAATATCTTCAAGACTTTTCAGAGAAACAGCGTCCTTCGGCTCCTGCGGATCCGCAATATTACATAATCGTTGGCCGTCTAGATCGTACTGCTTATCAGGGGTGAATTTGAATCCAACACCTGGAGAACCCCGGATAACAACTTTTTCGTAGCTGTTTCTAGCCGACGGTCGTCCGAATATGTCTATGCTCATTGTTCAACGATCTGTGACTGAATGATTATTTTATGATCAATCTCATGCTAATAAATGATTCCCGCCTCACGTAGCTCCTCAATAATGGAGGAAATTTCATTGGTATGGCTAGTATTACCAGCCGCTTGAGATGCCGTGAGTAACCGGAGACGATCAACGAGCTCATTAGGATTATCCCAATAAACATAATCCATGCTTTGCCCCCGCGCGATTTTATGGGTGGGTAATAAACCTTCACCGGATTTTTTCACCGGCAGGTCGATGTATGGGGCAATAAAATCTCTATACTTTGAATACTTTTCCCTATCATGATGAGGACTTGTCTCAGCTTTGTAATATTTCCGATAAGCATTCGTTTTTTTCACGATTTTGATATAATTCAATCTATCGCTTTTATTCACCTTGGCGTGATCGGGTAACTTTTTGAATAACAGTTCAAGCAATCCTGGTGTATTATCATAACTCATATCACCTACATATATCTGATTATCATCAAATGCGATATCCGAATTGCCAATCTTCAATCCGCTAGCTAATTTTCGAACTCCAAATTTCTGATCCAATTTCTTGCGCTCTTTTTCAGAGGCAAACATGTTTAAATAGCGCACCGTCTTAACTTCTTTTTTCAACATCGGTGTGCTTGTAGACGCGATTAACGTGCGATCCAGGTTGTTATCATCATCTTCATAATCCGTATCATCCATAGCGGCGGCAGCATCGTCTCCACTAGCAATGTTAGTTGCCAAGCTCTCCTCAATCGCACTTTTATATGTATCATCATCCTCATCACCACCAGCATCCTCATAATCTTCTGGTTCCACAAAATATTCTGTCTTCTCCGTCTTGACCAAACCCGGCTCTGCCTTCTCTGTCTTGATCGAACCCGGCTCTACCTTCTCTGTCTTGACTGAACCCGGCTCCGTTTTTATTTCTTGCTTCATTAGTAGCCGCTGCTGCTGCTTCGATGAATCCACCAACTTATGCAGTGTCTCGCTGGTGTCTTTCCCCATTTTTATCATTTCATGTTTACGTCGAATGATATCGCTGGTCCTCGCTATTTCCCGCAACACATCGTTTTGCTTACGTATCTTGGAGCTCTCCATGCTGCTAGTTTGATCGATGTGTTGTGACTGTATGCGGTTTATTCGTGATTCAGACTTATAAAGCAGTCAAAGCCTCTCCTATATCGTCCAGCGCTAATCTCGCTGTCTTTGTCGATGGTTACAAAACTATATCTACCGTCATTCCAATACGCCAAGCACAAATCTTTAAATTGCTGATAGGTCATATTAGTGTTCACATGATCGGCATAGATGTGTTTCAAATTTCAAGGGATGGTGAAGCAATAAATAAGAAACAGGGAATAACAGAAGTTACTTTGAATATATAATGTAGTTTATTTAATTATATTGGATACAGACATGTTCGTCGTAGCGCGGACGCTTGAGCACTGTTCGGCATGAAGCCCCCTCTCTGCACCTTCGAGCGTAGATGGCGCCGCTCTATGGTTGGCTAGTGGCGCCACCTTACCTCAAGTTATGAACTAACTCTCACAAAATTCATTTCATCTTGACGAAAAAGAACCAACAAGTTTGCATTATAACGCACCAAACGTTTCGGAATTCGGGCATACGTTTGACAAAGATAAAAACTATCGACATCCCTGTGCCGCCCCATACAGAAATAGGCTCTGATATTATCTTGCTTCTCACAGGCCACGTCATCGAAAATCATAATAGAGTTGGGATGTGCATCTTTCGGTGCTACAACCTCCTTGTGCTCATCAAACGGAAAATAACCCAGCCCCTTCACCGGTTCCAAGAACCTCTTCAAGAACTCATACTTTGGCTGATTGAGGAATTTTGAAAAGACGTACATATTCTCAAATCGTAGACCATTCGCTTTTTGTTATCACAGATATTAAACAGGTAAGTATGAATCACAGTTGCATTTCATACTGTTTTTCAGGAACTATTAGTAAAAGAAATGTTTTTCTCAACAGTAAGTATGTTTCTTAATATAGTTGACTTATCTTAATATTTTTCTTATAATTAACGGTAATTATCTTAACGGTAAATATGTTTCTTAATATGGTTGACTATTCTTAATATTTTCCTTATAATTTATAGATCAGTCTAGTTGGCTTGGACCTTCAGCGATTTGCCAAGGTCTCATATTGCAAGCTTCCCAGGTGCCAGTGTATGGCTTTTGAGTAACTTGGAAGTTTTTTACGTCTTTTATAACATAACGATCGTTTCTTAATATTCTATGTACACAAACGATAGCGGTAAGTGTCCCGCCCGATGATATGCAATCGATCATACATCTTCTTTTGAGTTGGCAATACCCTAGGCAATAGTAGTTTTCTATTTTATGGGGAATAGCTGACTCGAGAGCCCCCACGACAAATTAAAAATTTAGTCTGTCAAAACGTCAAAACGTCAACCAACATAACCAACCAACGCGTTAATCATTTTCGATAAGGATGACTACAATTTAATCATTCATTCAACAATTTTATTTATTAAGCATGACAGATTAGAATAAAACTCTTAGAAATTTAAATGGGCATAAAATATGCAATAATTAACAATATCTTTGGGAAGTGCTGGTAAATAAAACATGCCACAATTTAATGTAATCGTACAACGAATTACCTAAGGCATACCCCGGCCTCACTGTGCTCTTCGGAGCAGGCCCAGCTCTAAGTGACAATTAGTGCGACCCGAAATCCCCTCGGTCTACCTGAAAACGGTCACCCGTCCTTACCTGGAAGTGCGATGGTAGGGGCAGCGTTCAGGAGAAATAAAAGGAACTAAGGGGTGTGCGGTCTATTTGGGACGGCAACAACTGCGTAAGACCGTCCAGGTCTTTTCATACTTGCATATCCCCACTCATACCTACCAAAATCCAAGAAATGGCGTTAAAAGGATTACTGCCGGTGAACGGGTTAAGTGGATTTACATCTTAGACTCTTTCGACTAATGAGTGTGCCGGGGTATGACCTAAGGGATCATCACTTCTTCCAGAATTTCGATGTAATAGTCCGCATGCACATTGCGGAGGATCTCCACAAGCTGACCCGGACCAGCACTCCTCATCCAAACCCAGAACCCAGCAGTGACTCGTCCGCTCTTATTTCTGGGAAGGACGTTGTCCGGGTGATAACGTTGCCCACGTTCCCTCCATACTTTTCATCGACAATCTTTGTCTGTGGAGAAAACTTTCTCATCGGTAAAGATGACATAACGATGTTGGTATAGCGTTGCTTACTTTCCGTCAACTCATTTTTTCAAATGCTTTGGCCGTAATATCTTAATGTAATACGCAATGTTCTTTTCAAAATTTTATTGCTCGGTTGAAATTACGTGTATAGTATAATTTTCATTTTTCAATATTTCGATATTCTATTAAATGTATCTGTTCTTTAG
This sequence comes from Tenthredo mesomela, assembly GCA_943736025.1. Lineage (NCBI taxonomy): Eukaryota > Metazoa > Arthropoda > Insecta > Hymenoptera > Tenthredinidae > Tenthredo > Tenthredo mesomela. Next base: position 23,259,539 of record OX031018.1, read on the forward strand.
TGATAATTATTGGTGGGAATGAACCAACGATTTGTCTGTGGAGAAAACTTTGTCATCGGTAAAGGCCGCCGTACGACACGGTCTCGCACAGTATTTATACTGTAGAGCATACCCCGGCACACTCATTAGTCGAAAGAGCTAAGCTGTTAATCCTATTAACCCGTTCACCGGCACTAATCCTTTTAACGCCATTTCTTGGATTTTGGTAGGTATGAGTGGGGATATGCAGGTAACGCAGTTGTTGCCGTCCCAAATAGACCGCACACCCCTTAGTTCCTTTTATTTCTCCTGAACGCTGCCCCTACCATCGCACTTCCAGGTAAGGACGGGTGACCGTTTTCAGGTAGACCGAGGGGATTTCGGGTCGCACTAATTGTCACTTAGAGCGGGGCCTGCTCCGAAGAGCACAGTGAGGCCGGGGTATGCTGTAGAGCCCCGTGCATTGTAATATGTCATTGATTTGCAAATGTTGGATTCACTACCCCATTCTTCCAATGCGTTCGAGTCAAAGTGAGACTCTCAGTCAAGTTTAAAAGTATGAAATGCTTAGGACGCTGAATTTTATACACATGTTACTCTGCGATAGAGAGGCGGATAGTTTATATAGAACCTGCCATGTTCTAGTCAAAGTGTAGTATGATTAAATAGTGTACATTAAATTGTAGTATGTTTTATTTATCATCACGTCCCAAAGATATTGGTCATTAATACATATTTTATGTCCATTTAAAATTTCTAAGAGTTTTATTCTAATTTGTCCTGCTTAATAAATAAAATGGTTGAATAAATGATCAAATTGTCATCCTTATTGAAAATAAGAGCTGCAAACAAGGCCCGTATACACTGCATTATTTCATAAATATGTTTAGAATTACTTTTAGATGAAGTCTGAAATTGTAAAGGTAATTTGTTATAATTTGTTATTCGTTAAGTTTTCTCCACAAACAAAGATTGTCGACGAAAAGTATGGAGGGAACGTGGGCAACGTTATCACCCGGACAACGTCCTTCCCAGAAATAAGAGCGGACGAGTCACTGCTGGGTTCTGGGTTTGGATGAGGAGTGCTGGTCCGGGTCAGCTTGTGGAGATCCTCCGCAATATGGATGCGGACTATTACATCAAAATTCTGGAAGAAGTGATGATACCTTCTGCGAGGGCTGTATATCCCGCAGATAAAATGCCTATCATTGGCGTTGTTGAACACAACAGCGCCGTCCATATGGCGCTAATCGTGCGCGACTGGTATGCTCAGCATCCAGAAGTCCATGCAGCATGTGAAGATCCGCGAACAGGGCTCAATTTTATGCTCATGTTATTCTGCGATAGAGAGGTGCATAGCTTATATAAAACCTGCGTTAAACTGTAATAGGTTATATAGCTCATATTTTCATGTTTATATAATCGAATGGATATTGATGACTGAGATTATAGTAGCGTTGCGCTGTTAACTATTTCATAAATAGGTTTTGAATTACTTACATATGGTCTGAAATTGTATAAGTAATTCGTTATACGATTACATTAAATTGTGGCATGTTTTATTTACCAGCACTTCCCAAAGATATTGTTAATTATTGCATATTTTATGCCCATTTAAATTTCTAAGAGTTTTATTCTAATCTGTCATGCTTAATAAATAAAACTGTTGAATGAATGATTAAATTGCGGTCATCCTTATCGAAAATGATTAACGCGTTGGTTGGTTATGTTGGTTGACATTTTGACGTTTTGACAGACTAAATTTTTAATTTGTCGTGGGGGCTCTCGAGTCAGCTATTGCCCATGAAATAGAAATCTACTATTGCCTAGGGTATTGCCAACTCAAAAGAAGATGTATGATCGATTGCATATCATCGGGCGGGACACTTACCGCTATCGTTTGTGTACCTCGTAAGGTCCCTTGTACCGCGGGATGAGTTTGTTAGCTGCTCCCGGTGTACTGTCAAAATTTTTGACCATGACGTAATCGCCTTCTTTATACCTATGCGGTTCTTTCCTCTTTTGATCGAAGTAGCTTTTATTGTAGTCTTGTGACTTTTTAATACTATTCTTAGCCTTATCTCTTAATTCTTCCAAGTTTCTTTCGTCTTTACTCTGTTCTTGTTGTAGGCATTCACCTAGTGAATCGACTACGGTACCGCGTTGATTGACACCGAACAACAGCATGCTGGGTGTTTCTCCCGTAGTTTTTTGTACGGTATTGTTGAGTGCGAACTCGACATCGGAAAGTACTTTGTACCAGTATTTGCCAGAAGGGTCGTCAGACAATTTTGCTAACATTGGACCTAGTACGCGGTTCACTCTTTCTACTTGGCCGTTCGCTTTAGGCGATCCGGTTGCAATCTTCACATGTTTTACGTTATTCTCCAGAAGGAAATCATCGAAATCTTTCGACGTGAAAGCACTGCCGCGATCAGAGATGGTAGTTATAGGTCGGCTATAGTTACGTAAGTGTTCTGCTAAGCAGTCCATTGTTTCGCGCGTACTTGTTGTCTTCGTAGAGTACAGTTTCGTGAATTTAGTAAAAGCGTCTATTACTAAAAGTACGTACTGTTTCGTCAAACGTTTTCTGTCTATGGGTCCAAAGTGGTCAATGTGGTAGGTAAGAAAAGGTAAATCACCCTTTGGAATTACATTAAGAAATCCCTCACTCTTTCCTGTATTGGGTGAGAATGCGATACACTTAAGACAATTTGCTATGTATGTTTTTACTTTTTCGCGAAGATTAGGGAACCAATAATTCCTTAAGTTTACATTAACTGTTTTTTCCACCCCTAGGTGTCCCATCCATTATGGTACTTGCGAATCACATGGATCGTCATCTCGACAGGCACGTAAAACAAGTGTAACCCATTACGTTTGCGATAGACTATACCATTTCTCATTTCATACAATCTTTCTTCGGAGCGTTCCAATTTTAACCGTAGTTCTTTAATTATAGGGTCGCGATTTTGGTTGACGGATAAATTCGCCTCAAAGAAAATTGTCCTCCACTACCATCACGTTTACAGCGCGGCTGAAAGCGTCTACGTGTTTCATTTTGTCCCCTGCCCTATGCTCGAGAGTTGTATCATAATCTCCGAGTTCGAGTGCCCACCGTGCGATCCTGAGATTGACTTCTTTTTTATCCAAGGTCAGCTTTAGTGAATTGCAATCAGTCATAATTTTAAACTTTACACCCATAAGGTAGATTCGGAACCGTCTTAGTGCATAAATTACAGCTAATGTTTCTAATTCAAAACTGTGGTATTTACTTTCTACTTCGGTTGTGCGTTTTGAAAAGTAAAATATAGGATGGAACTTATTATCCTCTTTGCGTTGCATCAACACTGCTCCAAATCCTAACTTGCTCGCGTCGCAGTGAAGTTCTGTTTCGTCTCGTGGGTTGTACAGTCTAAGTACTGGAGCCTCTACTAATTTACCTTTCAATGTTTCGAAGGCGTATAGCTCATCTTTACCAAACTTAAATGATGCATCTTTCCTGAGTAGGTCGTATAATCGTTTGGCAATTAAGGAAAATGATTCTATGAATTTCCTAAAATACGAGCACAGACCTACAAAGCTCTGAACGTTTCGTATATCTATTGGTATTGGAAAGTTGACGACTGCTTCTATAATACCTCTTTTTGATGGGCTTATCCCTTCAGTTGAGATACAGTATCCTAGGTACTCAATTTCGGTTTGTAATAAACTACACTTATCTAGCCTTAATTCTAACTTATTTTGGACCAAGACTCTAAGGACACGTTTCAGTACGTCAAGGTGTTGTTCAATTGTTTCGGTGGCAATGAGGAAATCGTCCATATACACCACAACCTCGTATTTACTGATAAATTCTGCCAGAACTTTGTTGACAAAACGTTGAAACTTTGACGGGGATGTCTTCAGCCCGAAGGGCATTCTTAAATACTCGAATTGACCTAGTGGAGTCACAAATGATGTGTATTTGACTGAATCTTCGGCTACCTTGACGTGGTGGAACCCGTCCTTTAAGTCTAACAAACTATAGTATTTCTTGTCTCTTAACATGTCAATTTGATCTTCAATTTCGATAATTTTGTTAAGAAACCTATAGTCAACGCAGAGTCTTAACTCTCCGTTCCTTTTCTTCACTAGTACTATTGGCGAAGCGTAGGGGGATTCGCTTGGTCGGATCGTTCCCTTCTCCAACAGCTTATCTAGAATCTTTTTCAGTTTTTCCTTCTCGGTAAAAGCTAGTCTACGTGGACCAAAGTGAAAAGGTTTGTCACTAGTGAGGGTCAAGGATATTTCTCCCTGCACTTGTGGTTCAACAGGACGTTCAACTTTACCTTCTCGAAAGCCTCCTGTAAGCACGCTTTCTCTTGGAAGCGTTGTATTCTTGCTTGATTCTGAATAGGCGTATCTGGAATTCCATCGATTAGATAATCTACTAATTCTTCTTCATCGATTTGAGCTTCGCTGCCCAAAATAAGCTTATCATGGAAGTAGTCGCTGAAGTTCTCTGAAATCTTCCATGTTCTGTCTCCAAATTTTTTTCGACGGACCAGTCGACTTGGTCGATGATAGAACATCACAGTTAGCTCGCTTAGGAGTACATCTATCTCCATTCCAATATACTCTGGTTTCGATTGAAACCACAGATTTGCCTTACCCTTGAGCTTGGCGCTTAATAGCAATCGGGCATGTGCGTCGTCCAGCTGATAAGTGCGGCACAGGAGTCTGAACTGTTCTTCCCATTTTTTAAAGTCGATATTGTCGCCCTCGAAGTCACCTATTAACTCTTTCATGGCATTGATGTTGTGGCATCGATGTACATGGTGTTCAGGCACAGGTTCTCTTGGTACGACCTGCATAAGAAGGGTATGGGGCTGTATTTGAAGCCTGCAAAAAACTAATAAAGCTACCACACCGAGCCCTCACAGATGCCGATTTGCTCAACTATGCAAAAGCAATGAAAATTCCACATTTCCGGCGTGTTTTTATGCGAAATGATTTACCCAGTTCAGGACCTAGAAAGAGTGAATCTGCAATTATCAATCTCGACGATAAAAACGGTCCGGGGACGCATTGGGTTGCGTACACGAAAAATGGCAACGATGTGGTGTATTTCGATAGTTTTGGCGATTTACAACCACCTAATTAAATATCTCGGTGTTGGTAGCGTAAAATATAATCATAAGAGATATCAAGAATATAACACGGTAATTTGCGGTCACCTGTGCCTCAAGTTTCTCAGCGAACAACTATAAAATGTATGCGAATCGCGGATGTGATATTAGTCATGGCTGATTCGTTCAAGTTGACACTCTCCGGAGAATCGTCGGTGTTGAGGACTCAATATTTTCCGCCTATCGAGTTATCCCCGACAAAGACGTATGTTCTCGGACTCATAGAGCTTCTGACATTCAATGCAATCCCCAATATAGATTAAGGGTGTAATAAGTTTTATATAGAACCAGACACTGTGATTACAATACGCACCGGGAGCTATGAAATTGAGGATATCGCAAATTATTTGAAAAGGGTACTACCTAAGGATATAAATCTCAGTCTAAAGGCTAATAACAATGAGTGAACTCAGTTAAATTAGATGCAATCATTCTGTGAACTTTGAACCAAAAGATTCCATCGGCCGATTGCTCGGTTTTACCCCAAAAAAGCTTGAAAGTGGTATTACCCATAAATCCCAGTTACCCGTTCGCATACTCAAAGTCAACGCTTTGCGGGTTGAGTGTAATATTACCACCGGTGCGTATATAAATGAACATCGGGTGCATACGATTCATCAATTTTTCCCAACCGTACCGCCCGGATATAAGATCGTGGAAGTGCCGGCAAATGTCATTTATCATCCAATCACCGTACGGTCAATACACGATATACAATTGAGAATAGTCGATCAGGACGGCAAATTAATCAATTTTCGCAGAGAAACTGTAACTATACGATTACACGTGAAATCTTTGAGATAATATGGGCATTGTGTTTGAGAGGACTAAATCTGGTAGTAGTTATAAAAGCTATGGGTTGTCAAGACATCTACACAGCTAGAGAAACCGAGACACCTCATACTGGGATTCCAAACTGCACGACGAAACGATGCAACGAAAAATGCCGGTCAATTCGATCATTGTATGATTAGAGATGTGAAACTTTTCCTAAACTCACTGTGCTATCCCTATGGAAATTTGAATCTTGATATTGCTCGCAATCAATACGCCATTCTCTACAATATGTACACAAACTTTCAAATTTCATACTACAATAAGGAATCCGAACCTCTTTTGCCGAAGAGTGATTTTTTGGCTACAGCCGCACTCATTACTATAGACTGTTCCAAGCAAAGTGAATCGTTGAAGAGTGGACCGGTGGATATTCGTTTGGAATTTGAAACTAGCGTTGCATTTCCAGCAAATACTTCAGCCTACTGTATGATTATACACGATCGCATTGTTGAATATAATCCAATCAGCGGTACCGTCAAAAAATTAGCCACATTTTAAGGATTCTACATGCTTGAGAACTATAGATTAAGCTTATTCTAAAGGAACAATAAATAAATAAATAAATGTTATTGCAATTTCATTGTTATTTATTCAACCCTAGCCCATTCCCATTACATATATATTTATATTTATATACATTAGTGTGTGTGTTTAGATTTTGCTACAGAATTCAAATTTATTATATGGTCCTCCAAGATAGAGTATCTGCAAACGTTTCTGATCAGCCTCATTGTTTAACTGATCCAGCTGAGTGGAATCGTTCTCTAGAGCCTTTCCGATTCTTGCAGGCAGGAACACGATGTATTCGTTGGCAATAGTGGCGATGATTCTACAGTCGAATTTCGTTTTCACAAGTCTTGTGATATCATACTTTTGCCCAACCTCCAGCTCTGACATCCTTTTCATTGGTAGATTATTATCCAGACGGCTGGTAAGGCTGCTGAAGTCCATCTGCACAAAATGAATAATTCGAAATTCGTTTTTATATTATGATTAAATATGATTATCGTGTAACGGGATTCTTACCTTGTTCGAAAGAGTTTGCAGATTCGAATATACGAGGAAGATGTGTTAATGGTGAGAAGTCGAGATGCACGGATGCAGCTCCCTGCGAACTCTTGACTTTTAAACCATCATCCCCCGCCACCGAGACATGTGGGGAAGGTTTTTTATGCCACTTCTCCAAATACCAGTTTTTCAACCGCTGAACGTTCTCGAAGGCGCAATGGTAGCCTCCGGATACATCACCATGTGTCACATTCCCACCTACGCACAACTTCGACCGACAACCCTGAAAACTTCTTTACCCTTTAAAGATATTGTACCATATATTAGTATATAAGAAACTACCTTACCGACCAAAGATCACGCAAGGCTTACCATACGTAGATTCATACCACACCGAGATAATGTACCAACATATGACACAAGCATACCCTTGCCCGATCTTCGGTAGATACATTACCTATAATCACGCATTTATAATTATACCAACACTTGATCATTAACTAATATTCAAAAGTTCACATACATATATATATTCCAACGATATAATACATATTCCAACCCCTGCAAGAACTTAGTGCGGACTACCCTCAGAGTAAACAACCCTAAGCAACTCGAGCAATGACTCATTCAATGATATCTTATTTTCGCCCAAAACTATTTACGCATAACTTTAACCGGTCAAAACAAGTGAGTCATGCTCATGCAGCTGCAGGATGTTTACTCAAGATATCGAGTACCATAAATAAGATTAGGAACCAAGTAGTAAAACTGTTTATTAAACTTGTTATTAGAAATAGCAGATACTAATATCCGGCCAAAACCTATGGTATCAAAATGCAAAACAATTAGTCATACGCAGCTGCACAGAGTCCAAGCGTGAGATTGGAATGCGGGTTAAACAACAACAACCCCACCACTCTAAGATGAGATACTATATAAACCCCTACTACTAAGGTAGTTCAGTTCTTTGGTTTAGCTCAGTTCAGTCATACGTTCGACTCAGTGCACGTCAAACCGCGTTACTTCATAAATTAAGTCCAAGCCACTGTTCTTGCTTAATAAAACCTACGGTTAATATATTCATTAAATAATTAAGTTCAAACTACTGTTCTTGCTTAAACATAGTAGAATATATCGTGCTTGTAATAAACCGAACTCCTTGGTGAAATAACATATAAAATAAACTTTGTAAACCAAGTAAAAGTGTATTAGTTGTCTTACATCAAAACCCTCAACAAGGTAAATTCGCAACTCAATACATCATATCCTACATATTCTTTAATTCAGGCTAGTTACATATAAATATATAACTCAGCCAAATTAACTAATCCCAAATCAACCAAATTCCATATTTAACTAAGGCTACTGCGGATTCCGAGCCATCACCCAGGCTGGAACTATACTGCTTGGCCGAGTTAATTACCTTACATAAAAATCTTTTCGAGATTAATGAACAGGCTAAGGTTTCGAGACTTTTAAGCCAGCATTAATACTCTTACTGATTAACACGGCTGGTTTTACCAAACCTAGCCAAATCAAATACTCTAATTAGCAGGCTAGAATAAATTCTTAGCCCTAAGTAGAAGTCTTTACACCTCAGGCTGATCATTCTAGACAAGCCAAGGGATACACACATATCCCCAGCGTCAAGGCCAAGTCCCCTGTTACTCTGGCCAAACGCTAATTCTACCTATTCCTTTCCTCGTAGATGTACGGAGTTGTGGGTCATAAAAAGAGACACCGCGCAGGTAAAAAGGTACGAGAGAGGATCACGAAAGCCATCGCCAGAGATCAACGAATCTATGAGGATCTCTTAGCAAAGAACCCTCAACATACAGAATTAATAGGAGAAGTCATTAAGGAGGCCTACGGGCATACCTCCTACCAATCAGATTCCAGTACAGACACTGTAATCTACGAAAGGGAACCGCCCCTGCAGCAAGACTCAACCATTGGCTACTATACCAGCCAACCAACGCTAAGCTCCACCCATCCAGATATTCCATTGGAGCCAACAGCTGAAAACCACTCCCACCAGTCAGGAGGTCATCCACACGACTACATACAGGAACTACTGTCTAACACCAACCAGGAGTACGAATACTTGATCACGCCTCCTCAGACAACGGTATACCACTCAGTAGACTTCCAGGGCCCACAGTGCATCATAAGTACCTACGAAACCACCCTTAACCAACAGATTATCAACACCGCACCCGCTGACCATCACCACCAACCCTCTACGCCCAAGATTGTTGAAATAATCGAATTGGATTAAGGAAAACAACGTAAGCATACAATAAAGAACGTTTATTTCATTCACAATAAAGAGTGTATATTATTCAAACTACTTTTACTTTTGTAAACCTCCCCGTGGTTCCCGTTCATGTGAACGACTTTATAATAGGAGGTAGATGATGAACCTGAGTTGGGGATCTCTCACGATTTTCCTCAGCCAGTCTGTAACACATGACAGTCTCCATGCCAACGAAATACACGCGATTCCAATCGTAGTATTCGAAAATTCGGGCAGCCCAGCTCGTCCAAATCAATCACCGGTTTCGAGTCGTCATTGAGGATTTTTTCGATCCAGAGTTTCTTCTCCAATCCCTTCACATAAATGCGCCTCGCATCCTGTGCAACTTTTCTCACTGTTTTCACTACATCCCTATACGGTGTTTCTCCCGCAATCCAGGGTATTCCATGATGACGCCATGTCAGCCACGAATTGAGATTTTTATACCCGCGTGAGAGAGTCACCCAAGAGCATGGTGCTTTGAACAGAATGCGTGTGATATCCTGCTGATATTCCTCATGCGCGCGAATGCTTATTGCAGTCAGCTCTTTTATTACAAATTTATCACTGAATCGCCCGAAACCTTGTAGATCCAATATTAGCTCCATATTGACGATTTCGTGTGCGATCTCAAGCAAAGCCGGAAATTGACTGAGCTGACGATTTATTGCGTGGGATCGGTATGCGTGCAGGTGTGCAGATGGTACCGTGTGAAAAAAAATGCAAAAAAAAAAAAATTCAGGTGTTCCAAACAATCTTTGTGTTTACAAATTTCTAAAGTTTTCGAGCGGCGAAAGGGTGTGAAAAACTCTGAATGATATTTATTACTTGATCCTTTGAGGTTTGTTGATTTTTATGGGGGCCGGGTAGGGATGTTCGATTCTGAATCGATCTTCAGGAGAATCGATCTTTTCGACGCGAAAAATCGATTTTTTGTATCGATTCTCTGGCGTCCGATTTTTTTGAGAATCGATTTTTCTAGACCAGAATCGATATTCTTTGTCTTTGAGTCGTATCTGGGTTCCGGCTTCCAGTTTCCAGCAGAAAAAAAATCACTCATCAACTCAGAAACTTTTGTTTCCACCAGAAAAGAGGCTTCGGCCACGAAGGGTTGAATATGTACGCCTTTTTTCACTCAGAAAGTGCAGTTTAGTTCATCGGCGAACGCTTGAGATTTTTCGTTTTTTTTTTAGACACCGGATAATACAAAAAAATCGATTTTCGCAAGATCGATCTTTCAGGTTCCGATTTTTTGCAGAATCGATTCTCACCCTGGTTAAAATGCCGTATAGGATTTTATAGGAACGTATAGAATTTCGTATAGGATTCAGTATTTATGTCCGACAACAGTTCATGGGGTTCTATCCGCATCCTATCGCATCGACAAAATGTACTCGGGCCGCTGGAGGACCTATCCGGATTATGTTCGGGACCGAAAACCCAAGCTCGGTGATGTATACGATTCTATACGGTCAGCGTTCGTCATCAAAATCGCGTCTCAAATATTTTACAGTACGTCACGGGGCTTTACCCGTCCCTATCTGGCTTCGATCGCGCATTTTCTAACATCAGAGTCCCACGCGGCGCTCTGTCCGTCTCTATCAGGAATATATTCTGGACCGAAAACCCAAGCTCAGTGATGTATTCGGCTCTATCCGGTCAGCGTTCGTCATTAAAATCGCGTCTGAAATATTTTACAGTACGTCACGGGGCTTTACCCGTCCCTATCTGGCTTCGATCGCGCATTTTCTAACATCAGAGTCCCACGCGGCGCTCTGTCCGTCTCTATCCGGATTATGTTCGGGACCGAAAACTCAAGCTCGGTGATGTATACGATTCTATACGGTCAGCGTTCGTCATCAAAATCGCGTCTGAAATATTTTACAGTACGTCACGGGGCTTTACCCGTCCCTATGTGGCTTCGATCGCGCATTTTCTAACATCAGAGTCCCACGCGGCGCTCTGTCGGTCCCTATCAGGAATATATTCTGGACCGAAAACCCAAGCTCAGTGATGTATTCGGCTCTATCCGGTCAGCGTTCGTCATTAAAATCGCGTCTGAAATATTTTACAGTACGTCACGGGGCTTTACCCGTCCCTATCTGGCTTCGATCGCGCATTTTCTAACATCACCCTGGTTAAAATGCCGTATAGGATTTTATAGGAACGTATAGAATTTCGTATAGAATTCAGTATTTATGTCCGACACCAGTTCATACGGTTCTATCCGCATCCTATCGCATCGACAAAATGTACTCGGGACGCTGGAGGACCTATCCGGATTATGTTCGGGCCCAAAAACCTAAGCTCGGTGATGTAAACGATTCTATACGGTCAGCGTTCGTCATCAAAATCGCGTCTCAAATATTTGAAAGTCCGTCGCGGGGCTACACCCGTCCCTATCTGGTTCCGATCGCGCATTTTATAATATCAGAGTCCCACGCGGCGCTCAGTCCGTCCCTATCAGGAATATATTCGGGACCGAAAACTTGAGCTCAGTGATGTATACGATTCTATACGGTCAGCGTTCGTCATCAAAATCGTGTCTGAAATATTTTAAAGTACGTCGCGGGGCTCCGCCCGTTCCTATCCGGTTTCGATCTTGCACTCGATGAGATCAACATAAACATTCAAAGTCCGATGCAGGGCTCTATCTGTCCCCGCCGGGCTTCAATGCTGCGCATTGCAAGGTGATAGAAATATTTGCTGTTCGTGTCATTATTTCTAAGTCCTAATCGGGGGCTCTGTCCGTACCTATCCGGTTTCTATGTAATTTACATTACTTCAATATTTTCTCGTAAGGCGGCGACCACCGCTTTCGATATTCTCGCGAGTGCCACTTATAGGAGTTGGTGAGTATATATAGAGGTTGAAAATGTCATCTAATATAAGCGTCGCCTAATTCCTGTATTGGTTATGTGCTATCAGTATGTATGATGTCAATATATGGGCTCCCCCTAAAGCGCTGATTGTTTGAAAAAAAGAAAAGTTTAAAAAAAAAAAAAAAAAAAAAAAAAAAAAAAAAAAAAAAAGACTGCGATGCCATGCTATGTTAATTGATGTAATTTTTGTACGTTTCGGATAGGACCTTAATCCGAGCATACTTTTATGTGCGCATACATTACGGATTCAACCGAATACGCTCCGCATAGAACCGCATACGCAGGGGGCATCCTACACTCCGTATAAAACCGTATAAGAGGCGCACCGATATTTTTAAAAATCGCGGTTCCGTCACGTATAGAATGGTTCGGGCCGTATAGAATTTAAACTCTGGATTCTTATCCGGCATTTTGACCAGGGTTAAAAATCGCGGTTCGGGCACGCATAGATCCGGATAGGGACATCGATGGGGCGTCCGAATAGAATGGCATAAAACCGTAAGGAATCGGCATTCAAAATACGACACTTTGCCGTATCGGGCCGTATAGAATTTGGACTCCGGATTCTTATCCGGCATTTTATGCAGGGCAGACATCCGATTTAGAATCGATCCCGAAATCGATTTTTTTCGGAAGATCGAACATCCCTAGAGCCGGGTGGGATCTTTTGATTATTGCAATCTTCGTGTTTGCAGAATTCTAGCGTTTTCGAGCGCAGCCATCTTGGATCGATTGTCGGTAAGAAAAAAAGATCGGTAATCGTTACCATGATCCGAATCGTTAGTGGCGCCATCGCAAGACGGAAAATTGCAGGAAAAAATGCAACCATGGGATTGTCGGTAACAAGAAATCCTTACCATCAGACTATCGGTAACTAATGATCGGATCGTTACCATCGGACTGTCGGTAACTAAAGATCGACAATTCATAGTGGCGCCATTGCACGACGGAAAATCGCAACCATCAGATTGTCGGTAAGTGGAGATCGGCAATGCAGAATTCTCAATCGTTACCATCGGACTATCGGTAAGAATCGGTAGTGGCGCCATCACACGACGGCAAATTGCAGCCATCCGATTGTCGACCTCGAAAAAGCACTGCTAAATTTTTTCAGATTTTTCCCTCCAACCGTTAATTTTCCATGATTATTCAAACCCATTTTGAAATTGGCATTTATCAAAAATCTCGGAAAATTGCCAAAAAATCTTTTTTTTTCTTTTATTTCGATCATTTCGACACCCCTCCTACGATGGGATCATTATTCCTTCTTGTTTTCTCAGCACTTTTAACATTTTGAACAAACGAAACACCATGTTCCAACGTTTCGAAAATTCTTGAAAAATTACGAAAAATTCTCTGTGTAATTCTGAATTTTTTCGCGTGAGACCCACCATGACGGACGAAAAAAGTTGTTTTGATCCTGCGTAGCAATGAACGGGCCAAATTTTGCACAAAAATCTGCAAAACTTAGCCCTTTCGATGCCACGCAGCAAAACAATCGGGAAATATCCGATAATTTTGAAGGTCTTGTGGTATTACTACAGACAATATTTGAGATATATATTTGAGAATTGGTCTTGAGAGTTCAACACTATATCGGCATTGATTTGAGGTAGTGGAACCTATTTTTCATACTGTGGAAACGAAGAATAATAATAATTCCCTCTGCGGCGGGCTTGAAACATCCCTTTTTTCGTCCGTCATCATGGGTCTCTACAGTCCTCAAACAACGGAATATCAATTATACGAATATCTACGAAAATTTACAAAGACCTACGAACGAAATTAAGCTAAATCATTTTTCGTAGTTTTTCGCACATATTCGTAGAACTGTTATTCTGTTATTCTTTCGCTTGAAGACTGGAGGTTTTTATGATTTTTCATGAAAATTCGGAGATTTCTACTTCCAAAACTACAGGAAAAACTCAAAAAAAGATTTCGCTCCATTTAGTTTGTAGATCTTTGCAGATTTTCATAGATAATCGTAGAACTGATATTCCGGTGCTTAAAGACTGTAGATTTTCGTAATTTGTCGTGGAAATTCGTAGTTTTCTACTTCTAAAACTACGATAAATCACGGAAAACTACGAAAACTTACGAAAAACTAAGAAAAACTAACATTCTTTACGCTTTTTTACGCTTTGAATGTTTTCATATTTTGGCGTAGAAATTATTTTCACCAGGGTAATCTAGCTAATGCAGTTAGTTAGGTTCAGAGAAAGCTACTGACCTTGCGGTGAAGATTCGTTACCTATCACCGGTACTGTATAATAATCACCTGTCGCTAAGACGATACGTACAAGAGTGACGGATCGGTCCTAGTGACCGATCGTCCTCGGCTAGGCTCGGCTAGTTTCGACTGTTCCAAATGTTTTCGGGGTTATTGTGACTAGCCATGTCACAAGTCCCCCCTCCCTATGCGGGGTGAAGCCTATAGGGTGAACCGATTAATTGTAAGTGTTTTCTGTGTGTGTGTCGCGTGTCTTATCTACTAATATATCCTATCTTCATTTGTACTGTATCTCTTATCTTCTAATATATATTCATTCTATCATGCTTTGAACTTGTTTTTCTTATTCCTACCTTATTTGCTAATTTGTATCACTATTCTAATTAACTTTTGGCTCTTTTCTCTTTGTATTGTTTCTCCTTATCTTTGTGCTATTGTTTCTGACTATTATCCTGTCTTGTACTGTTGTTTCTACCTTATTCTCTAGTGTATGTTGTTTTTCGTTGTCTTCTCCTGCTGTTGTATCGTTCTTTCGTTGTGTCGTTGGTTTTCTCGTTTTCTAGCGTTGTTCTGTCGTTTTGTCGTGTTGCATTTCTGTCTTCTTCCCTCTCTCTCCTTGTTTTCTCTGTCTCTCTTTCCTTTCCTCGTATTCTTCTTATTGTATAGTGTTTAGTGTGGTGTCTGTGTCGTCTATCTCGATTATTAGTGTGTCTGTGTCTATGTCCATTTCGTCAGCTGTTTCATATGTATCGTTTTCCGTGTCTGAATTTGTGTCTTGTGTGGTTTGTTCGTGAGTTCTGTGTACTCTGTGTGTTCTTTCGGTGTTATTAGGTTTTGTTTCGGGAATGGTGGGTATGATCTTGTGCGTGTACGTCTCTGGTGTTTTATGGCTTTGTTGTATGTTGGCAGTGTAAGTGTTGGTATGGTTTGTTTCGGTGGTGATGGTGGTGTATATGGTGGTAGGTTTTCTAGGTCTATGAGTGGTGGTTGTGTCGTGGGTGTTGTTCGTGTTTCTTTGTGTTTCTGTTCTTGTGTGCTATGTATTTTTCTGTCTCGTCTATCAAGTGAAATTGTGCTTCTATTTTTTCTGTCAATTTTGTCATTCCGTCTCGTGTGTCTATAACTGGTTTTTTGGTTCGTGTGTATGGAGTTGTCTGTCTGAATGTGCTTGGTGCGTGGTGTATTGGTGTATTTGTTGGTGTGTCTCGTGTGGAGGGTGGGTTTGGGTATCTGTGCGGGTGTGGTGGTAATCCTGGTGTCTGTAAGAGTGGTATTTTCTGTGTTGTTTTACTTGTTGATGCTGTGACTAGTGTGTACTGTCTCGGTGTGGGTAGTAGTGTACGTCGTGTCTCTGTCGGTGTGTGTATGTTATATTGATGCTGTATTGGTCTGTCTGTTTGTATTGTGTCTTGTGTTGCGTAGCGGTGTGGGTGCGTCGTCTGTTCTGGTGTCTGTAGGAGTGGTAGTCTCTCTAGTCGGTTGCGTAGCGCTGCTGATATCTGTTTGTTTGTTGTCTTGTCCATTGTTATCGGTTCTGTAATATATCGAATGAGGAATTAGTTACATGTCTTTTTAAATGTACAGTTTCAGGTTTTCTATGTTACATTTTCCGGCATATTTTGCCTTTTCTGTTGTTAATTCATATAGTGTTGGTGAAATTTTGTTTGTAATTATGTATGGTCCAGAGAATTTATGTGTTAATTTGGCTGCTATGTGATTTACCTTTGAAGAGAGAATGTGATTCTTTTTAAGAACCCTATCTCCTACCTTGAATTCCGTATTTCCACGTCTCAGATTATAATAGTGTGCCTGTCTTTCGTTGGCTTCTGTCAAGTGTCTTTGGACTTCTTCCCTGATCATTTGGAGTCTGCGCAGGTGATCCGTCCATTTGTCTGTGTCTTGTATCTCTATGTCTCCTTCGTTCTCCACTTGATCTCGTAGGCATTGTGTCGGTTTCAATTCCCTTCCGAGGTTTAGGAATGCCGGTGTGTGTTTTGTTGATGTGTGTGTACTTGTGTTTAATGCGAATTGTAAGTCTTGGAAGTGTATATCCCATTCCCTGTGATCTTTTTCAATGTACGCTTCAATCATGGTTTTTATCGTTCTGTTAACCCTTTCTACTGGGTTTGCTTGTGCGTGATATGGGGGTATGGTTGTGTGTCTGATGCCGAATTTTTGTTTTAGTTCGCGTATCAGTTTGTTTATGTATGGTGTACCGTTATCTGTTAATATTACGGGTGGTGTTCCCCAGCGTGATATGACGTGTGTGTGCAATGCGTGTTCTACTGTCTGAGCGCTTGCTTTTTTACGTAGTATGATTTCGCTCCATTTTGTGTATAGGTCTTGAAAAACTATAATGTATTGGTGTCGTGTTTTGGATATCGGCAGTGGACCCATTATGTCTGATGCTACTACTGTCCAGGGTTCTTCTATGATTCTATGTCCCATAAGCCCTGCTGGTCGTCTTTGTTCTACTTTTGTTCTTTGGCAAATTTCGCATCTGCGTACGTAGTTAACTGTGTCTCTGTACATTCCTGGCCAGTAATATTCTTTCGCTATGCGCTGGTATGTTTTTTCTATCCCTAAGTGTCCTGCCTGTGTTGTGTCGTGATTTTCGTGTAGTACTTGTGTGATTTTTTCTTTTGGGATTACTAGTTTCCATGGATTTGTGTCGGGTAATATGTTGGAGTGCAGTGGATCGAGTCTATGGAAATATAAGTGTGTGTCGCGTATTTTCCATGATTCATTTTTCTCTTGTCGTGTCTGTACTTGTGTCTTTTTGTATGTGTACAAAATGTGTACCATTTGTCTGTAGTGTCTTCTATCGCGCCTAACTGTGCTTGTTCTTCGTCTTCGTGTAGTCGTGATAACGCGTCGGGTACGTGGTGTGCTGAGCCTTTTCTGTGCATTATGTTGAAGTCGTATTCGAGTAGTTCTAACGCCCATCTCGCTAATCTGCCTGTCGGATTTTTTAAATTGTGTAGCCATTTTAATGCGCTATGATCTGTAATGACTGTGAACTGATATCCCTCTGAGTATTGTCTAAATTTTTGTATCGCCCAAATTACTGCCGTTGTGTACTTTTGTTCCGCTTCGCTTAATGCACGGCTGGCGTATGCAACTACTTGTTCTATACAGGGTGTAAATCTTAACTCTGTACATACTTATAGGGTGTGAAGGGGGTGCCAATACAAGCGTTTTGAGGTATGACACCCATGGTCGGAAACTCATCCTAACCACTGTGGAAGGCTTTGAAGGATATGGTACCGTGCACGATCGTCGTTTGATGGATCAGATGTGATCACTTTCGACCCAAGATTTTATTCAGCCGTACACAACAGTACAAATGTTTCGTTATTTTTTTATTTCTAAGTTTATCGTTTTGTTGATTCCACACAAGAACATTTGTACTGTTGTCTACGGCTGAATAAAATGTTGGGTCAAAAATGATTACATCTGATTCATTACACTACGAAAAGCGCGCGGTACTAGAACGTTCGAAGCCCTCCACAGCCGTTAGGATGAGTTTCCGACCTTGGATGTCATTCATACCTCGAAATGCTTGTATTGGCACCCCCTACACACCCTATAAGTATGTACAGAGTTAAGATTTACACCGTGTATATTGTTTTGTTTGTGTGAGTACCGCTCCTATACCTGTTCCACTAGCGTCTCTTTGTACTTGGAATGGAAGTGTGTGATCGGGACATGTTAGTGTAGGTGGTGTTGTGAGCATTTGTTTAATTGTGTTAGTTGCGTGTTGTTGTTCTTCTCCCCAAGTCCATTTCTGTTCTTTCTTTAATAATCGTGTGAGTGGTTCTGTGATGTGTGCGAAATTGAGGATGAATCGTCTGTACCAAGAAGCCATTCCCACTAGTCTTCTTAGTTGTTTAAGTGTTTTAGGTTCTGGGTAGTCTCAGTGGTTCTATCTTGTCTGGGTCTACGTGTAATCCGTGTTTATCTACTATGTATCCTAAGTATTTTACTTGCGCGCATCCGAATTCGCATTTATCTGGGTTTATCGTTAATCCTGCGTGTGTGATTTTGTCTAATATTTTCCCTAGCCAGTATAAGTGTTCTTCGAATGTTTGTGTAACTGTTATTAGTAGAATAGGGCAGCTTTGGGGCGTCACAACAAACCCCCCTTTCCCCACGCCCCTCCCCCCTGGCGCCATACTTCCCCCTCAAGGTCGTCTGGGCCTCCCCCCTCAAGGTCGTCTGGACTCCCCCCTCGATGTTGACCGTTGACGAGGGGGTGTCTCTGCCCACCTGACCCCTCGCTATTTTTGACCCCTCTGCCCCCCTCGCTGTATTTTCAGGCGGGGTCGTTTCTCGCTAGAATCTTAAATACACTACCCCTGTCTTACGACTATAAGGATGGGAGGATCGGGTGCAAGATTACAAAATGCAATGACACGGCAATGTTCACATAAATACTATTTTTCACCACACCTGCACGGAAAGTACGACTTTTGCTCCCTTGCGTGAGCGGGAAGTCGTTCTTTCCGATGCAGGGGGTGGTGAAAAATAGTATACCTCACACGGGAGTGAAAAAGGCCATCCCAAACTGCGTTTTTGTCACCCTCGCCTTCGGCTCGGGTGTCAATCTCACACGCAGTTTGGGTTAGCCTACTTTCCCTCCCTAGGTGAGTAATATACTATTTATTCAATTTTCAAGTACACAAGAACGGGAATGAGCCAACTTGTTTTCTTAACCCTATAGGGACATACAATTTCACGCAATTCTTAGGTTACATATTGGACTAAGTACTATCTTAACCCTATGAGTATGCATAGGCACACACACATACACACACGCAATTTGTGTTTATTCAATACAACTTAATCCTACGAGTACAATTTGTTATTTATATGCTTATTCGAGTGGTTATAAAAATTTTGTGTTGGGGTAATTCTACGACCTAGCTTTATTTTTAAATTTATATTCCCCAGAGCTACAATACTGCAGGCAACTGCTGGGGATAAAATTTCGAGAGCTTGAGATCTTGCCCTTGCCGACTAACTTGTTATAAAATGTTCGTGCGATGGTGTCATTCTTTTCATAGTCGTCAGTAAATATATCGAGAAACTGGCGCAAAGTACTGCCAGCAGCCATAAAATAAATAAACATAATAGAGAAGTGTCCACATACGTCAGAAGAAAGGCTCTGCAGCTGCCTGTCGTTATAGCGGTATTGCCGGCAATTTCTTTGGATTTTTCGCATATGGTCAGGGATGAGCGGTGGCAGTCCAAAACTGTCAAAGTAGGTCGCTTGTCCGGTGGGGGTGACGTAAAATGCCACCCAATGCGAACCTGGTCGTTTGTGATCATCAACGTTGGAGATAATAGCTGTTGGGTATGTCCAAACCAAGGGTACTCGGTCGGCTGCAAAAACCCTGCACGGGACCGTGTGCAACATCTGTAGGGCCTGTAGAATTTGTAGACTGTCCATATCCCTCATCTTCGGATACGGTCATGCCTCGCGGTGATGACGCCGTAGTTGAATATAGTTCAAGTTGGTCGAGAGCTTCGGAGATGCTGACTATGGATTCTTCTTCGTCTTCCGCCTCCTCCTGATATTCCAATTTCTTTGGTATTATACCAGGCGTGGACGGTCTAAGCTCGACAGAATTTCGTCGCAGAGATGACTTTCTTTCAGGCCGAGCTGGAGGCTGTCGTTTCTCGTTTTTCGTCGGTACAGGTGGTGCAGCCACCTGTTCTTGTTTTTCTACTGTCGAGACGCTACGTTCGCCGTTCCGACACTTACTGTCGACCTGTGTCCTCGATTGGGAGATATAGTCGAACCTGTCGGTGGCTGGCGCGACGCGAGGACTGTGGTCGTGGACTTTGAGAAACTTGCTGGCTACTAACCACTTTTTCATCTTAACGGCATTGTTTAATGCACACGTGTAAAATTGTTCCTTCTTCACGCCGTGAAATAAACAATATTCCGGCGTTGCTTCCATCTTGCCAAAACTAGGACAGTTAAAGTTTTCCAAATTTACGATTTTCCGTGCGGTCGCTTTTTCCAAGTATCTCGCCTTCTCGTTGCCTCGGGTCAGAATACGGTGAGCAGTGCGAGCAATCTCCCTCAGATAACTATTTAGTTTTCGTAACGAAATGTCGCCGTCGAACCACTCAATCCCGTGATGATAGCAGGTTACGTGATTATTACGGGTCTGGTCA
The DNA here is from genome assembly GCA_943736025.1 of Tenthredo mesomela. NCBI lineage: Eukaryota > Metazoa > Arthropoda > Insecta > Hymenoptera > Tenthredinidae > Tenthredo > Tenthredo mesomela. The sequence goes on from OX031018.1 coordinate 23,280,128, forward strand.
ATGGAATGCAAATCTTCAAACGGGTGCGGTGGCTCGACAATCCAATGCGCGGAGTGACTTCCCTCCAGAGTAAGCACTGTCACTTCTTTCGGTATAAATTGTCGCTCGATGTCGTGAAATCCTTGGATATCAATAACGTAGTCCATATTTACTGCTTGAAGTACGATGGCGAACGAATCGAAGGTTGGTACTAGACTGAACGTCACGGTGATGGCGTGCGGCCTTTTAAACTCGCCCACGAGCTCTTGGTCGTAGCCCTTACCGCTTCGAGGACTCGGCTCCTCCCCCGTAGTGGACACCTGGCTGGCCGATGACGTGTTATTTTTCCTCCTAGCTGACGTTAGGCTCGTTTAACCGCCGAAATCCGCAATAACCTGGCGGGCGGCATACACTTCGATAATATTATCGAACTGTGCGTAAACAATGCAGTTAATGGTTTCTTTCAACGCTTCGTCAAAGCGCACTTCGATTCTCAGGGTACCGTGCTTGATGAGAGACCAATGTGACGGACAGTTAGCTGAGAGATCCGGGGTCAGGTCAAATGCCAAATGGTAACGGGTCCTGCTGATTCCGTTTCCCTCGTTGAGAAAATGTATACCTGTGCCCGAGAAGAGAGTGTGATAAGCCTCGATGTACAGATTACTCGTCACTCCGTCTGTCTTGAAATTCGGCTGTAATGGTTTTGAAGGGACCTGTACCCCATCGACGTACAGTGACAAATAGTTCATGAGAAAGTTTTGGAAATTGAAGGGATTCAGTTTCCTGTCTCCGTTGAAGGCCTTGTTGCTGACGAAACCTAATATTGCACTTGTCCAAGTATAACGTTGTCCAGAGTCTCGGCCTGTACGCCTGCGTGAATGGTAAAAGATTTCACCTCTACTCTGTCACAGGGTACTTTGCACTACCTTGAGCGAGTGTCCGCGCGTGAGCCAATAGAATTCCAGGACTGATCTTCACGCGCCGCGCCAACAACGAGGTCTCGACGATGTGAAGACTATGCAAAGGCTCAGGCTCCATTATGCAAAAACTGTCTCGCGATCTCACGAGTCGTAGGCGCAGCTCTACACCGTTGAGTAGAAACTTTTCTTGGTTGAAGACGTCGCAGTGAAGATGACCGATCAGATCCACAAGACGACCTTTATTCATTATAGCTTTACGTGCAGCATATCCGTCATCCGCACCTTCCTCGTCAACGTCCCGCGTGTGGTTGTCCGTTGCCGATTTACCGTAGCCACTCCACAACCCGGCAGTAAGATGTGATTCTTTTGGTGCGTAATTCAGTAGTGTCTCTATGTAGGAGCGATAAGCATACGAGTTGTTAGTCGGTGAAACTAATTTTTGATTGAAGAATACATCACAACCTGACTGAACATAGAGTGAAGCAGATTGTTCACGGGACATGGCCAGGGGTCTGCGTCATTGGGTTCGGTCGTTCGTCGAAATTGTACTCGTACGCTGAGCATGGTGTGCGCCAGGTCAATGTACTCGTCGCCGTGTCCGGGTACGAGAAATTCGATTGGCGAATCATCGGTTAATGATGATACGGGCTTGTAGTGAACCCACTGACCGCCCTCGATAGATGTTTGCGTCGGCGGTAAGGTGAAAAGATCCAGCTCAGATTTCATACACTCCCCCGAGTGTGCGTGTAAAAACGCCATTGCTTGTCGACGTTGTTACCGGTGGGGAGAGATTAACGGGGTCCAAAGATATCAGTAATTGCCCGCTTTTTTGGTCGCTTTCCACTTTTGGCAGCTGTCCCACGCCTAGTTTTAACGGTTGTCTTCTTTTTCTTTCTCCTTGTTAGCTCCGGTAGACGGGCGTCCGGCGACGAGTCGTTTCAGACGGGTAAGCGTTAACTGACGCTCTGTACCTGCGGTCCCTTTTTTATATCCAGATCCCTTTATTCGTGCATCAACTTTTTCTTCGGCTTTTTGTTGCAAATTACTACCCGATTCCTTCACCCGTGTCTTGAACGCCTGTTTGAACGGTTTACGATTCCGCATGTCCGACAATAGGTTGGCACCATTGCGTAAAACTTCTTTTCTAACGGCCTGAGCTCCTCTGGTTAGCAGCGGTAATACTCTACCAAATAAACCTCCGAGAAAACTACCGATACCGTGACCTCGCTGATGCGCCGCCCCGCGGTAGAAGTTTTCCATACCGCCACCGCCGAGCTGCGCCTCGTAATGATCGATATAATGAGCCATCTGAATTTTTCTCTCTGCTTTCTTTCGTCGTCTTCTTATTCTCCTTCTTCTTCTTCTTCTTCCGTCTCAAAGAGGCAGATCGTCTTATTGCTGAATACGTCGGAAGTGCAGTGTGGTCGTCAACGTCCCGTACTCGAATGGCATAGGTGCACCGGTATGCGTTCTGATATTGATTTCAATCGTGCGGAAACTTGTAAGCATCAGAGGCAGATAGTGCGGCGGAGAGAGAACTCTCATCTCAGACTCCCCGTAAACGGAATGTTCTTTTCCGCATGCTTGGACGACTCGCAACAGGGGGGCGTAAACGTCCCCGACAATCCGAGGTTCTACGAGGTCGCAGTATACGAACATCAGACAGGAGGGTATCTTTGGCTGTATCTCCGCTCGAGGTTTAACCTTCGTCGCCTCGTACACCCTTGGTCGTATCTCAGTCATCACCGTTGGATATTTATCCCACAAGACCTGGTTTGCCGCGATGGTAAGCGGATAATGAATCTCGGCAAGTCCAACCTCCCAGACACCGGTCAACTCGATTGACCGCGGTAATTGAGTTATGTAGCAGCAGGTACGATTTTCCGGAAAAAATTGCATCGAACTATTGCTCGGTAAAGTAATATAAAACTGATCGCCCGTCATGACGTCCGATCCTTTCCGGAAGTGTGAATCGTATGGCACACGCACCCTTACTGAATCCTCGCTCCTTGACTCACGTGATTTTGTCAAACCTGCCGATTTTATGCCGCGTGTTCTCCCTCCACCCACTGAAGTTCAGGCTCGTAGAACGCATCGTCGATCTCCTCACCGGTGAGATCCTCCAACACGTAGACGATCGGCGAGCGCGCTAGTACGCGACGAATCTTGAAAAGTTCTTCGCTCCAGTTTGCCACGTAGCCTTTCTCGAACGTACCCTTGGTTCTGCTGATCCGTACATAGTCGTTTTTGTGAAATCTCGGCTTACCCGCGGAACGGGGAGGGTAGTGTCTCTGCATGTGGGCACGCGCTTCCGCCGCGTTGCGAAGCGTCACCTCCGATGGAGCCATTCCTATGCTCGAGTGAACAGCTGTGTTGTAAGCTTGTACAACCTGGGTAGGACGTCAACGTAGCGGCGCGTCTTCTTGTGCGTAAAGTATCGCCATAGTCGTTCCTTGAGCGTGCGATTGAACCGTTCGACGATAGCTGCTTTTATGTCAGGGTTGCGGGTGGTTCGATACCTTATTTCGTTGTCGGCGAGTATCTTCTGAAAGGCGCTTCCGACAAACTCCTTACCCTTGTCAGTTTGCAGCAAAACGGGTCTACGCGGCGTTGTGCTCAACACGTGTAGAAATCCCTCGGCTACGGCTGCAGCAGTCTTGCGTTTCAGTGGGACCACCCACGCGTACTTGCTCAAGACGTCGATGACAACCAACAGATATCGGTAACCATTGTTGTGTTTTTTCACAGAGCTCAGGTCAGCCAGATCAGCCTCCCACACGTCATCTATGTTGGAAACGTTGTATCTTGCCCGTGGAAATCTTCTTCGCACAGGCTTGTGCAGTGTATAGGCCTCTTGAGCAGCCAGCCATTTTCTAACCGATTCACGACTCTTATTTCCGTGTGCGGCCCGTTCAAGTCTTCGAGCGCCTGTGTACCCCGCGGGATGAGAGGCGTCGTAATACGTTTTTTCCAGTATTTCCATTATTTTTTCAGTCGGAGAGTCTTCCACCGGGGTTTTCCGGCGCCGATTCTTGCACGTTTCTCTGCGCTGGAACGATCGCGTGAAAGTCTTATATCCCCCCGACGATCGAACGATACAGGTGTTTCCTCTTCGGTGTCGTAAGACTCGTTCTCAGCGGTAGCCCCACCGTGGTCCGCTAATCGTCTTCCCTGTCTCAAGCGCGGAAGTCCACTGGGAGTGAGGTCGAGCTCGTTCCTCGTTGCAGATGATGCGATCCACGAGTTCGAGATATCCGCAATACTGTCGTTGTCGAAGGCTCGTATATCTTTCCAAAAATTATCGTTTCCCATGTATTCCCGCGGAACGTTGAGCGCGTGAAGAAATCGCGCAAACGGTACTCTGCCCACAGGGTCAAAGGTTTTTCTGTTGCGCATGGTGTTGTTTACCAGGTCGACGATATTCGTACCTGGCACAGGTACCCCGTCGAGCGAGATTGCCCAATCGTTGTTCCACGTCAACCGTGTCGAAGCATCGCTCAGCATGCCCATTAGGAGTTTGGCTTTTGCGTTGAACTTGGCAGGTACGGCCGCAATTATTTTCCTCGCCTGTGTCGCTTCTCCTTTTTCTTCTTCTTCTTCGTCTTCTTCCTCTTTGTTTGTTCCGGCGGCCTTGACATCCGTTTTAAACTGTTCTTTGTTAGCATTTTTTCCGTCCGCATTGTCGGTCTTCTCGTAAACATCTACTCGCAATGGTTTTCGCGACTCGTTTGCAAAAAACAGATAACGCTGTTGATAAAGTTTCCACTTTTCCGCGTCATCCTTTGTCGAGTGTTTCAAGATATTGTTCATCTCCCCATCGAGCCCGGATACGGAATCGGTGCGAACAGTGGAATCAGAGTTAATCGTCGGCGATACGGCCGTACCCACGCCATCGCTGACACGCCGTTGAAATCTCTCGATCGTATCCATCGGAATCAAAACCATCTTCTTAGCTCGCTCCATTTCCACCTAGCGTGTCGAAAATAGGCTAGAGGCAAGAGTCTGTAGTATCGGTCCGAGCAGTAGAGTTAAAAATCCGTTTCCCCGCTGAACGAGTATTCGTTTTTTGGTCTTCCAGGTACCGCGATTACCGGCCAATCGACGAAGGGTCTGCTTGTGACGGACGAGACGTGCCTTCTGCGAGCGAGACAGCGTCACGTTACCCTCCAAGGTGTTTACTCGCACCCAGGTGTTCAGTGCACACTCACAGATATTCTTTATCAATGAGTTGTCGGCCGTAAGCAGCAATGCTCTTCTCTGTGCGGGGTTCAATTTATGCAGTGCGTGTAAAGCGAGGGTATTCGTCTTGCAAAAATTGGCGGGACTGCCGTGACGGGGCGCGGTGCGGGATCCTCGCGGCATTACAGCTGAACGACTGGTAGCCTGTGGGCGTTGCCGCTCTTTATATCCTTCCGAGGAACGTAGACGTACTGTTTTCTCATCCGAGGGAAATATGCTGGTTCGGAAACGACAATTTTCCGGCGTCGATTGCTTCAGATCGAGCAGTAAATAACCGTGCGGGACAGCGGTGGCGTCGTGATAGGCCTCTTGAAGGTATCGCGGATCCTCCGGATAGACTTGTCTCGCGAGATGTTGAATCTGTCCGCGATCCCGGGGGTTTTTTGAAGAAAACTATATAGTTCGCGTTAAGAGAGATATTTCGCTGACCGTGTCCCTGATGAAAGAGATTCTGGGTAATGTAGAAGACACTGAGATTTTTGTGATGACAGACTTTGGTGAATAGGTCGACCACTACGTTGTTAGACGCCTCGCGCATAAGATCGTCAATCACCAACAACTTGGGCGACTTGTCACCGTCGTAATCGATGTGTTGCGGCAGTCCCTCGTGGTACTCTATCCCGTTACCTGACTCGTAAAGCGGTTGCCACTCGTCAAAGTACCAGATGACGCGACTGAATTTAGTCTCGCACATGTTCTCGCTGTGACGCAGGAAATTTTTCACAAAGTTCGACTTGCCGCATTCCGATGGTCCGGCCACGATGGCTGAGAACGGATGCTTCCAACGTGTGTCCCCGGCGGCGGCGGCGTAGGCCCGGCGCGCTGATTACCAGCTGATACCAGCGCGCGCGCGACGTCCGTTGGACGAGCAGACTACCGCGCGCGGGGTGCGTGCGTGTCAAGCTCGTTTGTACGCACGCGCGCGCTGTGCAATGAGCTGATAGTCAGCGCGCCACGCGGCGGCTATGAGCTCATTTTTATTTTTATTTTATTCTTATTTTTTCGTATACATGCCAACGAGATATTTGAAAGTTATTCATCAGGAATTATTTCTCAATCCACTCACCTGTTTAACAGCCTTGACTCTGCGTCCGAGGAAATATTTTGTCGTCGTTAACCCGTAGTCAGTGTCCTGGTGGCTTTCGGCATATATACCGATCTTTCACGGCGGGGCGTCCGTCCGACGGTCTGTCTGGCAGGTGTTGCCAGTCTGTCTGTCTGTCTGTCAGTACATCGCTTGGTCGAGCAAAGGAGTGAGAGAGAGAGAGAGAGAGGGTTGCACCGCTCTGCTTATGACCCGCGGGTCGAGCTATATACCCTACGCGCGGTAACCGTAGGGTAGCGTGTCAAAGTTACCTGGAAAACAACGTCTTTTGAGAAATAACGGTCTGCAGGTTTTCTTTTCAGTGCGCGTCACTACCTCGCGCATTACAGTTGTTCGAATCGCACGGTACTTCACTTCGATCGGATTCGCCCCCTCAACTACCATCCGGCGAATAGATTCGAAATTGACGCGACTACCGACCGTGTAATTCAAAGTAATTCCTTTGACCTTGCACACTTCGACCTCTTCACCGTCCGCACGACGTACGATAAGCGCGTAAAATTTTGGACCGCCCGAGACGAAGGCTCGAATGTAACTTCCGTCACCGTAAGCATCCAGTTCGTCCGTCAAGTCTCCTAAAAAGTTACCAGTCGGCGGCTCGTAATCTTTCGATTAATTCGAATTAATTTATCGAATTAATTTATCGAACAACCTCGAGTCTGGCTGAGTTACGTAGATCTTTTAGTGCTTTTTGGCTATAATTTATTGCTTATTATCGATTGATAATTACCTATCGCTTCTCGTATGGCTTATATTGCTGATTTAGTATGTTATAATATTGTGCATGAAATACTGTAGAAAATTACCTTTCCTGGAGTACCCTGAGCGAAGATAGCCGCGTAGGCTTAGCCTCGCGTTATTGTATAGTTTATTATAGTTTAGTTCGTTATCGTTAATTTTGTTATAATTAAGTTTGTTAATATTGAGTCACTTATTAAGTAAAGTACAATTCTGTCATATAATTTATTCTCGTCTATAGAATCAAATACGATTCAGTAAAGTTAAAATCTTTTGGATAATTTAGTATCGCAACTATCGATTTAGTATCGTCAGAATTCAGTTAAAGAACCAATAATATTCCGAATTAATCTGTTATCGTTGAACTTGTGATTCGCGTCTTTCGAATGACCATGTGGTCTCTATTTAGCAGTAGATCTCGAATTATCGTAAATCGAATAGCTAAGCGTAGCTAATTAATTAATAGGGGATCTGTAGAGTTTGTTACTGATTTTCATAATTTAATATCTCAAGCTTAATACGTTGATTTAAGGATGGGTTACGAATAACTTTGCATTTGGGTACGATGTATCGCTCTGTGATACCAAGTCTGGAGTCTAAATAATTAATTTTATATCGAGTCAACTCTGACACATCCTCGGGTCAATCGTATCGTAATTAGGTAAATTCTATCGTGAATAAATAGTTTATCGTAACAAACTGTCGTATAAAGCTCATAATTCTGTACTGATCTCGTTGAATTATCTAATTTAATTAATAAATAATTGATTGATGTGCTCTCAAATATTCTCAATGAAATAATATCGTTTTTATGGTGTACCCTGCCCCTCTATCTAAGGCTTTGTTATCTGAGCAAGTCGAGTTATCGCTCGTCGCATTTCCGTAAATTTTTGGCTTTATTTAATTTGTCTTATGGTATCGTATCGAAATGACGCAGGAGCGTCTGGCGCCCAACATTCAGTAAGTTTAATCATTAACACGGAAGAGTGCCGAATTGCAGCGGAGTAAAATTTTAGGTTTTCCTCGCCTATTAAAAAACTACGTTACAGCGTATGCACGACAAGCTTACGTTTGCGTTGTGCTATTCCTGTTGCCTGAATTTCGAACAAAACGACTGCCCTCACGAGGATAGCAAAGACAGACAGTTTGAGGGTACCTGGGTATCGGTAGAGTTGAAAAAGGCCGTGGAAATGGGATACGAAATCTTGAGCGTGCAAGAGATCTGGCACTACGAGGTTACTTCCTTCGACCCCGTGACTCGTCAAGGCGGCCTATTTGCGGTCTACATCGACACATTACATCGATGTTACCGATGAAACAGCGGCGACACCCGTGAAAGAAACAGCCGTGAAATTCCAGCACGTGTCTCGTCCCGTCACGGTCGACATAATAACCGTCCACCAGACGCCCCGTTTCAGGTATACGATATTCTAGAGAGCGTCCGGCGTGCAATACGGTCTGTCCTAGTTCCCGCTCCATCCAAACGAGCCACTTTACAGCCTTTTGAGACTGCCGGTCGGCCAACCTGTAACCCCCGGGGGTAAGATCCCTATGCGGTCCGGTTGTAAAAATTTTTTTCGGAACACAGCAGAGCAAGCCGACGCTATCGTGGTACTTTCTGTGAAAGGGCATACACCGCCGCACTCTAGAAATATCGCCCGAAACGCGATGCAAGCACGCCGAAGAATATCCACGTCGGATTTGCAGTAAGCCACCAGTTCCAGGTCAAAATTAAATGTACAATTTTTTGCCACAGCGTCGTTGTACCAGTCGTAGAATGCCGCTCGCGCAGCATTGCTCATGCTGCTGTCCGGAGCGTAGAATCGCGCTGCGGGGAACGGTCCCACGTAACCGATATTTTCCGCGGTATTGAAAAAATGCGGAAATACTCTTTTCACAGAACTAGCCGGCAGTCCAAAGGCTTTCAGGAGAGCGGACAGGGGCATCGGCATGTACGACAGAGAATCCAAGAAACGCGTACGACCCGTCTCAAGCATAATAATTTTACTGCCGTTTGATATCACCGTCGGAGGCTCGACATCCCGTTCGACTATCCACCGCAGAATAAACTGACAATCGAACCCTTTGGAATTGTGGGCAATGCAAATAATGTGACAGAAACCCTGCACCGGACGTGTTGCAAACTCGACCAGCTCTCTGACAGGGTCTGTCCTGAAAACGAACTGACGCACAAGGCCACAGAAGTTGCAGCCTTGTTTGATATCAGTTTCACCGATGCATCGAGTACACACCTGCTGCGACATGCAAAGGTTAGGCACGTGTACGTTCGTCGCGGGGTCTCCGCGGATCGTCTGACTCTGCTGTGTCTCAAAATCGTAAAATATGAAAATGCAATCGCTGGAACGAGCTTCCGTTTTCAAGGGTGACATGAAACAGAAATGGTTGTGCGGTCGGTTACGATTACACGTCCGGCAGAAACGGGTTTCGCACGAGTGCGGACCGGTATTCAGATTAACGAGTCGGGAGCAATTCACGCACGAACGGAGCGTGAGGCAAACCGCCTGACGCGCGCTGAATGAACCCTCCTTACGATGCCTATCGAGACACGCGTTACCCCGAAACACACGCCTACAGTCGGGACTTTCTAATTTAGCGGTCCGGTTTTCGCACTGCGGTGTACCCAGGCACTGCGGACATCGATGCGAGCAGCGATGATCGTTGCCTTTGCTGAATTTTTTGTTGCAGCCCTCGCAAAAAAACCTACTCGCCGAAGCCCCGGTTAAGTTGGTTATGGTGTCGAAATGCCGCTCGGCTGGTGTTACAGACTGGCTGAGGAAAATCGTGAGAGATCCCCAACTCAGGTTCATCATCTACCTATTATAAAGTCGTTCACATGAACGGGAACCACGGGGAGGTTTACAAAAGTAAAAGTAGTTTGAATAATATACACTCTTTATTGTGAATGAAATGAATGTTCTTTATTGTATGCTTACGTTTGTTTTCCTTAATCCAATTCGATTATTTCAACAATCTTGGGCGTAGAGGGTTGGTGGTGATGGTCAGCGGGTGCGGTGTTGATAATCTGTTGGTTAAGGGTGGTTTCGTAGGTACTTATGATGCACTGTGGGCCCTGGAAGTCTACTGAGTGGTATACCGTTGTCTGAGGAGGCGTGATCAAGTATTCGTACTCCTGGTTGGTGTTAGACAGTAGTTCCTGTATGTAGTCGTGTGGATGACCTCCTGACTGGTGGGAGTGGTTTTCGGCTGTTGGCTCCAATGGAATATCTGGATGGGTGGAGCTTAGCGTTGGTTGGCTGGTGTAGTAGCCAATGGTTGAGTCTTGCTGCAGGGGCGGTTCCCTTTCGTAGATTACAGTGTCTGTACTGGAATCTGATTGGTAGGAGGTATGCTCGTAGGCCTCCTTAATGACTTCTCCTATTAATTCTGTATGTTGAGGGTTCTTTGCTAAGAGATCCTCATAGATTCGTTGATCTCTGGCGATAGCTTTCGTGATCCTTTCTCGTACCTTTTTACCTGCGCGGTGTCTCTTTTTATGACCCACAACTCCGTACATCTATGAGGAAAGGAATAGGTAGAATTAGCGTTTGGCCAGAGTAACAGGGGACTTGGCCTTAACGCTGGGGATATGCGTGTATCCCTTGGCTTGTCTAGAATGATCAGCCTGAGGTGTAAAGACTTCTATTTAGGGCTAAGAATTTATTCTAGCCTGCTAATTAGAGTATTTGATTTGGCTAGGTTTAGTAAAACCAGCCGTGTTAATCAATAAGAGTATTAATGCTGGCTTAAAAGTCTCGAAACCTTAGCCTGTTCATTAATCTCGAAAAGATTTTTATGTAAGTTAATTAACTCGGGCAAGCAGTATAGTTCCAGCCTGGGTGATGGCCCGGAATCCGCACTAGCCTTGGTTAAATATGGAATTTGGTTGATTTGGGATTAGTTAATTTGGCTGAGTTATATATTTATATGTAACTAGCCTGAATTAAAGAATATGTAGGATATGATGTATTGAGTTGTGAATTTACCTTGTTGAGGGTTTTGATGTAAGACAACTAATACACTTTTACTTGGTTTACAAAGTTTATTTTATATGTTATTTCACCAAGGAGTTCGGTTTATTACAAGCACGATATATTCTACTATGTTTAAGCAAGAACAGTAGTTTGAACTTAATTATTTAGTGAATATATTAACCGTAGGTTTTATTAAGCAAGAACAGTGGCTTGGACTTAATTTTATGAAGTAACGCGGTTTGACGTGCACTGAGTCGAACGTATGACTGAACTGAGCTAAACCAGAAACTGAACTACCTTAGTAGTAGGGGTTTATATAGTATCTTAACTTAGAGTGGTGGGGTTGTTGTTGTTTAACCCGCATTCCAATCTCACGCTTGGACTCTGTGCAGCTGCGTATGACTAATTGTTTTGTATTTTGATCACATAGGTTTTGGCCGGATATTAGTATTTGCTGTTTCTAATAACAAGTTTTAATAAACAGTTTTACTACTTGGTTCCTAATCTTATTTATGGTACTCGATATCCTGAGTAAACATCCTGCAGCTGCATGAGCATGACTCACTTGTTTTGACCGGTTAAAGTTATGCGTAAACAGTTTTTGGGCGAAAACAAGATATCGTTGAATGAGTCATTGCTCGAGTTGCTTAGGGTTGTTTACTCTGAGGGTAGTCCGTACTAAGTTCTTGCAGGGGTTGGAATATGTATTATATCATTGGAATATATATATGTATGTGAACTTTTGAATATTAGTTAATGATCAAGTGTTGGTATAATTATAAATGCGTGATTATAGGTAATATATCTACCGAAGATCGGGCAAGGGTATGCTTGTGTCATATGTTGGTACATTATCTCGGTGTGGTATGAATCTACGTATGGTAAGCCTTGCGTGATCTTTGGTCGGTAAGGTAGTTTCTTATATACTAATATATGGTACAATATCTTTAAAGGGTAAAGAAGTTTTCAGGGTTGTCGGTCGAAGTTGTGCGTAGGTGGGAATGTGACACTGGATTATACAAAATATTCAGCCGACTGATAACACTCAGGCGCCTGTCTGTAACACAAGCGGCGCCGTTGTAAAAGACCGCGTCCCCGGTAACTAATTTCCCCAGCTCGTAAATCACGATTGCCAGTCCCTTGGGGGCAAAGAAATCTTGGAATCTACTAATTTCTAACATCCCACAACCCGTTTCGGGGATTACTATTCCAGCTTGTTCTACGAGCCGCAGTGCTTCGACCCGCTGCAGACGCGATCCAGGGTATCGTATCGCCGCGTACCGCTCGTGGAGCGACCCACTACGGCCCGAACCCCTCTCGGCGTGCGATTCCGCCACGACCAACGCTCGCGGTAAACAAAGCCCGTCGGTATTCACGATTCGAACAATCGACTTTTTCATCACCCCGGCATGTGTCATCGGTAAGGCCCTGCCACGGCCGGATGGTACCTTGACTATATGAACCGTGACAGTGAAGACCTTGTCGATTTGAAACTCTGCTGCACTCTGTGTAACACTGGAAACCAGCTTCCACAGATCGCTGTAGTGAGAATCGCGGACAGGCCGAAAAGACAACCATGCGGACCCCTCATTGAAACTTTCCGCGTGAAAAATGAAACCTACGTAATCATCCCCATGACAGGTTGCAGTGACGTATGTGTGCAAGTCTTTGAACGCACCCTCTAACCACTCTAAAGGATTCGTGCTGGCATCGGGAATATTTATTTTAACATTTAGTTCACGTCCGTCGATATCAAATCGCCTGACATGCCTCAAAGTTTCACCGAGAATACTAAAGCGATTTCCAGGTTCTAGCGGCTCTGGCTCTGCCTCGTCTCTCGTCACGCTCTCACGCTCATTCCTATCGCCCACTTCGCGGCCAGTCGGACTATGGTCGGTGTTTTTTCCTTGCTCGTCAGGCGTCGTGTCGTAGTCGTCGCTGTCGTCGTCATAATCAGCATCGTCGGAATCAACGGCTATCGCCCCAGCACTCGGTAGCCCAAAGGTACTGGCTCCTTCGTTCACGCACGTGAGGCGTAGACGGCCTCCGGTCTGTAAACCGGAGGTACAACCCTCCACATATTTGCGTACCTCGACGTTCATCGGTAACTCTGACGTGCGGTACCCAACAGAAAATAAAAATTTTCAATTTTTTTATCCATTTATTTAGCACCCGTAAACCGGCCCTATAGGTCAACGATAAGAATACAGATACCTGTACAGCGAACAGTATAAAACAACAGACATAACGTTAAGAATAACAATTAATACTAGGTTATTTATGAATATGGAATAATCTGTAAAAACACACGCCCGCCCCGTTTATCAAAAATATCTCTCCGCCGCGGTCGAGGTATCGCGCATTGAAAATATTCCACTGTCGAAGGACGAGCCTGGGCTGAATAACTGAAAAAGAGCCTCAGTGTCTGCCGTGGAAATACTGGCGTTCTCCTCATCCTCGTCCTCGTCTTCAGTCTCGTCCTCATCTTCGCTTTCATCCTCCACCTCCTCCTTTTCCTCATGTTCATCCGCATCTTCGGCAACTTTTTCCATGGCTACTTGAAGAACTGCGGGTTGTTCTGGTTGTGAATGGGAAAAGGAAATGTACGCACTGATAGATATATATGTGACACGGTACGCTTGCAAGAAGGCATGGTATACCGAGGTAATATGCTAAACAATACCTGAATCGGTGGTGACCTCCGCCCGATTCGGTCTTTGTAGCTTCACGGTCGACGCCTGGGACAGTGGATCGTACAGACTAGCGGTAACCGATGCTGTTCGCATATGAAAAGTGACTGTGTAATTATATAGATCGGAAAAGCGGCGCGTCTACTCGGCGGCGGGCGTATATCGGTCAAATAAATGGGATTCTTGATTTTTGTTATAACTCACCGTTGGGGCAATCGCGGGATGTCGACGCAACCGGTTCCTTTATCTCGGCTGAAGAAATCCGAAAATTGCTCGAGGGTCCAGCCCGAGAGAGCACGTGCCTTCTTGTTGTGCTGGTTTCGACTGCAATGGGCTCTGCAGATGCCTCAGAGCCTTGGCGATCGACAAGCGACGGCGGTTCCCCTGACATTTCCGCATCTTCGAACCGATCAAGGAGCTCGCACAACATCCCCTCTGTCTCCTCGGAATCCTCTAGCATGTTTGTCACTTCTGACAAGCGTAGGAAATTAAATTTCCTCAGAGTTAACTCACTTTACACCGTATAAATACATTCGCACCTTATGAGATGAAATCTTGACTTGCTTCGGTATTCATTATATTCTGCGATCAACGGCACCACCACGGCAAAATGTTCGGGTCCTCCGTCTCAACACTGTCTCGGCCGCAATTCTAATAGAACCTATGGCCCTCTCGCTACATGCCCCGATAAAACGTCGCAGCTGATGCAGCAAAGCACCGGCAGACATGCGAGCGAGTGACCGTTTCCAACGAATATCGCATTCCAGTCCAATTGTCGAATCCTTCTGTTTAACGTAAAACACGGCCATCAACACTGCGGCACGGTACACACTCGAAATATAGGACATCGTGTTAGATGGTTTGAAAAATGTAACAATTGAGCAGGTAGGGTGAATCTCGAGAGAGAAAGATACAGAAAAATGAACAAGCGATATAGGCTCGATCAATGAGTTCGAAAGAATGACAAAAATCGCGGAAAACTGGCCTAGATATACTACGTAGCAGCGCCGGCGACTTTCATATGGAGTGTATGGAGAACTCCATACCCAGGACAATTCTGGGTATGGAATTCCACACCCAGAATTATGTAGGTGTGGAAAGGAAAAATCATGTTTTTCAAATATTTTTATTACTGATTGCCCCTTGCGCGTCGATGAAATGGTATATTGTGCAAGTGACGAAAAACAGCGGGAGGAAATGTTAATTCCCTTCGGTACTCACGTTCGAAACACGTGATTTCCCCCACGCCCGACAAGTATGAAAGAAGGCTCATTTCATGCCCGTGTTATGAAAAAGTAAGGACCCTTCAAGCAAATTTTGTGCATATCATAGTTGCATTTCTTACCGTTTGCCGCTGCGTACTCCCCTCTTGACCGATACCCGCCATACTGCGGTCCCATTTAAGCTCAACCTTGATAGTGGTTTCGTGTCTGTATGTTACAATATTGCGGCCGAATAACTTAGCGACACTCTATGTCCATGCGGACTTAACTGCGGAATACGACCGGTCAACACTTATAGACAAGTTCATTGGGAGAAATAAGGTACGCCGTACCGCATTCGTTTTGTCTCAATCACGGAGTAGAATAAGGAGTGCAGACTTGGGAACAGTGTTGCCAACCTGAAATGAGCCGTGATCGTACGGAGGGGCGGAAATTATCGTACATTGGCAGAAAATTATCGTACCAACTATCGGTACTTCAATTGATACAGCAAGATACATTTTTGATAGAGTGCGCGTACTGATAAGGTTTTCAAAGTTAAATTAGTTGGTACTTGGCAATAAAATGGAGAAACAATCAACAAAGAACATATTTTCAACTCATTAGTAATATTTTTATTCATCGCAGTATCATTTCGTACTTTTTATACTGGTCCAGTACAATCTTATATACTTGGAATATGATTCGATCTTTCCCGTACCGCCAATGCGAAAAGAATAATAATACAATAATAATAAAAAAAAAAAATACATTATCGAACCTTTTCTATTTTATCGTACAATTATCGTATATCGTACGCACGTTATCGTAAATCGTACCCAGCTTTAAATTATCGTACGTGTACGATAATTATCGTACGGTTGGCAACACTGCTTGGGAACTAAAAATGACCCCGCTTTTCGGAACACTAATTTGATTCGGAACACGATTTAAGCGCTACGGCCAGAGAGCGCTTCGCGCGTCGAAAACTGGGGCTACTTTTACGGGTTTTTATAGCTTGAGTCTGCAGTCTGCACTCCTTATTATACTCCGTGGTTTCAATAAATGGAATAAAAATTGAAAAATGTGTAACCCCGCCCCCCGCCCCTCGCTCAGTTGAGTCACTCCATGCCCGAAAATTTTGCAAGTCGCCGGCGCTGCTACGTAGTACCCCTCACCCCGCTGCGGTATGCACCTCTCACACTGAAAACGACGATAATATTCTCACGCGGGGGAGCCGTAAGATTTTTAACGATTCTCACGCGAGAATCCTAATGCATTCGAGCAGGCCAGCTGTAAAGCGCCTTTTTGCGAACTACTTGCCTTACTGGTAGTAATCCGCATACCGTATATTTTTGGTCATTTTGACTCGACCTTTTAGCGTGGGTCTAGGGGTTGTCTCGGAAATTAGGGGACAACGGCAGGTAATTAACGCCCCGCTGGTGACCGTTACAGATTGCGTCACCCCTGCAACCTGCCGAACGAGGGGGCAAAGACCAGTAGTCATCCAGTCTGGTCACGACTGATCAGCTGCCTATTCGAACCATATTATACAATGGTAGGGGTAAACGTAAAAATCATATCATGACATTTTACAAAACAACATCTCATAAGGGCTACACCCAAGACTAGCTTACCGCCGAGCAATCCACGTAAAATTTTAAAAACTCACTTTCAGTCGTTGAAACAGACAGAGAAACACCTACTACTGTCGACTCCATACGGATTAAACCAGTCGTTCACCAAGAAAATCAATGTCGGTCTTGGATTGCGAGGAGACAGTGAGTACGAGCTGTTGATTCGACTAGTGAATAATTCTTCCGGAGGTATTTGCCTGAAACTCGATTCGTGGATCGCGCTGATCGGACGCAACGGACATCATCTCGGACTACTTCGCTTTCGATATACAGGGTGTTCCAGACCTCGCGACGAATATTTCACAGGGCAAATCTTGATCAAAAATGGGATCGAAATTTCCTCAGCCGATTTTTTCGGAGATGCATGGATTTTCCGTTATAATTATTTTAATTTCAGCTAATGACATGCGACTTATAAACGGCCGTTTGTTGGTGTAATCACCGCTCGGTTGTGTGCGCCGTCTCTCGCCCTATTGTCGCCACGAAAAAAGTGCACACAACCGAGCGGTAAGCACACCGACGCGCGGCCGTTCGTAAGCCGCGCGTCATTGACTGAAATTGAATTAATTATAACGGAAAATCCATGCATCTCCGAAAAAATCGGCTGAGGAAATTTCGATCCCATTTTTGATCAAGATTTACCCTGTGAAATATTCGTCGCGAGGTCTGGAACACCCTGTATACGCCGACGCCCAGTGGTATTTCGATACCCTCGATTTTGGTGAATGCAAACTAGCATTCACGACAGCTTACGGGGCAAGAGCAATCCGATTTGACGTACCATCAGCCGACGCAGATATCTCATCAAACGCTATTGACAATGACGCACGAGCCGGTCACCACGAGGACGACCAACCAGCCGCTAAGCGCCAAAAACTCTATCAACCTTTAATTGTGATGCAAAAGACCACCTTTGACGGCCTGAAATTGCTAGTCCTGTGCGTACAAGAACGGATACGAATGCTGAAAAAATTGAAGGATGATGTCATTACGTGTAAAAAACTATTTGCAGAGTTTATCGCGGAAAAAGTCAAGATATTGCTACCTGCTCAGCCTTCCTTGCAAAGCATTTCGCAAATAGCTCTGAGGGAGTACGACGCGGCCGTCGAACACATCAAGCCCCTGATAGATCTCGAATTCCGTGAGAACTACCTTGACATCGTCCTGCTAGAGATAAGCAAACTTTTTCCCTATTACGTGACCGTTCAGGTGAAACAACTCATCGAAGCGCAGCCGAAGTAAGTGTTTTCGTTATTGGGACCGTCTGTCTCCGACGAGTTACACCACAGCCGCCAAGATCACGCGGGGGTCACACCATGGTGACTGCTTGTGAGAAATAAAAAAAAATTCCCATGCCTGAAACCGGGCCGAAACATTACCAGGACCTGCTGGGGATGATAAATCGTACTTGTGGAAACAGTTACCCAAGTATCAAATAAACGCAACTTTTTTCAAACGTGTCGAATAATCATATATGGGCGTGTGAATTATACATTGAATTAGTGCAATTTTGTGTGTGTGTATATATGTGTACACATAGGGTTAAGATAGCACTTACTCCAATATGTAACCTAAAAATTGTGTGAAATTGTATGTACTCATAGGGTTAAGAAAACAAGTTGGCTCATCCCCGTTCTTGTGTACTTGAGAATTGAATAAAAATAGTATTTATGTGAACATTGCCGTGTCATTGCATTTTGTAATCTTGCACCCGATCCTCCCATCCTTATAGTCGTAAGACAGGGGTAGTGTATTTAAGATTTTAGCGAGAAGCGACCCCTCCAGAAAACACAGCGAGGGGGGCAGAGGGGTCAAAAATAGCGAGGGGTCAGGTGGGCAGAGACACCCCCTCGTCAACGGTCAACATCGAGGAGGGAGTCCAGACGACCTTGAGGGGGAAGTATGGCGCCAGGAGCGAGGGTGGCGGGGGAAGGGGGGTTTGTTGTGACGCTCCAAAGCTGCCCTATTCTACTATTATTATATCGTCTAGATATGCAAAGGCGTACGGTTGTGATTTCGATCCAATTATTTTGTCTAAAAGTCTTTGGAATGTCGCCGGCGCTCCCGTTAATCCATATGGCATCCTTTTAAATTGGTAGAGTCCTTTTCCCGGTACTGTAAATGCTGTTATGTGTCTGCTGTCTTTGTGTAGTGGTATTTGGAAGTATGCTTGACTTAAGTCGAGTTTAGATATGTATTGTGCTGCGCGTAATTTGTCTAGTATTGCTGTCATGTATGGTAGTGGGTATGCGTCTTTACGTGATACTGAGTTCACTTTTCTAAAGTCGAGGCAAAATTGGTATGTGTTGTTCGGTTTTTTTATCATGACTATCGGGCTTGACCATTCGCTATTAGATGGTTCATATAGTCTTCTCCGATCATCTTATCTACTTCCGCGTGTATCGCGTCTCTGATTTTAGGTGAAACCATGTAATATCTTTGTTTTATGGTGGCGTGTCCTTGTGTGTCTATCTTGAGTGTTGTTAAGTGTGTTAGACCTAGTTGCCCTGGTGTTGATGTAATTTTCTCTCTTAATAGTGTTTGTAGTTCTGTGTGTTGTGTGTCGGTGAGTTGTTGTATCCCGCTGCAGATTCGCGGTGTGTGATGTCTGGGATATAGCTTTGGATTCGGGGGGAAGTTTGGGGTCGGTAATAAGGCTTTTCGGTTCTGTGGGATGTTTGTGTGTGTTTTCTCTACTCTATCTGTGTTTTGCTTTTGTGTGTATGTGTAATTTTTATATAGGTTTGGGTTTGGTGGGAAATTTGGAGTTGGTAATAAAGCTTTTCTCTTCGGTGGAGTGTTTGTTTCCTGTCTCATCGCTGCGTTCTGTTTCTGTGTGTCTGTGATTTGTGATTGCTCTGATGCCTTTTTCGCTAATTTTTCTTATATCGCTGCTGCTTTTGCTTGTTTAGTGTGTGTTTGTGTTTCCTGATCCCTTGTTTCTTTGTGTGTTTCTGTGACTTTCTCTTTTATATCGCTTACTTTTATAACTAATTCTTGATCTTCGCTCTCTTTTTGTTTATTCGGCCTTTGTATCGGTGTTGGTGTTGAATCTGGCCATTGTTCCATCCTATATGCAAAGGTGGGCATTAACTCGTTAATCCGTTAATCGTTAATTAACGAAGTTAACAATCTACTTAACGGATTAACTTTTAAGTTAACTTCAAAAAATGTTAACGCTCTTGTTAACTTCCGTTAAATTGGACTTCCGTTAACTTTAGTCCGTTACATCAACTGAAATAGTATATTGTGTACCAAGGGCGTAAAGTGGGCTTTTTTAGACCGAGTGTGGAGCTTGCAGTACGAGTCAGAGGCGAGGTAGCACGAGTCGAAGACGAGTGCGTCTGCGAGCCGAAGACGAGTACTGCAACCACACAAGGTCAAAAAGCCCACTTAGCCCTGGTGCACAACATATTTTTTGTAACAGCACGATTTTCGCGTTTTTTCATCATTGTTGATAATTTTCATGAAAATATTGAAAATTAATTTAGCGGGCAAATAAAAACTGAAAACGCCCGCTGCTCGATTTAGCGGGCAAATAAAAACTAAAAACGCCCGCTGCTCGATTTAGCGGGCAAATAAAAACTGAAAACGCCCGCTCGTCTGGAAGCCGTCACTTTAGGCCCGCTTAATGGGTAAAAAAAACGCAAAAATCATGCATGTGTTACAAAAAAACTTTTTTTTTCAGTGTATATTTCATATTGCAGTTATTCTTGTTATTTATTGTGAATTTTTATTTATTTGGCGTAAGGATACCAATATAACGATATGCGCGTGCGCCATTTATAAGAAAATAAAAAGGTGGAAATGGCCGCAAAGTGGGTGCAACAAGGCTTTTCTAAAAGTTCAGGTCCATATCCATCAGGTCTTTTTCTACGGACAAAGATATTTTACGGGCTAAACGATCGTCGCTGTCGGATGAAAATTTTAATATGCTAATGTTTATTAAGGGCAACATGCACCTAATTCAAAACTATGATCAATAATGAATAGCCTTCTTTTAACCCTTCATTGTCACACCTCCGATTTCAATCAAGCTGGTCACACCCGGGTCGAATTAACCCGAGCGATTTTTAGACGGTTGTCGCGTGAAAACTATCCGTCCGATCGGCACCGAAAAAAATACTGAAAAATACTTTGAACCTTCTAGAAGATGTAGCTAAAGTCGGTACATCAAAATCCAAATGACATGTTAAGAAAAAAATCGTAAAGAGGTCAATGCATTTTAGGATTTTTTTTTTTTTATTTTTTTTTATTTTACATTTTTTATGTTTTTTGAGTTCTTCGGCCACGGACTTACCGATATTTACTTTGAAGGTTTATGCTCGGGTCATTTTGACCCGTGGTGACCAGGAAGGGTTATAGCAGTGTGTATAATTTTAATCAACCTACGTGTTTTTGTCTTATTCACCTATGTATCCAGCCCAAAAGCAGTATAAGTTTTGGATATTTAACTTTTAACGGTTAACTTGAACTTGCGTTAAATTTTCGAAAATGTAACGTTTTAACGATTATCGAAGTTAACTTTTTAATTAACGAATGAACGATTAACGAAGTTAACTTTTGGATTAACTGTGCCCACCTTTGGAAATACGGCATACGACGATGTGTGTAGAAATTTTGTGTGTAGAAAGGTAAAAACGTCATTCCGGGAACGGTCATTTCGGGAACGTTCCCGGACTATGACGAGCGTTACCGAAATGACGCCTGCGTTCCCGAAACGACTCTGTGAGGCAAATTCTTCTTCAATTATATGATTTTCCGGAAAAAATCTTTTACTGACAAAAAATTGTATTAGGAATGAATATTTCTTGTGCAATCAAAATTTCTCAAAAATAATAATAGTTCACTCATACATATCAAGTTACATGCTATGCACTACCATCACTTAGGGGACGCGACCATCACTTCCGAAAACGATGCAAAATCTAAATGAATGAGAAAAATGTTTGATTTCCCGAACTCAATTCGCACGAATTTAGTGTGCTGCAAGAAACTGATAAAATTCAATCACAAATGAGATAATAAAAACTCACAAATATAAAATAAATTGAAGATTAGAGTAGGACATTTTGCCATGAAGGCACTATTCAGTGAAAATCTGTTAAAAAATCTGAAACTCCAAAATGTTAGTTGAACTTTTCATGGTATAATATTTATTCAACACGTGCATGTAATAGGCCCTTTTTCTTGCATGTAAAGCGGATAGAAAATTACTAATTTCCAGCGTGGACTTGATGACCTCCCTAGGAAGTTGATATTCATTTCCACACTGCGTGCACAAAGTTCGATTTAATATAATATAATATAAGTGCATAAAATTCAACTTAACGCGCGTCGTGTTAAGAAATAAAGTTCGATATACGTGCGGAAGATGATTCTCGACTCGTGTGATTGTCACCCTTGCTTCGCTAGGGCGAAGAACTTCACACTCGTCCGAGAATCAACACTTTCGCACTAGTATCAAAAAGTACTGTCATCTCCCAAGGGAAATAATGAATATTATCTCCCTAGGGAGATGATAAGTCCTTTTCTTGTAAAGGGAAGTAATATCCATTACCTCCCAAAGGAAATATTGCATATTATCTCCCTAGAGAGGTAATTGAGTACATTTACTTCCAAGGGGAGGGAACTTTTTGAAGGAAGGGAGCGTTTCAAAAGTTTTCAAATTTTTCGAAATTTTTAAAATTTCAAAAATTTCTATCGTACATGCACGAAAAAAGGCGTATACATGATGCCTTAATTGCTACAACAGCTGATGAATATTTATTTAGTGAAAAATTAGACGATGTCATTAAGTCTGCCAAAGAAATAGCAAGTACTTCAAAAGATCTTAAGACAGCCCCCAAAACCCAACTCAACAAGCCATCAAAAAACTGGAAAACCCCGCTCCGTCAACATCCCAAAGAATTCGTAGCGACGACGCTGGGCGGGCAGAAACGCTACCACGGACCACAGAAAAAGTCTGCAGCCTAACCGTACTCGAAATTCCGGCCCAAGAAGGATCAAGAATACCGGAAACGCCGCTAACAAATTCCGTAAGTCCAATAGCGGGAAGGCTTCGATTTTTTAGTTCGAACTGGAAATCGATCACATCTGATGTGACTGTCCTTTCTTGGATTAGTGGATATAAAATTCCTTTTAATTCGAGGCCGGTTCAAAAATCAGAACCGTGCCAAAGGAAATGGTGTGATCATGAAAGATCTATAGTTGGCGAATTAATTTTACAACTCATTAGTAAAGGCGCTGTACATGAATGTTTAGATAATGCAGATCAATTTATATCAGATATCTTTCTGAGACCAAAGCCAAATGGAACTTATAGACTTATTTTAAATCTGAAAAAATTAAATGAATTTATTTCAACAACTCATTTCAAATTAGAAGACGGTAGAATAGTTACAAAGCTCATGAGTTCTAAGTGTTTTATGGCATATGTTTTATTGCACTGAGTCACGCCGCAGGGAATCTGTTGGTGAAATTGAGCTGTCCGATAAAGTTTTTGACGAAATAGTTGAGAGATTTGGGAATCCCGAGATTGATTTATTTGCGAGTAGAGTAAACGGAAAGTGCCAGAAATATGTATCCTGGAAAAAAGATCCAGAATCGTTTGCAATTGATGCGTTCACTATAAAATGGAATGATGTTTTCTTTTATGCGTTTCCTCCAACCACAGTAATTTTGAAAGTTCTACAAAAAATAAGAAATGAGGGGGGGGGAACGGCATAATGGTTGTACCGGATTGGCCATCCCAACCGTGGTACCCCTTATTTTCTAGCATGGTAATCTCAATACCATTAAAATTCGACGCTAAAGACAGTATTTCTTTTTCAAATAGGAAACCAGAAGAATTCTGGGACAAAGTTACCCTGGTGGCCGCACTCTTGTCAGGAAGGCATTTGAAATGAAAGGTATTCCGGAAGCTTCAATTCACATCATGATTTCGTCAATCACTGATACATCATTCAAACAATATGAATGCTGTTTAAAAAAATGGCGGAATTATTGTATTGCTAATTGTTTAGATCCCTTTAACAATTCTGTTCCGTTTATATTGAAATTTTTAACGGATTTATTTGAAAAGGGAGCAGCGCATAGTTCCATCAATTGCTATAGGTCGGCCATCTCTTTACTTGTCGGGCCAGAAATGGCTCAAGATCATAGAATGTTGAGATTTTTCAAGGGGTTATCCAAACTTAGACCATCTAAACCGAAATACAGGGCGACCCAGAACTCCCGCACCGAACTGAACAGGCGGATTCCTTGTCGAATTCTAAGACGAAAATCCCTCTGCGAAAAATTCCGCTGATCAACGTGTCCGAGTTATCGAATTTCCAAGTTGGCCATTCAGAGAGCCCAACACTGGCCGAGATAGTGCCGGCTCAAAAGTCAACAATTGGGGTAGTGCTCGCCGTCGCATGTCGGATAATTTGGCTAGAAAATCTCATTTTTATTAATACGTAGCGGATAACGGGTGGACTTTTTACTTTGACACTTCCGCTTTTCAGTCTTTGACAGCCAGGTCGTCTGCTCCTTGGTTATCGGCCGTCAAGGTTGACCGCTCCATAGTTTTCTGCAGCCAGGTCATTCGCTCCATAGTTTCAGCGGTCTAGGTCATTCGCTTCATAGTTCCCGGCCGACTAGGTCGACCGCGCCATAGTTTTAGAGATCCAGGTCATTTACTCCATAGTTTCAGCGGTCCAGGTCATTTGCTCCATAGTTTTAGCAGTCCAGGTCATTTACTCCATAGTTTTAGCGGTCCAGGTCATGTACCCCATAGTTCTCGGCCGTCTAGGTCGACCACTCCATAGTTTTAGCAGTCCAGGTCATTCACTCCATAGTTCTCGGCCGTCTAGGGGAACCGCTCCCTAGTTTTAGCGATCCAGGTCATTTTCTAAAACTAAACTATGGAGCAAATGACCTGGATCGCTAAAACTAGGGAGCGGTGTTGATAATCTGTTGGTTAAGGGTGGTTTCGTAGGTACTTATGATGCACTGTGGGCCCTGGAAGTCTACTGAGTGGTATACCGTTGTCTGAGGAGGCGTGATCAAGTATTCGTACTCCTGGTTGGTGTTAGACAGTAGTTCCTGTATGTAGTCGGGTGGATGACCTCCTGACTGGTGGGAGTGGTTTTCGGCTGTTGGCTCCAATGGAATATCTGGATGGGTGGAGCTTAGCGTTGGTTGGCTGGTGTAGTAGCCAATGGTTAAGTCTTGCTGCGGGGGCGGTTCCCTTTCGTAGATTACAGTGTCAGTACTGGAATCTGATTGGTAGGAGGTATGCTCGTAGGCCTCCTTAATGACTTCCCCTATTAATTCTGTATGTTGAGGGTTCTTTGCTAAGAGATCTTCATAGATTCGTTGATCTCTGGCGATAGCTTTCGTGATCCTTTCTCGTACCTTTTTACCTGCGCGGTGTCTCTTTTTGTGACCCACAACTCCGTACATCTATGAGGAAAAGAATAGGTAGAATTAGCGTTTGGCCAGAGTAACAGGGGACTCGGCCTTGACGCTGGGGATATGCGTGTATCCCTTGGCTTGTCTAGAATGATCAGCCTGAGGTATAAAGACTTCTATTTAGGGCTCAGAATTTATTCTAGCCTGCTAATTAGAGTATTTGATTTGGCTAAGTTTAGTAAAACCAGCCGTGTTAATCAATAAGAGTATTAATGCTGGCTTAAAAGTCTCGAAACCTTAGCCTGTTCATTAATCTCGAAAAGATTTTATGTAAGGTAATGAGCTCGGGCAAGCAGTATAGTTCCAGCCTGGGTAATGGCTCGGAATCCGCAATAGCCTTAGTAGAATATGGGATTTGGTTGATTTGGGATTAGTTAATTTGGCTGAGTTATATATTTATATGTAACTAGCCTGAATTAAAGAATATGTAGGATATGATGTATTGAGTTGCGAATTTACCTTGTTGAGGGTTTCGATGTAAGACAACTAATACACTTTTACTCGGTTTATAAAGTTTATTTTATATGTTATTTCACCAAGGAGTTTGGTTTATTACAAGCACGATATATTCTACTATGTTTAAGCAAGAACAGTAGTTTGGACTTAATTATTTAGTGAATATATTAACCGTAGGGTTTTATTAAGCAAGAACAGTGGCTTGGACTTAATTTTATGAAGTAACGCAGTTTGACGTGCACTGAGTCGACAGTTGTCACATTCCCACCTACGCACAACTTCGACCGACAACCCTGAAAACTTCTTTACCCTTTAAAGATATTGTACCATATGTCAGTATATAAGAAACTACCTTACCGACCAGAGATCACGCAAGGCTTACCATACGTAGATTCATACCACACCGAGATAATGTACCAACATATGACACAAGCATACCCTTGCCCGATCTTCGGTAGATATATTACCTATAATCACGCATTTATAATTATACCAACACTTGATCATTAACTAATATTCAAAAGTTCACATACATATATATATCCCAATGATATAATACATATTCCAACCCCTGCAAGAACTTAGTACGGACTACCCTCAGAGTAAACAACCCTAAGCAACTCGAGCAATGACTCATTCAACAATATCTTGTTTTCGCCCAAAAACTGTTTACGCATAACTTTAACCGGTCAAAACAAGTGAGTCATGCTCATGCAGCTGCAGGATGTTTACTCAGGATATCGAGTACCATAAATAAGATTAGGAACCAAGTAGTAAAACTGTTTATTAAAACTTGTTATTAGAAATAGCAAATACTCATATCCGGCCAAAACCTATGTGATCAAAATGCAAAACAATTAGTCACACGCAGCTGCACAGAGTCCAAGCGTGAGATTGGAATGCGGGTTAAACAACAACAACCCGACCACTCTAAGTTAAGATACTATATAAACCCCTACTACTAAAGTAGTTCAGTTCTTTGGTTTAGCTCAGTTCAGTCATACGTTCGACTCAGTGCACGTCAAACCGCGTTACTTCATAAAATTAAGTCCAAGCCACTGTTCTTGCTTAGTAAAACCTACGGTTAATATATTCACTAAATAATTAAGTTCAAACTACTGTTCTTGCTTAAACATAGTAGAATATATCGTGCTTGTAATAAACCGAACTCCTTGGTGAAATAACATATAAAATAAACTTTCTAAACCAAGTAAAAGTGTATTAGTTGTCTTACATCAAAACCCTCAACAAGGTAAATTCGCAACTCAATACATCGTATCCTACATATTCATTAATTCAGGCTAGTTACATATAAATATATAACTCAGCCAAATTAACTAATCCCAAATCAACCAAATTCCATATTTAACTAAGGCTACTGCGGATTCCGAGCCATCACCCAGGCTGGAACTATACTGCTTGGCCGAGTTAATTACCTTACATAAAAATCTTTTCGAGATTAATGAACAGGCTAAGGTTTCGAGACTTTTAAGCCAGCATTAATACTCTTATTGATTAACACGGCTGGTTTTACCAAACCTAGCCAAATCAAATACTCTAATTAGCAGGCTAGAATAAATTCTTAGCCCTAAGTAGAAGTCTTTACACCTCAGGCTGATCATTCTAGACAAGCCAAGGGATACACGCATATCCCCAGCGTTAAGGCCAAGTCCCCTGTTACTCTGGCCAAACGCTGATTCTACCTATTCCTTTCCTCGTAGATGTACGTAAAAAGGTACGAGAAAGGATCACGAAAGCTATCGCCAGAGATCAACGAATCTATGAGGATCTCTTAGCAAAGAACCCTCAACATACAGAATTAATAGGAGAAGTCATTAAGGAGGCCTACGAGCATACCTCCTACCAATCAGATTCCAGTACAGACACTGTAATCTACGAAAGGGAACCGCCCCTGCAGCAAGACTCAACCATTGGCTACTACACCAGCCAACCAACGCTAAGCTCCACCCATCCAGATATTCCATTGGAGCCAACAGCCGAAAACCACTCCCACCAGTCAGGAGGTCATCCACACGACTACATACAGGAACTACTGTCTAACACCAACCAGGAGTACGAATACTTGATCACGCCTCCTCAGACAACGGTATACCACTCAGTAGACTTCCAGGGCCCACAGTGCATCATAAGTACCTACGAAACCACCCTTAACCAACAGATTATCAACACCGCACCCGCTGACCATCACCACCAACCCTCTACGCCCAAGATTATTGAAGTAATCGAATTGGATTAAGGAAAACAAACGTAAGCATGCAATAAAGAACATTTATTTCATTCACAATAAAGAGTGTATATTATTCAAACTACTTTTACTTTTGTAAACCTCCCCGTGGTTCCCGTTCATGTGAACGACTTTATAATAGGAGGTAGATGATGAACCTGAGTTGGGGATCTCTCACGATTTTCCTCAGCCAGTCTGTAACACAGTATGACTGAACTGAACTAAACCAAAGAACTGAACTACTTTAGTAGTAGGGGTTTATATAGTATCTTAACTTAGAGTGGTGGGGTTGTTGTTGTTTAACCCGCATTCCAATCTCACGCTTGGACTCTGTGCAGCTGCGTATGACTAATTGTTTTGCATTTTGATCACATAGGTTTTGGCGGGATATTAGTATTTGCTATTTCTAATAACAAGTTTTAATAAACAGTTTTACTACTTGGTTCCTAATCTTATTTATGGTACTCGATATCCTGAGTAAACATCCTGCAGCTGCATGAGCATGACTCACTTGCTTTGACCGGTTAAAGTTATGCGTAAACAGTTTTTGGGCGAAAACAAGATATCGTTGAATGAGTCATTGCTCGTGTTGCTTAGGGTTGTTTATTCTGAGGGTAGTCCGTACTAAGTTCTTGTAGGGGTTGGAATATGTATTATATCATTGGAATATATATATATGTATGTGAACTTTTGAATATTAGTTAATGATCAAGTGTTGGTATAATTATAAATGCGTGATTATAGGTAATATATCTACCGAAGATCGGGCAAGGGTATGCTTGTGTCATATGTTGGTACATTATCTCGGTGTGGTATGAATTTACGTATGGTAAGCCTTGCGTGATCTTTGGTCGGTAAGGTAGTTTCTTATATACTAACATATGGTACAATATCTTTAAAGGGTAAAGAAGTTTTCAGGGTTGTCGGTCGAAGTTGTGCGTAGGTGGGAATGTGACACCTCCCCCCTGAGTTTCAAATGTGACGGCTGAGCCGTGCATTTGTCTTAGGCGGTTGGTTAGGTCTTCGATTGTTGGAGTGGGTGTTACTTCTTTACCAGTAGGTACGTTGCTTGGTGGGTTAATGGTTGATGGTGTTGTTTCTTGTCCTATCTCTGGATCTGCGGTGGATGGTGTTTTTCTTGCTAGGTGGGTTATGAGGTGAGTTGCTGAACCCCATAAAGCTCCTAAAATGTGTATGCTCCATCCGTACATATCATGGATAGTATACCCGTGTATAAGGGTATCTATGATAAATTTTATAATTCGGACGACTACAAATATTCCTAGGAATCCGGCTGAGAGTGATCCAAAGGACATGAATCCTACCCAGATCTTCTCTCCAGTTGACTCTGCGATTTTGTCTAAGGTTGCTTCATCCATTAAGTTGTATATTGATATTCCTTCTTTAGTGATTGTGTGACCTGTTGCTCCTCGGGCTATAGTGTTTAACACCGCTGGTCTTTCTGCTGGGAATAGTAAATGATTTCTGAGGTTGTCTAAGTCCTTTTGTTGATAAATTCCACTTGTTCCTAGTGGACCGGCGCTGATATATTTCCAGGTCATCCTTGTTTTTGGGCTTAGTGATTTAGGAGGAATGACATCTACAGGTGATGGTGTGAATTTGTACCATGTATCTTCAATTTTGTACATTGCTGCTAATATCGGGTTGCATTCTTGTTGTGTTCCTACCTTCACGATGAGTTTTGATTTAGGCGTCATGAATAGCGATGAGTTTCTTACAGTGACTGGTAATTCTGAATAACAGTGATTTGTTTGTCTCAATTGGCATTCTATTGGTATACATTTTATGATATGAACCACTTCTCCTGCTACAGTTGCCATATAGCCTGGGCTTTGCATGAGGTTGTGAGCAAATTCGTCCGGAGATAGTGTAGCTATTGTTGAAGCGTTTCTTATCACTTGTTTTTCCAATTCACACTTTTGGGTGATGATGTCTCTGTATAAGGTGTTTAGTTGATTTTTGATGTGTCTTTCGACGTAGATAAATTTGGAATTAACGTAGGAGAATATGTCTACGTTTTCAACTTTGACTGTAGATTTCCGTATGAAGGTGTTTCCTTGCGTAGTTTCGAATATGAATAGCTTCGGGTGTTCCGTTCTGAATATGTTGTAACCACAAGTTCTTTTTTCCGTCGTTTTTACTAATGCGAAAGTTACATCGTTGGATGCTATGGAATAGATAGTCATCGCTTCGTCCATTGGGTTTGTTGTTTTTTCTGTTATTTTCGAGACTATACCTTCGTATAGGACATCGTAATCGGTAAATCTGCAGCTGTCCTCAGGTGTGTCTGCCCAGAACGAATATCCTCCCTCTTCGTCGAAACACGTTCTTTTGTTGAGTTCACAGGTGACTCCGTTTCTCAAGGTTAGTTTGTTTTCGTCAAGCCTCACAGTTCCCATTTGAGTTGTTAAAGTGATTTTGATTGTTGCCTGTACTATTACCTTGGGCCATTGTCCATAACCGTCGTCAAAGAATTCGCCTTCGCAGATTCCGTCCTTATTGATGCTTCCTGCTAACGTTGCTGTTGTTCTTGTAGTGGCGTTCCTCTTGATGTTGGTGATGTATTTGCCGTGTCCAATGCTGAGTTCACCTCTCTCGTGCAGATGTTGACATTCGGTATCGCTGATTTCCCTAATGTAGGCTTGTCTGCCTCCATCGGTGACTGAGGTATGCGAATGCATACCGCAATAATAAACTGTACGGTCGATTTCCACTCGGCATTGTATAACCTTGGTTTGTTTAAATTTAGACAGTTGAAATAGTTGTACGTAAGTTTCTTCTATATTTGGTTTTTCTTCAGGTATGTCGCAGTCGGTTGAATCTATTAAGCTGAGTGTCGTTATATTGAGTCCACCTCCGC
Source organism: Tenthredo mesomela (assembly GCA_943736025.1). NCBI lineage: Eukaryota > Metazoa > Arthropoda > Insecta > Hymenoptera > Tenthredinidae > Tenthredo > Tenthredo mesomela. The sequence goes on from OX031018.1 coordinate 23,310,669, forward strand.
CGCAATCGTATCCAATTAGCGCGTATGCTACTTTGATAATTAGAGTGAATATAAGTATATTCATGTTTGTCCGAATCTGGAACAAAAGTTCCGCTTCTTTACCCTTGTTTATATTTTATCTTAATTTTTATTAATTATTTCTATTCTTTAAAGTCGTGGGTTTGGAACAATCCCAATGAGGTACTATTTCTAAATTTTCTACGTGTATATATGCAAGTCTTTGAATGAACGTCCTTCATTGTGGTGTATTCCAAAGTGTCGACCCTTTTAAACCTTTAATTTCTTCTTATCTTAGTCGTGCTATTTTTAGCTTATTTCTATGCACTATTCTATCTTTATTTCCTACTTTTATTTCAATATTTTGTTTATCCAGGATTTCAATTATTTTGTGTGGACCCGTGTATTGATCTCCTAGTTTACCACGTTGAGGTTCCTTTAGGAGGTATACCTCATCGTTGGTAGTTAGGTGTATAGGATTGATTTTTTTGTCATAATAGTGTTTTGATCTGATTTTTGCCTTTTCCAAGTTTTCTTTGGCTAAGTTTTGAATTTCTCTAAGTTTCGAGTACAGTTCCACGAGGTAGTCTTCGTAGGTTCGATCGGTAGTTTGCTCGATGACCTCGTGATCCGATGGTAATCGTGCTAACCTGCCGAAGACTAGCTCGTGTGGTGTGTACTTGGTACCTTCATGTGTGCTGGTGTTGTATGAGAACATGGCTTGTGAGAGCCATTGGTCCCAATTGTTATTTTTATCAATGAATTGTTTTAGATATTCCGTAAGGACGTGATGAGACCTTTCAATGGACCCATTTGATTGCGGGTGAAACGCAGTTGTCCTTGTTTGTTTGATTTTAAATTTCTTTGCAATTTCTCTCATGAGAGAGCTTGTTAAATTTGACCCTTGGTCTGTAAGGATTTGTTTGGGTGCTCCAAATTTACAAATTAGATGGGTGATCAAAGCGTCAGCAATAGTTATTGAGTTTGTTTCTAGTAAAGGAATGGCCAGTGAATATTTTGATAATTGATCTTGGATAGTTAGGATATACTCATTCCCGGAAGGGGTTATAGGTAATGGACCTACAATGTCCATAGAAACCTTGTCGAATGCTGTATTAGGAGTGTCTGTTAAAGTCATGGGTTGCTTAGTTTTTACTCTGGTTAATTTTTTTGTTTGACATTCTACGCATGTTGCTATTAAGTCTTGTATTTGTTTCTTCATTCCGTCCCAAAAATAGTACTGTCTGATTCTATTGTATGTTTTATTCATTCCCTTATGACCCCCTAGTGCGGATCTATGATATTCTTTAATAATATCAATCCGTTCGTCTTCTGGGGAGTTCTTATAAGGTTGGTACATATTTGGATTTGGATTCTATATTCCTTGTTTATGTTTTTTAGTTGTGTTTCTATTTCTTTCCAGTTCAAGGAATCTATATGAGGTGTTTTCGCGATGGAGAATGCGGTTATTTCTAATTCGTTTAAAACGTCAATAAGAGAGTTTATAACTTCAGTGAATATTTCATGATCTAAGTTAGTTTTTATGGTTTCCTTTATAGGTAAAGCTATATGAGTTCTGGATTTGACTTTGTTAACTTTAGCGCGAGCTATTGTGACGTCTGTGAATGTGGGGTAGTAAGCTTAATTCTTTTAGTTCTCGTGAACCGTTATCGTATGCGTCTCCTTTGCAGGTTATGAAGTATACTAAGGTGCCTTTTTGCATTGATAATCTGTCCCTGGTCGTCATGATCCTAGGTAAGTTTTGTTCTCTTAGTTGATACTTATTTATTCCAGGTTGGAAGATTTCTTCATCGGTTTCGCTACTTTGATCACTGGTTGTATCGTCAGGTAAGTCTTCGTCTTCTGAGGAGATGTCACTGAGGTCGTCGGGTGGTGTTATTTCGTCATTATTGTCCGTATCGTCGGGTAATATGGGTTCATTATAGTTTGTATCGTTGGGTGATATTAGTTCGTCATTGTTGTCCGTATCATCGGGTAGTATTGGTTCGTTATAGTTTGTATGGTTCGTGGTTTTATCCGGAGGTTTTTTGGGTGTTGATGGTGTATGATTGCAAATGAGAATTTCGAAAGGCGGTTTGAATATTTTGGTTATTGCGTTTTTTACGTGGGGCCAAAATAATTGATCCAGTCCGCAGCCAATACGAGGCATGGCTAGTTTGAATATATTTAGTGTCATGCATATATTCTTGAGGCTGTTGAGACTTGTGACCAGGTCTTCGAGTTTTGGTAATCCATTACTTTCTTCCTTGGTTACAAGGTAGAATAAATATCTATCGTTGTTTTTGATGTAGGCCACTTCTCCGATAGTTTTGTTTTGTTTTTTCAACTCTTTTATCTGATTAAATGGTTTTTTGAATTCTAATGCTATGCCTGCTCCCATTTTGAAGTCTTTTGCTACACAATGTGCCAGAGCGTAAGTTTGGTCAACTGTGAACAGGTCTTGATCTTTTTCCGTTAAATTGGTTTTATTGGGAACTGGGAAAATGTCTTCGTCGGATGCAGTGGCGGATTTACACATTTTCCAAGTATAGGCTGTTCAATTTTTACCGCCCTTACCTCTACAATTGTCAGTTGCTAGATTATTTATACAACCCAACAATTTGGTTGAAATTGCACAAGAAATAGTTGTTGGGTATATTTCTGAGCTAATCAAAGCTCAATCGTGTACGACTAATAAGGCGGGGTAATGTATGCTACTTACACAATAATGTACATTCGGTAAACGTAATTAAATAATCTTTGTCGCGCTTAAAAAACAGTTAAAAAATTATAAATTCAATTAAGTTATGAACGTTTCTTACAATACCTTTTTGCGCGATTTTTTGTTGGCAAAATCATCGATGATATCGTCGTAAGTAATCTTATTCATTAATTTCGACTCTATGCACAAAAGAGCTAAAGCGTTTAATTTTTCTTGACTTAAGGTGGTTCTTCCGGTACAGTCCCACCAAACGTGGGTTTCAAAGAAGATTTTGAATACTTCTCGATGAGAAAAAAATCTGAAAAAAATCAAGCATATAGAAGATCCTCATTAAATTCAAAAAAGTTATCAACAAATTGATGAAAAAAAAAAAACTGTTCAAGAAATTAGCCGGTGACCCATTGTTCATTTTCGGGTGAAAATGATTGTTCAATTTTTCGAAACACGTATGAATTTTTTGCGAATTTTGTCAACTTTTGGAAAATTGCGTTTTGTCAGGTATGCAAAAACGCAGTTTTCAAAAAGTTGACAAAATTCGTAAAAAATTCATACGTGTTTAGAAAAATTGACAAATCATTTTCACCCGAAAAAAAAGTTGGGTCACCGGCTAATTTCTTGAACAGTTTTTTTTCCATCAATTTGTTGATAACTTTTTTGACTTATTATTATTATGCAAAATCAATCTCCCGAGGATCTTCTACATGCTTGATTTTTTTCAGATTTTGTTTCCATTGAGAAGCATTCAAAATCTTCTCTGAAACCCACGTTTGGTGGGACTCTACCGGAAGAACCACCTTAAGGTCGATCTCAGATAATTTTTTACCCTTTTCAGACAAGAAAAGCTTCTCTTACCCGAACGATTTGTCGCTGGAGTACATAATGTCATACAAAGAGCCATGTCCGAGTTAGGATAAAATATTGATAATTATGCTATTTCTAATTTCTATATCAACATATCATAATAAATATAAAACATAACAACTAGATTCCAGATGATCTCGCACGTACGAATATTCAACGTCGTCGATTATATCTAGCTTTCAATCTGAAGTTTTTTTCTTAGCATTCAAATGATTCAAATAAAATTTCCTAAAGTTAGTACATGTTCAACAAACAATAGTCAACACATAAGATTAAAATCGATAAAATTATTCGATTATTATTTTTAAATCTTTTGATTCATTCAAAACGAAGAATATTTTATACTAAACATTTTTTCTTTGCAACAATTTTTTATCCATCAGATATACCCAAATAATACCAAATACCTATAGGTAATAGATACACAAACCACCCAATTCGTAGCCCCCAACCAGTAGTCGAACTTGTATACATGGGTAGTGGGAAGAGTGTGAAATATATTTTCCGCAATTTCACTCATCTCTTCTCACTCATACGAAGTGTGGGCGGAGGCCGATTACTGGTTGGGGCCCCGAACTGCGTGTTTTACCATGGAATATAGAAGTTTGCGGTACCGTTGAATGTATACAATGAAAGGGAAGAGGGAAAAGTCATCGGAAAGACGTCTTGTAGACTTCTTTCTGCAGGACATCAGGAGACCGTCTTACAGAAATCTTTTTGATTTTTGTAAGAAATCAGAAATCTTTTTGATTTCTGTAAGACAGCTGAGAAAAAAAAATCGGTCCCTAAATTTGCCGCCCCTAAAATTTGCCGCCCTAGGCTCAAGCCTACTCAGCCTACTGGTAAATCCGCCACTGGTCGGATGATTCTGCTTCGTGAGTGAGTGTAGTTACCTTTGCTTCTTGTGGTGTTTGTCCTATTTCTTGAGGGTCTTCATTTATATTTATTTCAGGTATTACTACCTCAGGTGGATTTCTTGATAAAGCGTCGGCGTTGGCGTTTATTGCTCCTGGTTTGTAGATCAGTTGATATTCATACTCGGCCAGTTTTAATCTCCATCTAACCAGTCTTGAAGTTGGGTCTTTTACGGAGTTTAGCCATACGAGTGGTCGGTGATCTGTTATCAAAGTGAATTTTGTGCCATAGATGTATGATCTGAAGTGAGATACGCAATAAACAATTGCCAGTAGTTCCTTCTCAATTGTAGAGTAATTTAATTCTGCTGCTTGTAAGAATCTGGAGGTATAGGCGATTGGTAGATCTTTTCCTACTTCTCCTTGACTTAGGACTCCCCCTATTGCGTATCCGGAGGCGTCCGTGGTGATTATGAATGGTTTTGTAAAATCAGCGTACCGCAAAATTGGTTTTTCACACAGCTTGTCTCTTAGTATTTCGAAGGCTTCTTGTTGTTTCTCTGTCCATTTAAATGGTTTTGTTTTCTTTAAGAGTTCTGTCATTGGTTTTGCTATTTGTGAGAATTTTGGTATGAATCTTCTGTAATAGCCTGCGAGTCCCAAGAATTGTTTGATGGTTTTTGAATTCTTCGGTATTGGAAAGTGTTTTACGGCTTCTATCTTTTTAGGGTCTGGTTTGACACCTTCTTGGCTTATGATGTGTCCCAGGTACATAACTTCTTTCCTGAGAAATTCGCACTTATCTGGCTGTAATTGGAGATTAGCTTGTCGTAGTCTTTCCGTAAGGAGTCTGAATTTGCGTTCGTGTTCTTGAAGCGAGCTTGCGTATAAGACTATATCGTCTAAGTAGACGAACAGTTCGTTACCTTGAAGTCCGGTGAGAACGTTGTCCATTAGTCTCTGGAACGTTGCTGGTGCATTTTTTAGTCCGAATGGCATTCGCGTAAACTCATAGTGTCCATATGGAGTAGAGAATGCCGTTTTTGGACCATCTATTTCTTTCATGGGTATCTGATGGAACCCGGAGGCCAGATCAAATACCGAAAAGTATTTGGCGCTTCCCAATTGATCGAGTATCTCTGTTATATTAGGTAGGGGGTAAGCGTCTCCAATTGTTTTTTCATTCAGAGATCTGTAGTCGATGACCATACGCCATCTTTTATTTCCTTGAGAGTCTTCCTTTTTGGGCACTATCCATACTGGTGAATTGTATGGTGATAGTGAAGTTTTAATAATATCGTTTTTTGCCAATTCTGATACCTGTTTGTTTATTTCTTCGCGGTGTATGGGTGGAAACCTGTACTGTCTGGTATTTACAGGAGTATCATCGGTTGTGGATATGCCGTGTTGTATAGCGTTAGTTGATTCCAGTGGTTCATCCGGTAAGTGAAATCGGTCTGTGTTTTCCATTATGAGTGTTTCTACGTGTGTTTTCTCTTCCTGGTTTAAGTGTTCCAGTCTGAGTAGAGGCGTAATTGCCTTGAATCGTTCTGATTTCTCTTGAACATTCATTTTCGCGAGATTCACTTGTGTAGGTATGTTTAGTAAGTCGTAGTAAGGTAAGACTTCTACTTCAGGTGTCTCGAAGGTTAGTTCTTTACCTGTAGTGTTGGTTATTGGTATTGTTACCTGTTGATCCTGTACCTTGACTAAGACTTTTCCGGCGTAAATTCCATCTGTTCCTATGAGTCGTGGAATATATCCTTCACTTAAATCTGTCTTTTTTACGTCTATACGAACTAATTGTGTAGTTCTACCTCTGATTGAGAATATTTCTTTGGGAATGAAAGGTAGAGATTGGTCGTTGACTGATAGACATTCATTGTCATAGTCTATGGTTGCCTTGGTAGAGTGAAAAAATGCTGATCCCAATATCCCATCTTGTTTTATTCTGAAGTCGTTATCCACTACGTGGAAAGGTATTCTTTGTCCTTTGATATCTATTTCAGTGCTACCTAAGGATTTAATTAATTTTTCGGTTATACCTTTCATTTCGATGATGTCTGAAGTATTCACCTCTTTCCATGATTTTAGAGCCTTTGCTTTTATGATGTTGGGTTCTGCTCCCGTGTCAATCATAAGTTTGGCATCGTCGAGTAGATCTGTGGATTTATTATTTATTGTTGGGACTGACCCGATACTGAGGTTGATGGTTGCAATAGTGTTTCCTCTAGTGCTTCCAGTGGGTTTACCGCACGTGTTTGCCCTGTCTCTCGGGGTTTCGTGCCCGAACCCGAGGGGCTTGGGGCGTTTCCCTGGTTCTGAGGATTGCCTTGTTGTTCTGTCTTCCTTTGATTTTCCACCCACTTCTTCTTTTTACATTCGTCTATGTCGTGTCCGGTGTTTTTACAATATTTGCAGCTTTTATTGGGGTTATAGTTGTTGGTTGGTTTTCTATTGTCATAATTACCCTGTGTTTGGTTATTCTGGGGTGCTGGGATGTGGGTTTTGGTTCTTTCTTGAGGAACCTACACTTTTCTGTTTCATGACCAATGCGTTTGCAGTTGAGGCAAGTAGGCGGCTCTGATTTTCGTACATAGGGAGTGGACTTGTCTCCCTTGTTTGCTCTTGCTCTTTCTTTATCCTTGTCGAAACGTTTTCCTATTTCGATCGCCTTCGTGGCTGCTTCGCTGAATGTATGTATACCAGCAATCTGGAGGGCGTTCCTATAGTCTGCAGGGAGACCATCGAGGAAACTTTCCAATGTTTCTATATCGATTGCTTCGGTGTCCACGTATCCGTTGATTCTACGCTCCACCTCCAAAATGGCGGTCTTTAAGTCCTTTACTCGACTTATGTATTCGATTATGTGTTCATCTTGTTTTTTGTATATGTGGGCTAGTTCTCCCCTATAGAAGTTCGTTGTCCTGGTAGGGCTAAATATCTCGAAGAGTTGGTCCAGGAATTCTTGAATTGAGTCGAACTCGCTGTCTTCTAATGCCATGGCGGCTCGAGAAGTTAGTTTTCCTTTTATTAGTTTTACTAGCGTTGTTTCTGCGTTGGGGGCGATCATCCCCTTTGCTCTTCTGCAGGCTCTTGAGAATGACATTAGTGTGGATAATTCTCCGTTATAGGTGGGTATTGTTTCAATTGCCTGTTTCATTGTAATGGTATAATCTGGAGCTGGGGTAACGTAGGGTGAGGTCCTTGTTTCACTTCGTCTACGTATTGTCTCCATTTCCCTTCTTAATGTTCGCAATTCGTTTGAGAGGGTTTGTATCGCATCTTCTCGTGTTGGTGAAAAAGGAGGGTTTGGCGGATTTGGAGGATTCGGAGGGTTTGATGAATTTAGAGGATCTGGTGGGTTTAGTGGATTTGGAGGATTTGGTGGGTTTGGTGGATTTGGATCCGTTTCATTGGTAGTGTTACAGACTGGCTGAGGAAAATCGTGAGAGATCCCCAACTCAGGTTCATCGTCTACCTCCTATTATAAAGTCGTTCACATGAACGGGAACCACGGGGAGGTTTACAAAAGTAAAAGTAGTTTGAATAATATACACTCTTTATTGTGAATGAAATGAATGTTCTTTATTGCATGCTTACGTTTGGTTTCCTTAATCCAATTCGATTATTTCAACAATCTTGGGCGTAGAGGGTTGGTGGTGATGGTCAGCGGGTGCGGTGTTGATAATCTGTTGGTTAAGGGTGGTTTCGTAGGTACTTATGATGCACTGTGGGCCCTGGAAGTCCACTGAGTGGTATACCGTTGTCTGAGGAGGTGTGATCAAGTATTCGTACTCCTGGTTGGTGTTAGACAGTAGTTCCTGTATGTAGTCGTGTGGATGACCTCCTGACTGGTGGGAGTGGTTTTCGGCTGTTGGCTCCAATGGAATATCTGGATGGGTGGAGCTTAGCGTTGGTTGGCTGGTGTAGTAGCCAATGGTTGAGTCTTGCTGCAGGGGCGGTTCCCTTTCGTGGATTACAGTGTCTGTACTGGAATCTGATTGGTAGGAGGTATGCTCGTAGGCCTCCCTAATGACTTCTCCTATTAATTCTGTATGTTGAGGGTTCTTTGCTAAGAGATCCTCATAGATTCGTTGATCTCTGGCGATAGCTTTCGTGATCCTTTCTCGTACCTTTTGACCTGCGCGGTGTCTCTTTTTATGACCCACAACTCCGTACATCTACGAGGAAAGGAATAGGTAGAATTAGCGTTTGGCCAGAGTAACAGGAGACTTGGCCTTGACGCTGGGGATATGTGTGTATCCCTTGGCTTGTCTAGAATGATCAGCCTGAGGTGTAAAGACTTCTACTTAGGGCTAAGAATTTATTCTAGCCTGCTAATTAGAGTATTTGATTTGGCTAGGTTTGGTAAAACCAGCCGCGTTAATCAATAAGAGTATTAATGCTGGCTTAAAAGTCTCGAAACCTTAGCCTGTTCATTAATCTCGAAAAGATTTTTATGTAAGGTAATTAACTCGGCCAAGCAGTATAGTTCCAGCCTGGGTGATGGCTGGGAATCCGCAGTAGCCTTAGTTAAATATGGAATTTGGTTGATTTGGGATTAGTTAATTTGGCTGAGTTATATATTTATATGTAACTAGCCTGAATCCAAGAATATGTAGGATATGATGTATTGAGTTGCGAATTTACCTTGTTGAGGGTTTTGATGTAAGACAACTAATACACTTTTACTTGGTTTAGAAAGTTTATTTTATATGTTATTTCACCAAGGAGTTCGGTTTATTACAAGCACGATATATTCTACTATGTTTAAGCAAGAACAGTAGTTTGGACTTAATTATTTAGTGAATATATTAACCGTAGGTTTTATTAAGCAAGAACAGTGGCTTGGACTTAATTTTATGAAGTAACGCGGTTTGACGTGCACTGAGTCGAACGTATGACTGAATTGAGCTAAACCAAAGAACTGAACTACTTTAGTAGTAGGGGTTTATATAGTATCTTAACTTAGAGTGGTGGGGTTGTTGTTGTTTAACCCGCATTCCAATCTCACGCTTGGACTCTGTGCAGCTGCGTATGACTGATTGTTTTGTATTTTGATCACATAGGTTTTGGCCGGATATTAGTATTTGCTGTTTCTAATAACAAGTTTTAATAAACAGTTTTACTAGTTGGTTCCTAATCTTATTTATGGTACTCGATATCCTGAGTAAACATCCTGCAGCTGCATGAGCATAACTCACTTGTTTTGACCGGTTAAAGTTATGCGTAAACAGTTTTTGGGCGAAAACAAGATATCATTGAATGAGTCATTGCTCGAGTTGCTTTGGGTTGTTTACTCTGAGGGTAGTCCGTACTAAGTTCTTGCAGGGGTTGGAATATGTATTATATCATTGGAATATATATATGTATGTGAACTTTTGAATATTAGTTAATGATCAAGTGTTGGTATAATTATAAATGCGTGATTATAGGTAATATATCTACCGAAGATCGGGCAAGGGTATGCTTGTGTCATATGTTGGTACATTATCTCGGTGTGATATGAATCTACGTATGGTAAGCCTTGCGTGATCTTTGGTCGGTAAGGTAGTTTCTTATATACTAACATATGGTACAATATCTTCAAAGGGTAAAGAAGTTTTCAGGGTTGTCGGTCGAAGTTGTGCGTAGGTGGGAATGTGACAAAGATCGATCTTTCAGGTTCCGATTTTTTGCAGAATCGATTCTCAGACATCCGATTCAGAATCGATCCCGAAATCGATTTTTTTCGGAAGATCGAACATCCCTACTGTGAGACTTGACGAGAACAAACTAACCTTGAGAAACGGAGTCACCTGCGAACTCAACAAAAGAACGTGTTTCGACGAAGAGGGAGGATATTCGTTCTGGGCAGACACACCTGAGGACAGCTGCAGATTTACCGACTACGATGTCCTATACGAAGGTATAGTCTCGAAAATAACAGAAAAAACAACAAACCCAATGGACGAAGCGATGACTATCTATTCCATAGCATCCAACGATGTAACTTTCGCATTAGTAAAAACGACGGAAAAAAGAACTTGTGGTTACAACATATTCAGAACGGAACACCCGAAGCTATTCATATTCGAAACTACGCAAGGAAACACCTTCATACGGAAATCTACAGTCAAAGTTGAAAACGTAGACATATTCTCCTACGTTAATTCCAAATTTATCTACGTCGAAAGACACATCAAAAATCAACTAAACACCTTATACAGAGACATCATCACCCAAAAGTGTGAATTGGAAAAACAAGTGATAAGAAACGCTTTAACAATAGCTACACTATCTCCGGACGAATTTGCTCACAACCTCATGCAAAGCCCAGGCTATATGGCAACTGTAGCAGGAGAAGTGGTTCATATTATAAAATGTATACCAATAGAATGCCAATTGAGACAAACAAACCACTGTTATTCAGAATTACCAGTCACTGTAAGAAACTCATCGCTATTCATGACGCCTAAATCAAAACTCATCGTAAAGGTAGGAACACAACAAGAATGCAGCCCGATATTAGCAACAATGTACAAAATTGAAGACACATGGTATAAATTCACACCATCACCTGTAGATGTCATTCCTCCTAAATCACTAAGCCCAAAAACAAGGATGACCTGGAAATATATCAGCGCCGGTCCACTAGGAACAAGTGGAATTTATCAACAAAAGGACTTAGAGAACCTCAGAAATCATTTGCTATTCCCAGCAGAAAGACCAGCGGTGTTAAACACTATAGCCCGAGGAGCAACAGGTCACACAATCACTAAAGAAGGAATATGAATATACAACTTAATGGATGAAGCAACCTTAGACAAAATCGCAGAGTCAACCGGAGAGAAGATCTGGGTAGGATTCATGTCCTTTGGATCACTCTCAGCCGGATTCCTAGGAATATTTGTAGTCGTCCGAATTATAAAATTTATCATAGATACCCTTATACACGGGTATACTATCCATGATATGTACGGATGGAGCATACACATTTTAGGAGCTTTATGGGGTTCAGCAACTCACCTCATAACCCACCTAGCAAGGAAAACACCATCCACCGCAGATCCAGAGATAGGACAAGAAACAACACCACCAACCCTCTACGCCCAAGATTGTTGAAATAATCGAATTGGATTAAGGAAAACAACGTAAGCATACAATAAAGAACATTTATTTCATTCACAATAAAGAGTGTATATTATTCAAACTACTTTTACTTTTGTAAACCTCCCCGTGGTTCCCGTTCATGTGAACGACTTTATAATAGGAGGTAGATGATGAACCTGAGTTGGGGATCTCTCACGATCTTCCTCAGCCAGTCTGTAACAATACGCAAAACCTACTAAAAGCTGTTTTGAGCACACGGATCAAAGGTGTTCCGGCACGAGCTTTAGAATACAAAACAATTGACACCTGGAAGGCACTGGAGGAAGAGCTGAAGTCGATGAGCATCGATACACGGACATTAGCTTCGTTACAGGTTGAATTCAACAGCTGTAGGCAACGACCAAACGAGGACGCCAAGTCACACGGATTACGAGTTGAAAAACTCACCGCGCAGGTACTCGAGTTAACGATGGAAGAAGCAGCAGTCGAAGATTCAAAGTCAACGTTGGAACGCCAAATCCATAAGCAATCTGTTAATATTTTTGTACGAGGGCTAAATGACAGGCTAAAGGTATTAGTCAAAAGCCGACGATGTGAGAAGCTGAGAGAAGCAATATCCACTGCGATAGAGGAAGAACGCGACATAGGTCCTATTCGTGGTCCAGACCGAGGACAACAATTACGATCGAACAACAGCAGAGAAGGTAACAGAGGAAATAACTGCTATAACCGTGGGAAGCCAGGACACCTTGCACGAGAGTGTCGCTCAGCGAAGACAGGATCCAGTTATCCGCAGAGATTGCCGACACCAAGCAGATACGTGAGAAGAGTTGAGGTAATTTGTCATTTTTGTAGAAAACCAGGGCATTTTATTCGAGATTGTAGAGCCAGATTAGCCGAAGAAAATAGGCGAGGTTACGGGCGAAACCAGGCACCTCCTAGAAGAGAAGAAACGGGTCCAACCAAGTCATTCTAGGGACGCCAGCAGGCGAGACGAAGAGACTTCGGGAAACGAGGGGCAGGCGCGGCGGACAGGCAACCGTATCGCGTCGTACCAGTAAATTGCCTAATAAACGGATCTAAACAGAAAAACCACGCAACGATCAAGGCAGATGAATTCAAAACGAGACACGGAACAATGCTATTAGATTCAGGAGCTGAGGTAAGCTTAATAAAGGTTGGAAAAATTGACGGCGAAGTAATGGCTGAAGACGGTTATGATCACGCTCAGAGGAATAGGCGGAACACCGGTTGCGACCTTATGTAAGGTCAGGTTAAATATAAGGGTTGGTGATAGGCACATATCGCACCCTTTTTACGCAGTTAAAGACGATTTTCCACTAGATGCAGACGGTCGCTTAGGAGGCGACTTCCTCGAGAAGCATGACGTCGAGCGCAGATCTGGAAAATACGCAAGATTGTACGGAACGACATGGAATTTAGGAGCTACAGGAGCTCACATATCACTTGAACGAAGAAGCGAGAAGATAGTCCGTGCAAAGACACACGACGACACGGAAGGTATCGTCGAAGGAATCGAGTTACAGCCAGGAGTATACATGGGGAGTTGCATCACCAACGCAGTCGACGGTGAGTTCAAAGTCAGCATTTTGAATACAACGATTATGATGTAGAACTGGAACAGCTGTGTGTACTACAAATAGTAGAACTAGGCCAAGAGCACACAGATATGACGCAAGTATATGCATGTCGAACAATGACACCGAGTAACGCGAGCCGAATGCAACAGCTGAGAGACAACCTACGTACGAGTCATCTGAATCGAGAAGAGAAAGGGAGCTTACTAGATATTTGTGAAGAATTTCATGATGTATTTCATTTAGAAGGAGACTATCTGGGTTACACGAACGCAGCTCGTCACAGAATTGCTACAAATCCGGATATTGCGCCAATAAATGTAAGACCTTATAGACTTCCAGAAAAACACAAGCAGGAGATAAACGAGCAGGTAGATAAAATGCTTGCCGACGGGATAGTCAGACCGAGCAAAAGCCAATGGAATGCACCGAAGAAGGCAGACGCATCAGGAAAGACGAAGATGAGAGTCGTAGTTGACTTCCGTAAGGTGAACGAGGTTAGTGTAGGAGACTCCTTTCCACTGCCTAATATTACCGAGATATTGGACCAGTTGGGTAAGGCAAAATATTTTTTATAACACGTGCATGAAAAGTGGGGCGTTGCATGTCAGTTTAGCGGGACGAAAGTGGCTGAATGCATACCAGGGACGAAAGTATGGTTGACGCATGCGCAGTCCACAATTATTTCACTTTCGTCCCTTGGGAACGTCCCGCTACTGACATGCACGCCCCACATTCATGCACTTATTATAAAAAATATCATGCGTTACTATGGCCAACAGTTGCCGATTGCAACTCGTGTGATTGCAGCCCTCGCTTCGCTCGGGCGGCAAACTTCACACTCGTCGCAATCGCCAACTTTCGTCCCTAGCAACGCAATATACTATCTCTACACTAGATCTAGCATCAGGATTTCACCTAATTCCAATGGAAGAGGAGGATAAGTGCAAGACGGCATTTTCCACTTCACATGGTCACTACGAATACAATCGCATGCCTTTTGGACTGAAGAATGCACCTGCTACGTTTCAACGGTTAATAAATACTGTACTTTCAGGAATACAAGGCCTTGGGTGTTATGTCTATCCCGATGATATTGTCATACATGCTCCTAGTTTGCAGGAACATAACAAACGACTGGAAGAGGTACTGGAACGCTTACGACAGAATTCATTGAAGTTACAACCTGACAAGTGTGAGTTTCTGAGGAAAGAGGTCAACTTCTTGGGACACGTCATCACTAGAGACGGGATAAAAGCAGATCCAGAGAAGATCCGAGCAGTAGAAGAATTTCCAATTCCAAAGACTGTAAAAGATGTTCAAGGATTTCTGGGTTTGGCCGGATATTACAGACGATTTATACAGAATTTCTCGAGTTTAGCAAAACCGCTCACACATTTGCTAAAGAAAGAGGTGAAATTTGGATGGACTTCGAGGGAACAAGAAGCTTTTGAAAATTTGAAGAAGACGTTGACAACCCCACCAATTCTACAATATCCAGATTTCGAACAACCGTTCATCGTGACGACAGACGCATCCGACAAGGCTATCGGAGCAGTCCTGTCGGAAGGAATAATAGGAAGCGACTTGCCAATAGCATACGCAAGTAGAACTCTAAATTCAGCAGAAGTCAATTACAGCACTACAGAAAAGGAATTATTGGCCACAGTCTGGGCAGTTAATCATTTCAGACCGTATGTATATGGTACCAGATTTAAGATTGTTACAGATCACAAACCACTCACATGGTTATTCGGAGTCAAAGATCCAGGATCACGACTCATGAGATGGCGACTGAAGCTGGAAGAATACGACTATGAGATCGAGTACAAGGCAGGGAAGGCAAATACCAACGCAGATGCCTTGAGTCGCATGTACGCAGTGACCAGAAGTCAGCAGAAGGAAGAGGAAGAATTGAACAAGCGAGAACAAGAATATTCCGAGGAAGATCGGAACAGGATCATCTATGATGAGTACCACGATACGCCATTAGGAGCACATTAAGGAGTTAATCGAACGATCGAACGAATCCGATTGAAGCACGATTGGCCAGGATTACGGAAGGATGTCGAGGAACACATTTCGAGATGCGAGAATTGCCAGAAGAACAAACTTAGCGAGAAGACGAAGGCACCAATTATCATCACTAGTATCATAACTGACACTCCAAATCAACCCTTTGAGAAATGTGCATTGGATATCGTAGGACCACTGACGGAAACAGAACAGGGAAATAAATATATCCTTACGTTTCAAGATTGTCTAACCAAATTCAGCAAGGCAATACCTATTCCGAACCAAGAAGCTAACACTGTAGCTAAGGAATTCGCGATCAGGATCGTATGCGAACACGGAATACCACAGAGAATACGCACCGATCAAGGTACGAACTTTTTGAGTAACGTTTTTAAAGATACTTGTAAATTGTTGAAGATCGACAAGATTCAGACGACGGCCTATCATCCTGAATCCAATGGAGCCTTAGAACGTTCACATAGGACTTCATGATGATGAGTTCACATAGGACGTTAGCTGAATATCTGAGACATTACATAAACGAAGAACAGAGCAACTGGGACGAATGGTTACCATATGCTATGTTTGCATATAACACGACGCCCCACACTGCAACGAGATTTACACCATTCCAGCTGGTGTATGGACACCGAGCTGAACTACCAACATGGCTGAAAAGGGATCCAGAACCCGACGTACACCTATGACGACCACGCATGAGAATTACGAGAGAGATTGCGAGCCAGCAATCTGATAGCCAAAGAAAATCTGCAAGAAGCCAAGGAGAAGTCAAAAATCGAGTACGACCGACGAACCAAAGAAAAAGGGTTCAAGGTTGGAGATAAGGTATTACTATATGACGAGACTATACGCAGAGGAGAATCGAAGAAGCTATTATCTCAATGGATTGGTCCTTATACTATTCTAGAGGTAAACTCAGACGTTAACTACACCATAAAAGTTAATAGGAAGAATCTCAGAGTACATGTAAATCGATTGAAACCTTTTATTGAATAATATGACTCGAGTAGGAAATTTGGAACTAGAAATTTGAAACAATTTAGCTGATAGAAAAATGATATAGAAAATAGGTCATACTAACCTAGATTAAGAAACGATTATATAAAAACATTGTAACGGGATACATTATGTAAACCACTAACCTAGATATAGCATAATAGGCAAGCGTACGCACACTGACGCAAGCCAGCAGATTTAACTGATTTCAGGAGAAAATCCACAGGCTTTCCTTCCAAGGGGGGAGGGATGTTGCAATTCGAATACCTATCAATTGTGACACCTCAAATCCAGGAATGCGCTAACGCGATATAGCAGAGCAACAACTCTGTCGTATGGCGAAATACATAGCAATGTACGGACGCAGCACTGACCTCCTAAATAGTCATTAAACGGAGGGCAGACGACGCGCTCATTGTCAGAACATCGCGACCAGAGCAAGAGACATTATATAAGAGATTAGTCCGATATCAGTAAAACCTTTTGTACAACTTTATATATTAATAAAACTTTAATCACTTTTGTACGACTGAGTTCCAACTCTCAATTTGACAAACGAACCCTTGAATAAAATTGTAGTTTTATAAAGGATCTCAGGATCCCGATTACAACAATTTTCAGAGCTTGTAGACGGGGTGCTTGATACAAAATAGGTACGAGCTTCCGCAGCGCTGAATTGATTTATACGCCTTTTCGATAAATACCGAATATCTTTGGATATTTTATATTGCGTGTAGCCAAAGATACGATACCAGAAGAATAATAGAGAAAAAAAAGAATAAAGAAAAAAAAAAGAAGAAAAAAAAAATAAAATAAAAGAATAATCTACCAAATAACTTCGCATCAATAATATACGCGTATATGTATCGTGACGTTGCAGATTAGCTGCCGTCACTAGAGCCCTTCTGGCGTATATTTTATTAGGATTATCGAGATAGAGAGAATTATCGCCGTCTAGACCCTCGGGTTAATAAGCAATAGAGTTAGACTAATTTGAAGTATTTTTCTGTTAATGTACCGCGAGAGAGAGAGAGAGAGAGAAAGGAGATAAAGAAGATGATGACTTCTGAACTTCCGCTACAAGAACTTCCGCTCCAGAGATGCTATCGACGGTATGCAGTCCAGTACTGCGCACAGTGGGGCCAAATCCCAAAAAGCTGGCCAAAAGTCGAAAACGTTTCAAATTCAGGTAAAATTCAGTACTCGGGGGTTTTCGGGGTCGCTGATTACGAATCCGAAGTCAAAATTTGAATAAACAAAATGGCGGATACAATATGGCTGAAATTTTTTCGAAAAATATGTTCAATTCAGGTAAAATTCAGTACTCGGGGGTTTTCGGGGTCGCTGATTACGAATCCGAAGTCAGAATTTGGATAAACCAAAAGGCGGATCCAGAATAAACCACTTCGTAGAAGTTTAGCACTTCACAGAAAGTGCTGTAGGCTGAAATTGATAATTTTTCTTAAATGAAGGAATAGAAGTGCAATAAAAAGTCGAAAGTAAAAAATAAATCCATTTATTATATTGGAATACAAAAAATCTCTTATCTAACAAAAGTTCACGCATCGTCATCCGACGAATAATTAGACTCACAGTCAGTCGATTCGGATATGAGTTCGCTGGAGCTTCCCGCGCTTTCCGGTATACTTGGCGCAACTAATAAAAACACTGCTTCTGGAAGCAGCGACTTAGAGTTTTTTTTCGGTAATGCGCGCAAACTCGAAATATATGGATCGGATGTTAGTAGTAATCGTAAAAAAATGTCTTCCATTGTTTTAACTCGGGAACATTTTCTTGCAAAATCTTCTCGAAACCTTTTGATATATTTATTGCTGGACTCTTGAGCGTCCTCAGACATCTGCCCTATCGGCAATAGTGATGAATTTATCACTTCTGCGCCATGAATTAAAATCTTATGTACCGAGGTTGGCATGTAGAACCACGGATATAACTGGACAAAGTAACGAGCTGTCTGCAAGGCATAATCTTTAAATTTGATTGAATCGATTTCATGACCGCACGAAATTGTCTGTAAAATCACATGAAAACGCTTAATCAAGTCTTCATCAACCCCAGTAATAGTAGCAGAAATTCTTGAGTTTTCGAAAAATCGTCGAGCGGTATTCCCGTCATTCGAGCTACCAAATCCAGGTTTTGGTTGGTCGACTACCAAACCCAATTCCATACGGAAACCCTTTTGTATATTTATTTTTCGAATTTTTGTTTGTTCCTTTTCTTTATCAGTCCGCGCTTGCCACTTTTTGATTTCAAGCTTATATGCTAAATGCAAACAACATTCGAAAAATCGTATTCATGCATGTAGAGTGGATAATCCAAACTGTAAATGATCCTCAGAGACTTCCTTTTTTAGAATGGCATCAATATTATTAAAATCTTTCGAAGTTGCTTTGCATAGATAGCAACGTAGAGTAGATGCATTATTAGTGATTGCATTGCAAACTTTACCGTCGATCATGGTCAAAACTAGTTGAAAAGGAACACTTATTTGTTTTCCGTCGATGATCTTTTCGAAAGGGACGAGATTTTGCTCTTGTTGTTTGATATACTCCATTTCGTCTCGGGTGGCTTCAGTACTTTCGTGAAGAAATTGGATTTTAATAGGTCTACAAAAACGAGTAGATGACGGCCTCGGATTTGTCCATACAACAAGTCTAGCATTGGTTTCTTGGTCGTCTACTACAAGCTGTAGTGGTAAAAAAAATATAGCGTCGGACTTGCTTCCATCATCGTTGGTGAACTTTTGTTTGTATGTACTTTGGCCAGAAGTGCCATCGCAGCCCCACTTACAAATTAAATTCAACTTGCCAAAATTTCAGGAGACAAACTCTTGACAACATCCATTTGCGTTAATAATATTCTATCAACTGTATGATTCAGCAAAGCCTGCAATTTTACCTCAGCACTGCATTCATTGACACTGATATCTGACTTAGGCGGATAACATTTAAGCTTCGCTTGATATGGCAATTTATACGGTGGAAATAAATTACAGCCGTTCTCTTTGCTTCTATTACGAAGTCCCTGATATTGTGATCTTGATAATTTTAGTTCCACTATAACGGACAGAGCAGCATCGGCAGAGAAAGTCGTTTCTTGAATCGAATCTATAGATTCCTTATACTTCTTAACTTTGGATGGGCTTTCCAATCCCACATCTCGGACAATATTTGCAGCATCTGATTTCCCCGATGACCGGAGGCTCATTTGAGTCGCATATGCTAATTCTTCAACACTTTTCTGTGCACGTAATTCTTCAGTCCTCCTTCGTTTTGTCCGGTCACTAGACTCCTTAAATTCTGAAGAAGGCCGACCCGATTTGTTGGATTTTTCTGAAGCTTGTTTGGTTTCTTCTAAGGGAACAAAAACGGTCGTGTTAATAGTTAGCCGTAATTTCTTAGAGTCTATATTTTCGTAATTATTTCGTTTATTAGCTTCATTTATTTTTTTTGCATTGTGATATTTAGTTTATTTGATTGTGATATTTAGTGAACTGTCTGTGATATTTAATAGTAGAGTAGAGTCATTGCCAGAGTAACGTAGAGCCAATATTTTAATTTATCGTTCTGTAAATACGCCAGGTAGCGGGCGTGGTATTAAATTCGTCACCTTTTCTTTTTTTCTTTTTTTAAATAAAGAATAAGAATAATCATAATTCTACCAGTGTCTTTATTCCTCGCCCCCACGAAATCCCTCTACCCTTAGAGTTAGTCGGAGGGTCGCAGAGCGAGAGAATTAAAATAACCAGGACGGAGTCACGTGTTGTTTGTCGTGCGTAGAGCCGTGCCAATTTTGGTCACCGCTGCACCGATATTCACGTGATCGCGCCGACGCTATAGAGCCACGGACTGCTGACGTCACGCGGAGCACTCAGTTGCTACGAGTCAGAGTTGCGTCGCTTACCTAGTCATCCCCCCCCCCCCCCCCCTCCGCCGCGGCTGGACAGCGCGCCGCGTCAGTCTTCAGAGAGACATAGAGAGAGGCACGCAATCTCGTTACAGTGATAGCTGACTGTCAAGTAGCCGGAGAGAGAGAGCTAGCGACCGTCTAAGACGACCGTCGCCTGCGTATTGCAAATTGAAATAGAAAACGTAGAGTAGAGTCACTATTATAAAATATAACCTACGCCAGGTAGCGGGCGTGTGGAATAATTCGCAACCTTTTCTTTTTTTTCTTTTTTGAATAAAGCTAAGTGATAATATATCTGGTGTCATTATTCCTCGCCCCCACGAAATCCCTCTATCCCTAGTAGCTAGCCGGAGGGTCCCAGAGAGAGAGAGAGAGGACTTCTACGCGAAGTCTGGCGCCCAACAACATCCCCTACCTACAAGTTGGGCCTGGTTTGTATTCGACTTAATTATTCCGGGGTACCCGAGCCCCAGGAAAACCCGTTACAAATTGGCGCCCAACGTGGGGCCGTGTCACCCCGCCGTCCCCGAGTCTGGGAGACCCGTGGATACGCTCCGACCAGGGTAGACCCCCTCCCTGACCAAGGTCGTGAGCAAACCACCCAACGAGTAAGAGATCCCAACGACACCGACGCTACGCCCACGTGGCTGTGGAGCCTACCGGATGATGCGGTGAGAACGCTACTCCCGCTATTCCACCTGAGTCTCGACGGCACGGCGTGCGATCGTCGTTGGAGACTAATACGGACCTACGAGCTAGCAAGGGACCGGGACAGGATCCGGGAAACTAAGGACAACGAGCGACGGGAGCCGACACACCGGACCGCCGCCGACACCGCCTCGAAGCCAGACCCGCGTCGAATTCCCACCCTTCCGTACCTCGGCTACGAGAACCAGCGACCCCCGTTCTGCTACACCAACTTAAACACAGAGGTCGCCTCAGGCGAGGCTCTAGAGTACGCCAAAAGAGGCGTAGTAGCGGTCCAGGCGTCAGACCGGGTCTTCGTACCCCCACCCACCCCCGAGAGATCCCTACCCCCCGAGACCAGCGCCGCGCCGATCGCGACTCTGGACACCCCAACCAAGAGATCGCGACCGCGAAAACGCGGCGCTAAGAGGCAGGCGAAAAACCCCCTACAGCCTAGCCAAACCCCTCCCCCTCCCGGCGCCTTCCCTCCGGAAGCCGTCACAGCCAACCATCCCCCATTCCAAAAGAGCCAAAGCGATCCCCGCTATTATCTACGCGTAGAGATTAGCCGGTAGACCCCTTCACGCGTTATTCGATCCCGGGTCTAGCCGAACCTACATCGGTGGACCTGCGGTGCATCGGTTTCGCGACCTACAAGAGCGTCTCACCCCCCTCCCCGAGAACGGTATCGTATACCCCAACGCTACCCTAGACTCAGTCCCCGGCGAGATGGAGATGCCAGTACGCATCGGCAGGAGAACCTGCCCCATCGTCGTCCGTGTCGCGCCCTCATTCAAGTACCATTGCATCCTTGGCATGGACGTGATGACGGCCTTCGGGTTGCGAGTCGACTCCAGCCGCGGTACCTGGGAAATCAGCCCCGAGGGAGCGCCTGAAGCCCGACCCAACCCCCAGAGAGAGAGAGTGAGAGAGAGAGAGAGAGAGAGATAGATAGATAGATAGATTGAATTTATTATGTCTATTACAATGTTAGACAACTTGCATATGAGAGAAAGACAGCACAGAACATTACAAAAAGAGTTGCTCTGTGCCCTTGTGACAGATAGTTACAGAAAAAAAAAAAAGAGAGAGAGAGAGAGAGATAGATAGATTGAATTTATTATGTCTATTACAATGTTAGACAACTTGCATAAGGGAGAAAGACAGCACAGAACATTACAAAAAGAGTTGCTCTGTGCCCTTGTGACAGATAGTTACAGAAAAAAAAAATAATTTTGGCCTTAAGACTATGGTACAATACAACTTAACCGCTAGGTACGGACTCACTTATCTACTAAAATAACGGACGAGCGAAAGAAAAAGTTTACCTACTAGTCAATAGGAAAAAGAAACTGCGAAAAACAAAAGAGAATGTCTCAAAGAGAATGTCTCAGCGCCGTGCATCCTCTGTGTTGAGGAGGTACCTGTAAAGCCCAGACTTGAAAGAGGCGATCGTAGAAGCTTCCCGCAAAGCAGCGGGCAGTGTACTTCCACAACCTGACACCCAGAACCGCAAAGGACTTATTAAATGCTTCTGTGCGAGCAAACGGTAACGCGAAGTCAGCGAGTGGCCTACGAGCCGAGTGCCTACCGACGGGAGCACGATTAGCAATAAGCTCTCGCAGATACGCAGGGCGGTTAGTGCGCGTGGTGATGTAAAACAGGGATAGAAGGAGATAAAGTCTCCTGTCCCTCACCGTAAGCCAACCAAGGTCCTTGCGAAACGGCGTGATGTGCTCATCCCGAGCAACCCCACACACGAACCGAACACAGGTGTTAAGGAGACGCTGTAGCTTGAGATCGAGAACACCCGAGAGGTCAGAAAGGACAACGCTGCAATAATCAAAGATGGGAAAGACTAGCATGACTACGAGTTGTCTACGCAGAGCCGGAGTAAGGAGGCGACGAGAGGCGGAGAGTTGCCTAAGAGTCCCATGCACGCGGCTGGAGATGGAAGTAACGTGCTCCGTCCAAGACAGCTTGCTGTCCAGCGCAAGGCCAAGATCTCGCACCGAGTTAACAAACGGCAAAGCCGAGCCATCGAGGAACACCCTCGGGAGGTTCCCCAGGTCAAGCCTCGAGACGTAGGAGCCACTACCAAGGATCATGACATGAGTTTTGCCCACATTGAGCCGAAGGCAGGAGTCACTCGACCAGTTTAAAACCGCTTCCACGTCGGAGTTCACCCGGGCAATCGCAGCGTGCAGATCAGCCGGCGCACAGCGCAAGTAGATTTGGAGGTCATCGGCGTACACAAGATGGTCACAGTGCTTCAGGACGCCAGAGATGTTGTTGACAAAAAGGGAGAAAAGCAGAGGACCCAAAACAGAACCCTGCGGCACCCCTAGGTCCAGATTGGCCCAAGACGACAGCTCACCATCCGATCCGGCAACCGCTTGCGACCTGCCTTGCAGGTAGGACGCGACCCACCGAAGGGCATGTTGGGAGAGGCCAAGATCACAGAGCTTGGCTAGCAGCAGAGCATGAGGTATCGTGTCGAACGCCTTGCTGAAGTCAAACAAGACCAGTAGCGTCAGCCTTCGATCGTCCACACCCTTGCGCACGTCTTCAATGAGTCTGAGTAGAGCAGTCTGTGTACTGAAACCCGGGCGAAACCAAGACTGCCTAGGGTCCAGCAAGTTCCGTTCTTCGAGATAGGCCGAGAGCTGCACAAGAACGATTCGCTCAAGAACCTTCGAGAGCAAGCAGAGAATGGAGATAGGCCGTACTTGCTGGAGAGTGACAGGCGATTTGACCTTGCCCAGGGGCAGAACTCTTGCACGTTTCCACAGGGCCGGAAAAGTCGCTGTACTTAGCGAGTGGTTGAGCAGGGCTAAGAGATGCGGAAAGATCACAGGTAGTGCATGGTTAATGTCCCGGAGCGAGAGATCGTCGATACCCCGAGCTTGCGAACTGAAATGCTTAAGAGCCCTCAGGAGTGCGGCTGGAGAGATGTCCCTGAAGTAAAACGAAGCGTCACTGTAGCGCGGAGCAGGCAAACTATTTAAAAAATCGGCAACCTCCGCCGAGGACGTTGGACGCTGGGATACAGCAGCAAAGTGTTGGTTTAAATCGTCTACCTCGAAATCGCCGTAGCCGTTGGATCTGTCCGGTGCGATACCCAGTTCTCGAAGCTCTCTCCACAACGCCCGCGGTTCCCCGATAGAGGAAATACGCCTCGCGTAGAAATCAGCACGAGCCGTGCCTATAGATTTATGAAGCTGGTCCCTAGCATCACGGTAGCGATAGAGAGCGACATGCGTCCGGGTACGTTTGTACGCGCGATAGAGAGCGTCTCGAGTTCGAGTCAACACGCCCAGCTCAGATGTTATCCAGGGCGGACTGTTGGGCTGCAGAATGCGTGACGTATAGGGAGCGTGCGTAGAGAGGGAGAGAAGCCCCAGTCCCTACCCCCGGGACTCGCGCTACGAGGCCCCCGCGCCTCCACAGCACTCAGTGCTGGTCCTGCGGTCAACCCGGTCACCGGCACCCCGAGTGCCCAAGACCCCTCCACGAACACTGTTCCCGGCCCGCGGGATTCCCGGACGCGGATCTCGTAATTTTCCCCGCCAAACCTCTCTCTGAATGCGCTGGCGAACTCCGACCAATTTCCCCATGTCTCGCGATTCTGCCGGACCCATTGTCGCGCGACCCCTGTCATCATGGATGACAACGCACCGAGCACATCTCGGTCGGTCAGGGTCAAACCTATCCGGTTCTCCTCGACGCAACGGAGGAATTCTTCGGCGCTGACGTCATCCTGGCCGGAGAATGTCAGCTTCCATTCTCGGACTGTCTTGTGGGGGTCGCGGCGGCGTTCGGACGCGGAGGTGGTGTCCGGGGTCGCTGAGGTGGTGGTGGAGGTACTCTGGTGAGGTGGTTGGGTATGGGGAGGGGGTTCTGGGTGTTGGGGTGGTGTGGGATGGTTCGGGTGGGGGTTGGCTAGGGGGTGGGGATGATGGGGATGTGGAGTGGCCATGTACGGCGGGTGGAGGGGGTAGGGGTTCAGTGGAAAGTGGGGATGGTTGGGATCCGGGGTGGCGGGGTAGTGGAGTTGACCGGAATAGGGGGTAGCTGTATAGTAGGGATGGTTTTGGTAGGGCTGGGGTTGTGGATAGGGGGTTAGGGGAGGATAGGGGGTTGGTTGAGGATAGGGGTAGTTGGACTAGGGGCTTGCTGGGGGCTACGGGTCCCCAGGGTGGACCGGGTACCAGGGGGGTGTTTGGGGACGGTAGGGGTTCGGATACGGGTATCCAGGGGTGGAATTCGGTTGCGGCTGTTGATGCATCGGCACGAATGCATGGACGGCGGCTCCCGCCGTTCCTGGGAAGGGTTCTGGGGGTTGGGGTTGGTGTTCTGGGAAGCCAGATACCCCTAGAGTGGGTTGAGGGTGCCCCTGATCGGCAGGGGGGGGCTCTGCGCGGTCCAGCTCCTCCGCAAAGTGGACCCGGGATCGAGCACTGGGCTGTGCGCGACCGGTCGACTGATACGGCGGCAGCGGGATAGCAGTCCGACCTAGCGGCGTACTGCTGTAGGCGGCTGATCGGTCGGCCTGCTCGGGAGGGGGGATTTCTCGGCTCCGGGCGGTGGTACGGAGTGGAGGGGGAGATGGCGACCGCACTTCGGTCCTCGTCACGTTGGCGGTGGACGGACGTGGTAATTCGTCCTCCTCGGGGTCCCAGGTGATGTTTTGACCGCGGGTCGTCATCTGGTACCGCACCAGCCGCCACCTGCGGTCGGTGTCAGTACCTGTGGGTTGCAGGTGGTTGGCTTGTAGCAGCACATCCAGCTCTGGGACTGGCAAGCCGCACGCCCAGGATATAACGGCAAACTCGTCGTCCGGGTGGAAGCCAAGACCCGGGACGGTTTCCGTTGGCGGCGGCGTTGGTTCTGCCGGGGCAGTAAGAGCCGCTTGCAGATTTCCCATCGTCACACGAGGTAATCTCAGCGGTGAGTGATCTAGGAGACTCGTAAGAAGTGCAGAAGAAAATCAAAACTCACGAAAAACAAAAGAATCTAATATTAACTAGCCTAAATAGCGGGGGTGATAGCCGTACAGACGATGCCCGTACAGTTCCCGGATTGGAAGGTAGAAGAAGGTAGACTGTACCGCGACCGCGTGGACCCCCTCGCCGATCCCCTCTTCCCAGACTTAGACCCTTGGAAGTTAGTCCTGCCGAGAGCAAAGCGCCTCGCAGCCCTAACCGAGGCTCACTCAGTCCCTACGGCTGGCCATCTTGGAGTTGAGAAGACGTATGCTCGTATCGCTCTCCTCTACTACTGGCCAGGGATATACCGGGACGTAGCTCAATATATTCGCACCTGCGAAGCGTGCCAGCGCTGCAAGGTAGACCAAGCCGGATCCCAAGGTCTGATGGGTCGCCGAGTCGCCGAGGCACCCTTTGTAGCCGTAGCTGCCGATATTATGGGTCCATTTCCGCCGAGCCGGCAAGGCTTCGCCTACGTCTTGGTTATCCAAAACCTGTTCACGAAGTGGGTAGAGTGCGTACCTTTACGCAAGGCGAACGGCGCTACAATCCTCAAGGCGCTAGAAGAACTGGTCTTCTACCGCTGGGGAGTTCCGGAGGTCCTGTTGACCGACAATGGCACAGAGTTCGTCAACAAGGTCATAACCTCCGCGTGTGCCGACCTTGGCGTATACCACACGACAATTCCCCCCTACCACGCACAGGCGAACCCGGTCGAGCGCGTGAACCGCGTAATTAAGACCATGATCAAGACCTTCCTGGAAGGTGATCACCGCGAATGGGACCGGCACCGGGCTGAATTCCGGTTCGCAGTTAATTCCGCCGTTCACAGCTCCACCAAAGTGTCACCGGCCTTCCTCAACTTCGGGAGAGAGCTTAGGCCCCCGAAGACGGTCCGCCAAGAGGAAGAAGGCCCACCGGTGATACAGCTACAAGGCCTAGAGGAGTGGGAAAGCCGCGTGCGAAGGCTTGACGCGCTGCGGGATCTGGTCACCCAGAACCTAGAGGACGCTAACGCGCGACAGGCGCACTACTACAACCGCGGACGTCGCGACACGGTGTTCAAACCCGGTGACTTGGTCCTACGCCGTCAACGAGTGCTGTCTTCCGCCGCTAACTACGTCACCTCCAAGCTCTCGGCGAATTTCAGCGGTCCGTATGTTATAAAACAGCGGAGAGGTGAGTCCACCTACGGCCTGAAAACCCTAGACGGTAAAGCCGTGGGTAAGGCCCACGTGAATGACCTGAAACCCTACCGCCAGGCTTCAGCGGACCTGTCTGAAATCCCCGAAGCCTCGAGACCCGTAGAAAACCCCCCTCCTCCCTCCTTAGATCCTCCCCATCCCCCTCAGCCGATACATGATGTATTAATACCAGATATTCCGTAGGGAGACGATGAGAGGGAGCATGCGAGGCCGCAGGGTGCTACACCCGGACGCCTCAATGCCGGCGAACGGCGAAGGGTCAGGCGACGCGCCCGCCCCACCCCCTCCCAGGGAGAACCCCCGGAGCGGCACGCCGACGGACTTCGAGGAGGAGGCGGCAATGTTGACATACCTCTCCCTGGCAGACGAGGCGGAAATAGCCGGGCTGCCCCTGCCGCTGGAGCCGGAGGCCGTCAACCCCCCGCCTCGGCAAGGGGAGCCGAAGGAGCAGCCACCGCTGCTGAAACCGGAGGTCCCCAAACCTCCGCCGCCGCAATCGGCACTCCCTCCGGGAGTGTGCGGAGAGGCCGAGGCCGGCCTAGAAACGCCAAGGGAGGTAGTGCAGGCCGCGGTGCAGCCCAGCACCAGCCGCCAACCCCCCCAGACCCCTTCCTCGACCCCCAGCCCTCAACGAGCGCTGGGACCTCCTCCTCCACCCCCCGTCCCTGCTACCTCCGCCCCAGGTAGCTCCAGGCGCCGCCGCAATCGGCCGCGTCACCGTCGCCGCACGACCCGTCTGGAGGAGTCGACGGATTACAGCCGGTCGAGCTCGCTCGACTCGCGCCCGGACCCTCCGAAACGGCGTGCCGCGACCAACCCGGGAGGACAAGAGCCGGAGCAGCCGTTCCGGTCCTCCCCCTCAGCCTCCCGAGACACCCCCGGCCCCCACCGCCCGGCAGCTCGGCTGGCCGGCTTGATGGACCGGCCGTATCCCCGACCGTCGACCAGAGGACGAGGGGGGACCGGGCCTACGCGAACCGCCCCGGTTCCGCGAGCCCCGGAGACCAGGTTCGTCCTGGTCTCACCCACCTCGTCGGTCACGACACCCCCTCCCCCTCCGCCGACCGAAGGCAACGGTCAGGTGACCCGTGCTACTCGACCCCCGCGTCGAACTAGCACCCTGTGCTGGTCTTGTGACCAGCCGGGTCACCTGCCGGCCGCGTGTCCGCAACCCCAATTCCTGCACTGCTCCGAGTGCGGCTGGCGCGGGTACTCCACGAGTACCTGCCCCGCGCACCGGAACAGGGAGACCTCGGCTCCCACCGAGCTTCCCCGCACCCCAGCTCCCGCCAGCGCGTCAGTCGCCGCTGCCGGTGCCACCGCACCGCAGCCGCGCCGTACCCGTCGCGGGAGACGCACAAGGGCGTCTCAAGCACGCAATCCCGCGCTAGTAGCGGCGATCGCAGAAGTGCATGAGCGCTTCCTGTGAAAAACCCTCCCCTTCCCGACTCCTTGAGACCCCGCACCCGCCTCCACGCCTCGAAACCGTCCTGAGAGACAAGACTGATTAGTCACATAAGTAGCACAGAGGCCGGTTGAGCCGGAAGTTGCGGAACGTCCGAGCTGCACCCGTACGTTCCGTTTGGCCGAGGGGTGTTGTAACGTGGTGCACGTTAGACTTCCGCCTAACCGACCTACGGACGTGTATAAGCCCAGCCGCCCGATTTAAATCGCGCCGCTCTCCCTCCGCGACGCCATATTGGCCGCAGATCCTCGCACATGGCGACCGGGTCGCCGCCAGCGCTCGCTTACCGGGCGACGCCGGTTGGTACTAGAGATAACGGAAGAGAACCTCATTCCATTTTCGGGATTCTTCGAGTAAGCCTCGTGCCTTATTGAAAAGTCTGTCAAGTGCGAATAAAGAGCGAGAGAGAGTGAGAGAGTTTGTCAGGAGTTGTGTGAAAGTTTGTGTAGAGTTTGTGTGTGATTTTCTGTGTGCTATAACGACCCGGCTATTGAACTGGATACTGATTTTGGGAATTTTGGATCATTGGACTACGACTTGGACTTATACGACCTACGCTAACCCCCGGCTCTCCGACCGTTTATAACCCATCACCGTCGCAACCGAGGCCGTAGCATCGTCCGCACCAGGTAGGGTCCATCTGATTCACCCTAAAACCTATCCGTAGTATCAACCCGCCCCCGAATTAAATCCCTGAGCCTCGTGAAGCCTCGTGTCTGAATCTCAGCCGTTTCCCGCGAACCGTTGGATTCAAAAGTAGACACCGGGCGCCTTGTTTACGCTGCGCGTAGCCGTGCCAGCATTGGGCATCGCTGCGCAGAAAACTAGTAGACGCCATTTTGCCACCGACCTCTGACGTCACGCGCGACGCTCAGCTGTCACCCGTCAGAGCTCGCCTGCTTCCTCGTAGTTAGAGCGAGCGAGCGATAAACCGTAGGTAGAGTCGACTCTGTCCTCCCTACCGTCTAACTAGATCTAGGATACTCTGGATGGAGTAGGCCAAGAGAGAGAGAGTGTTAATAGTTAGCCGTAATTTCTTAGAGTCTATATTTTCGTAATTATTTCGTTTATTAGCTTCATTTATTTTTTTGCATTGTGATATTAATTTATTTGATTGTGATATTTAGTGAACTGTCTGTGATATTTAATAGTAGAGTAGAGTCATTGCCAGAGTAACGTAGAGCCAATATTTTAATTTATCGTTCTGTAAATACGCCAGGTAGCGGGCGTGGTATTAAATTCGCCACCTTTTCTTTTTTTCTTTTTTTAAATAAAGAATAAGAATAATCATAATTCTACAGAGTGTCTTTATTCCTCGCCCCCACGAAATCCCTCTACCCTTAGAGTTAGTCGGAGGGTCGCAGAGCGAGAGAGAGAGAGGACTTCTACGCGAACTCTGGCGCCCAACAGCATCCCCTAGCCACCCGTAGGTCCCCGGTTTGTATTCGGCTTATTATTTCTGGGTACCCGAGCCCAGGAAAACCCGTTACAAATTTGGCGCCCAACGTGGGCCCGAAATAATGACACTTCGGGCTTGGCCGAATCCACCCCTGCTACCTAGGTTACTTCGTTTTCTATTTCAATTGTTTTTACACCCCCTAACTGACATTTTCGCACGCCTTTCGCGGCTTGCTTCGTGTCACCCCGCCGTCCCCGAGTCTGGGAGACCGCGTGGATACGCTCCGACCAGGGTAGACCCCCTCCCTGACCAAGGTCGTGAGCAAACCACCCAACGAGGAAGAGATCCCAACGACACCGACGCTACGCCCACGTGGCTGTGGAGCCTACCGGATGATGCGGTGAGAACGCTACTCCCGCTATTCCACCTGAGTCTCGACGGCACGGCGTGCGATCGTCGTTGGAGACTAATACGGAGCTACGAGCTAGCAAGGGACCGGGACAGGATCCGGGAAGCTAAGGACAACGAGCGACGGGAGCCGACACACCGGACCGCCGCCGACACCGCCTCGAAGCCAGACCCGCGTCGAATTCCCACCCCGCGGGAAATAACCATCCCTAGCGGAAAGTAGAGTCAGTCTGCCTTCGCGTACGGTACGAGACACCGCGTGTTAAGACCGGCGAGAAGCCAGAGAGAGAGAGAGATAGTGTAGTTTTAAGTGAATAGTGATAAGTGAGTGTTTGTATGAGTGAAAATCCCCGCTTCACCGGAGGTTGACTAGATCGCTAGTCAAGGACCCGTGAACCATCCAAAAAACCCTACGAGCCTCGAACCGCTCCTGTGTTCATCGTTGGGGGCCCCACGTTGGGCGCCAAATTTGTAACGGGTTTTCCTGGGCTCGGGTACCCAGAAATAATAAGCCGAATACAAACCGGGGACCTACGGGTGGCTAGGGGATGCTGTTGGGCGCCAGACTTCGCGTAGAAGTCCTCTCTCTCTCTCGCTCTGCGACCCTCCGACTAACTCTAAGGGTAGAGGGATTTCGTGGGGGCGAGGAATAAAGACACTCTGTAGAATTATGATTATTCTTATTCTTTATTTAAAAAAAGAAAAAAAGAAAAGGTGGCGAATTTAATACCACGCCCGCTACCTGGCGTATTTACAGAACGATAAATTAAAATATTGGCTCTACGTTACTCTGGCAATGACTCTACTCTACTATTAAATATCACAGACAGTTCACTAAATATCACAATCAAATAAACTAAATATCACAATGCAAAAAAAAATAAATGAGCTAATAAACGAAATAATTACGAAAATATAGACTCTAAGAAATTACGGCTAACTATTAACACTCTCTCTCTCTTGGCCTACTCCATCCAGAGTATCCTAGATCTAGTTAGACGGTAGGGAGGACAGAGTCGACTCTACCTACGGTCTATCGCTCGCTCGCTCTAACTACGAGGAAGCAGGCGAGCTCTGACGGGTGACAGCTGAGCGTCGCGCGTGACGTCAGAGGTCGGTGGCAAAATGGCGTCTACTAGTTTTCTGCGCAGCGATGCCCAATGCTGGCACGGCTACGCGCAGCGTAAACAAGGAGCCCGGTGTCTACTTTTGAATCCAACGGTTCGCGGGAAACGGCTGAGATTCAGACACGAGGCTTCACGAGGCTCAGGGATTTAATTCGGGGGCGGGTTGATACTACGGATAGGTTTTAGGGTGAATCAGATGGACCCTACCTGGTGCGGACGATGCTACGGCCTCGGTTGCGACGGTGATGGGTTATAAACGGTCGGAGAGTCGGGGGTTAGCGTAGGTCGTATAAGTCCAAGTCGTAGTCCAATGATCCAAATTCCCAAAATCAATATCCAGTTCAATAGCAGGGTCGTTTAATAGTTACTTTTAAGTCACGTTTAATACTCTACGTGTTTGATATTTTAAGTTGTAATTTTCCGTTTATTTCCGTACAAAACTTTCGTTTATTCTTATCACATGAACTATTATTAATAAATTAGTAATACATGATAATATTATACTTACTTTCAGCTGTCGATTCCATTTTTAAAATTTAAAATCGGTCAATATATAAAGATTTGGCGTCCCATTGAACATGGAACTCGAAACTCCGGTTCTCGCGCGGCACGTCTAGTTGGTTTGAGGGTTACCTTTCAACTGAATTATAATAGCAGGTATAGGGGATCGGCCCCACTGAGGTCTAGACTTCGACCCTCTGACTATTTCTTGAACTAACCCATGACTCAAAATTCACGGAAATTAAAATTTATTTTTCGACTTTTGGCCAGCTTTTTGGGATTTGGCCCCACTGTGCGGCGCCAGTACTCAGGATAGTACCGCAACATCTACGGGGAGGGATGTAGACCTTGGAGAAATATCGCTAGGGAGTGAACAGGGTCTCCATAAGACCTCCTGCCAGCCGATGCACCTTGTCATCCAGCATCTGACTGTTACGTCGAGTGCAGTCAGCTTATATCGCCCGATCCAGCAATCAGAAGACGACGTCACGCCGAGTCCATACCTGGACGAGTGACATAACGTATCGCCAGAAGACATCCTACGTGAGAGTGGACGAGTATCGCGTCCCGCGTGAGTAGAGAGGGTGCAGTATACCGTTTATGACCCCCCCCCCCCCTGCCGCCGCCCCGGCCTCGGCCATTTTTTTTCTCCCTTTTTCTTCCTCTTTTTCTCCCCTTTTCTTTTCCTTTTTTTTTCTTCTTTTTTTCCTCTTTTTTTTTCTTTTTTTTTTTTTTTTTTTTTTTCAATCCTAACCTGAGTTAATTTCAACGATCCTAAACTAAGAGAATTTCATCGATCCTAATCTAAGAAAACTTATGTATATACTTATCGAATAGAAATAAATATAGATATATGGTGGGTGTAGGGAAAGGATAGGATTGGTGAAAGATGCACAGGTGAATATTGTTATAATGGTTGTTTATTCATATCATTTAATATTTATAAAGGTAAAGATTCAAACTTATTGTTACGGAGGTTGATTTATCCCTTAAATCTAGTTCACATGGTCTAGTAGTCATCTTAAACAAAATGTAACATGTACCATTTGTTCGTCGTTATGAATTGCTATTCAATTTTTATAAACAAATAGTCTTGTTCTAGACCTAAACTCGAACACACGTATTTTCAATACAACTAATATTCTCAAAAATATCATTCCCTTGCTTTATTTCGTGTATTCATTTAATAATTAATCTTCTCAGAGACCCACATAAAATTACGGTCTACTTAAAACTCAATTCCGTAACAATTGGTGTCAGAAGTGGGATTTATCTGAGAACCGTTAATTCAAAGTGAATAAAAACGAAAAATGCCGTCGACTAGACAAACTCGAGCTTCGCCCAACGAGCCTAATCCTGCCTCAACTTCCACCGAAGTTTCTATAACCCTTCCGACCGAAGAATCCTCTCCTCTTCCGCCAACGCAAGAACCGATGGCCCTACAGATGGAAATGTTCCGGATGATGTTCCATGAACAACGGCGAGTCTGAAACTCTCCTTTCTCCCGTACTCTCTTGCGTACTCTCTGCCCAACGCAAGCAGTCCGAAGTCTTGCAACTTACCCTACAAAAGAGCTTTGAAATCCTTGGTAACCGGATCGCAGATCCCAGGTCTTCTCCTGTTCCCACTCCACGCAGGCTCTCTTTAGTACGGGAACGTTTGGACCAAATACCTTCAGTAGAACATGGGTCTGTACCAATTCATGGGGGAAGAACTCCCTCTATTTCTCCTAGACCTAGATTGAATGAACCAGAAGTAACAATTCCAATCGTTCGATCGATAGACAGAGTAGTGAGTCCGATACAGTCACACGTACAGAATAATAATACAAATATTTCTGATGAAACTTTCCGCGAAAACGTTCTTGCTTTATTAAAAAATTTACATTCACAAAATGCCTTTCGCGCACAGAACAGTCACGAAATTCCAGTCGTGAATAATCAAAACCTACCGATTCGATTGGATTCTCATCAAAATAATGAATTTCAAAGAATTTTTCCTCAAACTAAACAAAATAAGAACATTAAAATTCCAACTTATGACGGCCAACTCCTTGGGCCGAATACGAATGTCAATTCAAACTTTGCGCCGAATTAAACGATTGGGGTCCAATCACTAAAGCATCTAATTTAGCCATAAGCTTAAGAGGCCCTGCCTTGTCTGTTCTAACCACTCTATCCGAAACAGAGATGAAAGATTACAATAAATTAAGCGAATCTTTAAAACTTCGCTACGGAAATGACCATTTAAAGAAATTACATTTAACACAACTAGAAAATAGGAGACAGAAGAAAGATGAGAGTCTTGTCACTCTTGGACACGAGATTGAGCGAATGACCAGGTCTTACCAACCTGCGACGATGATACAAGAGATCAAATAGGCCGTACTCGATTTATAAATGCCATTTTCGATTCAGATTTAAAACATGCCGTGAGCTTGGCAGGTGTTACAGACTGGCTGAGGAAAATCGTGAGAGATCCCCAACTCAGGTTCATCATCTACCTCCTATTATAAAGTCGTTCACATGAACGGGAACCACGGGGAGGTTTACAAAAGTAAAAGTAGTTTGAATAATATACACTCTTTATTGTGAATGAAATGAGTGTTCTTTATTGCATGCTTACGTTTGTTTTCCTTAATCCAATTCGATTATTTCAACAATCTTGGGCGTAGAGGGTTGGTGGTGATGGTCAGCGGGTGCGGTGTTGATAATCTGTTGGTTAAGGGTGGTTTCGTAGGTACTTATGATGCACTGTGGGCCCTGGAAGTCTACTGAGTGGTATACCGTTGTCTGAGGAGGTGTGATCAAGTATTCGTACTCCTGGTTGGTGTTAGACAGTAGTTCCTGTATGTAGTCGTGTGGATGACCTCCTGACTGGTGGGAGTGGTTTTCGGCTGTTGGCTCTAATGGAATATCTGGATGGGTGGAGCTTAGCGTTGGTTGGCTGGTATAGTAGCCAATGGTTGAGTCTTGCTGCAGGGGCGGTTTCCTTTCGTAGATTACAGTGTCTGTACTGGAATCCGATTGGTAGGAGGTATGCTCGTAGGCCTCCCTAATGACTTCTCCTATTAATTCTGTATGTTGAGGGTTCTTTGCTAAGAGATCCTCATAGATTCGTTGATCTCTGGCGATAGCTTTCGTGATCCTTTCTCGTACCCTTTTACCTGCGCGGTGTCTCTTTTTATGACCCACAACTCCGTACATCTACGAGGAAAGGAATAGGTAGAATTAGCGTTTGGCCAGAGTAACAGGAGACTTGGCCTTGACGCTGGGGATATGTGTGTATCCCTTGGCTTGTCTAGAATGATCAGCCTGAGGTGTAAAGACTTCTATTTAGGGCTAAGAATTTATTCTAGCCTGCTAATTAGAGTATTTGATTTGGCTAGGTTTAGTAAAACCAGCCGTGTTAATCAATAAGAGTATTAATGCTGGCTTAAAAGTCTCGAAACCTTAGCCTGTTCATTAATCTCGAAAAGATTTTTATGTAAGGTAATTAACTCGGCCAAGCAATATAGTTCCAGCCTGGGTGATGGCTCGGAATCCGCAGTAGCCTTAGTTAAATATGGAATTTGGTTGATTTGGGATTAGTTAATTTGGCTGAGTTATATATTTATATGTAACTAGCCTGAATTAAAGAATATGTAGGATATGATGTATTGAGTTGCGAATTTACCTTGTTGAGGGTTTTGATGTAAGACAACTAATACACTTTTACTTGGTTTACAAAGTTTATTTTATATGTTATTTCACCAAGGAGTTCGGTTTATTACAAGCACGATATATTCTACTATGTTTAAGCAAGAACAGTAGTTTGGACTTAATTATTTAGTGAATATATTAACCGTAGGTTTTATTAAGCAAGAACAGTGGCTTGGACTTAATTTTTATGAAGTAACGCGGTTTGACGTGCACTGAGTCGAACGTATGACTGAACTGAGCTAAACCAAAGAACTGAACTACTTTAGTAGTAGGGGTTTATATAGTATCTTAACTTAGAGTGGTGGGGTTGTTGTTGTTTAACCCGCATTCCAATCTCACGCTTGGACTCTGTGCAGCTGCGTATGACTAATTGTTTTGTATTTTGATCACATAGGTTTTGGCCGGATATTAGTATTTGCTGTTTCTAATAACAAGTTTTAATAAACAGTTTTACTACTTGGTTCCTAATCTTATTTATGGTACTCGATATCCTGAGTAAACATCCTGCAGCTGCATGAGCATGACTCACTTGTTTTGACCGGTTAAAGTTATGCGTAAACAGTTTTTGGGCGAAAACAAGATATCGTTGAATGAGTCATTGCTCGTGTTGCTTAGGGTTGTTTACTCTGAGGGTAGTCCGTACTAAGTTCTTGCAGGGGTTGGAATATGTATTATATCATTGGAATATATATATATGTATGTGAACTTTTGAATATTAGTTAATGATCAAGTGTTGGTATAATTATAAATGCGTGATTATAGGTAATATATCTACCGAAGATCGGGCAAGGGTATGCTTGTGTCATATGTTGGTACATTATCTCGGTGTGGTATGAATTTACGTATGGTAAGCCTTGCGTGATCTTTGGTCGGTAAGGTAGTTTCTTATATACTAACATATGGTACAATATCTTTAAAGGGTAAAGAAGTTTTCAGGGTTGTGCGTAGGTGGGAATGTGACACAGGACCCTCATCTCTCAGAGAAACTATTGTGAGAGCCCTAGAAATTGACGCTCCAAACAAGCAATATTTAGGAGTGGGTAGAGTCAGACAGGTGCAGTCCTCAAATCATTCTACCGAAAATAAAAATAATACTCAAAATAAGACCACTCCCTGGCAGCGACGCGACCAATATAAAGGTTCTAAAACGGAAGGGACCGCTGATTCACCGAAGTTTTGTCGGTATTGCAAAAAGAACGGACATTTGATTGAAGAGTGTTTTACTCTTAAACGAAAAAATGAATTAAACTCAGACAATTCAACGAATAACTTCAATAAAAATGCAAACACAAAATCTGACGATAAAGACTCGACAGACAGAACTAGTTCTACATCATGGAGGAATAGGGATTCCTCTTCCAATTCTCAACCTTCTTCTTCAAAAAACTAAACCTTGATGATTCAGCGGGGCTTCAATCATCACGGGAGCTTTATATTGGTGGCCCTAAAACTTACAATTCTAATCTAACCCAATTTTTATTAAGAGGTCTCCGTCAAACCAGACTATACACTCAGGGCACCGTAAATGGTAGTAATTGTCTCTGGGTTGTAGATACCGGAGCGGAGGTAACAGTAGTCCGTTCGGATCTTTTAGATTCCATTCAGGATGAATCCCATTCTACCTCTTTACGTACAGCTACAGGAGAGACCACTCCAATTTTAGGTCAGCGATCTCTTCAGATTAATGTAGCTGGATTTATTACTTCGCCTCATAAGGTTTATTTAGCTGATATAGAGGACGACGGTATTTTAGGGTTAGATTTTCTGTCAGCACATGAGTGCATTATTTTTTCGGTCACCAATTCAATGAAATCTGGTCGTCACCAGATCCCTCTTTCAACGACTCGTCGTTTTTCTAATACTTCTTTTGATGATGCTCCTAGCTTACGTAACATAATTCAATTTCCTCAAAATCCTGAGATTTTATCTGAAATTTCGCCTAATGGTAAAAATGAAGAACAGAATATACAAGAAGAGAAAGATACAACCATAAAATTAACTTCTACTCTTTTTGAAGATCTTTTGGAAAGGTCTGTGAAAAATCTACAAGGATCTCAAGTTGAAGACTTTAAATCTCTGATGGAAGATTTTAAAGATTCTTTTGCGAAAAACTCAGGAGATATTGGACGATGTACACTGGTGAAACACAGAATTGATACCGGGGACAACGTTCCTTTTAAACAAGCAACCAGGAGGTTTCCTCTCAACGGGAGGGAAGAGGTTAACAAACTAGTTGAAGACATGCTGGCCAATGATGTAATTGAACCTTCCTCTCCCACATAGCACTGGATATCGCAGCAACATTGCAGATATTCCTTCAATATTCCTGCAATGTTGCTGCAATATTCAGTGCTATGTGGGCTGGTCCTTGGGCATCTCCTATCGTTTTAGTTAACAAGAAAGATGGATCGAAACGCTTCTGTATAGATTACAGAAAGCTTAATGACATTACTAAGAAAGATTCTTACCCCCTTCCAAAAATCGAAGAAACTTTGGATCTTTTAGCCGGAGCTCAATGGTTTAGTACCATAGATCTTCAGAGTGGTTATTGGCAAGTTGAAATGGATCCTGCCGATAAAGAAAAAACCGCTTTTGTTCCTGGTCTTGGAGGATTATGGCAATTCAAGGTCATGCCTTTTGGTCTATGCAATGCACCTGCTACGTTCGAAAGAGCCATGGAGACAACTCTTCAAGGTCTGTCTGGAAAGATTTGCCTCGTCTATTTAGACGACGTCATCGTTTTCGGGAAAACTTTCAAGGATCAAGTTGACAATCTCCGACAAGTTTTTCAACGATTACAACAAGTAGGACTCAAGATGAGTCCAAAGAAATGCCACCTATTTCAAAAAGAGGTGAACTTCTTGAGACATGTAGTTTCAGCTTCAGGAGTTAAGACGGATCCTTCGAAGATTGAGAAAGTCTCGAATTGGCCTCGCCCCCTAAATAAGGAACAAATACAAAGTTTTATTGGTTTATGCACCTATTATAGAAGATTTGTAAAAGGATTGGCTACCGTCGCTAGACCTCTTTATCATCTTACTGGACTCAAGACACCGTTTGACTGGAATCAAGATTGCGAAGAAGCTTTTGTTCATTTGAAATCTTGTTTAACTTCCTCTCCGATCTTAGCTTATCCAGACGTTAACCTTTCTTTCATTTTAGATACCGACGCTTCTTTAACAGGTATAGGTGGGGTTCTATCTCAGATTCAAGGGGGTCAGGAGAAAGTCATTAGCTATTTCAGTCGAGTTCTTAGTAAAACGGAAAAGAATTATTGTGTCACTAGGAGAGAACTTTTAGCTGTAGTCAAGTCTATTTCTCATTTTCATCATTTTCTTTATGGGAAGAAATTCTTAATTAGAACTGACCATGCTTCATTAAGATGGTTACTTTCATTTAAAGCACCAGAAGGTCAAGTCGCTAGATGGATAGAGTCTTTAGGTCAGTATGAATTTGATATTCAACACCGTGCTGGGACTCTTCATGCGAACGCCGATGCTTTATCCAGAAGACCTTGCGATGATTCTTCCAACTGCAAACAGTGTATTCGCCTAGAGAAACAACAGGATTCTTCAGTCAATATCAGAATGATTTCTCTCGAAGGAGATAAAGAAAATTGGCAGACTCTTTAGTTAGAAGATATTCATAGATTTGCTAGGAAAAAGATTCATTTAACCTCTGATCGAATAAAGGCTCGTTATGACATCAGGTCTCGAAATCTTCAATTCGGACCTGGAGATTTAGTATGGCTTTTTCAGCCAAAGAGAAAGAAAGGACACTGCCCTAAGCTTCAGTCTAATTGGGAAGGTCCATACAAAATTAAAGATAGAATCAATGATGTAGTTTATAGAATTCAGCGTTCTCCACGCAATAAATCAAAGATAGTTCACCTAGATCGATTGGCTCCTTATGAGCAGAGACAACCTTCCCAAGATGATTAGTTTGAAGGAGAATTATTCGTCTAACTTACATAGATTTCTTTTCAATATTATTATGTCAATTAGTTCCTTTAGGACTTTAGTTTTCAGGTTCGGTTTCTGGCTCTTGAAATTAGCCTCGTAGGTTTATTTAATCAAAGATCGAAAAAAAAAAAAAAAATCGATATACTATTTAGAATTGTTTCTGTCATCAGAGTTTATTCAGGAGGCCTCGACGTAGGCTTCTGAGCTTCATTCTTATCGTTTTTCTTTTGTTTCACTTCCAGAGAATGAGTGATGTCTCTCCTGTTCAGCTGATTAGTGACTGAGAGATCCGAACGGACAGTTTTTAATTCAAATGTTAGTTTAAGCAACTAATACTTTATAAGATTTTCAGATTTTTCTTCGAATTGATCTAGTATTCTGAGGATAGGAATTGATACCAAAAATCCATCCATCCTGGACTCTTCTTTCCTGTTTTTCCAGTTCTCCTCAGATATGATCGTTCCAATTTTAATAATTCATTTAATTTTGATTTTTAAGTCAATTATAATAAAATATCGCCTTATATTTTACCCTTTTGAAAGGAATTTTGCATATTTTTACGCATGAATCTCACATTTGTCTTCCCATCTAGGTTGTTCTAAAAATAATTCTTTGAAGAGGTTTCGATCTGGGCGGATTTGGGATAAAATATCGTACTACTTTTCCTGAGCTTTTGTCCCATACGCCATCCTGTCACCTCCCGTTTGCGGAACCTAGATTTTTCACCGCTCACCGCTCATATCCTGTTTCTACGTTTTTCTGGGTTCTTCTTTCAAGGAAGAACACTTCAAAGAACATTTTTATACTAAAACTCACATTTTGATAGTTTTTAACGCTCAGCTATCTTTCTAAGGTCTTTTGGTGCGGTTTTTCCCTTGGGATCAATGAAGTCAGTGATGTTGAGGCAAATGCCAGATAGTATACGGGAGAGTGTCAAATTTCTAACTTACTTGCCACACAAGCTTTCCCAAACAGAGCATCTACACACAATTTGATTACTAGACATTTTATTTTTCTTTCGTGCTTTTCTGCTTTTCAAGAGTCGGGTCGCCACTTTTCCTAAGGGCCGGGGGGGGGGGGGGGGGAGGGGGTAGTGTTACGGAGGTTGATTTATCCCTTAAATCTAGTTCACATGGTCTAGTAGTCATCTTAAATAAAATGTAACATGTACCATTTGTTCGTCGTTATGAATTGCTATTCAATTTTTATAAACAAATAGTCTTGTTCTAGACCTAAACTCGAACACACGTATTTTCAATACAACTAATATTCTCAAAAATATCATTCCCTTGCTTTATTTCGTGTATTCACTTAATAATTAATCTTCTCAGAGACCCACATAAAATTACGGTCTACTTAAAACTCAATTCCGTAACATTATGTTTACTAAAAAAGGTTCAAGCTTAACTAAGATTTATTTAACAGTATTGCGTATAAAAATTACAACTAATTATGTTAAGGCTTATTCTAGAAAAAGAATAGTCGTTTCTTGTGACAAACTATAGGCGTTATTTCAGCAAGTGCTCAACGTGGGTATACACTATCAAACCCAAAAGCACCTCTGGTGCAAAAACCTTTCGCCAAGTACAATAATGTGATCACTACCCCCAAAAATAATCTACCAACGAAAATTCCTCCTTAACAACAGTGGTACTATAAAAATGTCTACTTACAAAATGATTGAAATCACATACAATTGCCAAGTGCATATCCGCCGTACAATTATAAAACAGAAGATATAAAAAAATAAAAATTTGGAGTACGTGGTACTTGGCGGGCCTATATTTCATATCACTTCAGGATGATTGACATAGTTTATTGGCTGTTTTCTAGTACTTATCTCTAAGAGGCCCGCCAAGTACCACTACCTCCAAATTTTTATTTTTTATATCTTCTGTTTTATAATTGTACGGCGGATATGCACTTGGCAATTGTATGTGATTTCAATCATTTTGTAAGTAGACATTTTTATAGTACCACTGTTGTTAAGGAGGAATTTTCGTTGGTAGATTATTTTTGGGGGTAGTGATCACATTATTGTACTTGGCGAAAGGTTTTTGCACCAGAGGTGCTTTTGGGTTTGATATCACCACTTTTTGTACAATTTTGCTTGATCACCTAATGATCGCTTGCTACGCTTGCTCGTTCGGGTATTCCTATATCCTCACTCGCATGTCAACATTCTGCCAATTCTGTCTATGAGTAGCTCAATGCACTCACGCTATACATTTCATACCATCTAAATCCCTTGTTAAGCAGTAGTGTTAATTGTGGCAGTATAATATAAATATTTTTTCTAAAATTTTGCTTCACTACCTAATAATTGTGCTCGCCTGCTACGCTCGCTCGATTGGATTTGCCTTTATCCTAGCTCGCTAAGCTCGCTTAGTTGACAGCATTCTGCCCATTGTTTCTATGAGTATCTCAATGCACATACGGTGATGCATTTCATACCATCTAAATGCCTTGATAAGTAATAATGTTAACTGTGGCAGTATAATATAAAACCACCTAATAATTATGCTTGCTTGCTGCGCTCGCTCGTTTGGGTATTCCTATATCCTCGCTCGTTTGTCAACATTCTGCCAATTCTGTCAATGAGTAGCTCAACGCACGTACACTATACATTTCATACCATCTAACGACCTTGATAAGCAGTAATGTTAAATGTGGCAGTATAATATAAATACTTTTTCTAAAATTTTATTCGACTACCTAATAATTGTGCTCGATTGGGTTTCCTATATCCTAGCTCGCTAGATTCGTTTAGTTGTCAACATTCTGCCAATTGTTTCTACGAATATCTCAATACACCTACGGTGATGCATTTCATACCATCTGAATCCCTTGATGAGCAGTAATGTTAAATGTGGTAGTATAATATAATTACTTTTTGTAAAATTTTGCTTGACTACCTAATAATCGTGTTGGCTCGTACGCTAGCTCGATTGGATCTTTCTATATCCTAGCTCGCTAGGCTCTCTTCGTTGTCAGCGTTCTGCCAATTAATTAATCCCTCGATAAGCAGTAATGTTAAATGTGGTAGTATAATATAATTATGTTGAAAGCACAAGGGCCTGAAATACTGACACACACGATCATTCGTTGCTTTCTAAGCTCTGTAATAGTACAAGTAACGATCATTAATTTTCATCAGGATTGCCGAGAAATCGCGACGAAGTTGCGATTTTGAGGTTAGAATGATGAAAAGATATGTTCTTGTGTGCATGTACTAAATATGATATATTTGACTCATTGAATATACGAAAATATTTGGAAATTAATAATAATATATTGAAGACCTGCAACGTTGATTGAAAGCTTCGTCACTTATTAATTTATGTTGTAGACTAAACTTCATGCGATTCAATAACTGTACTCATAACCCAACCTCAAAATCGCGCGCTTCGTCATTTCATGAGAGATTGTTATAATTTCGCCCTCCACTTTAAATGTGAATTTTATCATAATAAGTAAGTATAGGAAGCATAAAAGAGAATGAAATTTGCGAAATGATCAGATGTACGAATATGAACAGAACTGACAGCTCTCAGCTGTGTCTCGGAATTCGGGAGTCTGACAGTCCGTACTCCGTGGTCTAAGGTCTGCAATCGATTCGCGATCATGACGTCAACAGCGTCGACAAGAGCGCCACCTGGCAGCTGATGTCGAGTACTTAGTATATCTCTGCTATTTAGTGGTGGCCGCTCTTTCCTAATTCTCAGACACATAGGTTTAAGGATGATTTGGTCTGAAGGAGAAGGAGACGATATATTTTCAGACGAAACGGGTACTCAGAAACTTAAGTTAATCATATCTCAGCTTTCCGTGGCTTGATTCAATTGAAGTTGGACTCAAGTGAAGGGCTCTTCGGGCCTACATCCTGAGATAATTATTTCAATCCGCGGGATATCGCGAAACTGAAGAAATTAGGAAAATACGGTCTCCCCACTCCTACGAATAGCTCCCGTACGGGTATATAGACTCGTCGAGTCTCGCGCGGTGTATACAGATATATTTACCTTATGATAATTTTATTTTTTTTTATTGTACTTGGCGCGAGACTCTACCGAGTCTCTTGATATGTTGAATCCATGGATTACTACGGTTATCGTGATATTTCGTTTTCTTACGAATGTCGTGAAAAAATTCACATGAGTAGCTTCTAGTACCGCAATTAACACAATAAAATTTCAGAGCCCTTGGCTAGTGTAGAGAGTTCCCTCACCATATAGTCTTTTAGTTCGTTCACAGGAACCACATGTTCTGATAGACGATATAAATGATTACAGATGCACGGCATTATGGCATTTAGTCCTTCGATCGATGTTTTCTGCAGCACGATGGACGGCGATTACAGCTTCCGTTTCTTAAGACTGGGGGATTTGTAAGTAGATGCCTCATCGTCTGTATCTCGATCTTCTTCCTTTTTCCACTGCTCAGCTGGTTCTCCCTTACGGAAAAAAACCCTCAAAATATCACCCTCAACTGAGCCCTCAACTTTCAGGGTGATTTCGTACCCCCAGCTTGGGGGTTAACCCTGAATTGAGGGGAACCTTCAACTTGAGGAACAACCGTCAAATGGGGGTCCCTTCAACTTCAGGGTTTTTGAGGTGACTTTTTGAAGTGACTTTTGAAGTGACCCACCACTCATCAGGGTTGACCCCTAACTATTAAGGGTCATCCCTCAATTTTCAGAGTTGTCCCAGAACGTTTCAGGGGTATCCCTCAATCGTTGGAGGTTTGCGCTCAATGTTTAAGGGATATTCCTCAATACTTGGGGGTTTTCCCTCAATTTTCAGTATTGACCTCCAACTATTCAGAGTTATCCTTCAATTGTTGGAGGTTGTCCCTTAATGTTTGAGGGATATTCCACAATTCTTGGGGGTTTTCTTTCAATTTTCAGGGTTGATCCACCAACTTTTCACG
This sequence comes from Tenthredo mesomela, assembly GCA_943736025.1. NCBI lineage: Eukaryota > Metazoa > Arthropoda > Insecta > Hymenoptera > Tenthredinidae > Tenthredo > Tenthredo mesomela. The sequence continues at coordinate 23,355,128 of OX031018.1, forward strand.
GTTGACCCTTCAATTGATGGTTCATCCATAGGAATTGAAGGTATTACCCTGAATATTGGAGGTTGAACCCTGAAATTTCAGGGTTTCACCCCCAGAATTGAGGGTAAAACCTTGAAAATTGAAGGTTCACCCTCAAACTTGAAGGGTTTTTTCCGTAAGGGCTGTTAGCTTGATGGCTCTCGATCCGTGAGCCAAAATGAACGAAACGGTATAACCGTTCACATCTACGGGTGTAGTATCGGTAGAAACGGCTGGAGTATAGGCTGTGGTTGTTGGTTTAGCGAAGTATTTGTTGATTTTGTTCAAGCTTTTTAAAAAGTTCCACCAAATGTCAGTTTTCATCGCGATAATACTTTCACCTTGGCCACTGAACTGCACAATAGGTTCGAAACGTTCTCCGACTAAATAATATCCAACGGAGACCGTCGTGGAGAACGGAGGGTTTATTCCATATGTGGTTGATAGTAACATCCGCCTGGTTGGTCGCAGAGGGTCAATTATGAGTGGTTCATCAACTGAAAGAGGTTTTTGTAATGCACGCACAGATTGAGAGTTAAACATGATGAAATTATGATTCAGACACTGAAGAATATTGTTGCAGAGTAACTGTTTGTCACTGTTGCAAGCACGGGCTATTCGCAACTACTGGCGTAGATGCTTATAGACCCCTCAAGAGGGTATCTACACCTTTGAATCTTCAAAAAATCGATTTTGTTGTTATATTTTTTTTTGAATGCTAGTGACCTACTTTACCTGCAAATAAATTGGCGTCCGAAATCTAGAAAATTTGAAAAGTTATAGCCATGACAGTCCCGAATTGCGAAAAAGCGCCGCCGCGGGGCGCGCGGACGCTCATATTGGTCCCGTAAATATTGTACAGTACCGCCAACACCACTGTCTTGCTTTTTTTGACGTTTTTATATATTTTGCTTTTGAATTTTATTTTGTGCTCTTTCAATTTTTTGTAATTATGATTTTTGTACATATTTAATTTTCAATATTCTTTTGAATTGTGATAATTGACAGAACACATGGCTGCGATGTACATTTTTTCGATGTTAGGTGTCTACTTGTTTGTAAATAGTCGTGCTGTCATCACGAATTCAAACCAGTAGTAATTTTCAATATTGAACAAACACAATGTATATATTTGAGATGAGATGAAACGTCGCAATCGAAAGAAGATATGATCCATCAAAAAAGTGCATTTGAAATCGATGCCAGGAGACTACACATTCAGATTTCTAAAAAGATGAGTATTTCTATAATATATTAATTGCGAAAGTTTGATAAATATTATAAGAAAAAAAGTATGATTGATGAAAGATGGGAGAATTTTTGGAGTACTGACAAAAATTGTGCTAGCATCTTCTGAATCTCAAAAATATTGAAGATTAAGGAGAGACTTCGGTGAAATTTTGAAAATCGCTATTAGAGGTTGTATGAAAAAAAATCCTTCCAGCAGTTTTTAAATAATGTCAGTATAGACTGTAAAAAAAAATTTCAGCCTCCTGCGATGAAAATGTAAGCGCAAGGAACCTTGCGAAGAAGATTTTTTTCACCGCTGTCAAAAATTCCTTGCGTCTACACTTTCATCGCAGGAGGCTGAAACTTTTTTTTCACTATCTATACTGACATTATTCAAAAACTGCTGCAAGGATTGTTTTATACGCGTCTTTTCAAAGTTATAAGAATTAAAAAACCTGTTTTTGCCAAAAATTTCACCGAAGTCTCCCCTTAAGAATTCTGAAGGATTTTTATGTTTTAAAAGATTTTGATCAGATTATTCCTGACCCAATTCATTCTTTTTCTAGCAGCCTAACTGGACACCTACCAGAACACTGTTGTTAGACAGAACAGGTCCAAACTCACTACAAGCCTACGCCTGGCACATGTGTCTAGACTCGACTCATAACACATCGATACAAGAGCAGCTGCGGATCCAGCATATTAATCATAAGCAAAATCTTAGAACTGGATTTTCTGTAGATACATTTTCTTGTCTGGGAAAAGTAGAAAATAAAAAAAAAATAAAAAAATAAAAAGTTTAAAAGTTGATTTCTGGAGAATGAATATTTTGACCGGTTGTCGTAAAGAATCAGGAGCATCGTTGGACCGATTCTGGAGTTTGTGGTTTTCAAATTTGTAGAATCGAAGCCTCTATCATATGAACATAGAACTTTTTGATATTACTATTTTTGGTTGAGATGATAGAAAAAGTAGAGAAAAAAAATTGAAGTATTAGAAAAATCTCAGTAAAAACTAAGCGAGTCAGGCAATTTTTGCAATATCAAAAAGTTCTATGTTCATATGATAGAGGCATCTCTTCTGAACAATTGAGGACCAAAAACTCCAGAATTGGTCCAACGATACTACTGATTCTTTACGACAACCGACCAATTTTGTATTTTTCTATATTGAGCGTTACTACTATCAGACTCAAAGTAACATCCAATGTTATATATGGATAATGAGGGTCAAACCCTCCCCAAACTTCATGATTTTTTCGAATTTGATCAGACTCTCAAATTCGCTGTAAAATATCAATCTCTTTCTCAGAATGTTAACCCATTTAAAGGTGGGGATACCCCCCTTAATATTTCAAGAAAACCCCCCACTACTGGGTGAAGTTTTATTATTCCTCAGAGGGTAGGGCCAAGTTTTTCAGCTAGGCTGAGGGATTTCACGGTTGTAGCAGTGGACGCAGTACTTATATATAGAATCAGCGTGGCTCTGAAATATCATAGGTGCCGACCCTTGCACCAAAGGCAGTATGCCGTTTATGGCTCTAGGGGTTTGCAGGTAGCTGCAGACTTTGGCCTAAAAGTTTGAAGGAAAAGTTTGCAAGGCTTCAACCTGCACGGATAGGTTCAAGCAATTACTTTTGGTATGTATTACCGTCTGTTGTAAAACCAATCCTAGAAAAAATAAAGAGGCCCCGTCTCCTTGGAAACTATTTGTCAGGTCAGGCCTACCAGTTTCAGCCTGTCTAATAGTACGACGCGACAATGGTCCGGTAATAATTACTTTTCTTAGCAACCGAACAATATGACTGTATTATACACTGTTCGCCTTTCAAACAGATAATCGACCATTTACGGTGCCATTGTTCAACTATCGTTGGAGACTAAACACTGTATTATATACACGCAAAATTCGTCGAAAGATGGTAATTATACTCTGCTGGTTAAACATTGAAAAATTTGTTTGTCAGGGGTAGCTTAAGACAGTGAAAGGAAATAGATAGGTGTACGATGCAGCTGCCTTTGTAATTAGCCTACCCCAAAAATGTAATTAACTGATTTCTATTTTCAAGTTCACGCTTTGACTACCCCGCGAAGGTGCAAGTGTACGTTCTTTTGTCTCGCGTGCCATGGTGCGGTAGGGGGGTGCCATGGTGCGGGCGTAAGGGACGCAATAGTAAATACCGATTTCTATGTTCAAGTTCACGCTCCGGCTACCCTTGCGAAGGTGGTACATCTTTTGTCCTGTGTGCAGAGTGCGATTGGGGATTAGAGACGCACTGCATGCAGGTACATACTTGCGCGTGTAAGGGCCGGTCGGGTGAAAAGCAATATGAAGGTGACGTCAGTCAGGTCGATGTATGGTGACAGTGTTTCAGGTAGGTAAAAATGGTCAAGGGCTGGCGGGTGGTGGTAATATCAACGATTGGTTCATTTACATTGAGTGGGGATGAGCAGGGTACCAAGCATAACATATATAGACTCGCCAAAAGTGTGTCATTTTATCAGTTTGAAAAACTATTCAGTAGGGGAGACTCTGCTGGTTGTGATCTTCTGATTTCGAGTGGTTTAACAATTACTGTTGCGTTTGTTTTTTCATTCGTGAAAGGCATTGTTACCAAGCGAACAAGTTTGAGCTTCGAGAAAATTCTGGACAAGTCCTTATTTTTCTTTTGTTTGAATTTATTTTGGAGGATATTTTTTGCGATGAATCGTGTTGAGGATAAACGTATCATATCAACCGTGAAAGGTTTAATCCTGATGGTGATACGGTACCTCGAATCTACAAGGCCGAAGGTTGTTGAAGCGTATGCGTGAGTGGTACCGTCGAGTCAAGGGAATGCATACTGAGCAGGAAGTGACGACGGTTCTACGTAATATTATCGGTATACTTGACATGCCGACAGTCGTGCAAATCATGACATGTTCGAGCTTAGTGGACAGACCTTTTTGGATGAGACAAATGCTGGAAATCGCGAAGGCTGCCCTTAAACCATCAGATCTTCGAATAGTGACGGATGCCATCAAGCGGCGTGGACGGAAGATGAGGACGGCAGCATGTCAGGATGCTACGGCTATAGCACGAGAAGAAGCGGTTGCTATAGAAGCTGTCGAGGCTTATGAATTAGCGGTTGAAAGTGCGATGGCATTTACACAGGATGATCCTGCTGTAGATATGGACGGTGCGCCGGTGATAGAGGAGACTATGGAGCGGCTATCACAAGTCTCAATGAAGGATGCGGAGGATGCGAACGAGACGAAGATGATCGCTAAGACGACGCATGAAATTTGTCGATATGCGCCGGATCTATCGAGTGAAAGTACGCGGTATACACCTGTGAGCGGTAAGTGATGTTAGAGAATATGCCACGAGTACACTCCTACCCGAAAAATGTTGAATCTTATTCTCTGTCATTCAATTTTATGTATTTTTTCAGTTTTGAATAATTTTACAGATGCTGGGGACATACGGAGAACGAAACCAGCGACAGGTCTGTTCAACGTTAACGCTGGAGCTTCTACCGCAACGTCAGGAATTCCAGTCAGAATATACGCGGTCAACGAAGGGGCTAGCACTGCAGGAATACAGCAGGGCGGAGCAGCTCGTCGTGCAGGAAAGCGTAATGCTCCATCGGACGGCGTACCTGAACAGGAAGATCGACCGGAGGTTGTCAGGCGAGTTAGTGTACCGATTCAGGATGCAGGGTTAGATCCAGAAGTAGAAGACCTAGAAGGTAATAGATCAAGACGATTTAGAATCACGCAGCGTGTGAATAAAAGATATCCGCGTTTAGGGTTAGCTGGAAATCAGGTCACGGTAAAAATCATAATTCCGCCAGAGACGGAAAACTCACTACGTTGATTAGAGGACGCATTTAGGGAACTTCATAGGTATTTCAGATCATTGTGCGGTCGGGGGGATCTCGAGACTGAGACTAGTTTCATCCCGATCGATTAAGAATTGGCCGATTGCCAGAGGACTTCCTAGATTAGTGATAATCGGGGTTTCGGGAACACCCCGAAAAATATTAGTGGATGTTATCGTACCCTTTGGTACTTCATACCAATCGAAAGGGCAGCTCTTGACATGCAAACAACACCCTCGTTCGTCGCCGTCGGATAACTCGTCGATAGGATATGCGTCCAGGAAGTTAAAATCGTTCATCGGTGATAACTCTGGAACGCTTCGCTCGATTCCACTGAAATTTGTTGTGGAGTCGTTTTTTATTATGCCCTCAATCTCACTTCAGTGTGGTTGCGCTAATTGTCCTCGCAGAGGAGACCCAGGTACTTCCTGAGCGCAAGGTTTCGTTCATCGACATTTTTCGCATTGAAATACTTTGAATTCAGGGCTAGAAGTTAGTGATTGTTAAAGGGGAAGTTTCAACGATTAAAATGTGTGGTCATACAATATCGCAGATGACCCCCATAAACAGCGGGAAGTTTATGAAAAACGAGAACGAAACCGTGTACTGTCACATTCCCACCTACGCACAACTTCGACCGACAACCCTGAAAACTTCTTTACCCTTTAAGGATATTGTACCATATATTAGTATATAAGAAGCTACCTTACCGACCAAAGATCACGCAAGGCTTACCATACGTAGATGCATACCACACCAAGATAATGTACCAACATATGACACAAGCATACCCTTGCCCGATCTTCGGTAGATATATTACCTATAATCACGCATTTATAATTATACCAACACTTGATCATGACTAATATTCAAAAGTTCACATACATATATATATTCCAATGATATAATACATATTCTAACCCCTGCAAGAACTTAGTACGGACTACCCTCAGAGTAAACAACCCTGAGCAACTCGAGCAATGACTCATTCAACGATATCTTGTTTTCGCCCCAAAACTGTTTACGCATAACTTTAACCGGTCAAAACAAGTGAGTCATGCTCATGCAGCTGCAGGATGTTTACTCGGGATATCGAGTACCATAAATAAGATTAGGAACCAAGTAATAAAACTGTTTATTAAAACTTGTTATTAGAAATAGCAAATACTAATATCCGGCCAAAACCTATGTGATCAAAATGCAAAACAATTAGTCATACGCAGCTGCACCGAGTCCAAGCGTGAGATTGGAATGCGGGTTAAACAACAACAACCCCACCACTCTAAGTTAAGATACTATATAAACCCCTACTACTAAAGTAGTTCAGTTTCTAGTTTAGTTCAGTTCAGTCATACGTTCGACTCAGTGCACGTCAAACCGCGTTACTTCATAAAATTAAGTCCAAGCCACTGTTCTTGCTTAATAAAACCTACGGTTAATATATTCACTAAATAATTAAGTCCAAGCCACTGTTCTTGCTTAAACATAGTAGAATATATCGTGCCTGTAATAAACCGAACTCCTTGGTGAAATAACATATAAAATAAACTTTATAAACCAAGTAAAAGTGTATTAGTTGTCTTACATCAAAACCCTCAACAAGGTAAATTCGCAACTCAATACATCATATCCTACATATTCTTTAATTCAGGCTAGTTACATATAAATATATAACTCAGCCAAATTAACTAATCCTAAATCAACCAAATTGCATATTTAACTAAGGCTACTGCGGATTCCGAGCCATCACCCAGGCTGGAACTATACTGCTTGCCCGAGTTAATTACCTTACATAAAAATCTTTTCGAGATTAATGAACAGGCTAAGGTTTCGAGACCTTTAAGCCAGCATTAATACTCTTATTGATTAACACGGCTGGTTTTACTAAACCTAGCCAAATCAAATACTCTAATTAGCAGGCTAGAATAAATTCTTAGCCCTAAATAGAAGTCTTTACACCTCAGGCTGATCATTCTAGACAAGCCAAGGGATACACGCATATCCCCAGCGTCAAGGCCAAGTCTCCTGTTACTCTGGCCAAACGCTAATTCTACCTATTCCTTTCCTCGTAGATGTACGGAGTTGTGGGTCATAAAAAGAGACACCGCGCGGGTAAAAAGGTACGAGAAAGGATCACGAAAGCTATCGCCAGAGATCAACGAATCTATGAGGATCTCTTAGCAAAGAACCCTCAACATACAGAATTAATGGGAGAAGTCATTAAGGAGGCCTACGAGCATACCTCCTACCAATCAGATTCCAGTACAGACACTGTAATCTACGAAAGGGAACTGCCCCTGCAGCAACACTCAACCATTGGCTACTATACCAGCCAACCAACGCTAAGCTCCACCCATCCAGATATTCCATTGGAGCCAACAGCCGAAAACCACTCCCACCAGTCAGGAGGTCATCCACACGACTACATACAGGAACTACTGTCTAACACCAACCAGGAGTACGAATACTTGATCACGCCTCCTCAGACAACGGTATACCACTCAGTGGACTTCCAGGGCCCACAGTGCATCATAAGTACCTACGAAACCACCCTTAACCAACAGATTATCAACACCGCACCCGCTGACCATCACCACCAACCCTCTACGCCCAAGATTGTTGAGATAATCGAATTGGATTAAGGAAAACAAACGTAAGCATACAATAAAGAACATTCATTTCATTCACAATAAAGAGTGTATATTATTCAAACTACTTTTACTTTTGTAAACCTCCCCGTGGTTCCCGTTCATGTGAACGACTTTATAATAGGAGGTAGATGATGAACCTGAGTTGGGGATCTCTCACGATTTTCCTCAGCCAGTCTGTAACAGTACCCGCGAGATTTCGATGCAGAGTTGCTCGTCGATGTTCACTTGTCTCGCTAAAGGGGAGGCCGCTACCATCCCTACTCATCTCTCTGATGAATGCGTTAGGCTTCATTGAAGCTTTTGTAAGAGTTTTCAATGATAAATCATTATTAATTCATAATTTGATGGACTAATACCATACGGGCGTAGGTGCCAAAAAAAATTCGTATTTTTAAATATCAAAGGGATAGAGAAAAAAAATTGCTTCTTTCACTTACTTTATTTCCTTTCCTACTTATTTTTTTTTTTTTTTTTTTTCGATTTTTTAATATCAAAAAATTGAATTTTCCATTCCATTCATAGTTAGGAATTATTCAAATTGACCAGTAGTACGAGATCGATCTCGTATTCAATTCAACCAGAAACGCCATTGGTAAAAATGATTCATTCCTCCGCTTGTGCAGATAATAAAAATTACGAGTATGATAAGTCGATCGCCTAGTCGGTTTAGCGAGACTCACTGACCAACGAAAAGATGAAAAAAAAAAAAAAATTGCGTTACCCAGGCATCTTGTAAGAATAACGAATGCAGCAAACCATTCGTCCGATAAGTCTAGTGAGATTCATTAACGATGGAAAAAATCATAATAATTTTGTCATCGACGCTTGCAATTCGTAAAAATTACGAATCCAGCATATCGGTAGTCTGATGAATTTGCCTAGAAAGACTGACTGTTGAAAAAATATTTATCATTTCTACGAACTTAGGTATCTCATAAGAATTACGAATTCAACAAGTCGATAGCCCAGTTAATGTGGCGAGAACGATGGGAAATAGAAAAAACTATTATTATCCTTTCCGTGATTCGGGAAACTCGTGCGAATTACGAATGTAACGAATTATTCGCCTGACAAGTGCCGTAAGGTCCACTGATGATAGAAAATATCATAAATATTGATCCGTCTTCTTATGAAGCTTGTAAAAATTACGAATGCAACAAATGGATTGCCTGGTTAATATGGCGGTATAAGGACTGTACGTGGAAAAATTAATAATTTTATTTTACCTCGACTCGTACATCTCACAAAAATCACAAATGTAGCAAATCGATAGCCTGCTCCATTTCGCGACAAAGACTGATCATTGAAATGTGAATAATTATTTTTTCCTTTTTTTTTATGAAAGCCTCCCATCTCTTAGCCGGTGAGTTCTATCTTTCCAGACAGAAGAACTCACCGTTGTCCAACTTTTACCACGTGGAGGTGAATGGATAGGCACATGGTGACTGACAACAGCTTTCTAAGCAACTGTTGTTTACACCTTCGAAAGTTGTGTGTGTGTGTGTTTGTTAGGTGCAGGTGCGTGCGTGTGTGTAGGTGCACAGATCGGGACCCCGCAGTTCGTCACTCTCGCAGTATCTTAGGACTCCAAACCGTTTCTATATGCATATCAATATTTTGATCAATATTTTATCGATCCCCCACGAGCCTGATCTACCTGCAAACAGCGTTCAGGCATGCTCTCGATAGCCGCTGCGATCTGCTCCTGCGGAATCGCGCGCCATTCTTCCGTAGCCACAACTACTAGTTCGAGGGTGTGGTTCCCGCGAGCGTATTTGGGATTTTCATATCGCCCATAGGTTTTCAATAGGATTCATATCCGGACTGTTTGCACTCCACACGCTCTCCTCGATTCCTTGTCCGCGAGAAAGGCGTTGACGATTCAAGCACGATGACATGGTGCGTTATCATCGATGAAACCGATTCGTTCTGCCTCGGAAACGATGACAGGACGCAAAATTTCGTCCAAGTAAATTTGTCTGTACACGATACGGTTGCGAAATATTATCAGCTCGTTTCGGGATGTAATGGAAATTCCACCTCATACGGTGATCGAACCACATCCAAAGGGACGAGACCTGTTGACTAATTCTTCTCTCAATCTCTCGCCCTTCCTTTTCCACGTTCGCTCGCTCCTAGTAGTGCTGTAGAGCATCAATTTGCATTTTTCCGTGAAAAGGCATTTCCTCCATTCTTTCCGAGTCCATGCACGATGATTCTGGGCAAAGTCCCGCCAAGCATTGCGATGCTTTACAAATAAAAATGGGTTAACAATCGGGCGATGAGATTTTAACTCACGGTCCGCAACTCTTCGACCAATTGTGCTACGAGACACGGGGCGACCGTTAACCGTTTCAGTGCAGTAGTCGTTGTACGTGGATTTCTTCGAGCTTCTAGAACAATAGCTCGGTACTCTCTAACAGTGGTAACTCGCTATAAACCTCCTTTGTGGCGATATGACGGATTCCGGTCTCACGCTATCTAATGAGTAATCGATTAATTACCAACTTACTCGTTTCGATCGTTTCCGCAATGATGCGTTCTGTCTCTTTTCTTTCGGCCAGCATAATTGTTGCACGCCCTAAGTCGATTTCAGGCAGACGTGCCATTTTTATTCCGATTAGAATACTTTATCGATGCTCGTTGCCAGGAATTTTGCCGTCAGGGTGAATACACAAAGTCCAGCACAGTGAAAAAGAAGAAAAGAAAAATGAATAAAAAAAAAAAAAAAGAAAAAGAAGATCACTGTCATGGTGCCGCTGCAGAAAAAAAAAGAAAAAAAAAACATTCGCAATTGTTTCGTTATTTGTCATTGTGCTGGTCTTTGTGTATTCACTCGGACGGCAAAATTCATTGCAACGAGCATATTTTAATCGGAATAAAAATGGCACGTCTGTCTGAATTCGATTTAGGGCGTGCAATTATGCTGGCCGAAAGAGGAGAGACAGAACGCAGCATTGCGGAAACTATTGGAACAAGTAAGTCGGCAATAAATCGACTACTGATTAGATATCGCGAGACCGGGAGTCCATCATATCGCCACGGAGGAGGTAGGCAGCAAGTCACCACCGTTAGAGAAAACCGAGCTATTGTACTAGAAGCTCGAAGAAATCCGCGTACAATGACAACTGCACTGAAACGGATAGTTCCTCGCCCGGTGTCTCGTAGCACAATTGGTCGAAGAGTTGCGAACTGCGAGTTGAAATCTCGTCGCCCGATTGTGAAACCATTTTTATTAGGAAGGCATCGCGATGCTCGGCGGGACTTTGCCCAGAATCATCGTGAATGGACTCGGGAACAGTGGAGCAAATGCCGTTTCACGGACGAATCAAAATTAATGCTCTACAGCACGACTAGGAGCGAGCGAGTGTGGAGAAGGAAGGGCGAGAGATTAAGAGAAGATTTAATCAACAGGTCTCGTCCCTTTGGATGTGGATCAATCACCGTATGGGGTGGAATTTCAATTGCATCGTGAACGGAGCTAGTGATATTTCGCAATCGTACCGTGAACGGACAAATTTACTTGGACGAAATTTTGCGTCCTGTCGTCGTTCCCGAGGCAGAACGAATCGGCGAAGGCTTCGTCTTCATTGACGACAACCCACCATGCCATCGTGCGAGAATCGTCAACGCCTTCCTTGCGGAACAAGTAATCGAGAGGAGCCCGTGGCCTGCAAATAGTCCGGATATGAATCCGATCGAAAACATATGGGCGATATGTAAATCCCAAATACGTTCGCGGGAACCACCCCCTCGAACACTTGACGAGCTAGTAGTTGTGGCTAGGGAAGAATGGCGCGCGATCGCGCAGGAGCAGATCGCAAATACCATCGAAAGCATGCCTCGACGCTGTTTGCTGGTAAATCAGGCCCGTGGGGGATCGATAAAATATTGATAAAGATATTGATGTGCACAGAAACGGTTTGGAGTCAAAAAATACTGCGAGAGTGACGAACCGCGGGGTCCCGATCTGTGCACCTACACACACACACACACACACACACACACACACACACACACCTACACACACACACACACACACACACACACACACACACACACACAACTTTCGAAGGTGTAACAACAGTTGATTTAAAAGCTGTTGTCAGTCACCATGTGCCTATCCATCCACCTCCACGTGGTGAAAGTTGGACAACGGTGAGTTCTTCTGTCTGGAAAGATAGAACTCACCGGCTAAGAGATGGAAGGCTTTCATAAAAAAAGGAAACAATAATTATTCTCATTTCAATGATCAGTCTTTGTCGCGAAATGGAGCAATTCGTTACATTCGTAATTCGCACGAGATTCCCGAATCACGGAAAGAATAATAATAGTTTTTTCCATTTCCCATCGTTCTCGCCACATTAACTGGGCTATCGACTTGTTGAATTCGTAATTCTTATGGGATACCTAAGTTCGAAGAAATGACAAATATTTTTTCAATAGTCAGTCTTTCTAGGCAAATTCATCAGACTACCGATATGCTGGATTCGTAATTTTTACGAATTGCAAGCGTCGATGACAAAATTATTATGATATTTCCCATCGTTAATGAATCTCACTAGACTTATCGGACGAATGGTTTGCTGCATTCGTTATTCTTACAAGATGCCTGGGTAACGCAATTTTTTTTTTTTTTTCATCTTTTCGTTGGTCAGTGAATCTCGCTAAACCGACTAGGCGATCGACTTATCATACTCGTAATTTTTATTATCTGCACAAGCGGAGGAATGAATCATTTTTACCAATGGCGTTTCTGGTTGAATTGAATACGAGATCGATCTCGTACTACTGGTCAATTTGAATAATTCCTAACTATGAATGGAATGGAAAATTCAATTTTTTGATATTAACGGGATGTGATAGGGTAAACGAGGGGGTGTTTTTACCATTTTTTTTTGTTTTACTCTGCATTTCGCGACGAAGGCACAGAATGGATTTTTGCAAAGGGCATTCGACGTATTATATGGTGAAGTATTGCCGTAGACGTGTAAACGTATTGAAATCGAAAAAAAGTTCGTTTTCGTAAATTACGATCTGTAAAATAGGGTAAAAAATGGCCGCTCGGGGCTCGACTCTCATATGCTGACCTTATTATTCAAGTTCGCGTGGTATCCAGCACTGAAATGTATAGCTGCGTCAATTCTACGACCTCGCACAAAGCGAACGATCCGTTTGTTTATGAGTATTCCGTGAAAATGAAAGAATGAGAAGTAATGCTGCATTTCGTCGTTTCCGACCGAGTCAAAGCGGTTTTTGGCAGTTAGTATGCTAACTAACTTCTAGCCCTGAATTCAAAGTATTTCAATGCGAAAAATGTCGATAAACGAAACCTTGCGCTCAGGAAGTACCTGGGTCTCCTCTGCGAGGACAATTAGCGCAACCACACTAAAGTGAGATTTAAGGGCATAATAAAAAACGACTCCACAACAAATTTCAGTGGAATCGAGCGAAGCGTTCCAGAGTTATCACCGATGAACGATTCTAACTTCCTGGACGCATATCCTATCGACGAGTTATCCGACGGCGACGAACGAGGGTGTTGTTTGCATGTCAAGAGCTGCCCTTTCAATTGGTATGAGGTACCAAAGGGTACGATAACATCCACTAATATTTTTCGGGGTGTTCCCGAAACCCCGATTATCACCAATCTAGGAAGTCCTCTCCCTGCTAACACAGAACGTTATAAAGACGGTATTAAGACGTTTCATAAAACACGGAAAAACGTCTCCTTCGACTAGTTGCAAAATCGTTTCAAGAACGTTTTGCAAACGTTATTTTGGCCGCAATATTTTTCCGAAAAAGTTCACTGAATCTGACAAAAACGTGGTAAGAACATTTCTTACACGTCCTTCAAACCATTAGACAACGTTATTCGAACGTTTTCAAACGTTTGGCTTACGTATCTCGCAAACGAAATATAAACGTTACATTTACGTATAGTGTGAGTATTTTATTCGCATAATTGCCCTACGAATCGAAGAATGGGAAATGTTATAAAGACGTGATAAAATCGTTTTATTCACATCACGAAGACGTTGAGAAAACGTTATCATAACGCTTTTAAGACGTTTCGTAAACGTTTTCATGTACAAGCAAAGAAAATCTCATCGATCACATTATTTCTATTCATTACGTGTCTCAGTACTTAAGATTAATGATAGTTTTTGTTCAAGAAAAGTTAATGCATATTCTTTATTCAATCACAGCCTTGAAATAATACAATAATGATTTACATAAAACACTTAATCAACACATTATACTATCATAAGTGGTTGATCTCTGTAAAATATATTAGTGACACCTTTGTTCATTACGAAAATAAAATAATTTGAAATATCGAGCGTCGAATCCAATTCGAATAAACAACTTTTTTCAATTATAACAGTCAACTAATTTGTTCAAAAAGAACGATAAAAAATACATCCTGTTCCACAAAAGCCGTACAATCGATACAAATAAACATTGCAAGACTGAAAATTTTAACAGTTGTTAGATGTCGCACCATCGCCGATTTACAGAGTACGATCGTTTTAGTTTTTGTTTAGTCTTCATATTTCTGTTTTGAAATTTGAAGAATACAGGGTGACCCAAGACCCCCGGACCGGAAGGAATGAGTGAATTTCTCGTTGGATTTTGAGACGAAATTTCCTTTTCGAAAACTTCGTCCGATCAACGGTGTCCAAGTTATTAAAGATAAAGAGTAGCCAATCAGCGCCTCGCTTTAGGTCCGTGCCAGTGCCGGGTCAATAGTGAACGGCGGGCAGGGCCCGTGGTTTATTTTACATTTGGCTACTTTCTTCTTCACTTTACGATCGACGCGTATTATTATTATTATTATTATTATCATTATTTTTTTTTTTTTTTTTTCTACCGGACCGTAGTTCTACGTGTCCAGGTTGACCGGACCGTAGTTTTCCGTGTCCAGGTCGACCGCACCGTAGTTTTCGGTGTCCAGGTCGACCGCACCGTAGTTTTCCGTGTCCAGGTCGATCGCACCGTACAAATTCATGAATTTTCAATCCCAACATTACCAAAAACACGTGATTTGATTAGTATTTCAGAGAGACAAAAAAAAAATGATGATGACGATGATGATGATAATGATAATGATACGACCATGGGATTGAAAATTCATGAATTTGTACGGTGCGGTCGACCTGGACACGGAAAACTACGGTGCGGTCGACCTGGACACCGAAAACTACGGTGCGGTCGACCTGGACACGGAAAACTACGGTCCGGTCAACCTGGACACGTAGAACTACGGTCCGGTAGAAAAAAAAAAAAAAATCAAAGTAATAATAATAATAATAATAATAATAATAATAATAATAATAATAATAATAATAATAATAATAATAATAATAATACGCGTCGATCGTAAAGTGAAGAAGAAAGTAGCCAAATGTAAAATAAACCACGGGCCCTGCCCGCCGTTCACTATTGACCCGGCACTGGCACGGACCTAAAGCGAGGCGCTGATTGGCTACTCTTTATCTTTAATAACTTGGACACCGTTGATCGGACGAAGTTTTCGAAAAGGAAATTTCGTCTCAAAATCCAACGAGGAATTCACCCATTCCTTCCGGTCCGGGGGTCTTGGGTCACCCTGTATAATAAAAATATTCATTTGATTAATGTTTTTTTTAAATAGAAATGAAATATCTAGGAAAATTCTATTTTTTTTAATTACAAGAATTGCGTTTCAATGTTTCGAATTTTACACTTACACACAGAAGAAGATTCATAGAAGTTATTCAAAAAGTGTTTGATTCCATATCTTTGAATAGAAATAGGTACAACGATTTCCACTCAACTGTAATTTCGCGTTCGGCAGCTAATAGTTTGATAACCTATTTAGTGCGAAATTGCATAGGAATTCTTATATCTCTTCTACGTTGAAAGATATTACATTAACGTCGTTGTTGTTGTTGTTTTGTTGAAAAAACTTTTACAAGTCTCCATGAAGGCATAAATGCGGGTATCAAAATTTTCAGTTAAAACCTTTGTCGCACAACTTTTGAAATTGTGAAAAATACTGATTTTTTAAGATGCTATTCCGATGAATTGTAAAATTTATTTTCAATCAGTGAAAGTATTTTCTAGATACTTACTGAAATTCGTCAATTTCTTTGAAAAATATCACAGAATTTTACCGAAAAAAAAAATTGAAATTTACTTAAGCTACACCAAAGTAAAAAACTTTTTTCCTTTTTTTCGATCCTCAGCTAAAATTAGGATATAACAATGACTCTAAAACACCAATAATGATACAAATTTAATTCACAAACCGATTTAACCGAAAAACACTCCGAGAATAAGGCTTATTACCCATTAAGTTTCAAGCTAATATTTTGTGAATCGATTTTTTCTTTTACAGGTAAATGAAACAAAAACTAAATAGTGATGAATAGTTTTATAGTATGTAAAATCGCTTGCTCTTTCCGGCTCCGTAGTTAGAATTTTGAAATTCTACATCGAAATTTTCATTTTTCTAAAGCTGACTCAAAGCATTTTTCTCAGTTTTACTGTTATAATATTGCTCAAAACAAGGTCGTATTCTTGTATTAGGTTCCTTAATATTATTGTGACAATTTTGGAAATATATTTGCTCAATATCTACAATAGTTGACCCAACATGGTGCTGTAACAACAAAAATCAAACATTTACTTCAAATACCCACACAAATGAGTACTCACACGTGATTTCAGATACAGGTATGTTTGATGCTTGTTGTTCCATACGCCATATTGGTCAATTATTTCTAAACTTGAGCAATCTATTGCCGAAATTGTCATGATAACATTTATGAACCTAATATAATAATACAAACTTATTTTCAGCAGTATTATTGAAGTGAAACTCAGAAATATGCCTTGAGTTGATTTTTAAAAATAAAGATTGGTGTCAACTATGTGCAACCATATTAATTCATCGATGCCGAATTTTTACAATTCCGGCTCCGAATTCAGAAAAAACAGGCGATTTTACATATAAAACCATTCTGAATTCGATTGTTTTTATTTCGCGTCCCTAATGCCATAAAGGCATACGCTGTATATAGATGCTACCTAAGAGCCATAAAGGCATATAAATTTTTTTATTCGCCCAATCGCTTCAGAATAACTTGAAACGAATTTTCTAAAAAAAAATAAAAAAACTAATGCCAAAAAGGCATATCTTTTGGGACATAGGCCTTTTTGGCATTAGGAAAACTGATTTTTTTTTTTTTAACTTTCTATGCGTTTTTCATGTTTTCAAAGCGATAGGCGAATTTTGAAAAAACTATATGCCTTTTTAGCATTAGTATGCCATAAAGGCCTATAACGAAGATATGCCTTTATGGCATTAGGGACGCGATTTATTTTGCCTGTTTGCCATGCTAAAATTCAATCGACCCAAAAATATCCCTCATGGGTTAAACAAGTCCATTAGACATCCATCGGGTTTTTACTTTTATCGAGAGATGAGATTTAAATACATTTTTTATCGCGAAATTATACATTTACATGAAATGAAACAGTTATTGTACATAAGTGTGGATTAGCGGTATAACAACAAAATAATTCTTGGCTTTTAAAGGAAATTTACACACTTTTGCTAAAATCAATTCAACTGGGTAAGCTGTAGGCTGCCTTGTTTCAGTTTCTCGAACAATTTTTACATGTAATTTATGGGATGCGTCCTTGAAATGCTCTTTGTAAAAGGTATCGACTACTTTCAACACATTTCCAATAACTGTCACGTTACTATTTTCGTTTTTCATAAAGTAGTGGCATTGAATATAATTACCATTACTTAATAAAACACAGCTGTTACTTTCATTGCGACAATCTATGATAATCGATTTTTTGTTAAAAACGTGGATTTCTTGCATTGGACGATACATTGAGAGATCAAATTTGACATTATCACCATCTGAATATACTTTACATGATCTAATTTCTGCAAGTCTCTTCCAAATTTGTTTAAGAGGTTGATTGCCATTCCTTACAAGCTGCTTGATTTTTCTGATTAGATTTTCAAACCTAAAAGCACTAAAATCATCTAATGGTCCAAAACGTCTCGCGTCTGTAACTATATGTAATAAATTGTGAACGTTAAATGTCACGTTTTTCCTTCCATAGTGAACTTCGAAGTCGTTAACAAAATTTGTTAACAGCTGATCGGCAAAGTTTAAATAATCCTCACTCTTACATAAGATTGGGTTCACCAAAATGGAGACAGCGATGTTGAGATGTAAAAAATGGGTGTATAATTCTGTTGGTAAAATATCTAATAAAACAACCGGACCAGTGTATAAAAGAAACTGCCTCAACTCTGTAGCTTTCCATAAGCGTCGAACTTTTCTGAATTGTCTAGGATTTCTACAAAAGTCTGATGGTACAAAATCTTTTAAATCATTCAATCTTTGAGATATTTTTTCAATATCTGAATCACCTAGTACTGACTTTATCCACAGTTCAATTAATTTCAACATTACGCCAAGTAAAATCAAGTGCATATAATCAAGCACAACATTGGTAACTAATCCAAATTTTGGAATGTCTTTTAGAATTGTTTCTCCATTTTTTTGATAGTCATCACCTAATGCGTCATTGTATTGCCGATCTTTTACTTTTTCGTCTGTCCTTAAAGTGGAAATGCATCCCGGAAAATGTACTGCGCCATGAAATTCACCATGGATAGTACACTTTGTACAGCTGTAATATCCGGAGTGATACTTGACGCATAAAACAAATGATTTAGCAGGTGCATCACACACTAACTGTTCAAAAAGTACGGAATAATGTTCACCCTTATGCTCGATTCCATTATTGATAAAATAGGTCATTTCTTCTTTAAATTCTTTTAAAAATTCATTGACGTCAGATGGCTTATCTTCGCCATGATAAATCCCAAGTACTTCAACTAGCTTTAGTATAGTTTCTGAACAAGCAATAATCCATAAGCCTTTTTCAGAAGAAGTAGCAAGTGGAGCACCGTCGATACCGACAAGAAGTTTTATGCAATCGACAACAATTCCTTCACGTCTATACTTCGCGTCCCTAATGCCATAAAGGCATATCTTCGTTATAGGCCTTTATGGCATACTAATGCTAAAAAGGCATATAGTTTTTTCAAAATTCGCCTATCGCTTTGAAAACATGAAAAACGCATAGAAAGTTAAAAAAAAAAAATCAGTTTTCCTAATGCCAAAAAGGCCTATGTCCCAAAAGATATGCCTTTTTGGCATTAGTTTTTTTATTTTTTTTTAGAAAATTCGTTTTAAGTTATTCTGAAGCGATTGGGCGAATAAAAAAATTTATATGCCTTTATGGCTCTTAGGTAGCATCTATATACAGCGTATGCCTTTATGGCATTAGGGACGCGACTTATCAATAAACAATTTCAATGCACTTTCAAGTCCATAATGACAATATTCCCCTGATCCCATTTTACGAGTGTGAACATTTCTCGGAGTTCTCAAGAAAGTTCGAGCAGTTTCTGGAAAGGGTGCACCAGTTTCTTTTTTCAACTTTTTGATAAGTTCTTCAATAAATTCGTGTGAAATCTTGTGAACGTATTTTAGGCAAAGTTCTCGAATTTCATTTATGAATTTTGCTTTGTCGTCATTTTCATCTAGAAGTAGATAGGGGAGAGTGGTCCTGAGTCGGCCCAGTAAGCTCTTTGTCCAAAAGCAGAAGGTAAATCGGATTTTATGGCGCTGCTAAGTGTTCAGTTGGGTGCAGCGATCGTTTGCCTACAATTCTATGTCATTTAGGAAGGTGTAGTGCGGCGTTTGCCGTCGCAATGCAGTGCGGAATGAAAAAGTACATTTTGACCATTTCTCAAAATAGTGTTCCTGAGTCGGCACCCCCCTGGTCTTGAGTCGGCACCCCATTTTTTTCGCTTGAATGCAGGAAGAAGCGCAGATTCTCTAAGTCACAGCAGGAAATGGACGAATTGGAATCATTTAGAAAAATAAAACATACATTTTTTGTCCAATTTTACATGGAAATATATTTCGAATACAATGTTGAAACTGAAAAAAATATGAATTTTGAATTGAATGAAAAAATTAATTGAGAACGGGACGATCACTCGCTATCGTCATCAGATTCGCAGTACGTGGGGCGTACTGCTGCCACCGCGCGTAGGAGCACACGGGTATCACGCTTTTGTGTCTTGCGTTTGAAATTACGTCCCATGACTATAGTAAAAATACCGAAAATGCAGAAAAAAAAAATAATAATAACAGAAACGAAACAAAAAAGCAACAAGATCAAAAAAAATATCAAAAAAATTGGTGCCGACTCAGGGCCACCTATTTGGTGCCGACTTAAGACCACTACGACTTTTTACACGTTTCACGTGATTAGGCACGTGCACAGATCCGAATGGAAAATCGACCTAACCGATCAATTAGAACATAGAATGAAGAAACCAATGCATTCACTCATTTCAAATTTTTTACATATTTACATACCCGTAGCTGCTTCAGAATGAATGACGAAAATGAAATTCTGTCATAAACGAAAAATATAAACGCGCTCACGCTGCGCAGCACAATTCAAACTGACACCTGTAAGCATAATTTACGTCAGTGTTTACCAACATGCCATACGACAAAATAATTGAGCCGACATGCACACCATCTCCGAGAAACGCCATGGTGCCGGCTCAACCCGCAGTGCCGACTCAGGACCACTCTCCCCTAGTCTAAATTTTCTTCTGTACAATTTTCGGCTTCTTCGTCAGATTTTTCGTCGTTATAATTTTGCAAAAACTCTTTTAAATCAAAAATTGTGTCTACATTCTTTTTATTCTCATCGTTAATACCAAGAACATCGTCTAATACTGTTGCATGCTGTTTAGCGAGATTAACATCAAATATTTATTTTGCAACTGGTACTTCTTTTTCCACCACTTCATTTACACGACGTTTGAATTGGTTCGTAATAAATTGATCAAGTGAGTTTTTTTCCGCACATAATGTATTCATTAAACACATACTATTTAAAGCTGGATTAACGGGAGGAATCTCCTCATGCGATTTACTTTTCTCTGTTTCTGTTAATGCATCACTGCTATTATCTACAGTAACATTATGGTAAATGTCTGAAAACTTATTAAAGCTTTTACGAATTTCTTTATAGAATAACTTTTTCTGTTCAGCTACTCTGCGACGTACCGTTCTTTCTGAGCTCATGATTCAATTTTCATCAGACTTGACCTGTAACAAAAAATTGTGCATTATTTTACCAACAAAGAAAATAACAACATGGTGTGAATAATGAATCATCGCTTAGAGCAGCCGTTGGGAAGCTACAGTATTTTTTTCAGAATTTTAACTCGTGTCTATCATCATGAAAATGGCGCTAAAATAACGCCGCGACGCGTCCGTGGACCAGCGGTGAACGGCAGCCGGCCGCGCGCCAGTATATTCTACGCGGCGCGCCACGGATTCGCTCGGATTCCTAGCGCCGTCAGCTTTGATGATTTTTTACTCAAAAACGAAAAATATCACGTCTCTGTAATTAATTCACAGGTTGTAGTATACTTCAATGTACGGGGATGTCAGCAGTTTTTTTAAATTTTTTATTCGTGTCGCTCCGTATTTTAAAAATCTTAAAAAAAATAATTGTTAAATGAACAATTGTTAATTTTTTCATTTTACAACTTTGCATTTTTTTTCTAAATAATGTGAGGCTTTCCGCGTAAATGAAAAAAAAAAAAAAAAAAAAATTGAGTCTGACTTTATTTTTGGCGGAGTTATGAATTTAAAAAAAAAAAAGGTGCTCTAATTTGTTATTGCGAATAAAAAATTGAATTGTGCATTATGAGAATCGCGCTTTGGCACAACAATCTGACTTCCCCTACACAATCTACATGCAAAATTAAAAAAATATCTGAGAGGTGACTGATCCGGTTGACGTGGAATGGCCCATAAAGAAATAATACATCAAATTTCTACAATCGATAATAACATTTGAGTCAACTACAGACAGCTAAATTACCCCGGAGTCTGAAAGAGAAGAGCTTTTACTTAAAAAGATTTACACTCATTTTCAACGATTACTTACATACGAGTAAATCCCACGAATTGTTACCTACGTTTCGTGTCATTCAAAGACCTCGGGCTAGATTCAGGCTCGAAGCAAAGTCGAAGCGAGGTAAAAAAAAAACATCGATTCCCCAGTTGCAGCAGCTACAGGAATTGAAAATTGTTATCGACCTCAATTATCTTTTTTTCTCGCGAAAGGAGCTGCGACTACCATAATTTTCTTAGTAACGGCAAGAACAGATGGCAACGATGAAACGAAAATGTAGCTTCTTAGCACAGATAATAATTATTCCACTAAAACAAGCAAACGATCGAACCGTTCTATAAAATGCTGATTTAATACGAAGTAAACAAACGTAGTGTGTAAAGCATTTTAAAATTTAGAACAAAAAATTTGAAACAAATATGGGTAGCCTATATACAGGGTGTCTGAAAATTCGCGCACGCGAAGCATACCGGCGGATTCCTTGCGAAATATTAAGACGAAAGTTACCCATGCAAAAAAGTCCGCGGGTACTTAGTTTTTCCGTAAGATGGACTTAATCACGAACCAATTAGCGTTCGTCTATAGGAAAGACTGTCCAAAATCCGCAAGAATCCACATCGCCATCCGCCTTACTACGGAAAACAAGACAATAATGTGTGGTGTTCCCCGCTCCGCCCGCCGCGCTCGAATCCGCCGTAAGCGCGAGACATTAGACAGTCGGTTTACACGATCAAAATTCCAGAGAACCGTTCTAAAAATTGATAACTAATTTAAAACATATCGTATAATTATGAAAAAAAAAAAGTAAATTCAAGCTTCTTCGATATTGCGTCTTTTAAAGTTGATTTCATAAGTTCATCAAAATTAGTGGGCAAGATATCGTTATAAAAACGTAAGAGAACGTTAGATTTTCGTAATGTAATTTCGGTATCTTGATTTTCACGGTTGGTCATCGCGTCCAAAGGTGCGGAAAAAATCGCAAACATTGATATGAGCTTCCTTTAATTACTACCTGTCGTGGGACCCGACGAGAGTGACACAGTTTTTCGAAAATCATTCATACGAAGGAGTGAGGTGATCGCATTCAGCCGAGAGAGTCGTGATCCGTTCAAAGACAATCGGTTCACGCGATAAAAATTCCAGAGTTCAGTTTAAAAAATATTTAACTCATTTAAAACGAATCGTGGAATAATAAAATATGGAGCAAGAAAAAAAAAAGTGATTTCCGTAACGTATTATAGTATTTTGATTTTCACGGTTGGTCATCGCGTCCGAAAGTGCGTAAAAAATCGCAAATATTGATCTCAGCTTCCATTAATCATTACCTGTCGTAGGCCCCGGCTAAAATTAGACAATTTATCGAAAATAGTCCATACGATGAAGCAAAGTAATCCCACTCGGCCGGAAGACATGGACTGTCGATTCACGGGATCAAAATTCCAGAGTCCAGTTTGAGAAATAATTAACTCATTTAAAACGAATCGTGGGATAATGAAATGAACAGCAAAAAAAAAAAAATTACGTGAATTTTCGTAACGTATTTTGGGTATTTTGATTCTCACGGTTGGTCATCGCGTCCAAAAGTGCGGGAAAAATCGCAAATATTGATCCGAGCTCCCATTAATTATTACCTGTCGTGGGGCCCGGCGAGAGTGGCACAATTTTCCGAAAATCATCCATACGATGAAGCGAGGTAATCCCGTTCAGCCGGGAGAGTCGTGATCCGTTCATAGACAGTCGGTTCACGCAATGAAAATTCCAGAGTCCCGTTTTAAGAATTGACAACTAATTTCATGAGTTCAAAGATTTTTGAAGGAAAATCTTCAACCTGATTCGGGATCGCCGAGTAGATTGATGAGATTCCTCTGTATTCGGCGAGAAAAAAAAAAAAACTAACTTTTTCACTTTTGTAATCCAGGGACTGGCCACTATCGTCTCCATTATCGTTGGTCCAGATCGTTATTGGCAAATTTGACGATATACTTCGTATTCCAGGGCTCGAGAGCTATTCAAAACCCTTCCTCAATATTGATTTCCCATAACTTTAGGTTTTCGTTCGTTTTTAGATGAAATCGCCGAAATTCGATAAATCATCGACAATTAAAGATTTTCGAAGGAAAATCTTCATCCTGATTCGGGATCGCCGAGTAGATTGATGAGATTCCCCTGTATTCGGCGAAAAAAAAAAAAAAAAATAATAACTTTTTCACTTTTGAAATCGAGGGACTGGCCACTATCATCTCCATTATCGTTGGTCCAGATCGTTATTCGCAAATTTGACGATATACTTCGTATTCCAGGGCTCGAGAGCTATTCAAAACCCTTCCTAAATGTTGATTTCCCATAACTTTAGGTTTTCGTTCGTTTTTAGATGAAATGGCCGAAATTGGATAAATCATCGACAATCGGCGTCAATTAAAGATTTTCGAAGGAAAATCTTCAACCTGATTCGAGATCGCCGAGTAGATTGATGAGATTCCCCTGCATTCGGCGAGAAAAAAAAAAAAAACTAACTTTTTCACTTTTGAAATCGAGGGACTGGCCACTATCATCTCCATTATCGTTGGTCCAGATCGTTATTCGCAAATTTGACGATATACTTCGTATTCCAGGGCTCGAGAGCTATTCAAAACCCTTCCTAAATATTGATTTCCCATAACTTTAGGTTTTCGTTCGTTTTTAGATGAAATGGCCGAAATTGGATAAATCATCGACAATCGGCGTCAATTAAAGATTTTCGAAGGAAAATCTTCAACCTGATTCGAGATCGCCGAGTAGATTGATGAGATTCCCCTGCATTCGGCGAGAAAAAAAAAAAAACTAACTTTTTCACTTTTGAAATCGAGGGACTGGCCACTATCATCTCCATTATCGTTAGTCCAGATCGTTATTCGCAAATTTGACGGTATACTTCGTATTCCAGGGCTCGAGAGCTATTCAAAACCCTTCCTAAATATTGATTTCCCATAACTTTAGGTTTTCGTTCGTTTTTAGATGAAATCGCCGAAATTGGATAAATCATCGACAATTAAAGATTTTCGAAGGAAAATCTTCATCCTGATTCGGGATCGCCGAGTAGATTGATGAGATTCCTCTGTATTCGGCGAAAAAAAAAAAAATAACTCTTTCACTTTTGAAATTGAGGGACTGGCCACTATCATCTCCATTATCGTTGGTCCAGATCGTTATTCGTAAATTTGACGATATACTTCGTATTCCAGGGCTCGAAAGCTATTCAAAACCCTTCCTAAATATTGATTTCCCATAACTTTAGGTTTTCGTTTGTTTTTCCATGAAATATTTAATATTTAATATTTTTCGCAAAGTATTTTGGGTATTTTGATTCTTACGATTGGTCATCGTGTCCAAAAGTGCGGAAAAAATCGCAAATATTGATCTCAGCTTCCAATAATTATTACCCGTCGTGGGGCCCGGCTAGAGTGGCACAATTTTCCGAAAATCATCCATAAGATGAAGCGAGGTAATCCCATTCAGCCGGGAGAGTCGTAATCCGTTCATAGACAGTCGATTCACGCAATGAAAATTCCAGAGTCCCTTTTTAAGAATTGACAACTAATTTCATGAGTTCAATTTGCCGGATATCGTTCGAACAACACGAGAGATGTTGAATTTTCGCGACCTATTTCCGTTATCTCAATCCCCGCGGGTCGTCATCGCGTCTATAAGTGCCGAGATAATCACAAGTAGTGATCATAGGTTTCTTCGATTATTACCTGTCGTAGGCCGCGGCTAAAGTTATTCAATTTTTTGAAAATCACGAGCAACGAGAGGTGACTCAAAAACCTTACTTTAAATACTCCTACCGAGGAAGAGTCCCGCACTGAAACTGGTTAGGCTGTTTCAGAAGTGGATTGCCGATAGGGTAAAGGAATTAGCGTAGCAATTCGTACGATGCATCGGTATGGCAAACGCAGTTGATAAATTTGCGTCCAGAAGTCTTACTGACCGCCGTTAGTCAGGATCCGGATCCACAAACAGCTCACGAAGGTAGACGGGAGAAGACAAGGCCAGGACCTGGTAAATAAAGGCGCCTAGGAAGTAGAGAACGTCGTTCCACTATTGGTAACCAACCAAGCTTGAGACGATACGGCGTTATCCGTTTACCACCTGCGTGAATATAAGTAATTCTTGCACGACGTATTAGGTTGTCTACGCCAGGGGTCGGCACACTCATTAGTCCAAAGAGTCAAAGCTGTTAATCTTCTTGACCTGTTCACCGGCACTAATCATTTTAACGCCATTTCTTGGATTTTGGTAGGTATGAGTGGGGATATGCAGGTATGACAAGACTCGGACGGCCGGACGCAGTTCTTACCGTCGCAAATAGAGCAAACCACCCTTCAGTTCCTTTTATTTCTCCTGAACGCTGTCCCTACCATCACACTCCCAGGTAAGGACGAGTGACCGTTTTCAGGTAGACCGAGGGGATTTACCGAGGGGTAAATCACGAGGCAGAAACATGTACACCACATCTCCCAACATCTCCCCCTAAATTTTGATAACATTTCTTTGATTTTTCAAGATTTTTCAAGATTTTCCAAGATTTTCCAAGATTTTCGGTCATTTCCGAACATCTCCCAGCACTTATCTCCCTTTATCTCCCTGTATTTCTCAATATTTCCTAAACATCTCCTGAATTTTGTACACCAAATTTCCCCCGTGATTTACCCCTCGGGATTTACGGTCGCACTAATTGACACTCAGAGCCAGGCTGACTCGGAGAGCCGGCGTGGCCGACCCGTGGTCTACATACTTTCCTAGAGATTCCTCCGACATTTAATCTATCCCGCTCCGGTCGCCTTTTATTCTCCATAATATGACGAATTTTACCGCATGTCCTTCTCGTTTGCAGATGATTCGTGATTTTGATGAGTCCAGCTTATTTGTAAGGTGTGTCATCGAAGAATTAAAAAAAAAAAGTGGAGTCCATTGCACCCCGTGTACGGGGCGGAACGGACTTAAAGATACTTATTTAGTTTTTTATTTTTTTCTTTTCACATTCGTTTTCCAGCGTTTTCCAACATGTATGTCTGTGCGTGTGTACGCCGACAATTTGGGTGTATACTGAATTGAGGGAGAACGACTTGGCCGATTCGAACGAAATATTGGTGAAAAATCAAGTGTTCGGTGGAGATGACACACGAAACTCATAAAGATGTTACCATTGCCGGTTACGAAGTAGTGAGTGTTTTACCATGAAAATAATTATTATCAGGTGTATCCCGAATCGCGGGAGAACGACCAGCCCGATTCGAATGAAATTTGTGGGGGAAATAAAGTGTTTGTAGTAGGAGAATTTTTTTTGGATATGCAGGTCAGTCAAAAAACAGATTTACGTGTAACGTTTCGACCCCGGTGAGGGCCCTCTTCAGACGAAACAGTTTTATTTCTGTCAAAATTACAAAAACTTATTACAATAAGAGCTAATGTGTACATAGATGAGTATATATAAATATGGCTGCACAAGCAGCTTATGCCCACGTGGGTTAACCTTAAATTTTATATAGCTACCAGCAAAGTTTAAAAAACAACCAGAAAAGAAAATTGAAAATACCTTAAATATTAATTAATAAAGCCAGGTCGGATAATGTAGACACCGGAAACCAAGATAATGGGAATACGTAACTCCCATTTCAACATCTTAACATTATTTTTGTAGGATATAAATAAAGTGTTTGTTGGAGATGATCAACGAAACTTCTGAAGATTTCAGTACTGCCAGTTACGAAGTGGTAAGTATTTTACCATTCAAATAATTATTACGTGTATCCTGAATTGCGGGAGAACGACTTGACCGCTCAGAATTGTCTACGTGCAATATAATACATAATCAATTCGATGAATGTCAGTACAAGAAAAAAAAAAAAATCATAAGTCTGCGATCGTGCCTGTTGCAAAAAAGCAGAGCTTTTTTGTCAACACTGCTGGTTTTTAATTTAGTGATGTCTGGATTAATACGATATTCTACGAGGAGACAATTGCAAAATTCAAGCCTCAGAGCATAGTCGTTATATGCTTCAGCTCCTGTACTTTTATGTATCTGAAAGAATTGCATCCGTCTTCTGCGAGGGTCACGTATAATGTCGTCCCGATTCAAACCTAGGGTTATGAATTCGTCAATCGAAATATTGAAAACTAAAAAGTGAATTTTTAATCCATGATGACAAAATCCGGTTTAAAAAGTTAAAAATTAATCGTCAGTTTAAAAATTCTGGATTGAAAATTTTGAATTTATTATTGATTTAAATACTCAGGATTGAAAATTAGAAATCCAAATTTTTAATTAAGACACTTGGGATTACAGATTAGAAAAAATAATTTTTCAATTTGTAGTCCAGAGTATGTGAATAAAAATTAATTTTCTGATTTTTTATTCCGAGTACATCTGATTTGAAAATTAAATTTCTAATTCTCAATCCGAAGTGTCTGAATTAAAAACTTACTTTTTATTTTTCAATCCAGAGTTTTTGAATTGAGATTCAATTCTCCGATTTTCAATTCCCCAGATAACAATCGTGCGACGCACGTCACCCTCACGGCGTGAGAATCACGCCGTGCATGCGAGAACGCATACCTGATGCTAACAGTCGCCACGACGACGTGATTCAACCTCAGTGCGAGTGCAATGAGTCGCATTTCGCCATCACGCGTGCTATCACGCTGTGCTTGACAAATGCGACGCACAGTGTGCGTGTACTATGAGGGCGGTGCGTAATCTTAAGATTAGCAATCTTAAGGTATAGTAATTACTATACTATTATATGTAAATAGCTTTCGCTTTTATATTTTAACTTTTCAAGATAAATATAGTCTGTTTCCAATTGACGAATTTTGAATTCAAACATTTTTGAACATTCATTAAAGTTATTATAAGTTATTAGGTATTCATCGATATGGGAGCGTTATAGACATTTCATATGAATTCCAAAAATGTAAAAATAAAAATGTCTTGATATTAAATTTTTCAAAGGACTTTCAACTGCTATAGTAGTGCAATTGAGCGCGTAGTCGTGTGCGTGGTCGTAAAAGCGCTTGTTTGACTAAAGTAGTGTCGACTTCACCCGGATTCTTTGCAACTCCAGCGCCATTACCCAAACAACAAGTAGAAGAAAAAGAACTCGCGCCATTGTACTGCAGAAGGTTATAAGAAAAGAAAAAGAAGAATTGTATAAGTGCTTCATAATTAAGTTATTGATTAAGCAAATACATATATTTTCAGTGTATAGTGCTTGCATAGGTTATATTTTTCAAGCAAAGACAATATATTTGAAGACACGCGTTCGATAAACTCAACATCAGTCATCTTGTGGTAAGTAGTATATTACATACACGTTTTCAGCTGCGGCTACACCGAGCTACACTTATCTTCATCCTCTTCATTTTTTATGAGGAAGAGAGAGACAAAGATGGCTACACTACACCAGTGTAGCTCGGTATAGCCCCAGCCGAAAACGCTATATAAATATAGTTGTGAAATATATGAATGCCATAACCCCACTTTCTCATTATAATTTCTATGTTTATATGTCGTATGTTGTTCCCGCTTTGTGTGAATTAGGCAATCATATTTAAACAAAGTATCAAATAATATCCTTGAAATTATAACATAACCAACATTTTGAATGTTGTCAAAATAAGATTCCACACCTTGTGAACCAAGCCGTAGAGGAGAGAAATAATGTATAAGAAGAATAAATCGGTTGTCGACCTCAGTTTAAGACATAAGAGAAGACGCTTGTCTGCAGCCAATAACAGAAGGCACCAAATCGAAGGTGCTATACAAGATCACGATGACTCAGAATCTAGCTTGGATGGAAGCTTAGAGAACGAAGCGTTGCAAAATTTGGCTCCTCATTCTGCTTCAGAGGATGATTCACAAAGTTCTCACAACGAACAGTCTGCCGACAATGAATCTTCAGAAAGTTCTGACGAAGATACCGAAGAAGATAATGTGGAAGATATTGAAGAAAGTAACGAAGAAGATGAGGAACAAGATGTACAAGACCGTAGGGATATTCCCATTGAAAATGTAGAGGGTGAAAGTTCCGAAGAAGATGATGCGGGTGAACTTTTACCACAAAATCTTGGAAATTTAATGAAGAGTGCGTTGAAGAATGCTTTCTTAGTAACGAATCTGAAGCACAATCAGGGTAATTTATTATTAAAAACACTGAGAGCGTTTCCCTTTAACTTGGTTTCTCTTCCAAAAGACACGAGAACGCTACTGGAAACTCCGACTGTTGTTGCCACGAGATTTGTCCAACGTATTGCAGGTGGAGAGTATCTACACATTGGGTTCAAATCTACACTTACTAAAAAGTTGCTAAATCTTCCAGAAAATATGTTACCAAACCACGTAGAGATTGACTTCAGTACGGACGGTGCTCAGCTAAATAAAGGTACTGATCAATTTTGGCCACACCAGTACCGAATTGTAAATATACCTGATCAAAGACCCATCATAGCAGGCGTCTTCAAAGGCAAGCGTAAACCAACTAATCCCTTCGAGTTCTTTGAACAATTTGTTCAAGAAATTGTTGAGGTACGCGACCAAGGTGGAATACTGACACGAAACAGACGACTTCCATTACGCGTACGATGCTTCATTGCTGACGCGCCCGCACGAGCATTTGCTCTGAACCACTATGGGCACACATCAGCACACGCCTGTTCTGAGTGCAAAGTCGAAGGCCATCGTTGCACTGTCCCAGGTTTCGCTGGAACGATGGTTTTTGAAGGTATCAGACACCCGCTGAGAACTGACGAAGAATACAGCAATATGACAGATGAAGATCACCACAAGGGCAGAAGTCCATTATCTGCATTGCTTGGATTAGTAACTGGTGTTCCATACGAGATCATGCACTTAGGTTGGATAGGAATCTGTAAAAAAGTAGTAGCAGCTCACGTTACTGGAAAATTTGGTCATCGAAGATTAAGTGGCAGACAACTCGAAATTCTTAATGCAAGAATGATGCTGCTGAAAAACTACTGTCCGTCGGAATTCAATCGTCGCCCCAATGAAATCACAATGTTTCATAGCTTCAAAGCTACCGAGTACAGGCAACTGTTGCTATATATTGCTCCATCTGTTTTCAAAGATGTTCTTCCGGACGAATACTACGATCATTTTATGATTCTCCACTGCGTCCTTCGCCTTCTCACTTCAGCAGATATACCACAAGCGATGTATGGTTTCTGTCAAGAAGCTCTTGAAACGTATGTCACTCTATGTGGAGAACTGTACGGACAGCAGTTTCTTTTATACAATGTTCATGCTCTATTGCATGTGGTAGCGGATGTTCAAGAGCTTGGTGGTTTGGATACATACAGCGCATTTTGTTACGAGAATAACATTCCGGAATTTCGAAAACGCATTCGGAAACCACACCTTCCTCTCCAACAATTTTATAAGCGATTAGTCGAACTGAATCATTTCAATATTGCACCAGTACAAAACGATCAGTATCGTGTGTCACAATCTCATGCTGATGGACCTCTTCCAGAGAATATACCCCGGCCTTGTCGACAGTTTCAAAAATTAGAAATTGGTAAATTAACATTCGCAACTACTCTGCGTGACAGCTGCTGCATTCTGAAAAATTCTAAAGTGTGCCTCATCAAAAACATTGTGCAAGTTGAAGGCACGATTTTCCTTATTGTTCAAGCATTTCGAACAGCGTCTGAAGTATACAACATTGGCGTATCATCTACCTCCGTTGGAGTGTATCATTGCACAAATTTATCAAACAGAGTTGAGGCAGTCAACTTAAATCAGGTATCAAACAAAAGTTACAGAATGCCGAAGTGGAGCTCTGTGGAAGGAGAAGAAGAAAATGTAATGGAAAATCAATGGATTTGTGCCACTTCACTAACACCACTAATTGTGCCTCAACATTAGACACGAATCAATATCGAAAGATCTACAAACCTACATGAGACGAATTTAAAAAAAAACGAAGGTGTGTATGAAATGTCGAAACGTGAGCCACTTTAGCTGTTTAAAGCTATTTGATGTAGTATGAAATTCACAGATAAATGCGATCAACTAATATCAAGATTGCGATTGAAAAGTTCGTCAAATCCTTCACCATTTGCTGTTTCCACAATTTATATTGCTTGTAGCTTTGACATACATATGCAGTTGATTCCGATATCTTCTTGATACTTTCATGACAAGTTTTAGTTTATACTTTTCCATGTGTAACCTCGAAAAATAATATTTGAATAGTCAAAGAACTTGAAAAAGCCCTGTATTTTCATGCATTAATTTTGCTGGATACTATACAGGGTGTTCCAGACCTCGCGACGAATATTTCACAGGGTAAATCTTGATCAAAAATGGGATCGAAATTTCCTCAGCCGATTTTTTTTCAAATGCATATCTTTTCCGTTATAATTAATTCAATTTCAGTCAATGACGCGCGGCTTACGAACGGCCGCACGTCGGTGTGCTTACCGCTCGGTTGTGTGCACTTTTTTTCGTGGCGACAATAGGGCGAGAGACGCGCACACAGCCGAGCGGTGATTACACCGACAAACGGCCGTTTATAAGTCGCATGTCATTAGCTGAAATTAAAATAATTATAACGGAAAATCCATGCATCTCCGAAAAAATCGGCTAAGGGAATTTCGATCCCATTTTTGATCAAGATTTACCCTGTGAAATATTCGTCGCGAGGTCTGGAACACCCTGTATATAGTTAATGATAACGTTTCAGGAACATGGAGCAGAACAACATGAAGCCCAAATCAAAAAAGGAGCTTCGGGTGTCAAAAAGCGGGAGGGTGATTAAAACACCAAAGGCCATATTAACTACGTCTTCAGATGAAGCTCCACGCCGTCAAAGGTCCTCCAAGAAGGTAATATCCGTCCAAAATGAACTGCAGCGACTACGAGCAATCGCCAAAAACATGATTGTAACAAACAAGAAAGCTGTAGGCGAAGAGGAAGTTGCAGCAACAGAGGTGATCGCAAAATCCTTGCCTGACTTGCCACAACGGAACATTTTAATTTCCACGAACATTGATCAATCTGATCCGTAAGTGAAGTATTAATTATATCAACCAAAATTTGTGGAAATAGAATTTACTGTACAGTAGTAATGATCGTTCTTCCAACTCTCGTCTAGAAAAAAAGCAAAAGAAGCAACTGATGAATCGCCTCAACGTGAGTGTTCCGGAATACAAACACCAGACCCGGCAAGAGAAACTAACACTGCCATGATGACGATTAAATCGCTTGAACCTCGGTGCTCCAAAATACAGACACCCCGCACAAAAACAGGAAACAAAACAGTGTCTTTAATCTCATCATACACTGAATTAACTAATGAGCAGAATATGGATAAGGGTGGTGAAAACCTAGCTGATCAAGAATTAGACGAAAATTTCGAAGAAAGTTTTGACGTCAACTCGGATTCAGTAAGAACAGCCTTGAAGTGAGTGATATACAAATTTGTCTTGTCCGCAACATTTTCTCGTGATTATATGAACTTATTGATAGGGATTCCGTTAGCCTATGAAACTAAAAATAGTTAATCTAACGCCTGAATTGCTTTAGTCTTTTTGTAAATCAATTTTGTCACTTCTATTGCTACTATAGCTAGAACAGAACTGTTCGAAGTGTAATTTATCTGTTTATAAAAAATTATATTTGCAGAGAAATTCTACAGCAGAATAAAGATATTCAACAGCAGAATAAAGATATTCAAGAGCAGAACCGAGACATCCTGCTTAAGAATCAAGCCTTAAAACAGCAAACTGAAAACCTATTGGAAGAACAGAAACGGTGTCTTGGCGAAATCGGTCAACGCAGTGTAGGCGAGGAAATAACTGTACAGTTGTACGAACCGCTCGATGGTTTTCCTCTGGAAACGGTCGAACAATTTAAAGAAATTGATAGTGAGTCCAAGAAAAGCATTCGTAAGAAACTGGTGAGAGCATTTTGCCTATTTCAGACTACACAAATAAGTTATTATCTCATCAATAAATCTTCGTTCATCATAATGAACAATTTTACATTTTTTTTCCAGTATGTACATTTGTGCAACTTGGGAGGATCTAGGGTGCGGGAATTTTTAAACTCTGCTTTGAAACAAACTATGACCGACAAGTTGGTGAATTCATTCACGTGGCCAGGTTGCAAGAAGAGTGCAAAGTTTGGTGACACAAAAATTGCCAATGTCTTGTACTGTAAGTACAGATTACTAAATATTTCTTCAATTTTTAATTATAGTATATACTATATATGTGACTAATGCAAATACGTTTACTTTCTCTTTCAGTGGCAGCGAAGAAGTGTCCACTCTTTAGGGGCCCTGATACGAAGGCGGAATTTAAAACCGAAATGCTGGAAGTCTTCCGCTCCACTAAACAAAGGTTTCGCAATTTATCAAAAAAGTCACTCGAGTCGGAGGAAGGAGATGGAGACCAAGAGCAAGTGCTTGCAAAAATTCAAAGATTGGAGCAGACTCTGAATCAAAGTTCGGAAAACGAATATTCCGACCAGGAAGACTTCGACGCAGACGACGACACTGACAATTAGTGTCGCCTGTTTGACTTATATAGTTCGTGAACTATATATATATATATTAGGGTGGCGCAAAAAAACCGACTTTTTTTTTTTTTTGAGTCTCGGGTGGAAAAATGTTAGTTTTTGATGTTTTAAGAGTCCTCTCCAAAGGACAGCTCAAAAAAAAATTTTTAAGAGGTCGCTCCAAATTTTTTTAAATTTCAAAAATCGTCAAAAATCGATTTTTTTTTTTTTTTAATTTTTTTTCTCGTTACGGTATAATTTTACAGTCCAAAAAAAAATAGGTTTCTGAAAGTTTCAGTTCAAAATTTAAATTATGAACTGAAACTTTCAGAAACTTATTTTTTTTAGGTCTGTAAAATTATACCGTAACGAGAAAAAAAATTAAAAATCGAATTAGAAAAAAAAAATTCGATTTTTGACGATTTTTGAAATTTAAAAAAATTTGGAGCGACCTCTTAAAATTTTTTTTTTGAGCTGTCCTTTGGAGAGGGCTCTTAAAACATCAAAAACTAGCATTTTTCCACCCGAGACTCAAAAAAAAAAAAATAGTCGGTTTTTTTGCGCCACCCTAATATATATATATATTGTTTAACACCATGTCACAGTCGTGTACAAAAATTAAATATTTTTTTTTAAATCATATATATTATATTATATTAGAGTCGCGTTTTGCCAGTGGTTGAACATAGTCGTGTGATATCGTGGCTCGTGTAAAAGGGGCAAATAAGTGAAGGGAAATACAAAAAAGGAGTAGTGGAGGGAAAGAAAAGGTGCAGGAACGAATAGGGCTGAAAGAGAAAAGGGGAAGAGAAAAAGGGAAAGGAAGAGAGGAGGTAGGTGAAGGTGAGAAGGAGAGGCAGGAAAGTGAGGTTAAGAAAAAAAAGCGGGAAAAACGGGTGTAGGAGAACCGAATGGAGGAGGCTGACCGGGCAGGAGACGTCACCTGTGAACAAAAGAGAGAAGCGAGTAACGCGCAAAAGGCAGTCGATAAAGTAGGAACAGACCAAGCGACCGGGGAGGCTCAGCAGGTAATTAGAAGGGGGAGACCGACCAAGGCAGAGCAACTGAAGAGAGAGAGAACGAACAGTACGGGTGGACTAAGCGAGTACATTAAAAGGAAAAGAGTATACGAGGTAGACTGGCTAGTGGAAAGACCGCGTAAAAAGGGACAGAAGATGCTGCTCGCAAGAACGCCAGAGAAAGACAAGAGCGAGAAAGGAGCAAGGCAGATGACATCGAGTCAGATAAGCCAGACAGGTCAGCAAGGACAGGCAGAGCAGGCGAGTCAACCGGGCGAGGGGAGAAAGGACGACCGAGAGGAAGCAAGTATAAGAGAGATGATAAAAATAATGATGGGGGATATAAAAGAAATGAGGGCTGAGAGGGGGAAGGACAAAGAGGAAATGAGAAACGAATTGGGGAAAATAAAAGAAGAAGTAATGGAGGAACTGAAGAGAGGGCAAGAGGAAAGGAAGAGGAGCGAGGAGGAAATGGAAAAGAAGCTAGACCAAAGAATGGCGGCATTAGAGGCAAAGCTGCTGGCAGGGAAGGAGAAGTCCGATAAAAGAATAAAAGAGCTAGAAGACGAACTAGAAAGGAGAGACAGAACGGATAGAAGAAACAATATAATTATAAGAGGAATGGAAGCGGAAGAAGGAATAGAGACCCCACAACAAGTAAAAGAGATAATAGACAGAGTCGCAGAAAAAGCGGTAATGTGGACAGAGGCAAGGGAAATTGGAAGAACGAGAAGTGCAATATTAGTCAAGTTAAGCAGTTGGGAGGATAAGAAAGCGATAATGGAGAAAAAAGGAAAGCTTAAAGGAACGAAAATCAACATAGAAGGGGACCTCACGAGAAAAGAGAGGGAAATACAAGATATAATATGGGAAAGAGCAAGAGCAGAAAGAGCAAAGGGAAACAGAACAAAAGTGGGACATAGAAGGATAGCGATAGGGAACAGCACATGGGAATGGGACGAAGAGGGGCAAAAGCTGAAGAGGAAGGAATGGGAAGCGACGTACGAGAGAGCCGAAACGAGTGGAAGGGGAAGGGGAAGAGGTAGGGGGAGAGGTGAAACGGGAGGATATAGATACCAACAGCAAAGAGAATCGCACGAGGAGATGGAGCAATAGGGTGAGGACAGAGAAAGAGAAGGAGTAGAAAGAAAAGAAACAGAAAGAGGAAAGGAGGAGAAAAAGAAAAAGGCCAAGAGAGATAGAAGAAAGGAAAAAGAAGAGAAAGAAAAGGAAGGAAGAGAGAGTTGGAGGGTGACGTTCTGGAATGTAGCAGGTCTAGCTAGAAAAGATGAAGAGTTTTGGAAAGGGCTGAAAGAAACAGATGTACTGGTCCTATCGGAAACATGGGTGGAGGAAAAAACCTGGGAAAAAGTAAAAAACAAGCTGCCAAAGGGATATGACTGGCAGGTGCAGCATGCGAGGAAAGAGCACAAGAAGGGGAGAGCGATAGGAGGTATGTTGATGGGAATAAGGAAGGAAATAAAAGAAGAAGTGGAAGGAAAAGAAGAGGACAAGGCAGAAGACATAGTAGACGGGTGGATGATAGGAAGGGTAAAGGTAGGAAGAGACAGATGGACGGTAATCGGCCTGTACGTAAGAGATGACATAGAGGAAAAGATGGAAAAGATAAGAGAAGTGGAGGAAAAGGAAGGACAAAAGAGGACAATAATAGTAGGAGGAGACTTCAACGCGAGAACGGGGGAGAGAGGGGGGGAGTATAACGGAGAAGACCAAAAGGAAGAAAGAAATAGAAGGTCGAAAGATAAAGTAATAAATAACGAGGGGAAAAAGATGTTGGAGGTCACAGAGGAGCTGGGATGGGCGATAATGAACGGTAACACGAAAGGAGATGAAGAAGGGGAGTATACGTTCACAGGGGGGAGAGGGGATACGGTCATAGACTATGTGATCGGAGGAGCAGAAGCGAAAGAGAAAGTGAGAGGACTGGAGGTGGGAGATAGAATAGACTCAGACCACCACCAGGTAACGGTAGAGATAAGAGCAGAGGTGTGGGAAAGGAAGGAGGAGAAGAAAATGAAGAGAGCGGCAAAAGGGAAATGGTCAAGAGAAGGAAAGGAAAAGCTCGCAAGGGACGTAGGATGGAGGAGAGAAGAGAACAGAGGAATAAATGAGGAAATAGCAGAAAGAGCAAAAGAGATAAGGGAAATAATGGAAGAAGAGATGAAAAAGGAAGAAACGCAAGAGAAAAGAAAGAGAGGGTGGTGGGACGAGGAAACGAAAGGAGAAAAAAGAAAAGTAAGAAGAGCATTGAGAGAGTGGAGAGAAGGCAGTGGTGAGAAAGAAACGTACAAGGAAATGAAAAGGGGATACAGCCAACTATGTGAGAAAAAAAAAAGAGAAGAAAACGAAAGGTTCATAAGAGAGGCGGAGGAAGCCAGAACAGAAAGCAAAGTATGGGAAATCCTGAATAGGGAAAGAAGAAGGAGAAAGAGAGTGAATGAAAACATAAAGATGAGTGAGTGGAAGGAACATTTCATGAGACTACTGGGAGGAACAGAAAGCAAAGCCACGGCAGGGAGTAGCAATACAACGAGGGAGGAGGACGCTGAGGGTGGGATAACAAGAGACGAGATAAGGAAGGCAATAAGAAAGCTAAAAGAAGGAAAAGCGCCAGGAGGTGACGAGATACCAAATGAAATATGGAAATATGGAGGAGAGGGTGCAGAAGAGTGGGTATGGAATGTATGTAACAGAGTATGGAAAGGGGAAGGGTGGCCGGAAGGCTGGAAAGAAGGGCTCATAATACCGATAGTGAAATCAGGGGAAGGGAGAAAAGTAGAAGAATACAGAGGGGTGACACTAATGCCGACATTGTATAAGATATACGGAACCGTACTGGCAGGAAGGCTGGAAGAGGAGATGGAAGAGAAGAAA
Source organism: Tenthredo mesomela (assembly GCA_943736025.1). Taxonomy (NCBI): domain Eukaryota; kingdom Metazoa; phylum Arthropoda; class Insecta; order Hymenoptera; family Tenthredinidae; genus Tenthredo; species Tenthredo mesomela. The sequence goes on from OX031018.1 coordinate 23,393,399, forward strand.
ATGATCCCGCAAAATCAGACAGGGTTCAGAAAAGGCATGGGGACATTAGACAACATATACGTATTAAATTATCTAGTCAATAGAAGGATTAACAGGAAAGGGGGCGGACTAATTGTGATGTTCATAGACCTGAAGGCAGCGTTCGACTCGGTTAACAGAGAAAAGCTATGGGAGGCAATGAGAAAGAGGGGAGTAAGACAGGAACTAATAGCCAGAGTAAAGGAGATATATAAGGAAACGAAAAACCGAGTGAGAATAGGAGGAGAGACAGGCGAAGAATTCTGGACCGTGAACGGAGTAAGGCAGGGGTGCCCGCTGAGCTCGTACCTATTCAACCTACTAACAGCAGACATGGAAGAAGAAATGAGCAAGGCAGGAGAAACAGGAGGAGCCAAACTAGGAAACGGAAGAATATACACGCTAGCATACGCGGACGACGTAGCGGTGATAGCGGAAGAAGAGAAGGGGATGGAGGCTCTCATAAGAAGGCTAGAAAAATACCTGGATAGCAAGAAGCTCACGCTAAACGCAAAAAAGACTAAGATAATGAGATGCAGAAAGGCAGGAGGAAGATACAAGAAGACCAGCTGGGAATGGAAAGGAGAAAAGGTAGAAGAGGTAAAAGAGTTCAAGTACTTGGGATACGTGATAACCAAGAACGGAAAGCAAGACGCACATGTGAAAGACAGGGTGAGGAAAGCCGGAGTAGTCATGAAGCAAGCGTGGGGTATAGGCAAAAGAAGATTTGGAAAAGACTGGGAAAGAAGAATGTGGATATTCGACAGGCTAGTATGGACGGTAACAGAATATGCGGCGGAAATTTGGGGATGGAGAGAATGGAAGAGTGTTGAGGCGATGCAGGAAAGATACATAAAATGGGTGCTAGGGGTGGACAGGAGTACACCAGGATACATGGTGAGGGAGGAAATGATGAGAAGCAAGCTAAAGACGAGAGCAGGGAAAAGAGCATGGAGCTTTGAGAAAAGGCTGAGAGAAGGAAAAGGAAGTGAGCTGGCAAGAATCTGCTGGGAACAGGTAGTAGCTAGAGCGGAAAAAAAGACAGAAGAACTAGCTGAATGGGAAAGAGAGAGAAGGAAGAGAAAAGCAAAGTGGAGAGGAGAAGCGGAGGCAAGAGTAGGAGATGAGAGAGAGCAAGAAGAAACATACGAAGGCATAGAAAGAAGAGAGAGGGAAGAACAAAAGAAAGAAAGATGGGAGAAAATAAACGAATCCAGATACAATAAATGGTATAAAATGATAAAAAAAGAAGGCGTCCCAGAGTACATGAAGAAAGGGTGGAGTGAAAATAGTTGGGCGAGAATCGCGAGGTTCAGAATGGGAGGAGAGGTCAAGGAGTCTAGATACTGGGAGGGAGAAGAAAAAAGAAAGTGCAGAGTGTGCAACTGGAAGGTAGAAACATGGGAGCACATCTGGGAGGAGTGCGGAGGAGCAGCGGAAAACAACGAAGGCTGGCAAGAAGCGGTGCAAAGAGTACTAGGGGAAGATGGAGAAGGAATAGAATGGATGAAGGAAATAGAGAGAGCAAGAGAAAGAGCAAGGACGGAATCGAACGCGCCGAAAGAACAGGCAACCGGGCAGGCACAGACCAGTCGGTAAGAAGGAAATGCTAAATTAGGGAAGTCGAGAGAGAAGAGAAGGTGGCGGCATCTCTGAGTAAAGCGGTGCAGCCGGAGGCCGCGAGACGAGGCGCCAAAAGAATACAAGTATAATACAAAGAGACAAGAGGTCAGGAAAGGACATGAAAACAACAGAAGGTTTACTAGACAGAGCACGGCAGCAACAAGGGCAAACTAGAGGGGAAGTAAACGTGTGAAGACAGCGAGCATCAGTACACGACAACCTGTCAGACGGCGACAACATAGAAATAGAGGAAAAAGGGAAAGAAAAAGTAAAAGGTAAAGAAAAACAGTGGGAGGAAAAGGAAAATGGACAGAAAATCGGAAGAAAGACTAGTAGAGATACTAAAGGAGATAAGGGATGACGCGAGGGAAAGGGAGGAAACAAGGAAAAGAGAGAGGAGAGAGGATATAGAAATGCTGAGGACACTATGGCGAGGTGAAGAAGGGACAAATGAAGACGAAAGTACAACAGGTACGGGGCAAGAGCGTGAGGAGGAAACAGAGGAGGAGGAATCGGTAGAATTTGACTGGACTCCACAAACGCCGCAAGGAACGCCACCACCAACACAGGAGACGTCAGACTCGAGCGAGGCCGAGGGGTCGACCCCCTCGCGAGAGGAAATCGGGGGACGCAGGGCGGTAAAAGGTGTGCGGGAAGAGCAAGAGGAAATGAGAGAGACAAGTAAGGAAAAGGAGGAAGACGACGAGGTGGAAATTGAGTGGGAGGAAAACGTAAATAGGCCTGAGATAACGCAAATACAGGCAGCACTAAGTGAGGCGGCAAGAGAGAGGATCGAGGTGAGGATAGTCCAGATGGAATCGAGGAAGGAGGGAGGGGGAAAGATAACGGTGAAAACAGGGAGTAAGCAGAGGAAAGAAAGGATAAAGGAAAAAGCGGAGAGGCTAAGGGGAAGATGGGGGTGGAAAGTAAAAAAGGCGGAGAGTGAGTAGAAGGGAGAAGAATGAAAGCAGGAAGAAGAGGGGAGAGGGGAGAAAGGAAAAGGAAGAAAGAAGTGAACGGGGAAAGAGAAAAGTGATATAGATATAGATATAAGAAACAAAATAAAGAGCTAAGGTAGCATTAAGTTAGAGTAAGATAATGTAATATGAAAAAAAGGCATACAGAGAGTAAAAATAGTATAAAGTATAAGATAGAAATATAATGTAAAAGAAAAAAAAAAAAATATATAATGTAAAATGTGGATGTAAAAGGCAAAGGCGACACGCCATGTAACCCTACGGGGAACATTAAATAAACATACATACATACATATTATATTATATTATATTATATTATATTATATTTTTTTTATTTTTTTTTTTTTTAATCATATGTTTGTTATGTCTCAGTACTATTAGTCATGTAAAAAAATAGTTCTTATATATTTATATATATATTTTTATTAAATAAAAAATGTTTCATGTATAACTGTGTTTATTTATTTCGCGACATATATTATGAAATGTTTATTGAGAAAATAAAATTAATCACTATTAGTAAAATAAAAGTCTAGATGCCATTTCCACGATCGGCATTCTACAGTCACGACGTGCGAGTCATATGCGTGGCACGCACGCATGTAGCACGACGTGCGAGCACTATGCGTCTCAATTGATGACGCATTGACGCTGCGTTCATGAACTCACGCCGTGAGGATCAATCCGCACACGTGCGAGCGTATACGCTCGCACCGTGCGGACATTTTGTTATCTGGGTCCGGATATGGAAATTAAAAATTATTTTGCAATTGCGATATTCGGGATTAAAAATTAGAAAAACAATTGTTGACGCACAGCATCCGGCATAGACTCATCAAAGCGCAACGTTCGCGTAGATCGTAAAAAAAAAAAAAAAAAAAACGCACAGCATATCATCTGGCTGCAACTCCAACTCTTCCAAGGCATACTAGAAGCACTGAGCGCAATATGTATAATTTGTTAAAACAAATTTGTTACTGAGTAACCAGTTGCTAAGAGAAACGATGATCAATTGTACAATAATATTCAGAATGATTACTTGGCATTATTAGTACGCATCTATTATAACTGATATTTATAACATTCTGACTAAAAATGGAGTATACGTTTAAAGAGTACTGCGACATGCACTTAATGCTCGGTGCATGCAATGGACGTGCTCAAGTTGCAGCCCGAGAATATGCTGCGCGTTACCCAAATCGTCGTCATCCGGACAAAAACGTGATTGCTAGACTTGATGATCGATTGAGGAATACCGGGAGCATGGCTACTGTTCGTCTAGATGCGGGACGGCCGCGATCTACGCGAACAGTAGACTTCGATGAGGCTGTGCTGAATGCTTTTGATGAAAATCCAACGCGCAGCACGAGATCGATTGGGCTTGAGTTGGGGGCGCATCATTCGTCGGTACACGAGACCATATCGGAGGACGGACGTCACCCTTTTCATTACACGAAAGTGCAGGAGCTGAAGCCCGGAGACCATGCGCTGAGGCTTGATTTTTGCAATTGGCTCCTAGCCGAATATCGCCTCGATAGAAACATAACTCGTAAGATTTTATTTACGGACGAGGCAATATTCCAACGGGAAGGTGTTTTCAATCAACACAACAGTCACTACTGGGCATATGAAAACCCTCACGTCAAGCGAATTAGGAGCTTTCAGAATAGATGGGGTTTCAATATATGGGCCGGAGTGATCGACAGATATTTGGTGAGTGAATGTCATCTGTGTTCGGGGCATCTTGAGCCGAATCGTATTAATTCTTATAATTAAGAATTAATAAAAAAAATTAAAAATCATTCTGATGTATACCTCAATATTGTGAATTAAAAATTAACGTACTCGCAATGCACAGTAAAAAATACCATAGAAATACGTTAAATACGTTAAATACCATCTTGAGGAGTGAAGCCCCACAGTTTATAGAAAAAAAAATAAAAATTGGTCCCAAAAGGAAGTTTCTGAACTGAAGTTAACCCGTGCCGGTAAGGTCTCAAAGTTTCCAATTTACACATGCATTTTTACGGGTCTCAATTCAAAGTTGCACTGTAAGACTAATTTTAATTGAAAAATTCTAAACCATTTGAAATAAGGTGTCGATTAAAAAAACTCAATTCTGAATCGGACTAGACGCACCCCCTACAATGATTACCAAAAATAAAAATATAAAATTCATGCGCAATTTGATATTTCTATCTCAATTCGAAGGCGTGCCTATAAAGTGTCCAAATTGTAATTTCATATTTGAATAATATTGAATTTTTTTATATTTCCAATTCCGATTTCTTACGTAGCCAACAGAAGGTAGAAAAATCATTCGATAGTCGAAATGTCCCTTATATAAGTGGAAGTACATGGGAAAAAATCATGGTTGTTGCAAATCGTCTTGTATGTACAAAAAAATAAATTTTTAAGTGAAATAAAGAACTGATCCTTTCAATAACTAAATGTACAAAGAACTGCAACTGGGCCAGAAGCACTACTTTCTATGTACTTTCACTTATATGAGAGATGTTTCAACTATCGAATGATTTTTTCTACCTTCTGTTGGTTCATTGGAAAAATGAACAAATTCAATGTTATTCAAATGGAAAATTATTTGGACACTTAGGCGCGCCTGCTAATCAAACTAAAACCTGATACTTTCACATAGTTTAGGATTTTTCCAGTGAATTAGCCTCACAGTGCATTTTTGAATTAGGATCCGTAAAAATGCATGTGTATTATTATTATTCATGTATAAACTGTGGGGCTTCACTCCTCAAGATGGTATTTAACGTCCACCCTAATGTACAGCGGCTTTTAATATAATCACTTCTCAAAAATCGACAATTTGAAACGTAAAATTTATGCAAACGATTATGGTTTTTTAGGTGGGACCCTACGAGTTACCTGATCGACTAACGGGCGATGGCTATTTATATTTTTTAAATCGAGTCCTGCCGCAGTTGTTGGCGGAGGTGCCACCGGAGGCGACCCAAGATATATACTACCAACACGATGGTGCACCCCCGCATTTTGCGTTACGTCCGCGCAGATGGCTCGACCGAAATTTCGCGGGGCGATGGATCGGTCGCGGAGGACCGATAAGATGGCCACCAAGATCTCCCGATCTCAATCCCCTTGATTATGGGATATGGGGCTGCGTCAAAACATTCGTCTACGAGGAACAGCCGGCTTCCCTAGAGATGCTCGAACAAAGGCTTCACCAGGCCACCGCGATAATGTCAGAGGAATCTCTAGGGAAGTGCGTAGACAATCTAATACGTCGTGCAAGAGCTTGTATTTACGCAGGTGGTGCGCAGTTCGAGCACCTTTTGTAATTTTTTTTTTCAATAAAAGACTTTATGTTTGAGTACGAAATTTTTATAGTCAAATAAACAAGATATCATTGAATTTTCGATGATCGGTTTTTTCTAAATTACAAGTAGAATATTACTTTATTACTTTTATTACTTTATTTTCACTTTTTTTTTTTTTTTTTACTTCATTTTTATATTACTTTTGGACGCGATGACCGAACGTGGAGATCAAAATACCCAAACTACGTAACGAAAATTCACGTTGTTTTTTTTATTTGCTTTTCATTTCATTAAAATTCAGGGATTCGTTTTGAATAGGGTGATTATTTTTCAAAACAGACTCTGGAATTTTTATCGCGTGAACCGACAGTCTATGTCTTTTGGCCGAATGGGATTACCTCGCTACATCGTATGGATGATTTTCGAAAAACTGTGTCCCTCTCGCCGATCCCCACGACAGGTAATCATTAACGGAAGCTCAGATCAATATTTGCGATTTTGTCCAGCACTTTTGGACGCGATGACCAACCGTGAGAATTAAAATACCCAAAATACGTTACGAAAATTCACGTTATTTTTTTTTTTTTTTGCTGTTCATTTCATTATCCCACGATTCGTTTCAAATGAGTTAATTATTTTTCAAACTCAACTCTCGAATTTTCATCGCGTGAAATTTTAATTTTAATTTTTTCTGTTGCCCCACGACAGGTAATAATTAATGGGAGCTCGGATCAATATTTGCGATTTTTTCCGCACTTTTGGACGCGATGACCAGCCGTCAAAAATTGTATAATTTTAGCCGGAGCCTACGACAGGTAATGATTAATGGAAGTTGAGATCAATATTTCATCTAAAAACGAATGAAAACCTAAAGTTATGGGAAATCAATATTTAGGAAGGGTTTTGAATAGCTCTCGAGCCCTGGAATACGAAGTATATCGTCAAATTTGCCAATAACGATCTGGACCAACGATAATGGAGACGATAGTGGCCAGTCCCTCGATTACAAAAGTGAAAAAGTTAGTTTTTTTTTTTTCTCGCCGAATACAGAGGAATCTCATCAATCTACTCGGTGATCCCGAATCAGGTTGAAGATTTTCCTTCGAAAATCTTTAATTGTCGATGATTTATCCAATTTCGGCGATTTCATCTAAAAACGAACGAAAACCTAAAGTTATGGTAAATCAATATTTAGGAAGGGTTTTGAATAGCTCTCGAGCCCTGGAATACGAAGTATATCGTCAGATTTGCGAATAACGATCTGGACCAACGATAATGGAGATGATAGTGGCCAGTCCCTCGATTTCAAAAGTGGAAAAGTTAGTTTTTTTTTTTTTTTCTCGCCGAATGCAGGGGAATTTCATCAATCTACTCGGCGATCCCGAATCAGGATGAAGATTTTCCTTCGAAAATCTTTAATTGTCGATGATTTATCCAATTTCGGTGATTTCATCTAAAAACGAACGAAAACCTGAAGTTATGGGAAATCAATATTTAGGAAGGGTTTTGAATAGCTCTCGAGCCCTGGAATACGAAGTATATCGTCAAATTTGCGAATAACGATCTGGACCAACGATAATGGAGATGATAGTGGCCAGTCCCTCGATTTTAAAAGTGAAAAAGTTAGTTTTTTTTTTTTTCTCGCCGAATGCAGGGGAATCTCATCAATCTACTCGGCGATCTCGAATCAGGTTGAAGATTTTCCTTCGAAAATCTTTAATTGTCGATGATTTATCCAATTTCGGCGATTTCATCTAAAAACGAACGAAAACCTAAAGTTATGGGAAATCAATATTTAGGAAGGGTTTTGAATAGCTCTCGAGCCCTGGAATACGAAGTATACCGTCAAATTTGCGAATAACGATCTGGACTAACGATAATGGAGATGATAGTGGCCAGTCCCTCGATTTCAAAAGTGAAAAAGTTAGTTTTTTTTTTTTTCTCGCCGAATGCAGGGGAATCTCATCAATCTACTCGGCGATCTCGAATCAGGTTGAAGATTTTCCTTCGAAAATCTTTAATCGACGCCGATTGTCGATGATTTATCCAATTTCGGCCATTTCATCTAAAAACGAACGAAAACCTAAAGTTATGGGAAATCAATATTTAGGAAGGGTTTTGAATAGCTCTCGAGCCCTGGAATACGAAGTATATCGTCAAATTTGCGAATAACGATCTGGACCAACGATAATGGAGATGATAGTGGCCAGTCCCTCGATTTCAAAAGTGAAAAAGTTAGTTTTTTTTTTTTTTCTCGCCGAATGCAGGGGAATCTCATCAATCTACTCGGCGATCTCGAATCAGGTTGAAGATTTTCCTTCGAAAATCTTTAATTGACGCTCATTGTCGATGATTTATCGAATTTCGGCGATTTCATCTAAAAACGAACGAAAACCTAAAGTTATGGGAAATCAATATTTAGGAAGGGTTTTGAATAGCTCTCGAGCCCTGGAATACGAAGTATATCGTCAAATTTGCCAATAACGATCTGGACCAACGATAATGGAGACGATAGTGGCCAGTCCCTCGATTACAAGAGTGAAAAAGTTAGTTTTTTTTTTTTCTCGCCGAATACAGAGGAATCTCATCAATCTACTCGGTGATCCCGAATCAGGTTGAAGATTTTCCTTCGAAAATCTTTGAACTCATGAAATTAGTTGTCAATTCTTAAAACGGGACTCTGGAATTTTCATTGCGTGAACCGACTGTCTATGAACGGATCACGACTCTCCCGGCTGAACGGGATTACCTCGCTTCATCGTATGGATGATTTTCGGAAAATTGTGCCACTCTCGCCGGGCCCCACGACAGGTAATAATTAATGGGAGCTCGGATCAATATTTGCGATTTTTCCCGCACTTTTGGACGCGATGACCAACCGTGAGAATCAAAATACCCAAAATACGTTACGAAAATTCACGTAATTTTTTTTTTTTTGCTGTTCATTTCATTATCCCACGATTCGTTTTAAATGAGTTAATTATTTCTCAAACTGGACTCTGGAATTTTGATCCCGTGAATCGACAGTCCATGTCTTCCGGCCGAGTGGGATTACTTTGCTTCATCGTATGGACGATTTTCGATAAATTGTCTAATTTTAGCCGGGGCCTACGACAGGTAATGATTAATGGAAGCTGAGATCAATATTTGCGATTTTTTACGCACTTTCGGACGCGATGACCAACCGTGAAAATCAAAATACTATAATACGTTACGGAAATCACTTTTTTTTTTTCTTGCTCCATATTTTATTATTCCACGATTCGTTTTAAATGAGTTAAATATTTTTTAAACTGAACTCTGGAATTTTTATCGCGTGAACCGACTGTCTTTGAACGGATCACGACTCTCTCGGCTGAATGCGATCACCTCACTCCTTCGTATGAATGATTTTCGAAAAACTGTGTCACTCTCGTCGGGTCCCACGACAGGTAATAATTAAAGGAAGCTCATATCAATGTTTGCGATTTTTTCCGCACCTTTGGACGCGATGACCAACCGTGAAAATCAAGATACCGAAATTACATTACGAAAATCTAACGTTCTCTTACGTTTTTATAACGATATCTTGCCCACTAATTTTAATGAACTTATGAAATCAACTTTAAAAGACGCAATATCGAAGAAGCTTGAATTTGCTTTTTTTTTCATGATTATACGATATGTTTTAAATTAGTTATCAATTTTTAGAACGGTTCTCTGGAATTTTGATCGTGTAAACCGACTGTCTAATGTCTCGCCCTTACGGCGGATTCGAGCGCGGCGGGCGGAGCGGGGAACGCCACACATTATTGTCTTGTTTTCCGTAGTAAGGCGGATGGCGATGCGGATTCTTGCGGATTTTGGACAGTCTTTCCTATAGACGAACGCTAATTGGTTCGTGATCAAGTCCATCTTACGGAAAAACTAAGTACCCGCGGACTTTTTTGCATGGGTAACTTTCGTCTTAATATTTCGCAAGGAATCCGCCGGTATGCTTCGCGTGCGCGAATTTTCAGACACCCTGTATATATATATTTTTTTGTTGCAAATGAAATTTCGATTATTGTCTTAGGGACCAAATCAAGATTTTCAATTCAGGTGATTCGACACACTGGACACGAAAAACCTGTGCTCCAGGCATTGAGCTGGGAGTCAACAGTTTATGAGTGAGCATATGAACATTTTGTTTTCTATGTATTTGTGAAAAATATATAGAATAAAACAAATCTCTAAAATAAAATAAGATAAGATAAGTGAAGTAATAAATATGCCAGAATTATGATATAAATTGAGATCAAATTAATACCACCGATTTATTTTTATATATTACAAAATAGTCTAATTAATTGATCCTTTTGATCCTTGGATTCAAGTGTGCTGTATATTTCTGGCAAAGTCTTCACATGAACTACTGCTCAGTGTGGGTATTACCTACCTCTAGAATGTTAAATACTTATTTGAGGGGTTATATCCACGTAAATTTTTTTTTCCCTTATTTATGCGCTTATGTTGATGTTTGTAGTCTTAAGAATATTGTGTGTAGATTTCATATTGAAATTCTAAAAATTGTGAAAGTTATGAGTGATTTCTCGAAAAGCTGCTGTGCAACCGTGTTTGCCGCTGTGAGACTGGACTCTGTAGTTGCTAAGATAGTATACAATGGTAAGTATTATTCATTTCATTTCTTGACAGATTAAACTATTGAGAATATTGTGTGCAAATTTGATCTTGAAATTCGAAAAATTGAGGAAGTTATGGGCAATTCAGCGAATCGTGATCTAGCGCGTCATTTTTTCGGCTAACTTCAAACGCCATTATTTTGAAATAGTATATTGTGCACCAAGGGAGCAAAGGACGTTTTTGCGGCGGCAAGCTACACCGAGGGAGCGAAGACGTTGCTCCCGTGGTTGACACGATATTTTTTTTTTACACATGAACGGAGGCCGATTTTGCTGCCTGTTTTCGGGGAGTTTTGTTAAAGTTAATTATTCAATAGAATATAATTATTAATTAATTCATAATGGAGAAGATCACACAAACAACTGAAAAATGATTGATCAAACAGTAGATTCATAGTTGACGCTGCTGACCGAGTGGCACTGGGAGGAACTACTTTCAGGTAAGAAAGACTTCGCGGGAGGAAAGATTTTGCGGGAGGAAAGACTTTGCGGGAAGAAAGACCAGGGCAGAACGACTTCCCGGTCGGCAAGACCGCACTTTGCTCCCCGAAAACAGGTAGCAAAATCGGCCTTTGAGTTCATGTGTAAAAAGAAAATACCGTTTCAAGACGGTGGCCAAAATATTACGAAAACAAAGACCGATTATTTAAAAATTGTACACAATATTCTTGGACATGTTCTCTGGGTCATCACGTTTTTTTTTATTTTTTTTTTTTTTTTTTAACGATTACTTTTTTTTTTATCAAGCCGGAAAGGTTGGAAATTAAGGTCGAAAAAAAAAAAAAAATTCAAATGGCCGCCACTTCGCGATTTTTTTTTTTTTTTTTAATAATCCTACGTGGCGAACAGCATCATAAATTGTATTTTGAGAATCATTTTGAAATTTTTATTCAAGATCAACCGTCTACCTGTAATTTTGGCTACTGAAAACCGTTTTAAATATGATATGAAAATCAAATCAAATATGATTAATATGTTCGTCATTCGAATTAGGAACATATTTCCTCGATTAGATCAAAAAACATTCAAGAAACTACAGTTTCTTGAAACAAAAAATATTTTTCTTGGAACAAGGAATTTTTTTTTTCCGTGTAATATAAATTACGATTCGTTGACCATTTACTTTTTCTGATAATATGCAAATGTATCATCAAAAAATAAATTCACAGGTGGAAATAATAAAAATAAAAGAAAATAACGATTTCATTTATTTGGCTACAGCGAAAATTCACAAATTCAAAATTCAAAAATTCACAAAAAATTGTAGAATCGTCAGCCCACTATGGTCTTGGTCCTCAAAATTTTCTAATTCCCGGAAGTTTTTTTGTAAAAAAAGAAATCAAAAATCAAAAGTGTACTTTTCTCAAAAATCGAAATTTTGTATTTATTTTTTCAATCACTCCAAGACCGTTGACGCAAAAAATTCGATACAAATTTTTATGAAAAGTATAGTTCAAATCGAACATTTCCTGTCCTATATATTTTCTTCTTAGAATAAGCTAACACTGAATGAAAAAATATTGAAATTTTCAGATTTCAAAAAATACCAAATTTTCGAAAATCCGTCAATAAAAAACCAAAGTTCAATTTGAAAAATGCTTTAGTATGGAGGTTTTGGTCCTGAAATGGGACAAGAAAAAAAATTTGGAAGAAAATCGGAGATCCATCGGTTGAACGGTTTTCGTTTTGACGTGGAATGCCCCATATATATATATATATATTAGGGTGGTTTTTTTTTTTAACTTTTTTTTTTTTTACCTCGTACACCCTTGAAAAAGTGAGTTTCTAGTGTAAAACGAAGCCTCGTGGAAGCGGAGCCCGGTGGCTCAATTTTAAAAGGTTCCGCAGTTGGTCTGAAATTTTCCCATTTGATTAACATAGGATTCTTGCTACACAAACACTCTTATCAAAATATCTCGAAAACTATACAAGCTAGGAAGCTGTTCTTGGTTTCATTTGGCAGGTAATTGAATCCACTACAAAAAAGTCTGATCTATGTTAGATCTTAAAATTGAAAAAAAAATTATAAAAAATTTATTTATCAAATAAAGCCCAAGTTTAAGCGTCCGTAACGAGTATAAGATCAATTTCTAGCTCGGAAATAGATGAGACTTTTTTTGCAGGAAATTCAATGGTCTACAAAATGAGACCAAGTACAGCTTCCTAACTTGCATGGTTTTCGAGATATTTTGATGAGAGTGTTTGTCCAGCAAGAATCCTATGTTAATCAAATGGGAAAAGTTCAGACCGACTGCGGAACCTTTTAAAATTGAGCCACCGAGCCCCGGTTCCACGAGGCTTCGTTTTACACTATAAACTCACTTTTTCAAGGGTGTACGGAGTAAAAAAAAAAAAGGTAAAAAAAAAAACCACCCTAATAGGGGAGAGTGGTCCTGAGTCGGCCCAGTAAGCTCTTTGTCCAAAAGCAGAAGGTAAATCGGATTTTATGGCGCTGCTAAGTGTTCAGTTGGGTGCAGCGATCGTTTGCCTACAATTCTATGTCATTTAGGAAGGTGTAGTGCGGCGTTTGCCGTCGCAATGCAGTGCGGAATGAAAAAGTACATTTTGACCATTTCTCAAAATAGTGTTCCTGAGTCGGCACCCCCCTGGTCTTGAGTCGGCACCCCATTTTTTTCGCTTGAATGCAGGAAGAAGCGCAGATTCTCTAAGTCACAGCAGGAAATGGACGAATTGGAATCATTTAGAAAAATAAAACATACATTTTTTGTCCAATTTTACATGGAAATATATTTCGAATACAATGTTGAAACTGAAAAAAATATGAATTTTGAATTGAATGAAAAAATTAATTGAGAACGGGACGATCACTCGCTATCGTCATCAGATTCGCAGTACGTGGGGCGTACTGCTGCCACCGCGCGTAGGAGCACACGGGTATCACGCTTTTGTGTCTTGCGTTTGAAATTACGTCCCATGACTATAGTAAAAATACCGAAAATGCAGAAAAAAAAAATAATAATAACAGAAACGAAACAAAAAAGCAACAAGATCAAAAAAAATATCAAAAAAATTGGTGCCGACTCAGGGCCACCTATTTGGTGCCGACTTAAGACCACTACGACTTTTTACACGTTTCACGTGATTAGGCACGTGCACAGATCCGAATGGAAAATCGACCTAACCGATCAATTAGAACATAGAATGAAGAAACCAATGCATTCACTCATTTCAAATTTTTTACATATTTACATACCCGTAGCTGCTTCAGAATGAATGACGAAAATGAAATTCTGTCATAAACGAAAAATATAAACGCGCTCACGCTGCGCAGCACAATTCAAACTGACACCTGTAAGCATAATTTACGTCAGTGTTTACCAACATGCCATACGACAAAATAATTGAGCCGACATGCACACCATCTCCGAGAAACGCCATGGTGCCGGCTCAACCCGCAGTGCCGACTCAGGACCACTCTCCCCTATATATGTATATTAGGGTGGTCCACTTTTGCACTTTTTTTTGGGATTTTGCGGGGCACCCCTGAATATTGTTCCAAATCACGTAGAAAAAATCTGTGTAAAACATGAATCCAATCGGAAAATATTTAGAGGTCGCTACCGAATATTTTAGTATTTTTTTCGATTTTTTAAACATTTTCATGTAAAGCTTTACTCCCGATGCGTCGGGAGCTTCTAAATACTTTACCACACAGTGACTTTAGCACACACTGTGCGCGCGATTTGTTGATCCGACGTTGGCAGACACAGACGCCGGTGAGTTGCACGTGCCATGGGCACACTGTGAGCCGCACACATTTCGTCACGTGTCAGTGCAAGCCGGTACACGCGCAGTTCAAGTGACTTTGGGACGTTGTTTACTTAACACAGACTACATGAAAAACAAGGTAAGTTTTCTTGATCAATATTTTTACGTAATCGAGAATCGTCATTCAATTCATTTTTAACCGACTTCAAAAAAAGGAGGAGGTTCTCAATTCGGCTGTATTTTTTTTTTATTTTTTTTATTTTGAATGTTTGTTTCCTCGTAACTCCGTCATTTATCAACCGATTTCAAAAATTCTTTCGCCATTTGAAAGGATATACTTTCAGATTGGTCCCATATAAATGTCATCAAAATCGGTTAAGTAGTTTGATTTTGAAGTCGGTTTTTTTTGTCACTCGTGACTCTTGTTCATATTTGTTGCGAGGGGGAAATAACTCAGGATTTGACTGGGACATTATGTTTTATAACACGTGCATGAAAAGTGGGGCATTACATGACAGTTTAGCGGGACGAAAGTTGCCGATTGCATGGCAGGATTGTAAGGTTTGCGTATGCGTAGTCCACAATTATTTCACTTTCGTCCCTTGGGAAAAATTTTGTTCTTTCGGCCCTGTTTCGCGGGACGAAACGACTGACACGAAGATGGAGGTTATGTCCCGCAACTGCCATGCAAGCCCCATACTTTTCATGCACTCATTATACAAAATATCGTGTGTGACAAGGGACGATTGGCATTTGCAACTCGTGTGATTGCAGCCCTCGCTTCGCTCGGGCAGCAAATTTCACACTCGTCCGCAATCGCCAACTTTCGTCCCTTGTCACACAATATACTATTTTATTGTTGAAATAATTCGAGTTAATTCATTTATTGCAAAATTATTATTTTTATTTAAAAATATTTTTTTCATTTCAAATTTATTCTCTCTACGTCAAAGTATTTTTTCTGTTAAGGTGCTTTCCTAGGCAATTCCACCAGTCCTGAAAACATCGTGAAAAAATGTGATATTAAACGGAATATCCCTGCCTGGGCACCGAAATCAATGAAACAAAATACGTCGCGCAATTCTATGTACGACTCCGAACATGTACAGCCCAAAAAATGTTCGTTTTGCGCGAAAATAGAGAAGATATCCATGAAAAACGTTTCTAAAACCGTCTCTCTATTTTCGCGCAAAACGAACATTTTTTGGGCTGTACATGTTCGGAGTCACACATAGAATTGCGCGACGTATTTTGTTTCATTGATTTCGGTGCCCAGGCAGAGATATTCCGTTTAATATCACATTTTTTCACGATGTTTTCAGGACTGGTGGAATTGCCTAGGAAAGCACCTTAATTATTTCAGTTAGTTTGGCGGTTATTCTGGTTACTTCTTTGGTTATTTCCCGTTGTTTCAATTATTTCTTCGGTGATTTCTCATTATTTTATTTATTTCTCATTTATTCCATTTATTTCTAATTATTTCGATTATTCCTCATTATTTCAGTTATTTATTCAGTTATTTCGTCGTTTATTTTTCATAATTTCACAAGCCATTGACACGTTACTTCAATGAGTTATTTCTGCCTCGATTTGTTGTGAAAGTTTATGACCCTCAAGATTTCTGTACATCTGCATTTCTAAACTTTACCTCGACGTCACTTCGAGACGGTCATTCCTAGGTCAAAGTTGTATCGGACTTTTTTCTTCCGCTTTCGATTATATAATAGCGGTGTTTTTTTTTTTTTTCATTTTTTTTTTCAAGATTCACGCTAATGCCGTTTGCCTGTGAGTTAATACTTTAGCACGACGTAACTTCGAAACGGTCTTTCTTAGAGAAAAATTCCATCGGACTTTTGTCTTTCTGTTTGGATCATCTAGAGGCGGTATTTCTGACAATTTTTTTTCCAGTATCAACTAACGGAAAAAATGACGTTAGCGCGTTGTGTTCAAAAGCGGTGGGCATTCTCGAAGGCAGAATTTTCGAGATATCTGTCTCAAATTTGAACATAACATTCTTCACATCGGTCTTCATCGTGCTATGGAAGCTTTTTTTTTTCGAAATCTTCATAATAATAAGCTAAATTCGATACTTTTCATTCAAACCGCCGCCATTCTGTCAATTTTTGATTAAAAAAAAAATACGTTCCATAGCACGATAGCGGTTTTCATGCTGATCAAGAACTCCTTTACTAAATTAAATTCACATTAAATTTACGGCCTCAACACTGCCCACCGTCAGAACCCCTTTTTTCTAAGAAATTTTCAGCGCCGAGAAAAAAAAAATTAAAAAAAAAAAAAAAAAAAGAAATTAACGTTCAAAAATCTATTTTCGGCTCTTCATGAGTGCTTCATAATCTACATCCAAAAATCATTCTGGTCAGCGTATTTTGATTGTTGGAAAAAGATTGCAAAAAGCATCTATTTTTCCACCCGACAAAAATACGTGATTATTTTATACCCACAGGCGTATGCTTCAGTCCCTCCGTATGTCGGGTGCGATCGGCAATGCGAGAGAGACAGCGTACGGCAGCTCGAGACAGTCGCTCTCTTGCGTTCCCGAACCCACCCGACACACGGACGGCTGAAGCGTGCGCCTGTATTAGTTTCCGGGGAGGTTGCTTCCATGAATACTCACGGTATACGGTACTAGGCAGGATAATACTCATTTCTCTACTGTCTTCTCTATCTTCCAAATGGCTAAAATGGGGTGATACGGTCATTTATCGAAATGATCGTGAGAAAAATTGCTCAAAACTATAAATAGTATATTGTATACCGAGCGGGAAAACAGTCGTTTGCGCGCCGAGTATGAACTTGAGCATCAAGGCGAAGCCGAGGTGTTTTCAACTTCAAACTAGGCGCAAACGGCCGTTATCTCGCTCGGTATACAATATACTATTCTGCAACAGGGGAGCAAAAACAGCGAGTTTCCATCCGCTAACGAGGGACCGGCAATCGACTGGTTTCCATCCTCCTTTGCGGATGGAACCTCGCTGTTTTCGCTCCGCTATAGTAGAAAGTAACAAATACAAGCTAACAAAGTTGTGACCTTCGGAAATAATAATTATAGTAACTTCATAAGGGTAGCAAGGGGATGAATATTCATGAAAACGCATTTTTTTTTTTTTTTTAATGTGCACAGTTGCTGACTCCCAATGATAGACTACTTTTGTTGAATTATCCCTTAAATGTAAGTAAATATAAAGGGTAATGAGGTTTTCAAGTGTCGGAAATAATAACTATTTGTAGCCGTTTGTCTAGATAACCGTAAAAAGTATGTAAGTTAGTTTAGAAGGTGTGATAAAATTGGTTAAAATTGGGGAAACCATTCTATTTCAAAGTGACCAGGATTTTGCATATATTTTACCTTGTTACCACCCTTCACCACCGTTACCACAGTACAACTAATCATTATAAATCCACATGTCGCAACTTTGTAAGCATGTGTTAGTTTCTTTTATTCTGTGGTGTGGTGAAAACAATATTTCTAAATACTATATCAAAGTGATAGATAATAGCCTATAGATTTGAAGTTAATAACTATAGCCAGAGAAGTTATAACAAGGGAGTAATCACTTGGAAATCTGGTGTCCCAAACATTTTAAATCCACCATACAACCATTTCATAGGCATTTCACAGGGATTTGATAGGTATTTGATGGGTTTTTTATGGGTATTTTAAAAGATGAGTTTCCCAACAATTTCACGACTGAAAAAACTTTTCATTCAAATTAGTGTCATCATACTGTTTTACTTTCAGAATTATTCAAAATGTTGGGAACAGAAAATATCAGCACAAATCCATTTTTGGTGGTCGTTTTACGAGGGTTGACCACAGAAGAACCAACTACCGTACCACAATCGTGGTTATGCGACGGTAATTCTTTTGTTGTGTGGCCTCCAAGCGCCGCTTCTAAGAATACCGTTTGTAAAAAGGTGACACCAGGAGATAACTGGTTAAAGTATGAAGTCTTGCAAGTTTATTGGAAAACTGGTGAGTTAAAGAAGATTGCGTGTTTTATTAAAAATAAAAAAAATTGGTGGATAAGCTATTTTTTAGAATACAAATTTAAAACGGTTGTGAAAACATAGAGAACTATACGAGTTTTCGTATACACCGAACGCTTCGGGCTAATCATATGCGAGGGATCAGGTTGGCACGCCCGAAGCGTTCGGTGTACACGAAAACTCACTGTATAAATCTTACTTCAACATACGGTAATTTGTAATTTCATGATTTGATAGGAAAACTGTTATCTCTAAAAATTCATTACCGTAAAATACACTTTCATAATGACATAAATAATTAAAATAAACTCATACTAGTTAACTGATGACTGGTCACGAGCTCGTCACTTCCGCCAACTATGTAAGTGGTCTGAAGCTGACCCCGGAATTTAATTTCATTATCGATTCAAGTAATTACTAATTTACTACTATTTGTTGTGTAATTTGTTTAATATACCTTAATTGTCAATAATTGCGATAAAAAATTATTCAACACATGATTTTGAAAATCCAGATGTGCCGCCTTCGGGAGCAAGTTCTGTTATCACAGTGATAGCGTAACCGAGAATTATGATACATTGAAAAACTAATAGCACAAAAATAAAAGTTTTAATTCACCTAATTTACCTATTTATTTACTTTTGATCAAATCTGCAAAAAAAAATGAATCAAGCAATTACTGTCAGGTACTTATTACCAAAGGTGGGCACAGTTAATCCAAAAGTTAACTTCGTTTATCGTTCATTCGTTAATTAAAAAGTTAACTTCGATAATCGTTAAAACGTTACATTTTCGAAAATTTAACGCAAGTTCAAGTTAACCGTTAAAAGTTAAATATCCAAAACTTATACTGCTTTTGGGCTGGATACATAGGTGAATAAGACAAAAACACGTAGGTAGATTAAAATTAAACACACAGCTATAACCCTTCCTGGTCACCACGGGTCAAAATGACCCGAGCATAAACCTTTAAAGTAAATATCGGTAAGTCCGTGGCCGAAGAACTGAAAAAACATAAAAAATGTAAAATAAAAAAAAAAATAAAAAAAAAAAAAAAATCCTAAAATGCATTGACCTCTTTACGATTTTTTTCTTAACATGTCATTTGGATTTTGATGTACCGACTTTAGCTACATCTTCTAGAAGGTTCAAAGTATTTTTCAGTATTTTTTTCGGTGCCGATCGGACGGATAGTTTTCACGCGACAACCGTCTAAAAATGGCTCGGGCTAATTCGACCCGGGTGTGACCAGCTTGATTGAAATCGGAGGTGTGACAATGAAGGGTTAAAAGAAGGCTATTCATTATTGATCATAGTTTTGAATTAGGTGCATGTTGCCCTTAATAAACATTAGCATATTAAAATTTTCATCCGACAGCGACGATCGTTTAGCCCGTAAAATATCTTTGTCCGTAGAAAAAGACATATGGACCTGAACTTTTAGACAAGCCTTGTTGCACCGACTTTGCGGCCATTTCCACCTTTTTATTTTCTTATAAATGGCGCACGCGCATATCGTTATATTGGTATCCTTACGCCAAATAAATAAAAATTCACAATAAATAACAAGAATAACTGCAATATGAAATATACACTGAAAAAAAAGGTTTTTTTTCAACATGTGCATGTAATAGGCCCTTTTTCTTGCATGTAAAACGAATAGAAAATCGCCCATTTCTAGCGTCGACTTCATTATCTCCCTAGGGAGGTAATATCCATTATTTCCCTATGGAGGTAATGGATATTACCTCCCTAGGGAGGTAATGGATCTATTGCTATATATATTAATATAATATATATATTAACATATATATTTCCAAAATTTCTATCGTACATGCGCGAAAAAGAGCCTATACATGCACTCGTTGAAAAAAGTACGGTGTGCAACAAGGGAGGGAGGGTAATTTCAAGCTCGGGTGATGACGTTGCACTCATCTTTGTCTCAGGCGCCTTTGGCGCCCTCGACTCCGACTCGTGCAACATCATCTGACCCTCGCTAGAAATTACCCATTTCCCCCCCTTGTTGTACAATGTACTATTTTGTAACACATGCATGATTTTTGCGTTTTTTTTACCCATTAAGCGGGCCTAAAGTGACGGCTTCCAGACGAGCGGGCGTTTTCAGTTTTTATTTGCCCGCTAAATCGAGCAGCGGGCGTTTTTAGTTTTTATTTGCCCGCTAAATCGAGCAGCGGGCGTTTTCAGTTTTTATTTGCCCGCTAAATTAATTTTCAATATTTTCATGAAAATTATCAACAATGATGAAAAAACGCGAAAATCGTGCTGTTACAAAAAATATGGTGTGCACCAGGGCTAAGTGGGCTTTTTGACCTTGTGTGGTTGCAGTACTCGTCTTCGGCTCGCAGACGCACTCGTCTTCGACTCGTGCTACCTCGCCTCTGACTCGTACTGCAAGCTCCACAATCGGTCTAAAAAAGCCCACTTTACGCCCTTGGTACACAATATACTATTTCAGTTGATGTAACGGACTAAAGTTAACGGAAGTCCAATTTAACGGAAGTTAACAAAAGCGTTAAAATTTTTTGAAGTTAACTTAAAAGTTAATCCGTTAAGCAGATTGTTAACTTCGTTAATTAACGATTAACGGATTAACGAGTTAATGCCCACCTTTGCTTATTACTAGCGCCAAGTTGGAGTGAAAGTAAATCGATCAGCTGATTGACTGAGTTTGCGCGTTTAATAATTATCCCTTGAATTATCTATTTTGCCTCTTTCATTATTATTTATTTGGGTATTTCAGTAAATGTAATTGAAAAGGCAGATGAGGTGAATTAAATTTTGTGTATTTAGCTGTGCATAAAAATGTATGGTTACATTATCGGTCGGAATACTACTGTTTTCTAATTGATTGTTAAAAAAGATATGCACTCAAACGGCCTCTCTGTTTCTCATTGTATCAATTTATATCTGTCAAATTATAATATTCAACGTTGTTACGATGACATTGTTTGATAATATATATATTTTTTTAAATCATCGGAATATAGATCTAGTGCAAGCAATACCTACATAATTTCACATAAATACTGTATATTTTTGAATTTTATAGCAACGGATAATTATCAAGAGGCTAATGAATATTTGCAAATAGCAGAAGATACGTCCAGCGAAGAAACTATCGAGCAAAAGTTCGCAGAACTGCGAGATCCAAAAAAAAGGAAATACAGGCGGCAAAGAGATTTAGATACTGATGATGACTCTCCACAGAATCGAAAAATTATCAGACAAATCAAAATCGAAAATGTTGAACAGGGCTCGGTCCGAGAAACAAAGAATGTAGCTAAACCAGTTGAATTGTCGAAGCCACTGCAAGAACTGTTGATTGATCAAAACTCTAATGAACCAAAGAAAGCAACAACAGAGTCGACAAAGTCAGAACCATCAAATGGTAATATTGAAAAAAATGGCGACCACAAGAACATGATTATTGAGGATGAGTATGATCTAGTCGATCAAATAGGTGATTAAAAATTAATTTATGCTATATTACAATCCAATTAGTTATTAATATCAGCAATATAATTAAATTGTATATTTCATTTTCACTAACACAGATGAGGCGTCTAATAATAGGCCATCGACTGAAACTATAAAAGGTAATAAAAAATGAAATTTCAAATATTTCAGAGTTTATATTTATATAAGTTAACATATTGAAATTTATTTTTTCGTTAGGAATGCAAGAGCCCACGGCTTCGTTGGAAATTACCGATAAAACAGGTAATGATAAATAAAAATCATAATTCAAAAAGGTAATAAACATCTATGTTTCATTTGAATATCGCTTAACATATTATATAAAAATGGAATATCGACGCAAATAATAATCAATAATCCATCAATGATTATCGTTTAAAGGATCGAAACCGATAGCTGAATCTGAAGAAAAAAGGAAAGAAAGCAAATCCAAAATAATATCTGATGAAATGTTGGGAAAGAATATAATCAAAGTACCACCAAAGAAAATGCCTAACACGACTGAGTTCGCGATTGAAAATCAAGGTAAAATATTTTTTGTTTATCTGAATTGTTGAATTAAGTTGAAAATATCAAAGCTGAAATTGTATTCCGGGCAAAGTGTTGTTCACAACGATAATTAAAGCGGTAAAAATATAAAATATTTTTCATGTATAATATCAGTTTTGCGAGGGGACGGTGGGGCGGAACCACCCGATGGGGCGAATCGGCCCACCCAAGAAAAAATTGCTCTCAAAACTTGATGAGTAAAATATTTTTTCAGCTCAAAATGATAGTACGGGTTATGCACGGCCAGGGTCTTCCAAAGAAAATGGATACAGTGCTTTAAAAATTGAAGGTAAGAAACCGAATTTTTACAAGTTTTTCAGATATAATTTTGTGTCGTTTTGTCAATCTTGAGTTACTCACTAGTAGGTCAGTGGCAGAATGCGTATAATAAAATGGTGGCTGGAAATCAAATGATGAACCACCGTTCTCTCGTTTAAAAAAAATTACACTATTAATACTGTAATGTTTCTTCAGGTGGAAATACGTTCAAACCGGACGAATTTGTCATGTTACCCATGAACGAAAAACTAAACGTTATTGGTTATAAGTAAATTAGAAGTAGTAATTTAAATTCCAATTACTAACATACAATACAGCTTTTTATACAAATTTTAGTGCAGCAGCAACAAATTGTAGCAAATCAAGCCAAATTAGCTGTAGCGATGAATACCAAAAAATCTGACAATGAGACATCTACCAAAGAAAGCAGTTTATCCTTTGACGAGACGATATCGATGAAAGCGTTTTTGCCAGTAGAAGACGATGATACTTTTGAAGCTTTCGACGAAAATTTGAGGGATGATACAACGTTCAGAGGCAAAGTAGTAAGTCTGCATATATATTTTGATTCGGGTTATTTTGTAATGAAGATATATACCATAGAAAGAAAGTAGATATGATTACTAATTAATTTATTTCGGCAAAATAATTCAAGTTTCCGAATAAAAAAATTATCATGTATATTAATTAACAGTATTATGTATATTGTGTTATTCTGCAAATTTGATTCTAGTGGCAATTTCTCGAACCATACATAAGTACCACGAATTGGCGAGAAACTGTTCGTCAAATGATTCGACGAGTTATGTGCAACGAAGTACAAATTCTATATAGTTGCCGTGGCCAGAAAGGAAAAAAGCCTCTCAATCACACATTTTTTTACGAGCTGATTGAAGGTAATTTTTATTCATAATAGTTATATAACATGCATACTAGTTATATTCAATAATTACTATACATATTATATTATGATAATATATTCTGATATTATTACAAACAAAGTTTTGTAAAATTTGATTATTTTTTTTAGCTGCCACCACCAAACGCCCGGACAAAAAATACCGCGCCGAGCAGAAACAAGTACTCTCATATGTGAGTGACTATTTAAAACACGCGAAAACCCGTTTGACCGCTTCCACCAGTAACTATCCAGTTTATTATTTAACCAATTAATATTTTGCAGATATTATTTAATCTATATTTGTTGCAGATAAAGAACAGGGAAAAGGTGGGAAAAAAAAGGATCTAAGTCCAACCCAAGTAAAGGGAAATCACTAATGGGTAAAAAAGAAAAACAACGCCTTTACGCAACACTGAACAACCAAGTCGACAGCGAAGACGCCGATGACTCGAGTTGATTATTTTATTAATATTATCGCATTATAGCACGAGACAAATTTTGTCAACTTTACTAATATTCATTACTTTTTTTCATAACTTTTATTGATCCTTACGCCAATTTTGAAGTCTGAGTTTACAACTCCAAACATTGAAACACAATGTTCATAATTCAAAAAAAATGTTGGTTTTGCTAGATAGCATTTATTTTTAGTAGAAAATAATTAATCGAGTAATTATTTTTATTTCTATGTGGTATTATGATACTGATATAATAATTAAGGCTTGTGATACTAGGTTAAGGCTTGTGATACTCGGTAATTAAGGCATGTGATACTCGGTAATTGAGGAATGTGAAGCAGTATTACGGCATTCCATGCCAAGTTGACCAGTATCAGACCCCGACCCTCTCAAAGACTCATTTCAGGTTGTTTTCTAACATTCAACTTAGTGAAAACGCGTCCTGATTTTCTTCACATTTGTTATCCACCAATTATCAATTTAGATATTTTGAAAACTAAAATTAATTGAAAACTGAAGTCAAAGTTCCGAATTAAGGGGAGACTTCGGTGAAATATTTGGCAAAAACAGGTTTTGTAATTCTTAAAACCTTGAAAAGACGTGTTTAAAAAAATCCTTGCAGCAGTTTTTGAATAATGTCAGTATAGATAGTGAAAAAAAGTTTCAGCCTCCTGCGATGAAAGTGTAAGCGCAAGGAATTTTTGACAGCGGTGAGAAAAATCTTCTTCGCAAGGTTCCTTGCGCTTACATTTTCATCGCAGGAGGCTGAAATTTTTTTTCACAGTCTATACTGACATTATTCAAAAACTGCTGGAAGGATTTTTTTATACAACCTCTAATAGCGATTTTCAAAATTTCACCGAAGTCTTCCCTTAAGTGACAAAAAAAATATGAAAAAAATTCGTTTAACATTTTGCAAACGTGGGGCTGTTTCAGATCATCCACTAGATTTTTCAGAATTTATTCACATTTAGAAAATGGGCATTCTAAAACGACATGAGAATTCATGGAAAATAAACAGCTTGGTAAAAAAAATCTGTAATAGTAGTTTTCGTATCAAGGGCGTAAAGTTCACCTTTACGCCCGCAGGCAATCGAACGTGCTCGAGGGCCGGCGAAGCCGGCCCGAGGGTCACGTGATTGCCTAAGAGTGTAAAGTTTTACGCCCGTGGTGCGAACAATACTTTTCGTCATAGTAGGCGGAAAGTACGCAACCAGGGTCGGAGTGAAGAGCATTCGGTAGAAAATAAATTCAAACGAAAAAAAGAGGAAAAACGGTAAGCTCAGGGCGAGGAGGGGGGGTCCAGGGAGTTCATTTGAGAAAAAATACTCCGTTTAGAATGGAAAAAATGCATGAAAACAAATGCATGAAAAATAAGAACCGAGAAATGTTCGAGGTGACAGAATACGTATTATCGGGTTGGGCCAGGTTATATAGCGTAGCGAATGTCAGGATCCACGAGGCGAAACAGACGACTGGGGGTCCGGGGGCGAAGTCCCCGGTGGGGGTCCAGGGGGCGAAGCCCCCGGTGGGGGGTTCGGGGGGGGGGGGGGGGGGGGCGAAGCCCCCCGACCAAAACAAAAAACTTTTGAATTGATTTTCAATAGTCCTACGGACACTTGACGGACGAGACGTGGATACGTAAATGCTAAACGAAAGCAAACTTTGAACTGTCGCAGCATTCCAATAATTTATAATGAAGATAATAATTTACGAATTAAAAATTGAAAAATTAAAGAAATTAAGAACATAAAAAAATACAAAATACAAAATGACAAAATAAAACTACCATTTGCGCCAACTACCGACTTTTTTCGCTCACCGGTCCAAGAGCTTCGACTTCACGGTTGATTTTCAGGTAAAAAAAACGCTAAAATTGTGCATGTGTTACAAAAAAAAGTAATGAGGGAAAAAAATTAAGTCAAATAAAAATATGTATTATTGAATGAAATCGATCGCGTATCTGATATTTGAAACTTTTAATTTTACGCCCCCAAATGGTGCACATTCGAGCGTACTTTACGCCTACTATGACGAAAACAAATTTAGGACGCGTTTTTGACTTAGTAGAATGTGAAAAAAAAAACCTGGAATGATTTTAAGATGGCGAGAAACTGTTCGTCAAATGATTCTACGAGTTAAATGTGCAACGAAGTACAAATTGTATATAGTTGCCGTGGCCAGAAAGGAAAAAAGCCTCTCAATCACACATTTTTTTACGAGCTGATTGAAGGTAATTTTTATTCATAATAGTTATATAACATGCATACTAGTTATATTCAATAATTACTATACATGGGTAATTCTTCCGAGATACTCATTTTTCGGGGTGCAAAAAAAAAATTAAAAAAACCGTTTATTTTCGCTTTTCAAAGTATCGATGACCTTTACTATGAATCAATAAGACATAATTACCACTTGGACAAACTCGCATTACTATTTTTTTTTTTTTTTTTTTTCTTTTTAATTTACTTTTTGTGTTGAAACTCGCCGTTCTATCTTGCGGATTTTTTATTTTTTTTTTTTTTTCAGCCAGCGGAATGACGCCAGAGGAATGACGATTTTGACGATTTCTTGTTCGCAATGTAACATGCGCGGTTTTTCAAACCTCAAAACGCGGTGATGACTTAGTGTTCAATAGTTTCACTTAAAAACATACACAAAGATTTAATTTAGTTGAAAATATATGTTTAACACTCGCCAGAGGAATGACGCTCCAGCTTGTGACATCTACTCAAGCCACACTTTTTCGTAATAAAAAAATCATAAGCATGAAAAATGAAACTTTGAAAAACTGTCAGCTCGGTCAATTAGATCTGTGACACACTGCTCTTGAACGCCCGGTTACTTACCGATACCTATTGCACTAATATCGACTCATTTCCAACGGCCCAGAGGAATGACGGAAAAACTGGTTACAAGATTTCGATTTTTATTGTGAGATATCTATCATTTATTTTTTATGGATTTCGAAATAAGGTTATAAATATTCTTTAGTTTGAGAAAATATTGATGATTTGCAATGTTTTTAATTTTAAGTACTTCTTGCGCCCGTTACAATATGGGAAGATGTAATGGTTACAGGCCAGAGGAATGACATTTAGGCGTCAAACATGGCAAAAAAACGATTAACAGGATTTACCAAAAAAATCTGTCCTGTAGCACTATCTCAAAATATCACGATCTAATAGATTCTGGAAAAAAAATCTAAAAAAATCAGAGCGATTATTGAAAATAAACTCGGTTACCAGGAAAATGAGTATCTCAGGAGAATTACCCACATATTATATTATGATAATATACACTCCTCAACAAAATTAGCGGATCACCTGTTTTTTCGTTCGAAAAATATTGAATTTCAAAACCTCGTATCTTCGTCAAAAATGATCGTATAGCCAAGGTCAAAAATCGATATTGATCACTGAAATGTTTTCTTTGATGCGGTTTTCGAAAATCGAAGGTCAGACACTTTTTCAAAAAGTTATCGCATTTTGAATCCAAGGTTGTCAACGTCAAAAACCAAAGTTGCAACTTTGACTGCCACTACGGAGTGACAACAAAATGGTAGACACGAGCGGTTTCCGCCATTCGAAAGGTCCAAATCTTGCCTGTAATTCTGTTTTTTTTAAATTTTGGCTGCGATTTTTTTTGACCGAGTTATCCGGCGAAGAAAAAAAAAGCGTTTTCCAAACTTTGACGCCAAATGAAATGAAAACGACGAATCGTACCGTAATGATTAAAAAACCATTAGAAAGCTCCATTATTCGACTTTTCATTGCTTTCCTCATGTTTTGGATCGGATCAACCGTTGCGATCCTGCACGACTTTGAACTTTGCCATGCAAATCCTGTAATTTTTTTTTTTTGCCTTCGTTCTCACGTTAAGCTCTTCAAACCGATAAAATCTGTGTGGCCTTCGCGGAAATCCGATAGCCAGAAAACTTAACTATCGAATGCTTTTTGAAAAAGTCCGCTAAGGCTTTTCGTTCTCGAGTTATCCGCGTTTAAAGATGTGATTTCGTTCGATCACCGCGCACGTTCTCCGTGATCTCACGATCAGAAGCTTCAAGCCGTTGTTCTGCGTATAGCCTGCAAAGTGCTTAGGCGCAAGCGAGACGCTCCAGCTAACACGAGAGAGAAGAGCGGTGTCGGCCAGCGCCGACTCACCTCGGGAGGCTTCGGCCAACCCGTACATCGCGCGCGTGACGTAGCCACGGAGCTTCGTATGGGTATTCTGTTCGTTTCTCCGTGCGCGGTGATCGAACGAAATCACATCTTTAAACGCGGATAACTCGAGAACGAAAAGTCTTAGCGGACTTTTTCAAAAAGCATTCGATAGTTAAGTTTTCTGGCTATCGGATTTCCGCGAAGGCCACACAGATTTTATCGGTTTGAAGAGCTTAACGTGAGAACGAAGGCAAAAAAAAAATTACAGGATTTGCATGGCAAAGTTCAAAGTCGTGCAGGATCGCAACGGTTGATCCGATCCAAAACATGAGGAAAGCAATGAAAAGTCGAATAATGGAGCTTTCTAATGGCTTTTTAATCATTACGGTACGATTCGTCGTTTTCATTTCATTTGGCGTCAAAGTTTGGAAAACGCTTTTTTTTTCTTCGCCGGATAACTCGGTCAAAAAAAATCGCAGCCAAAATTAAAAAAAAACAGAATTACAGGCAGGATTTGGACCTTTCGAATGGCGGAAACCGCTCGTGTCTACCATTTTTTCGTCACTCCGTAGTGGCAGTAAAAGTTGTAACTTTGGTTTTTGACGTTGACAACCTTGGATTCAAAATGCGATAACTTTTTGAAAAAGTGTCTGACCTTCGATTTTGAAAACCGCATCAAAGAAAACATTTCAGTGATCAATATCGATTTTTGACTTTGGCTATACGATCATTTTTGACGAAGATACGAGGTTTTGAAATTCAATATTTTTCGAACGAAAAAACAGGTGATCCGCTAATTTTGTTGAGGAGTGTATTCTGATATTACTACACGGAAAGACCCGTGGGAGGGCGCTTTAACCTAGCGTTGTATAACCATTCTTCCTTGGAAATTGTCATGCAAGTCTTCGATTCTGGGATAATTTTTCGCCCTCGCGCGAAGAGATCACTTGAATATAGCAGTTCTTTCAATCACTCACGTCGAAATTTTATCCCTAAATGAATTAACTGTTAGATCAAGATTCAAAGATATCGATTCTCCGTGAATTTGGTGTAAATTATCGACAAAAAATTTCGCGAAGGAGAACGGTTATCCCGCGGGTCTTTCCGTGTATAAACAAAGTTTTGTGAAATTTGATTATTTGACACTGGTCGACCTGGCGTGGAAGATCCCATTGTATTACCTATCTCAAGGCTGTGATTGAATAAAGAATATGCATTAACTTTTCTTGAACAAAAACTATCATTAATCTTAAGTACTGAGACACGTAATGAATAGAAATAATGTGATCGATGAAATTTTTATTTGCTTGTACATGAAAACGTTTACGAAATGTCTTAAAAGCGTTATGATAACGTTTTCTCAACGTCTTCGTGATGTGAATAAAACGATTTTATCACGTCTTTATAACATTTCCGATTCTTCGATTCGTAGGGCAGTTATGCGAATAAAATACTCACACTATACGTAAATGTAACGTTTATATTTCGTTTGCGAGATACGTAAATCAAACGTTTGAAAACGTTCGAATAACGTTGTCTAATGGTTTGAAAGACGTGTGAGAAATGTTCTTACCACGTTTTTGTCAGATTCAGTGAACTTTTTCGGAAAAATATTGCGGCCAAAATAACGTTTGCAAAACGTTCTTGAAACGATTTTGCAACTAGTCGAAGGAGACGTTTTTCCGTGTTTTATGAAACGTCTTAATACCGTCTTTATAACGTTCTGTGTTAGCAGGGAGCTGGCAATCGGCCAATTCTTAATCGATCGGGATGAAACTAGTCTCATTCGAAGGGTTATGAAATTTCATAGAATGTGAAATTTCGATTTTCCGAAATCGGTTCAATTTTCGAAAAAATCCGAAAAAATACCTTGCCCCACTTCAATTGACGAGTACTGTATATTCATTTTTTATGATTTCGAGACACAACAGGACTAGACGCTAGACGGAGACGATGCAGTGAACGTACACGTGCCAAATCTGTGCGTCGCGCAGCGGGTCTGCACGCGTTGTATAGATGAGGATTTTAGTGAGGGTTGCGCAGGGTGCGGTGCTCAACGAGAATTTGTTTTTAGTAGGGACCCAGTGAAGGAGCTCATCGAGCTCGTTGATAGGAAAGTTGACGGTTATAGAAAGATTTTATGCATAACACATAACGCCAAGGGTTTTGACGCGCAGTTTATTCTGAAGTATCTGGTGGACAACGGAGGCGAACCGCCGCGGGTTATACTCGGCGGGAGTGAAGTAATACTTTTGGAGACAAACAACACCCGTTTCTTAGACTCGCTGGCATACATGCCAATGGCTTTGTCGGCATTGCCAAAGGCATTCGGTTTACCTGAGGCCACCCAAAAAGGATTATTCCCGCACTTTTTTAATACCCCGGCTAATCGGGGGTATGAGGGTCCCTTACCTGCGGTCGAGTTTTACTCACCAGATACTGTGACGAGAGAGGCTAGGGAAAACTGTTTTAAATGGTATAATAGGTCAGTTAGAGAGAATTATATTTTCAACTTTGATGTGGAATTGCTAAGGTACTGTCAGTCAGACGTGACAATTCTACGGCTCGCCTGTCTAGCTTTCCGGAAGATCTTCCAACGTACGGGAAATGTTTGCCCGTTTACGGAGAGTACGACTATTTCGTCAGCTTGCTCGATGGTTTTTCGAAAGAACTTTTTACGTGACAATCAAATCGGGACATCCCTCCTGCTGGATATAGGCTAGGCGATAAACATTCACGTAAAGCCATCGAGTGGCTGGTATGGCGGGAGCATGAGCTCGGTATTGAGATCGGACACGCTGGTAGAGGAAGAGAGAGACGGGTACAGGGACGATGAGTTGACGGCTACTACGCGGGGTCCGATGGCGTAGAGCATGTGCTGGAGTTCCATGGCTGCTACTGGCACGGTTGTCCCCGTTGTTTCCGTATCAACAGGGATGAGCGGCCAGCGGTTGGCGAAAGCAAGGATCGGCGGCTCGAACAGACCATAGCCAAGAAAGACGCCTGCGGAGCCGAGGGATGATCGTCGAGGAGATATAGGAGTGTGAGTTTAATAGGATGGTTGAAACAGATGCAGTGCTGCGTGCATATATCGAGGATAACGCGCTTATTCCAATGTTAGGTATAACTAAATTGAATCCTCGTGATGCCTTTTTCTGAGGTCGGACCGGTAATACGTCGCGGCTCTGCGAAGTAGATGGCGAGGGCAGTGAGCAAATACACTACGTTGATGTTTGCTCGATGTATCCGTACGTCAATGCGATAGGTAAATACCCGCGTGGTCACCCAAAGGCAGCGCCGGCGACTCTCATATAGAGTGTATGGAGAACTCCATACCCAGGACAATTCTGGATATGGAATTCCACACCCAGAATTATGTAGGTGTGGAAAGAAAAAATCATGTTTGTCAAATATTTTTATTACTGATTGCGCCTTGCGCGTCGATAAAATAGTATATTGTGCAAGTGATGAAGAACAGCGGGAGGAAATGTTAATTCCTTTCGGTACTCACGTTCGAAACACGTGATTTCCCCCACGCCCGATAAGTATGAAAGAAGGCTCATTTCATGCCCGTGTTATGAAAAAGTAAGGACCCTTCAAGCAAATTTTGTGCATACCATATTTGCATTTCTTACCGTTCGCCGCTGCGTACTCCCCTCTTGCCCGATACCCGCCATACTGCGGTCCCTTTTAAGCTCAACCTTGATAGTGGTTTCGTGTCTGTATGTTACAATATTGCGGCTGAATAACTTAGCGACACTCTATGTCCATGCGGACTTAACTGCGGAATACGACCGGTCAACACTTATAGACAAGTTCATTGAGAGAAATAAGGTACGCCGTACCGCATTCGTTTTGTCTCAATCACGGAGTAGAATGAGGAGTGCAGACTTGGGAACTAAAAATGACCCCGCTTTTCGGAACACTAATTTGATTCGGGACACGATTTGAGCGCTACGGCCAGAGAATTCCGAAAGTTGCCGAAACAAAAGCTATGAACAGCGCATACAAATTTCTGAAATCCGGTGTGACATATGAAAGTGTTTCAGCAACCATCTCACTTTTTTTTAACGTTTTCTTTCAGAAAACGCTTGAAAACAGTAAGAAGGAAAAATCTCCCATTCCGGCTTCAAGCTTAAAAATTTTTAGATCCGACCCACGATTTTTCAGAATTTTTTCAGATTTTTAAACTGTATCGATCAATATACTCGTTTTCAAAAATTGCAGAAAATTCAAATTATGTCGAAAAAATCCAAAATAAAAATTGAGTGCTTTTTAAAGTGGAAAGAGTCATATGAAAACTCGCGGGCCCAATCCGAGAAGTCAAGGATCAGACCCAGGTTGATTTGAGATGGAATACCCCATATTTAACCTGCAATGTCGAGATTATTGCGCGAAAGAGAAAAATGTTCACTTACAGTCCGCGGTATAAAAAAACGACCCTTTTTTTTTCATTTTTTTGTGCCTGATCTACAACCGTGAGCGATAAAGGACGGCATTTCAACTGATTTTCATTTGATCTTTACCAAATGTAATTTGACGTATTCTTTCAAACCTCCGTGTTTCAAACCACAGATGATATATTTTGCAAACTACGGAGTTTCCAAACCATTCAAACTTCCTTCTTCTTCCCCGCCTATCGCCCGCGCGCGTTGCTGCAGGTATTTCGCGTGTTTTCCGCCAGTATTGCTAGTATCGCATTCAGCTAGCGCTGTTTAGCGCTTAGCGCGTCGAAAACTGGGGCCACTTTCACGGGCTTTAATAGCTTGAGTCTGCAGTCTGCACTCCTTATTATACTCCGTGGTCTCAATAAATGGAATAAAAATTGAAAAATGTGTACCCCCCCCCCCCCCCCCCCTCGCTCAGTTGAGTCACTCCATACCCGAAAATTTTGCAAGTCGCCGGCGCTGCTAGAAGCTACTCATGTGAATTTTTTCACGACATTCGTAAGAAAACGAAATATCACGATAACCCCCTTAATAACTCCCCGCCAAGCATTCAGCCCTAATCGGTATACGTGCTCCCAGTGAACACACTCGTTTCATTGACAGCATAGGTATGCTGCAATGTAAGGTGAATACTACATTGCAATTCTGACGTTAGTGTGACGTTCAATTGGTACATGGATATTCCTGAAATATCTGGGCCACATAACAACGAAATGTTTCAGAGACGTTGGTATGGTATGTAATATCCATATTAAATAGCGTCTAGAACCGTGTGCTTCTTGAATGTTACATTAATGGTACGTGGCAGTCAATACGTAGCAACTAGAGATTGGCGTTGCATCAATTGTACACATAGCAAGACAGTGATGCATCGGCGTTTTGTAATATTTACATCTCAGGCACATATAACTGACGTTACAGTTAGATGTTACAGAGACGTTGGTATGGAATGTCTAACCTATATCACCAATATACGTAGTGGTGGGTTCTATCAAATATGAACATGAACATCTTACATGAACAGTTCGCGACAGTGTGCATGTATCAAACAGATACCGCCGTTACATAAATTATACATATCGAGCTAATGTCACTGTTTCCTATCGATGTTTCGTATTGTTCATATGTCAGGTGCATAATATACTTGGAATATCGGTATATGACATCATTATTATACATCAGGGACGTTGGTGTAGTACGTCAAACCAATATCAGACATTCAGAAAGAAAATCGTGTAAGGCGTTCCATTCTTTCCCATATACCTTATAGTCCGCAAATACCTACACGTACTAAATTATACTCTCCAATTTTCTGTAATTAATTCATCAAAGAAAAATAAGAAAAATAAGATATCATATCCAATATTAGTTCAGGTTAACCTTCCTGGTTTATGCCAAGGTATTAGGTATTCTTGCTGAAACAATCATCGGCTGTAGGCTGTAGTACAGCAGTCAATCAGAGGGCTGCGTATTAGCATTACCGCTGACGAAATACGCACTACTGTTGACAGCTGCGGTACGCGTTGCAACTTTTTTACTGGATTTTCGTTACCCGATTCTCGGTACCCAGTGAACACAAAGATCAATTACGTAACGGTTACATATCTGGTACGTAGTAATGTCCGCAACAAACATGTAACAGGGCCATACACATCGCTGGTATGGCGCCGGTAATTTTATGTCCCATTGTTACATGTTTGTTGCGGACATTACTACGTACCAGATATGTAACCGTTACGTAATTGAATTTTGTGTTTACTGCAGGGTATCCGTCGTTCGGTACGGCGCAGCGTGTGTGCCAAATTTGTGATCCGTATATATTAAACCCAGCTAAGACGTTATGGAGTGTAGAAGATAAAAACGACGATGGAAATAGGAATGTTATGATCCTGACGGTAAATATAAAATACCATATATACTCGGCTTCTATAACCATTAACCTGTACAACTGAACGCGACATTGTTGTTTATGTTACAGCTATCTGAACACGACGACCACCTGGCTTTGCATAATGGCCGGCTGAATGTTTCACTATAATGTAATTGCGAGTTCTTTTTGAAATTGGGATTCATAATTCAAATCGATACTGGTCGACATTTCATGGGTGCCTGCAGTTATACGTATACTCTTCATTTTGGATTCTGGATTCACTTCATATAGTGGTAAGAATTTTTTCTTTACGACAAGAAAATTCACTCATAAGCAAATATTTATAAAATTGAGTTCATCAATGCCTGACAAGCTGTTTATATGCACTATATATTCAACATCCCCTTGATATTGCGGTATTTTTTAGCCAGTAGTGAAATTCTACATGACTTTTGGATTAATTAATTAATTAATTAATTAGTTAATTAGCTCGTCGTATAAATATTAGGTGGTTTCATTTTTAGGCAATATTTTTTTTTCTATGTTATACTAGAAAATCTTATACTTTATAGAAAATAAAAAATATTGCCGCCTGGTAAAAGGTTTAAAGTCTATTAGCGGTTTAGCTCATTCAAAAATTCGATTTGCCACCTAAATAACAGAGGAAAAAATTTTTTTTTGGTTTAATTGAATTTTTCGTTGTTAAAAATTTTTTTTTTCAAAAAAACCTTCGTATAGCTTTTGAAGGAAATTAAATTCTCCACAAAAATGTCTCCGTGGTCGAAGACCGTACAACCAGTAGTTTCGGAGTTATAGCGCGTCAAACATGAAGATTGTTGC
This sequence comes from Tenthredo mesomela, assembly GCA_943736025.1. NCBI lineage: Eukaryota > Metazoa > Arthropoda > Insecta > Hymenoptera > Tenthredinidae > Tenthredo > Tenthredo mesomela. Next base: position 23,428,729 of record OX031018.1, read on the forward strand.
GCTATAACTCCGAAACTACTGGTTGTACGGTCTTCGACCACAGAGACATTTTTGTAGAAAATTTAATTTCCTTCAAAAGCTATGAGAAGGTTTTTTCGGAAAAAAATTTTTAGCAACGAAAAATTCAATTAAACCAAAAAAAATTTTTTTTCTGTGTTATTTAGGTGGCAAATCGAATTTTTGAATGAGCTAACTAGGAGTCGATCAGGCTTCCGGGTCATGGATCTTGACCAAACTTACGGAGGTGTTTCCTGGAACCAAAATATGGAGTACTTGCTGAATAACTTTCCGGAATGAGCCTTTACTCTATCAATTTACCTAAATGAACAATATAAATCAGCGTAAACTGGGTTTTGCAAATCGCCATAAAATAACCAGTTTTTGTGCTGCGTTATGAGATTCTACATGGCACTGAATATTTATACTTAAATACAGTCATTATTGTGCATCAGATTGTTGAAATTTAACATCCCAGCTATAGAAAATCACCTTATTCTGCGCCTATCGACACATTGCTTCTCATCGTTTGTTGCTTGTACACATTCATTGGGTGAATTTGAAGATTTCCTCGCACTTAAAAGTTGTTGAATATATGGTCAGTTTCAATACTGACACTGGCAGCTTAGGAATCTTATAAATTACCACATAATATTAGTTTGACCACAATACTATAGTTATTATTTCAGAAGAATATACATATATTAAGGTCAACGCGCACTACGTGGAAGCGAAGCGAAGGTATCGGAAGCGATCGAATGTTGTGCGAGTCTCCACATCTTAAAAAACGTGTAAATTCAAGTTGAAGTGAATTCAAATGTGATTGAGGGCTCATTTTATTGGGGATAATTTTAATTTGTTTATAACTTCTGCAAGTGTTTATGAGCGGGTATGAAGCCTTCGCACATTTTTCTGGACATCATCCCGAAGCGAACGAACTTTCCATCATATTGTAATTCACTTTAACTTGAATTTACACATTTGTCAAGATGTGGACACTCCGACAGCATCCGATCGCTTCCGATACCTTCGCTTCGCTTCCACGTAGTGCGCATTAACCTTAATATAGGTATTGCAACCTGCCGTATTATTGAGGCCTCTTTAACGAGGGTGAGACCCCAATAACCGGGTGCACCGATGGCCTTGCGCTTTATGGACGCCACCTAATTTGATAAATTAGGAAATTTCTCTTGTCTGATAACTAGCGTTCTAATTAACTATTTTGCCAGGGAAGCTGGTTGAGACCCTCAGGGTGAGGTTCGGGCACGTAGGCCCTCGTACCTATTTAGTTCTGACGCTGAGGCGTTCTTACTTCTGTTCAAACATAAATCTGTACAATTCTATATCATTACGCTACGTCACCGGGTGAAGTTCTCGATGTTCTCGATGATTTCTTAGGAAGAATTAGGAAGCTCGTAGGCGGAATAATTCGAACCCAATAATGTAGGAATGAACAACTCGGTTATATTTGATCCTTCTTATCTTTTATACACAGGTAACTTCCACATGCACTCTATATCACTAGGTGATATGTTTCACCCTCACACACACTTTCGTTGGGGAGTGATTCTAAACTAATAGTTACTTGGACGGGTAAATTATCAACTTTTGATAATATTCTGAATAGACGAGGGGACGCCGCACTTCTATTACTTTTATCTTTGATTCTGAGCTATGCTCTAAGTAATGAGATTACTTAATTCTGAGTAGGACGATTTGACTCGCGGTGAATACCCATCTGTCTTACAGGAAGATCAGAGCCATACTACCCATCCGTCTTACTAGAAGACCGGAGCCATACTAATGAATTCTACGGAATTCATTAGGAGTGTAGAGATTAGTGAAAATTGATAGTATCGATGGTGATCGGAAGGATGGCGTTACTGGTATGATTATATGTCAAATGTGAGCTAAGGAGCCTAAACTCGTATAGCCGTGCGGCGGTAATTTGAATAAGTAGAAATGTGCAGACACATTGTCACAGTATATTCTTCTGAAATAATAACTATAGTGTTGTGGTCAAACTAATATTATGTAGTAATTTATAGGATTCCTAAGCTGCCAGTGTCAGTATTGAAACTGACCATATATTCAACATCTTTTAAGGGGGTACATACACCTTTAAAATAATTTTTTTCAAATTACTGCTACACTCTGAGAAAACTTTCTAGTGACTTAGTTTTTTTACAGTTGATTAGTGCTATTTTGATACATAGTTCATGATTTTTCCAGATTTTGGGTCTTCCGCTCAACATAGATTTAGTCCATCGAAGAAAAAGCAGTTGTCGTAGGATACAGGTTGCTGCGTTGGATGAAATTTCTTCAAATTTCAAGGAAATATTCTGTATAAATGTAATTTTGGACCAAACCAATGATATTTGATGAATTTAATTTTTAGATATAGAAATTTTTGGTTTCAAAACATTTTTTCCAGAAAGATGGAAAAAAAATTCATACAATCAAAAATTTCTGTGTCTAAAACTCAAATTCATCAAATATTATTGGTCTGTATTACATTCATACAGAATATTTCCTTAAAAGTTGAAGAAATATCATCCAACGCAGCAGCCTGTACCCTACGACAACTGCTTTTTCTTCGATGGACTGAATTTATGATTAGCACAGGACATAAAATCTGGAAAAATCATGAACTTTGTATCAAAATAGCACTTATCAACTGTATAAAAACTGAGTCACTAGACTGTTTTCTCAGAGCATATCAGTAATTTGGAAAAAATTATTTTAAAGGTGTCTGTACCCCCTTAAATAGGAGGAAGTCTTCAAATTCACACAATGAATGTGTACGAGCGACAAACGATGAGAAGCAATGTGTCGGTAGGTGCAGAATAAGGTGATTTTCCATAGTTGGGTTAAATTTCAACAATATGATGTACAATAATGACTGTATTTGATGTATAGATATTCAGTGCCATGCAGAATCTCATAACGCAGCACAAAAACTGGTTATTTCATGGCGATTTGCAAAACCCAGTTTACGCTGATTTATATTGTTCATTTAGGTAAATTGATAGAGTAAAGGCTCATTCCGGAAAGTTATTCAGCAAGTACTCCATATTTTGGCTCAAGGAAACGCCTCCATAAGTTTGGTCAAGTTCCATGACCCAATGATAGCCCAAAGATAAAAACCAGATCTTAGAGAACAGAATTCCTGCAACGGTGCTCCTTCAATTCAGCGCAAGGTTATCATGAACCTCTACGCTGCGCTTCATCAATGACATAAATTGCTTTCTCGAGAGAAAGAATCTCTATACATTCTTAAAGCGATTAATTCATGTTTCCCTCATACGCTATATGTACAAAATATTTATGATTGGTCTACAGGTTTCCAGTCTATCCTCTTTAAAAAAAAGCGTTGTAACGTTTTTTGGCACCGTTTTTAGGCCGCATAGCTAGGCTTATATATATGCTATATGTAGTATACATATAGCATATATATACGTGCTGATATACATATATATGTATATATATATGTATTATATATGTGCTGATTCTACTTCAACAATTAAAGTGGGTTCAAAAGAAGCAAATATTTTGAAAGAAACAAAGATTTTCATTTGGGATGAAGCACCTATGGCACCGCGCTACGCATTAGAAATAATGAATACGATTTTACAGGATATAATGAATAACACGTTACCATTTGGAGGAAAAATAGTAATATTGGGAGGGGATTTCAGACAATTGCTTCCGGTAAATATTCGTGGTACTCGCAGTGAAACGGTAAACTTATCAATCAAATTCAGTCCATTGTGGCGACTATTTAAAATATTCGAATTGACTATCAATATGCGTGCACTACAAGAAGAGAAAAATTTTTCTGAATTCTTACTGCAAGTTGGGACTGGAGATTTGAATGATGAGGTTGATAATTTAAATTTACCCTCCAATTGTACGTACAACGATGACATCGATATAGCGAAAGATATTTATGAAGATATACTCAGCAGAAAACAATACAAAGAAGCTTCAAAATATGCAGTATTAGCAGCAAGAAATTTAGATGTGAATGAAATTAATAGACAAGTCGTCGACTTATTGGACTTGACTACTGAACGTATTTATACGAGCGTCGATAGCGCAGAAAATTGTAACGACAATAATAAAATCAATCGGGATTTGGTACCGGAATATTTAAATTCGTTATCTCCGAATAGTCTTCCACCGTACGAATTACGATTACGACAATTTTCGATAATCATGTTGATCAGAAAGTTGAGTATCAACGAAGGTTTAGTCAATGGCACGAGATTATTACTACTAAAAGCTGGAACAAATCTATTGTTGTGTGAACTTCTAACTGGAGATAAAGCGGGAGATATAATATTCTTAAATAGAATTACTTTGATGTGTGAAAATGTATATCCATTTTCTTTCACTCGAAGACAATTCCCCATCAAATTAGCCTTCGCAATTACAATTAACAAATCACAAGGTCAAACCTTCGACAAAATTGGAATTGATTTACGAAAAGATGTTTTCAATCATGGACAACTGTATGTAGCTCTATCGCGAGTGCGCACATGGCAATCATTGAAAATTTACCTTGGAAGTCAACGAAACAATACAACCGTGAAGAATTATGTTTATAAAGAATTATTTAATTCATAATTACCTGAATAAATACTTATCCCAAAACTGTCAACAAATATAAAAACTGCAATACTGTTTTTATATTCGAGAAAAATATAAAAGACCTTCGCTGATTTCATTTTTTAAATGAAATGAATAAATAAATAATTGATTTCATTTAGAAATAGTTAAATGGTTATATCAATTATTACATATATTATTATATATATATATCCATCTAATTTAATATCCACATCTTATCTCATATCCATATATACATATGTATTTATAGATGTAAGTATATATATTATAGGGACGTATCTCCATAAATCTTATAATGAAAATCAAAAATTTTAATTGGGTTTAATAATCTGTGTACTTCACTTATTCGTCGTGTAAAGTTCGAAGTGACAACAAATTTGAAAATGAGAGTAAATAAATATGGATCGAAAAAAACGAAATTTCGACACGACGAATGAATGAAAATACACAGATTATTAAACCCAATTTTTAGTTTTTATTGTCAGGTTTATGGAGGTACGTCCCATACGATATAAGCTGAGGCGCGCGCAGCGCGCCAAATACGCTAGTATTCATAAAATTTACATAAACGCAACATATAATCAACATTAATATGCCTAAACTAAAGAAATATGGTAATTGTGTGACACCCAGACACCGTAGACGATTGATTTGTCAGCAAGTAAAGTTAATACATAATCTCAGTGTAACTTCTAGCACTCGTACTGATGCTGACTTTTGCAGTATTCAAATAGCTTCTCAGAGAGCAACAGCAATTGACGCAAGTTTATTAGCACAAGATGAATCGATACAAGTCCAAAGTTTGGGTGCAACAAGTCTTATGTCTGAAGATGAGTCTACTCCAATAAGTGCTATCGTCGAAGACAGAGGTAGTCCAGAAAATTATCCCTCAACAAATACTAGCGTAATCGATTATACTGAATTCGAAAATGAGGTTAATGCCTTCAATACTATTGTCGACGACAGAGCTATTCTTCCGACAAATAATAATGTAATGAATCATACTGCACCGTTTGCGAACAACAACAGCGTTTCTGACTTAAGCTTAACAAATGAGCTGCGAGACTGGGCACTTACTAGCTCTATATGCCATACACATTTCCGAAGTCTCCTACAAATTTTACGTCATCATGGTCATAATCTTCCGTCAGATCCAAGGTCACTGCTGAAAACCTCTAGAAGTACAGAACTTATTTCTATGAATCCCGGCACGTATTATCACTTTGGTTTAGTTACAGGCTTACATAGATCTATTCAAAGATATTATCCACCTACGAACTATCCCATACAAATAAAACTGAATATAAACATAGATGGACTTCCGCTAACGAAGAGTTCTGCTAGTCAATTTTGGCCTATTTTAGCAGCTATTCAGACCAATTTTCACACCGACCCTTTCATAGTAGGAATCTATCACGGTCATGAGAAACCAGAAGATTCTAATGAATTTTTAAAGTATTTTACAGAAGAGTTTGATAATATTTCAAAAACTGGTTTAACAATTGAAGGTCGAAAAATTACTGTCACTATTAATGCATTCATATGCGACGCTCCTGCAAAGGCTTTCGTTACTTGCACGAAAGGTCACAACGCTTACTTTGGGTGCGGTAAATGTTCCCAGGAAGGAGAATATGTAGAACATCGCGTAACATACCCCGAAATGAATGCTCCATTGAGAACAGATGAATCATTCAGGCTTAGATTAAATGAAGAACATCATAAAAAAACATCTATTCTTGAAACATTGGCACTTGGAATGGTCTCACAATTTCCTCTCGACCCTCTGCATCTCGGACACATAGGTGCTGCAAAAAAGTTATCTCAGTTTTTTGTAAAGGGAAAACTCGACGTTCGGATGAGTAAGTTTCACCTGAAGCGATGCTCAGATCACTTACTGTCCCTTAGTCGATCAATTCCAAAAGAATTTGCTAGAAAACCAAGGGCTTTGGAGGACATTGACAGATTCAAAGGAACTGAATTGAGACAACTTTTGTTGTATACCGGTCCGGTTGTGTTCAAGCAAAATTTAACAGTTGAGAAGTACCATCATTTTCTAAGCCTCAGTATGGCATTTCGAATTCTTTCCAGCCCAGACACGTGCCTAAAACTCAATAACTATGCCCAAATTTTATTAAGTTATTTTGTTGAAAATTATGCATCGTTGTACGGCCATCAACATATGTCATACAACGTCCATAACCTGATCCATTTATGTGATGACGTAAAATTGTATGGACCGCTGGAGCAATTTAGTGCTTTTAAATTTGAAAATCATATGTCAAAAATTAAAAAAATGGTAAAAACATCCAGTCGACCGCTACAGCAGCTAGTAAATCGTGCAAAGGAAGAGTTGCAGGTGCCAGTTATGTATGAGAAAAAAATATATACTGTTATAAAGTACTGTCATGAACATACGACAGCTATTAGAAGAAAAATAAAATCAGTTCAATACGAAAATTTCTTTCTAAATCCAAAAACTTGCGACAATTGCGTTTGTTTAAGAGATAAATCTATCATTGCCATCGAGCATATATTTGAACAAGATGATATAATATATCTGAGCAGTAAAAAATATCTGAATTGTAGACCATTTTTTAAAATCCCGTGTGATTCTGAAATACTGGGCATAAAAATTTGTAGTGAACATGACCATCAAAGTGTAATAGTTGACGCAGCTAACATTAAAAATAAATGTTTAAAATTAAAGCTAACCGACAGTGAGAGCGTTATTATGCCTCTATTGCATCACTAATGCCTGGGGTTGTACTACAAACGACGTGTTATCGTATTCTCGTTTGTAGTAAAAATTCTGTCTGAAAAGTAACGAGCACTTCGCAATAAACCGCCGAAACTAGTACTTGCTAATTTTTATTCGCGTTGCATATTATACCTTGCTCCCGAGTGTCAGAAGTCTGTCTTCCGCAAATCAAGAAGTAAAAAACTAAAGGAATACAAATAATAAAAAAATTATATCATATGATGAACACAAACGCAAACACATATGATGAATGCAAACAAGCATAAAGAAACATAAATAAAATTGAATTAAGCACCATAAAGTTAAAGAAACAAAAGAAAAACTAAGCAGTGGCACATGGACCCGCATCGGATCCAATACGCCTGTTGCGTATTGCCGTTTAGCGATCGTCGCGCTACCTGACGGGCGCGTAACTTGGATGACTTTATTGTCTTTATACAGGGTGGTCCATTTTAATCGATGCAGGCGAATATCTCGAAAACTAACAATTATAAAAGAAAAAGTTTTATACAAAACTTGGAGGGTTTCGAGGGGGAAAGATAATGCTGATATGTGTTGACTTGTGGATTTCGCCAATTCCGAGATTTCGCAAGCAACTTCGGATTTTAGATAGGGAATACATGTTTTGGTTGAGGGCATCTGATAGCGCGATCAAAGACTCATTCAACCACGCAAGCAAAAAAAATTGGAAAAAAAAAATTTTGCAAAAAAAAATTGGAAAAAAAATATTGCAAAAAAAAATTTCGCGAATTTTTTTTTTTCTCTTGCAAAAGATTGTGCTTTTTTGTCCCTAGCTTTCGAACACATTCATTGTTCATCACTTTGCGTTATTGATCTACGATTTTTTTTTCAATAATCTGGTACATTCAATCTTTCCAATTTCAAAATTGGCGAGAAAAATTTTGAGCTAGAGTGATGAACAATGAATGTGTTCGAAAGCTAGGGACAAAAAAGCAATCTTTTGCAAAAAAAAAAAAAAAAATTCGCGAATTTTTTTATTCCAATTTTTTTTTGCAAAATTTTTTTTTCCAATTTTTTTTGCTTGCGTGTTTGAATGAGTCTTTCATCGCACTATCAGATGCCCCAAACCAAAACATGTGTTCCCTATCTAAAATCCGAAGTTGCTTGCGAAATCTCGGAATTGGCGAAGTCCACAAGTCAACACATATCAGCATTATCTTTCCCCCTCGAAACCCTTCAAGTTTTGTATAAAACTTTTTCTTTTATAATTGTTAGTTTTCGAGATATTCGCCTGCATCGATTAAAATGGACCACCCTGTATATTGGTGAGACAATACAACAGTAATCTGTGACTGTGTTGTCCCTCACCGATGAACCAGCATCCTAAATAGACGGCGCCACCGGCGGTACGCAACAGGCGTATAGCCTTTGGACTGAGCATTAGTGCTGCCGAGTAACCCGTAAGCGCTACTCCCCTAGTGGACTAATTGCGTCCTTGTCCGACGAACGATCCAGTATCGTGCGTTCACGTCTGTCCTTCTCTCATTACCCAGCAGCAATCTCACAATGCTTTAGCATAGGCAATGCGCGGTCCGTCCTGTATGGTCTAAGCGTATAGCCAATAGGAGAGAAGAAGTCGTTCTTTCCGGCTTTGTATGCCTTTGTGTGGATAGTGGAGAGGACCCGCGCGAAGAACGATTTGGTCCGCGGCTATCCGAGAATCTGGTGAGTTGTTCAACGATAATCAATTCTGATCTAATATCTGTGTGGTTAAAAAAAAAAAAAACATCAATTCTAATGTTAATCGAGATTCGTACTATATAAGTGATAAGTACGTTTAGTATGAATAGATTTTTAGTAGCAGATACCTTGTTATAACTCATTACTATTTCACTGCAGGAGGTTATAACGACCATACGACGCTATCAGGTTAAAGGCATTAATACCAATGTAAATCACGATTTATCGGTAACTAGCGTATTTGGCGCGCTGCGCGCGCCTCAGCTTATATCGTATGGGACGTACCTCCATAAACCTGACAATAAAAACTAAAAATTGGGTTTAATAATCTGTGTATTTTCATTCATTCGTCGTGTCGAAATTTCGTTTTTTTCGATCCATATTTATTTACTCTCATTTTCAAATTTGTTGTCACTTCGAACTTTACACGACGAATAAGTGAAGTACACAGATTATTAAACCCAATTAAAATTTTTGATTTTCATTATAAGATTTATGGAGATACGTCCCTATAATATATATACTTACATCTATAAATACATATGTATATATGGATATGAGATAAGATGTGGATATTAAATTAGATGGATATATATATATAATAATATATGTAATAATTGATATAACCATTTAACTATTTCTAAATGAAATCAATTATTTATTTATTCATTTCATTTAAAAAATGAAATCAGCGAAGGTCTTTTATATTTTTCTCGAATATAAAAACAGTATTGCAGTTTTTATATTTGTTGACAGTTTTGGGATAAGTATTTATTCAGGTAATTATGAATTAAATAATTCTTTATAAACATAATTCTTCACGGTTGTATTGTTTCGTTGACTTCCAAGGTAAATTTTCAATGATTGCCATGTGCGCACTCGCGATAGAGCTACATACAGTTGTCCATGATTGAAAACATCTTTTCGTAAATCAATTCCAATTTTGTCGAAGGTTTGACCTTGTGATTTGTTAATTGTAATTGCGAAGGCTAATTTGATGGGGAATTGTCTTCGAGTGAAAGAAAATGGATATACATTTTCACACATCAAAGTAATTCTATTTAAGAATATTATATCTCCCGCTTTATCTCCAGTTAGAAGTTCACACAACAATAGATTTGTTCCAGCTTTTAGTAGTAATAATCTCGTGCCATTGACTAAACCTTCGTTGATACTCAACTTTCTGATCAACATGATTATCGAAAATTGTCGTAATCGTAATTCGTACGGTGGAAGACTATTCGGAGATAACGAATTTAAATATTCCGGTACCAAATCCCGATTGATTTTATTATTGTCGTTACAATTTTCTGCGCTATCGACGCTCGTATAAATACGTTCAGTAGTCAAGTCCAATAAGTCGACGACTTGTCTATTAATTTCATTCACATCTAAATTTCTTGCTGCTAATACTGCATATTTTGAAGCTTCTTTGTATTGTTTTCTGCTGAGTATATCTTCATAAATATCTTTCGCTATATCGATGTCATCGTTGTACGTACAATTGGAGGGTAAATTTAAATTATCAACCTCATCATTCAAATCTCCAGTCCCAACTTGCAGTAAGAATTCAGAAAAATTTTTCTCTTCTTGTAGTGCACGCATATTGATAGTCAATTCGAATATTTTAAATAGTCGCCACAATGGACTGAATTTGATTGATAAGTTTACCGTTTCACTGCGAGTACCACGAATATTTACCGGAAGCAATTGTCTGAAATCCCCTCCCAATATTACTATTTTTCCTCCAAATGGTAACGTGTTATTCATTATATCCTGTAAAATCGTATTCATTATTTCTAATGCGTAGCGCGGTGCCATAGGTGCTTCATCCCAAATGAAAATCTTTGTTTCTTTCAAAATATTTGCTTCTTTTGAACCCACTTTAATTGTTGAAGTAGAATCAGCGTATAACGGAACAGGTAATCCTAATGTTTTGTGGACTGTTTTTCCATTTGGTAGTAATGTAGCAGCTATACCTGTGTAAGCCATAGTACTGATTTTTTCTTTTCGTCCAGTAAGTAAATGCCATAATGTAATGTACAGAAATGTTTTGCCTGATCCACCCGGTCCGTCAATATAGAATGTTTTATGTAATGTCGAATTGTGAATACTTTGAAGTATGGTATCAATTATAATTTTTTGTTGAACATTAAGTTTTTCATAGTTGCCTAATCCTATATCCATAATCTTATCGTATTTTTTTTCATCTATTATTTAACTCATATTAATTTCCGGAGGAATTGGCATTGCCGGGAAATCAGTTCTGTTCTTTCGCAGGGAATTATGGGTAATATCCCCACCACCTCGGCTCCGCTCGGCTTTCCTCCCCCCTCCCCCCAGCCCCGCCTTGGGCCCTTCGATCGAGTCATGTGAATTCCTGGGGATTGCCCATAGATTTCTCGGAATTCCTGGGGATTCCCCATAGGTTTCCCAGAATTCCTGGGGATTTCCCATAAATCTCCCAGAATTTCTAGGCATTCCCCATAGAATTCCCAGAATTTTTAGGCATTCTCCATAAAATTCCCAGAATTCCGGGGGATTCCCCATAGATTTCTCGCAATACCTGGGGATTCCCCATAGATTTCCCGAAATACCTGGGTATTCCCCATAGATTTTCCAGAATTCGTGCGGATTTCTCATAGATTTCCCAGAATTCCTGGGGATTTCCCATAGATTTCCCAGAATTCCTGGGGATTCCCCATATATTTCCCTATATATATATACCTATATATCTATATATATATATATATCTATATATATATATATATATATATATATATATATAGGTATATATCTATATATATATATCTCTCTATATTATAAAGATATATCGCCGCCGCCGCCGCCGCCGTGTCAGACTTTCCATGGCCTCCTCAACCCCGCTCGCTACCTCCCGCCCCCCCCTTTCCATGGCCTCTTCGACCCCGCTCGGCTCTTTTCGCCCCTCCCCTCCCCCTTACCCTTAGGATGGGTTAGGTCGTTTCAGGTTAGGTTAGGTTGCCTTGGTCAGGATAGAGTAGGTTAGGTTGGTAACCTAACCTAACCTGACCTGACCTTTGAGGTGTTAGGTAACCTAACCTAACTCAGCTAGGTTATGTCAGGTCAGGTTGGGTTAGGTTGCCATGGTCAGGATAGAGTAGGTTAGGTTGGTAACCTAACCTAACCTGACCTGACCTTTGAGGTGTTAGGTAACCTAACCTAACTCAGCTAGGTTAGGTCAGATCAGGTTGGGTTAGGTTGCCATGGTCAGGATAGAGTAGGTTAGGTTGGTAACCTAACCTAACCTTACCTGACCTGACCTGACTTTTGAGGTGTTAGGTAACCTAACCTAACTAGGCTAGGTTAGGTCAGGTCAGGTTGGGTTAGGTTGCCATGGTCAGGATAGAGTGGGCTAGGTTAGGTTAGGATGGGTTAGGTTAGGTTGCCTTGGTTAGGATAGAGTAGGTTAGCTTGGTAACCTAACCTAACCTTACCTAACCTTACCTGACCTGACCTTTGAGGTGAGGTTAGTTCAGGTCAGGTTGGGTTGGGCTGCCTTAGTCAGGATATAGTAGGTTAGGCTGGTAACCTAACCTAACCTAACCGTACCTGACCCCTAACCTTACCTGACCTGACCTTTGAGGTGAGGTTAGGTCAGGTCAGGTTGGGTTAGATATCCATGGTCAAGATAGAGTGCGTTGGGTTGGGTTGGGTTAGGTTAGCTTAGGTTAGGTAATCTAACCTAACCTTTGTCAGTATCCCAGCGATCTCGGCTCCGCTCGGCTTTTGTTTATCCCTCCCTTCCCTACCTCTTGCCCTGGGCCTCCTCGACCCCGCTCAGATGTTTTCGCCCCATCCCCCCAGCCCATTCGGCTTCCCTATCGAAAACTATCCTGGATAGCCGAAGATAGCCGAGGACAGCCGAAGAGAGCCAAGGGGAGCTGAACCCGGTCCTCCCCTCGGTCCGAGCGCCCAGGAAAGGGAAAGGGGGAAGCAGAGCCGAGGAGAGTCGAAGAGAACCGAAGAGAGCCGAGGATGGCCGAAGACAGCCGAAGATAGCCGAGGATAGCCGAAGATAGCCGAAGATAGTCGAGGATAGCCGAGGAGAGCCAAGGGGAGCCGAACCCGGTCCTCCCCTCGGTCCAAGGGCCCAGGAAAGGGAAAGGGGGAAGCAGAGCCAAGGCAGCCGAGGAGAGCCGAAGAGAACCGGAGAGAGCCGAGGATAGCCGAAGATAGCCGGGGATAGCCAAGGATGGCCGAGGATAGCCGAAGATAGCCGAGGATAGCCGAAGATAGCCGAAGATAGTCGAGGATAGCCGAGGAGAGCCAAGGGGAGCCGAACCCGGTCCTCCCCTCGGTCTAAGGGCCCAGGAAAGGGAAAGGGGGAAGCAGAGCCAAGGCAGCCGAGGAGAGCCGAAGAGAACCGGAGAGAGCCGAGGATAGCCGAAGATAGCCGGGGATACCCAAGGATGGCCGAGGATAGCCGAAGATAGCCGAGGATAGCCGAAGATAGCCGAAGATAGCCGAAGATAGCCGAGGATAGCCGAAGATAGCCGAGGATAGCCGAGGATAGCCGAGGATAGCCGAGGAGAGCACAAAATGTCTGACACGGCGGCGGCGATATATCCTAATAATCTCTACACACGACTTCAAGAGATACGAATCCGAGGACCTGGACTACGAGAACTACGAAGCCGAAGACCTGGACACTGGAAATACTTAGCGAAAGACTTGGACAACGAGGAATACGAAACGAAGGACCTGGGCAACGAGAACTACGAGGCCGAGGACCTGGACTACAAGAAATACTTAGCGAGTGACCCGGACTAAGAGATCTACGAAGCCCAGGACCTGGACTACGAGATATACTCACTGAACGACCTGGACAACGAGGAATACGAAGAACATAAAATCCACGGATTATTTGAATTTTAGAAACAACTGATACAAATTAGAATATGGGGGGTTGGCGCGCGTAGCGCGCAGGGGGGCGAAGCCCCCCTAGTGTATATATATATATATATATATATACATAGGTATATATATATATATATATATATATATATACCTATATATATATATATTATATCTATATATATATATATATATATATATAGGGGGCCGAAGGGAACCCTGTATATATATATATATATATATATATATATATATATATATGTATATATATATATATATATATATATATATGTATATATATATATACATATATATGTATATATATATATATGTATATATATATATATATATATATATATATATATATATATATGTATATATATATATATAGGTGTATATATTATATATATATATATATAATATATAGGTGTATATATTATACAGGGTGTTCCAGACCTCGCGACGAATATTTCACAGGGCAAATCTTGATCAAAAATGGGATCGAAATTTCCTCAGCCGATTTTTTCGGAGATGCATGGATTTTCCGTTATAATTATTTTAATTTCAGCTAATGACATGCGACTTATAAACGGCCGTTTGTCGGTGTAATCACCGCTCGGTTGTGTGCGCCGTCTCTCGCCCTATTGTCGCCACGAAAAAGGTGCACACAACCGAGCGGTAAGCACACCGACGCGCGGCCGTTCGTGAGCCGCGCGTCATTGACTGAAATTGAATTAATTATAACGGAAAATCCATGCATCTCCGAAAAAATCGGCTGAGGAAATTTCGATCCCATTTTTGATCAAGATTTACCCTGTGAAATATTCGTCGCGAGGTCTGGAACACCCTGTATAATGAGGTCTGAATTCAAAAACTTTGGAAAGTGCTTGCATTTTCGGTTTTAAGGGTTTTCGGCTCTCAGGAGCTCAAATCTGAAGTCATTTTTGAGCTGCGAGGCCGGGGTTTCGAAGAAACAGCAAAATTTTCCTTTTTTTTTTTTTTGTTGTCATTGAATTATGCGACTGTCTGCTACGACGCACTGCTCGCCTTCACCGACAGTGTCTAGGGAATTTTGGTAAACCGATGAAATTTTCTCTTGATTTGTCAAACTAAATTAGTTTTCCATATGAGGACATCATTCGATGACAAATTTTCCGCTCTATACGATGGTTAAGTCACTTTCCATCCACTTATCGATAGCCGTTTTCGAGAGTCGCAAAAAAAGGAAAATTTTACTATTTCCTCGAAACCCCGGCCTCGCATCTCAAAAATGACTTCAGATTTGAGCTCCCGATAGCCGAAAACCCTTAAAACCGAAAATGCAAGCACTTTCCAAAGTTTTTGAATTCAGACCTCATTATATTGAACGTTCCAAGATATTGAAATCGCTGTAACTTCAAAACCCATGCTCGGCCCATCGTGAACCAGGTATCAAAAGTTGACGTTTTCTATGCAGAATTTTGTGTAAAAATTTCAGGAAAACAAAAGATGGACTTTTCTCGAAAATCAAAATATAAGCTTTATTATTGAAAAAATCGATAGTTCCAGGCTTCCGAAAAATCAATGATTATTACCGCTTTGAAGTACGATCGAATCCCGTCACATTATATGCCGTTAGATTTTTTGTACGATTGTTCGTTATCGAACTAAAATTGACTGAAAAACACAAGATTGTCGAAATGAACAATTTCGTAAAATTCGCAACTACCGAACGGATGTTCGCAAAAATCTGAAAAAATTCACAAACTTTCCAAAGATCTAGGGCTACGATCAGACGAAATCATTTCGAAATCGGAGAGGGTGAGGGTTCGGGACCGTTCGAAAATTCCTGGAATACCCCATATGTATTGTAACTTACTGCACCAATATCTCAGCTGATGGCTGGAGATATGGTGCTAGTCCGCGTGAGTGTCTTTGTCACGGGTGTGATTTGGAGCTCCTCTGGTGGAAAAAGTGAAAAACCACAAAATACCCTATTACAGACTCAAATCAGATATCAACCGATTTGAGCTATTTATCTACTGAGCGAGGATCTGCTTCGCTAACCGAGCTCGTGCGACAGACGCGGGTTGTGTTAGCTGTGTGTGAGAATCACAGACATGGGTATTCCCCAGTGTTGTAACCCAGCAAAAACTCAACCGTAGCTGCCTTAGCACAGAGCTGGGTGTCGCTAGGCGTACCAAGCTGTACAACTAGACTCGGGATTGGGTTTTACACCCGCACCGTAGCTGTCGTTTGCAAATTGAAAATAAAGAAAGAAACCTGAAATATTTAGAGATTGTTAATTTAAAGGAAATAGGAAATCGAAAGAAAGAGATGCGGTTTTAACAATGGATAGTATTTAATGAAATTAAATAGTCATTCGGTCGTAGAAAACGATACAAAAGAATTAATCAGAGAATAGCACATTAAGCGTAGAAATAGAATATTATTAAATCATAAAGAATAGAATAGAATATAACAGTTTATATTAAAGAAATAATAAATTAGAATAAGATTAGAATTAGGTAGAGTTCATAATCAATGTTTCCATTTATTTGAGTTAGAGTTTTAATTGTTGGAGTTCGTTTAATGTCGATAGTATGTTTGATTTATTTATTTTATCCGAAGATTTCCAATCCTCGAAGGAATTAAATTGCGTCGTTAATTTAATTAAGACGACTTTGAAGTTTGCAGTCTAATTTTATTTATTTAGAAAATTAGTAAAAACTTTGTAGATTGTGAAATGTGAATTTAAATTTTAATTAGACTTATATTTTTCAATATCGAAAATCGCGATTTTAATCACTTCAATTTTAGCAAGTGTCGAAACGCGATTTAAGAGCAAGTACAGGTCACGCACTATTTTGGCTACGTGCCTAATTTTAATAATTAATATGATGTGACTCGACGGGCGCTTTGCCACACAATCGGTACCTGATGCCTCCACGTACCCCCTTTTATACCGATAATTAGCGCGCACCGCGAAATCGCGGGATGCACGGAATCGCGGTTTTGCACGGAATCGCGGGTTGCGCGGAATCGCGGGTGGTGCGGATTTGTAGATTGCGCAACATTAAGCAATACACGAAATTCCGCGGCGAGCGTCGCGGGATGCGCGATGGCACTTGTCCGGCTGCTCCGGCAGGAGCCAGAACAGCCGGAACGTTACAGTATATACATAAAACAATATAGTGTAGTAATATATGTATGTACCTACATATATAGCGGATCCTTATAAACAAAACGCACAGCCACGATACGAACGCGTGTTATTCCAACATTTGTTTTATTGCCGAATTTTTCAAACTTTGCAAGACCACGATTTGTTTTCACGTAAAAGTATGTGAAATGAGAAACAGATATGCGTATTAATACCTGACATACAAATAACGAAATGCGCTATCGCCGATTGGTATATAATTATGGTTAGACGATACATATGCATATTATATACGTTAATTAGTCGACATTTAGTTGCAAGTCTCATTTCAAACGTAGTTTATACGTATATATGACGATCTGTACGGAATCGATTCGCAAAGATTATTCGAACGCTTTCATTTGCAGTTTCATATTTCCAATATTCGGGATCATACGGATTATGTCATACCATAGTAATTACTTATTGACGAGGAGTCTTCGCTATATATCTGTATATCACAGTCAACAATCCGGTGGGCTTGTAAAAACTGACCGCGAATCTTGGTTAAAATGCATGCCAGTTCTTCAAAACGTTATTGTCACGGAAGCCGCCGTTCCATATATGTATTTATACAGGGTGTTCCAGACCTCGCGACGAATATTTCACAGGGTAAATCTTGATCAAAAATGGGATCGAAATTTCCTCAGCCGATTTTTTCGGAGATGCATGGATTTTCCGTTATAATTATTTTAATTTCAGCTAATGACATGCGACTTATAAACGGCCGTTTGTCGGTGTAATCACCGCTCGGTTGTGTGCGCCGTCTCTCGCCCTATTGTCGCCACGAAAAAAGTGCACACAACCGAGCGGTAAGCACACCGACGCGCGGCCGTTCGTGAGCCGCGCGTCATTGACTGAAATTGAATTAATTATAACGGAAAATCCATGCATCTCCGAAAAAATCGGCTGAGGAAATTTCGATCCCATTTTTGATCAAGATTTACCCTGTGAAATATTCGTCGCGAGGTCTGGAACACCCTGTATATATATATATATATAGTATATGTATATATATATATATACATATATATATATATACTACATATAGCATATATATAAGCCTAGCTATGCGGCCTAAAAACGGTGACAAAAAACGTTACAACGCTTTTTTTTAAAGAGGACTAATT
This sequence comes from Tenthredo mesomela, assembly GCA_943736025.1. Taxonomy (NCBI): domain Eukaryota; kingdom Metazoa; phylum Arthropoda; class Insecta; order Hymenoptera; family Tenthredinidae; genus Tenthredo; species Tenthredo mesomela. The sequence continues at coordinate 23,447,024 of OX031018.1, forward strand.
GCGTCCTTGTCCGACGAACGATCCAGTATCGTGCGTTCACGTCTGTCCTTTTCTCATTACCCAGCAGCAATCTCACAATGCTTTAGCATAGGCAATGCGCGGTCCGTCCTGTATGGTCTAAGCGTATAGCCAATAGGAGAGAAGAAGTCGTTCTTTCCGGCTTTGTATGCCTTTGTGTGGATAGTGGAGAGGACCCGCGCGAAGAACGATTTGGTCCGCGGCTATCCGAGAATCTGGTGAGTTGTTCAACGATAATCAATTCTGATCTAATATCTGTGTGGTTAAAAAAAAAAAAACATCAATTCTAATGTTAATCGAGATTCGTACTATATAAGTGATAAGTACGTTTAGTATGAATAGATTTTTAGTAGCAGATACCTTGTTATAACTCATTACTATTTCACTGCAGGAGGTTATAACGACCATACGACGCTATCAGGTTAAAGGCATTAATACCAATGTAAATCACGATTTATCGGTAATTTCACAAAAACCTTGATAGTTTCGGGAATAGTATACGAATAATTATAGAAAGCTCAAAGGGTTGACCAAGTCGCTAATATAACCTTATTTTACGTATTTATTTTACCTCTAATGTGTGTGATGTAGCAGGGACGTAACTCTCCCATATTTCTGGAACAAACGCTTGCAACAGATATCGTACGGTCCAGTTACGGAAAAAATTATTGACTGAAACGTTATTATTATTATTATATTGTCTGCTGCAATGTTTGTTCATAACTAAAACTTCGGTACACAGATTAATTTCATCCCGAGCAACCTTCGAAAATAATTGATATCTCGATTAATTGACATGAATGACTAAAATTATATGAAAGTGTGTGTCAACTTCATATGTATATGGGGCATTCCACGAAGTATCGATCAGGATAAAAAATCGATGTTTCTGATCTACTCTAAATTTTTTCCTGTGAAAGCTCTGGTCGAAAAACCGTTTTTGAGCATTGTTCTGAGATGGAGATTTCATTACAGCAAAAGTTGCATTCCAAAAACAGTGGATACAAAAATTATTATTGGAATACATTTTCCCTATAAAAATGAAAAAAAAAAAAGTTCCTTATACAACATATGTGAGACGAAATTCACAAAGTTACAGAGAATGATGTGGAATATTAACAGCCTGTTTGACTGGTTACACTCGTGTACACTGAGTGTGCACTAGAGTCGTGCACCGTGTTTTGCTGATACCTTGACACTCTACACTGCTAACTGATATACAAAAAAATAATGTTGGTTGCTGAGTTTGGTAGTGGAGTGTACACGAGTATAACCAGTCAAAAACGCTATAAATATTCAATATCAGGGCTTTGTTTTTTGACCAGTGCTTTTGCAGAAAAAAAATGGGCGCAGATCAGAAATATCAATTTCCTACCTTGATCGATACTTCGTGGAATGCCCCATACGTTTCAATTATTCTCTTCAATTCATATTATTCGTCATTATCAATAACCTGTACCGTCTTTACAAAGATTCCATTCTTTTACTGTTTGTCAAAAAGAGTGATTTTTGCTCTCACGTGAACAATATGAGTCTTCCGTAAGCAGTCGTCACTTTCCTTGACGATGTCCCGGAAGATGCCGACGATGAGATTACATCTGAAGTACCCAGTTCTTGGGTTACAAAAGACGAACAACACTGTTGGTGGCCATCATTAATGAAAAACGTAACAGCACTTATATCAAAACAGATACAGCCAGATCCTAAGAATAAAAGATGGCAACTTTGCAAGATTAAACTTGACGGTTACTATGGTAAGTTGTATGCTCATATTGCCTGTAATAGATGATAAAAGCAGAGGAACAAGATTTTTGCTATTTTGATCCATTGATTTTATACCGGTAGAAATAATAGTCTAAATTAATCAGATTTGAAGAAAGAAAGTTTCCTGTCTGTTTCATTTGTATTAGTACATATTCATGCAGCTGTTTCAGAGATAAAGTTCAAATTGAAACGTTATACAATCAACATCTTCACTGCGAAGCTCTATTCCTTACTGCGAGGAACCAGGCCGTTGTATTGATGCAAACCATAATCAAATAATCTGACAATACATTAATGTGAAAACAAGTTTTATTTGTAAACTGTGAACTTGAACACATGCAGCCAACTTGGAGGCTGCCCGAAAAAAAGCCCAAACTCTATCATCCAGTGATGAGAGCGATGCACTGAACAAGAGTCGTGGACAAAGATGTTACCGCAAAACCCGTTCGCTTTTGAAACAAGTTACAGAGGATAATTCTGAATGTGACGAAGATTCGCCGCTGGAAAAGGGGCGAGTAGTTCTTCCCATCCCTCCTAATTGTACCATTGAAATTGAGGATGAAGACGATAATCCTCTATCCATAAGTGATATCTTGATCAATTACGATGATTCAATTACCAACGCATCACATTTGGGTATTTATATTTTACAAATATTAATACCAATACAAATTAAATATTGGGTTTGTCAGCTTATGACCCATCAAGCCATTCGGTTTCAAATGAGTAGACACTTTTATTTTCTGTTCTAATCGAAACATACTTTTCCATATAAATTTCAAATCATTGAGAACCTATAAGAAAAATCTTGTTGATTCAAGAAGTTATCGTTACAATTTGAAATTCATCGAGCACATTTGCTACAATTATTATCATTATGATTGTTAATATTTGATAATATTAGTACAAACAATTTATCAATAATCCCAAAAAGAAATTGAGAATCAAGAAAATATATGATAATATTTTTCAGATACCTCATTATCTGGCTTACTAGGCTTACCACTCGCGGGATCAGACGCAGCCACAAATGAGATAGTAGTGTTCGATGCACTAATACCCTCTATTTTAGACACGACAGGTTATTATGGATTTTTTTTTTTTTTTAATTGTAATTCAATATCCCGTTGATAAGCCCACTAACATGAGGTGAATTTTTATTTTGATGTGTAGATCCCATAAGGACAGTACTGTCAACACCATCACATGCAGGTGTTAATGAGAAACGTCCTCTTCCTTCACCAGTTGTCCCCGGATATAGCAGGGCTGGTGATGATTTTTTTTTTCTTCCTAATTTCAATTCCAATCAGCCTGTAAATGAGTCCAGTAACATCAGGTGAATTTCATTTTAATTTGAAGGCCCCTCATCAGTCGAGTTAAACAGAAAATCTTCTGTAATGGAGACATCCAAAAGACACTCCTTAAATCCACTTCGACAACTCACAGGTATAAATTTAAAAAAAAATCAAGTTCACGCAGAATGCTGATAGATGTTGAATTTTAATTTTGACTTGATTCTTTCCTTGATAGCAACTATCATCATTTATAAGAAGTAGTTACGCATGAAAATATTTAAAATAATAAATGTAAAATAAAAAAATTAATATTTTCTACAGGGGAAACTCCAAAAACTTCGATGCCGTCAACACAAGGTATGCATGGTCTTAGTTGAACTTTCCGATGACACGTGGTATACTGTAGAAGGCTGCAATTTTAGCAATTGCAGACGATGCAGTACGAGCAGATTATTGATACATCTCTTTTACTTTTGTTTTTCAGAGCCAGGTTCAACTATTTCGAAGCTTATCGAAGGTATATGAGTAGAACCAAATTCTTATTTCATACGTTATTTACTGTATGATATCCTTTGTAGACAACACGGAGAAGGTGTTGAGAGGTCTCGCTGATGTTACACTTCAACTGCAGAAGTTCAATGAGCGTTTAGAGAAATTGGAACACCAAACCGGAATACCATTATCTGTGATTCAGAACACAAACCATCCGCCTGAGTTGAGCGTTTTACCATTTCAGACATCGGATCAAATAGATACCTTTGAGGCACATCTGCTAGACCACGAGGGGCACCCTCGGTTGCATTCTAATCTTGTAACTATTATTCATACATATTTATATATATATATATATATATTAGGGTGATTCAAAAAAAAAAAATTAATTTTTTTTTTCTCAACTCTTACCCTCCCAAATTCTTGAGGTGGATAAGAAAAAAGTCCTCCCGAAAGTCGGTCGCTGTAGCTCAACTCTAAGAGGTCGCTATATTCATTTCAGTTTCCTATTCATTTAACATGGGAATTTTCGTTTTTTTATTTAAACTGAAATTACACCTATTCATTTTGATTTTTTGTAATAACCATTGTATATTCAGAAAGCTGGTTTTTCAAGCTTTCCAAACCTATATAATAAAAGTCGATTACCTTAATTAGAAGATTAAATAAAGTCATTTGAAATCTAGAGATTTTTCTGTAGCAATAAAATTTCTAGATTTTAAATGACTTTATTTAATCTTCTAATTAAGGCAATCGACTTTTGTTATATAGGTTTAGAAAGCTTGAAAAACCAGCTTTCTGAATATACAATGGTTATTTGAAAAAAATCAAAATGAATAGGTGTAATTTCAGTTTAAATAAAAAAACGAAAATTCCCATGTTGAATGAATAGGAAGAAACTAAAATGAAAATAGCGACCTCTTAGAGTTGAGCTACAGCGACCGACTTTCGAGAGGACTTTTTTCTTATCCACTTCAAGAATTTGGGAGGGTAAGGCCCGTTCCACAACTTGACTTTAAACCAAGTTTACAGCTTAAACTTGGTTTAGCGACGGATTTAACCAATGACAGGCAATTTTTAGCAGTTTGAACCTAGTTCAAATTTTAACCTTCGATTGTGGAACTGGACTTGAGAGTTGAAAAAAAAATTACTTATATATAATACTTATTGAATAATTGGCGATTACAGATGCAACTTTTGATTCGAGTTGGAGGAAATTGCCTAAAGGATAACTTGATTCGAATACTAAAGACTGTTTTTTCAAACGAAGTGGCTGTCAAATCATCCTGGTTAGGACTAAGGAAGAATTTCCAAATTTCAAAGTTGAACCTCACAAAAATTATCAAAGGTAAATAGCAAACTTTCAATCTCTTAAAGTTTCCCACTCGATGACATAGAACTATTGTGTCACAGATGCAGTTGCAGTGAAGCATCCTCACACGGACAAAGAGTTTGAAGAGTTAGCCAGTGAGTGGTTTCGTCAAGCCAATCAAAGATTCAAAAGAGAGCAGAAAAATAAGGAGCAGTAAAATTTTATTGCCAAAGATAAATCGATAAATATTGTAAAGACCATTGATAGAAAAAGAACGGAGTATTGAACACGTGAAGCAATATGAATGAGTTCTGTTAGTTGGTTCCTAATAAGTACTAACTTTTTTTCTTCCAATTTAGTGTACTTAAGGTACACATTTTAAAGCAAAGTTCCTAACCGCAGTGCAATTACATGTTAGTTTAACTACAAAAGACACGTACTCATCGTATTGATACCTATAATATTAGTCAAATGATTTTTTACTTTTATTTTTTGTACAATTACTACACCAAACGTGTTTGATTCTGACCGGTATGAAGATGGCCCCACAGTCTTCTGTCGTCTTCCTTCTTGAAAGAAGAAGACAGATGAATCTGGTGTAACTTTATACCGGTCAGAATCAAACACAGAAAGCGTACATAGTTTTTTTTTTTTTGTTGTTTTTTATAAGGGTTTTTAACTATTACTCATACTAGTGATCGCCAAAGATAGCTATATCATGATCCATGTTGTTCACAGTTAGTCTTTTTTTTTTTTTTTGTAAGTATTTTAAGTACATAATTCGGTAATTATACCCATGCGTTATTGCCATGAGTAGTCTGTCCAAAGGTATCTACTATCTATCTCATAATCCAATCTGTTTATACTTATGCATCGATCAGTCATCGCAAATATGTGAACAGAATAAACAGTACAAATTATATTTTAAAGCCTAGTTACTCGTACGATTAGTACAAACTTTTGAAGACTTCGGTACTCATTAAGATTATTAGTATAGACATATTATATAATCTCACATAATAATTTTGATTCGAGTGAATTTGTCCAAAATAAATATTTTTTCCTACATCGTTTTTCTGTTTTACGTACCACATCAAAATTAACTGACAACCCACTGACATTTTATACACAGGCTTCCTCACCTCTCACTCAGATAGATGAAAAAAAAACATGCGATAATTACACTGACCAGCTCTTCCTAAGTAAAGTGAGAAGGTGAGTAATCCTTGCATAGGTGCTTGATTATACGTGTGTATATAAGAGTAGTTTGAAAAAAGTAGATATATTTCTTTTCCTAACTCAGTGTGCAAAATTCGATTTTGCGCACGCAAATGAGTGTGCAAAATAGTACTTTCCCGCACTAGTGCGCAAAATAAATATAATTGAAACGCAACACCTTTTCTTTGTGTATTGTAACGTTGAATGAAAGAGAGAGAATTCAAGGTGCGGGGAGATAAAGCTGGTAAACGTAAATAAACAGGATCGGCATCGTTACCAATTCTTTTAAGCGGACACTTCATCCATCTTATATACAATAATTTGTATATACTTGAAAATTTAATATTTCATACAAGATACCAATGTTGTAGAATTTTGCGTAGCTCGTTAGGAAAAATAGTATACGTAACTAGTGCGCATAGGTGTCTCCCGCACTCGTCTCTTTTGTCGCCCTCGCTACGCTCGGGCGACAAATCCGACTCGTGCGGGATTCACCTATTTTGCGCACTAGTTACGTAATCTACTATTTCCACACGGCGTGCGCAAAGTTCGATTTTGCGCACGCTTCGCGTGCATAAAATTCAACTTAACGCGCGCTGTGTTGAAAAATGAAGTTCGATACACGTGCGAAAGATGATTCTCGACTCGTGTGATTATCACCCTCGCTTCGCTCGAGCGAAAAACTTCACACTCGTCCGATAATCAACACTTTCGCACTAGTATCGAAAAGTACTATTTTTTTTTTCCATTACGTGAAAAATGGTAATACGTGCTGGAAGAAAAATGTTCTCCAGATACAAGCTTTATAGATTAATTTTAAAAAGGAGCACAAGCTATTTTCCGCGTATTTTCCTAATTGTACTCAATATAATATATGGTTTTTCACATTTTCAATAAAAACAATTATTTTCAAATGTGTTAAAAGATATTTATTTCGAAATATACAGGGTGGTCCATTTTAATCGATGCAGGCGAATATCTCGAAAACTAACAATTATAAAAGAAAAAGTTTTATACAAAACTTGAAGGGTTTCGAGGGGGAAAGATAATGCTGATATGTGTTGACTTGTGGACTTCGCCAATTCCGAGATTTCGCAAGCAACTTCGGATTTTAGATAGGGAACACATGTTTTGGTTTGGGGCATCTGATAGTGCGATGAAAGACTCATTCAAACACGCAAGCAAAAAAAATTGGAAAAAAAAATTTTGCAAAAAAAAATTGGAATAAAAAAATTCGCGAATTTTTTTTTTTTTTTTTTGCAAAAGATTGCTTTTTTGTCCCTAGCTGTCGAACACATTCATTGTTCATCACTCTAGCTCAAAATTTTTCTCGCCAATTTTGAAATTGGAAAGATTGAATGTACCAGATTATTGAAAAAAAAATCGTAGATCAATAACGCAAAGTGATGAACAATGAATGTGTTCGAAAGCTAGGGACAAAAAAGCACAATCTTTTGCAAGAGAAAAAAAAAAATTCGCCAAATTTTTTTTTGCAATATTTTTTTTCCAATTTTTTTTTGCAAAATTTTTTTTTTCCAATTTTTTTTGCTTGCGTGGTTGAATGAGTCTTTGATCGCGCTATCAGATGCCCTCAACCAAAACATGTATTCCCTATCTAAAATCCGAAGTTGCTTGCGAAATCTCGGAATTGGCGAAATCCACAAGTCAACACATATCAGCATTATCTTTCCCCCTCGAAACCCTCCAAGTTTTGTATAAAACTTTTTCTTTTATAATTGTTAGTTTTCGAGATATTCGCCTGCATCGATTAAAATGGACCACCCTGTATAACAAAAGTATAGAGAAAAGTCATTTATTATTTGTTGTTATTAATATGATTAATTGTTCTCTTCACTTTTGTTGTATATTTAAAAAAAAAAAATATCTTTCAACACACTTCACAATAAGTTCTTTTATTAAAAAAGTGAAAAACCATATTACCTATTAAGGGAAGACTTCAGTGAAATTTTTATGAGAACGATTTTTTCAATTTTTGATTAGTAAAAAAAAATCCATTCAAAAATTCTTTGCATCAAAATTTAGATTGTGGTATGTGTATCAAAGAAAAATTTCAATCCTCTGAGTTGAAGGTATGTATGTGCAAAAAGTTTTTCTGCAAAAGGTTCCTTGCGCATACACTTTCAACTCAGAGGATCGAATTTTTTTTCAATACACATACTACCATAATCTAAATTTTGATGCAGGGAATTTTTTATAGGATTCTTTTCAGTAATTTGAAAAATGAAATAATCGTTTTTATCGAAATTTCACCGAAGACTCACCTTAAGTACAATTAGGAAATTGAGCTGAACATGGCTTGAGCTCCCTTTTAATATTATAATTCATAGAGCTCATATTGATAAAACATTTTTTCTTACTATATATATCAACATTTTTCACGTAATGAAAAGAAAAAAAAACGACTTTTTTTAAACCACCCTAATGTATGTAATGAATCAAGGAGTTACTTAGCTGATACATTCGTGGGATATGTGAAAATTACATACCACAATGTAGCAATTATAGTATGTAACTGTGACATCGATGTGTGGCAGGAGCTCTAGCACCGAAGACCTACATGAATGTCGGATGTGATATAACCGTAACGTCAATGCTATACATTTCATGCCAAACTGCTACGTAGCCAGCATTTGTAACTGTAACTTCGCGCCATGTGCTTCGTGTGAATGGGCTGTGCGGGTAACATAAATAATCTGTCACCACGACGTCACAATTATGTATTGTCGTGACATCACTATTACCTATCCAGGACGCATTCGGTTTTAGGGATGAAACGATACGAGTAAATACAAGTACTTACTCGATACTTTCTTTCCGATACCAAGTACTTTTTGTATCGATACTTTGGAACCAAGTATCAAGTAGGTATCGGTCAGAAGTACTCGTATCGGTACTTGGTCACGATTTTATTTTAATTTTAACACATTGATGGATCGATAATACACTCATCTATGCTAATGAAAAAAATATTTTTTGTGTATCATGATATTGAAATTTTCGAAGGCATCCTAGTCCTAGTTTCGTTAGTTTTGTGTAGTTGGCAAGCGCAAGCTTGTTAGTCTATGCCCGAGAGAAGAAAAACCGTCTGCTAGTCAGTCGCCATAGACCATAGACATACATACATGATACATAATGTTTGTGTCGTCATTGTTTTCGTTCCGCGGACCGCGTTTGTAATCCTAACCTCTGACTGTCGTCGTTGTTTGTTTTGTGTTTAAAGCGTTTCAATTTTTTGACTGATTGAAAATGGGACCTCCAAAGTCTAGTGTTTGGCAATATTTCACAAAAAAAGATGAGAAAAACGCAAGTTGCAAAAAATGCTTTAAAACCGTGCGGTTTTGTGGCAATACGTCTAATTTGCATAAGCATTTAAAAAGCCACTCTGATTATATTGCGCCTGATAAGATTAGCGTCAATATTTCAAAGTAAGTACGACATTTATGTTTGATCTACAAATTATTATACATGTTTTGCTGTCGATTATGAGTAGTGTTGATGTAAGTATTGGCCAGTATCGATAAAAAATAATAACATGTACTTTCAACTAATTAGTATTTTATCTGCCTTGAGGTAACGAGATATTCAAGTGAATAGATAGAACGTTTATCTTCAAGGTAAAAGCGCGCACTGACATTATTGAAGATTGGGTGTTTTTCAATTATTTTTAGGAGAAAGAAAAAGGAAACTGATCATATTGCAGAAGTCAGCACACTCAGCAATCTAAGAAAAGAAATAGTTCCCGATTTCCGTGATGCCTCGACATCGACATCCACAAAGTCTACGTTTAATAATACACAGTCTGACTCTAATCTGCAACCAATGAGTAATGATAATACATTAAAATCTGTGTTCGACAAAATTGCTTCACAAAAAAGTGAGTAGTCACAATGAAACAGATTTTGAATTAAAATTACATAAAATCTGGAAGGTTAATATTTCATGACATGTACGAAATTTGCTTTGTTTCAGGGGGCGGCGTGAAATATAATAATATAAATATGTGCATTTTGTATTTTATATGCAAGGATATGCGACCGTTCAACGTTGTTGAAGGGGAAGGGTTTTTGAAATTAATGAAGGAATTGGCCCCTTCTTACAAAGTACCTTCGTCGACACACTTTAAGAAGCTGCTCTGTGATAAATATGACATTGTGAAGATGGAGTATGTTTCAAGGATATCTAATGCCACTGAGTTATGTGTGACGCTTGACATATGGACGGAAACCATGAATGAAAAGAGTTTTTTGGGTGTTACTGTACATTTTTTAGAAAAAACAGTCCTAACCAGTTCGAATATTGCTACCAGGGAACTCCAATTGAACCATACAGCAGAGTACATATCTGATGTATTTGGCGATATTCTTAAAGATTGGGATATACCACTGTCTAAAGTTACTTGTGCTGTTACAGACAATGCTGCTAATATGCTTGCCGCGATCAAAAAAACTCTTGGTGATTCAAAACATCTGCCGTGTTTTGCGCATACTATCAATTTGATAGTAGATAACTCATTAAAAAATACTTCAACTGTGATTAAAAGTATTATCAATAAAGTTAGAGAAATTGTTAAATGGGTTAAAAACAGTGTTATACAATCAGACAAACTAAGGAAAATCCAGATTGATAGTGGAGTTCCTGGGGGATGTACTAAAAAATTTATTCTTGACGTTAAGACGCGCTGGAATTCACTATATTATATGGTTGATAGATTCCTAGACATGTCGAAAATTGCTACGCAACTCCTACTCGATGCTACAAATAGTCCTGAATTGGTTACTGGTCAGGAAATTGAAATATTGAAACAGGTAGTCCCATTGTTACAACCATTCGAATTTGCCACAAGAGAATCTTCAGGCCAGAATTACGTTACCTTATCCAAAATCATACCCATGATTAATTGTCTCACATCGCAGATAACGAGATTTTCATCATCAATAGAATGTGTCACTCAGTTGCAAACAAACCTACTGGCTGAATGTAAAAAAAGATTTGGTCTCATTGAATTTAACACACTCGCAGCGTTTGCAACAATTTTAGACCCACGTTTCAAAAACCTCCACTTTCAAGATGCAAATGCATGTGGGAAGGCGATACAAAAATTAAAAAACATTATTAAAGAAGATACGACAATGTCGACCAGTGGATCTGAAGAAGAAGCCGCCAACGAAGATTTCGATTTTTGGTCACATCACAAACAACTTGCAGTTGGCCAAAAGCGTCGGCGTGGTAACTCAAAAGCCGATGAAGTTTCAATTTATTTGGCTAATCCAGTCTGCGCTTTAAAAGCCAACCCATTAGAGGAATGGGAGGATTTAAAACCTGTATTCCCAGCATTATATAAACAAGCGCGAATATATCTAAACGTTGTCGGTACTTCTGTACCCTGCGAAAGGCTGTTTTCCAAAGCTGGCGCGATAGTCACTGCATCCAGAAATCGTCTAACAGGCAAACACTTAGAAAAACTAATATTTTTGGGGAGTACCACAAAAACGGACTTTTTTGCATAGAATTATTTTTATGACATATATTCGTATCAATAAAGAATATTAATACTTGTTACTGTTTTTATTTAGTTTATTCTGAATTTTATAAATAAAAATCGATCGATACGAGTAAGTATCGATACTTTTCAAACGATACCGAGTAGGTATCGATACTTTACGACCGATACGGTATCGAGTAAAAGTATCGATACCCCAGTGGTATCGTTTCATCCCTATTCGGTTTGTATCAGAAGTCTGTACCTGTTACATCAATGCAACATTGGCTTGTGGCGGACATTTTAGAGTCCGTGTAGGCTACATGTACGTTACACGGTACGTAACTGTGGAGTTCAAAGGAACAGGGGTTTCGTAATCGTGATATCGCTGTAACATAACTGTGTTCACTGGGCTAGTTCAGCCTTTGATATATATATGTAGCACAAACAAATTTTTTAGATGATATATCTACTCTGAGAAAAAGCGTGCAACGCATGAGAGATGGCGCGGGCCACGCACTTAGACTCCCTCGGAAAATATTGTAGCATAGTTAGTCGCAGGTTGAGTTAAACTTCATTCATAGTTTCTAAATCACTCGTCGTGTACAGTCGGAAATAGCGGGAGCCCTCCATAAGACAAATGGACACACGCTGGCGACACCCTTTTTCAGCGATAATTGCCGGACCGTCCGGTTGCGGTAAATCAATCTTCGTCAAGACCGTTCTGCGAAACATCGACGATTTGTGCGATACACGATTTTCACGTGTCCTATGGTCAAAGGTGGACACAGTTAATCCAAAAGTTAACTTCGTTAATCGTTCATTCGTTAATTAAAAAGTTAACTTCGATAATCGTTAAAACGTTACATTTTCGAAAATTTAACGCAAGTTAAAGTTAACCGTTAAAAGTTAAATATCCAAAACTTATACTGCTTTTGGGCTGGATACATAGGTGAATAAGACAAAAACACGTAGGTAGATTAAAATTAAACACACAGCTATAACCCTTCCTGGTCACCACGGGTCAAAATGATCCGAGCATAAACCTTTAAAGTAAATATCGGTAAGTCCGTGGCCGAAGAACTCAAAAAACATAAAAAATGTAAAATTAAAAAAATTAAAAAAAAAAAAATCCTAAAATGCATTGACCTCTTTACGATTTTTTTCTTAACATGTCATTTGGATTTTGATGTACCGACTTTTGCTACATCTTTTAGAAGGTTCAAAGTATTTTTCAGTATTTTTTTCGGTGCCGATCGGACGGATAGTTTTCTAGCGACAACCGTCTAAAAATGGCTCGGGTTAATTCGACCCGGGTGTGACCAGCTTGATTGAAATCGGAGATGTGACAATGAAGGGTTAAAAGAAGGCTATTTATTATTGATCATAGTTTTGAATTAGGTGCATGTTGCCCTTAATAAACATTAGCATATTAATTCATACCATATGTGAATTTATCGGACCAGTCGAACCAAATTTTTAAGTCTTCTAACTGAAGGTCACCTCTATATAGAGCGTGCAATCTCCAGATAGACCGAAAAAAACGGAAGTGCATCATAATTATTTTTTCAAGTAAAAATTCCTTCAGCCCGGGTTTGAACCGGGACCTCCGCATTTGTACTGCGACGCCTTGTCCAATTAGACCACTGAAGGACTGAAGGAATCTTTACTTGAATTTCAAATTAGCATATTAAAATTTTCATCCGGCAGCGACGATCGTTTAGGCCGTAAAATATCTTTGTCCGTAGAAAAAGACATATGGACCTGGAACTTTTAGACAAGCCTTGTTGCACCCACTTTGCGGCCATTTCCACCTTTTTATTTTCTTATAAATGGCGCACGCGCATATCGTTATATTGGTATCCTTACGCCAAATAAATAAAAAATCACAATAAATAACAAGAATAACTGCAATATGAAATATACACTGAAAAAAAAAGGTTTTTTTTCAGTTGATGTAACGGACTAAAGTTAACGGAAGTTCAATTTAACGGAAGTTAACAAAAGCGTTGATATTTTTTGAAGTTAACTTAAAAGTTAATCCGTTAAACAGATTGTTAACTTCGTTAATTAACGATTAACGGATTAACGAGTTAATGCCCACCTTTGCCTATGGTCTATGCTGAGCAGAATTCGCTCCAGAGGTCTCTCAATAAAAACGGTACAACGGATGCTGAAATTGCCTATCGGGAGGGCATATCTCAGAAATCCGACTACGATACGGATAGAACACCTAAGCTACTTGTAGTCGATGATCTAATGCGGGAGGCCTCCAACAACGTAATCGTTGACCTGTTCACCAAGGGTTGTCATCATAAGAATCTGAGCATGTTTTTCATAACACAGAACCTATTTCATCAGGGTCGTGGTCAGTGGGATATATCGCTCAATTAAAATTATATCGTCTTTTTCAAGAGCCCGAGAGATCGTGCACAAATACAACATTTAGCACGCCAGGTTTATCCTGAGGATCAGCGTTTTTTTACAGGAGGCCTATCATGACGCCACTGCGCAACCGCACGGTTATTTATTACTCGACTTGAAACAATCGACGCCTGAAAAATGCAGCTATCGCACCAATATATTTCCATCTGACGAGTATCAACACGTCTATGTTCCACGAAAAGATATAAAGTCGCGTTCTGTTTCCAATTTACCAGTCGTTCGGTTGTAATGCCACGCGTACAGAGGTCTCGTGGTACCTCGGATAGTACCCTAAGTGTAAAAGGTTCAACGATTACAGCCGCACGTAGACGATTCGGAAACGGAAATACAGCAACACTACAGGCTCTCTGCAAGTTGAGTCCTAAACAACGTCTGGCACTGCTACGTACTGCCAATAATTCTATTGTGAAAAGTATATGTGAGTGTGCCTTGAACACAGTGCATGGTAACGTCGTATTGACGCAGAAAGAGAAATCTAGACTTGCTAAGCATAAACAACTTCTTCGTAAATTGGCTAGCAGCAAAGGAAGCTTGAAAAGTAAAAAACAGATACTTGGTCAGCGTGGTAACGGTTTGCTGCCTATGTTACTTGCACCCGTTCTCGGGACTCTGTTTTCACACCTGTTTGGCGGATAGAAACAGGAAAACGATGGAACATGCAAAGAAAATGGTTTTGATACCTTCGGAGAGTGTAGAACGTCTCCAACGTAATGCCGCGTCTTCAGGGATACTTTCCAGTAATAATTACGAGAATACAGACCGAATCGCTAGAAATCCATTTTCTAGACTCGATAACGAGATGCGAGCCATTCTGAATTCAGCTACCGGGGATGACGCTGCGAAATGGAAACTATATCAACAACTACTACAACGTTTTTTATACTTCGCCGAGGATTCACGAAAACCTTTAAGTCTAGAACTTCACACAAAGTCTGTAAACGATAGTTCCGCAGATATCACGCATGAAAAAGAAGCAGAGGCGTCATCCGACGAGCAGCAATTGTTATCACGAATTGTTTCTACAGTACCAAAGAAATACCGATCAAAGGCAGAACATCTACTTAGACACCTTGTCGATGTTCCGACACGTTTCTCTTGGGACAGTAACGGAGTAGTGACTATAGACAACAAGGTTGTACCTGGAACAAACATCGTAGATTTGGTGAACGATTCTATGCGCTCTAGAAAAGGCTTTCAGCCTGACGGCAGACACGTGTACGCACGCTTCCTTCAGAGTATCAATGTTCCGTGGGAATATATTGGGAATCAGAATGTCTGGAGAAATGCGGCAGCATCACCATCGACAGCGGAAAATATCATTATGTGGAGCGGTGACAACCGGCGTCAAGCATCCAACCGTTCTAGAGACAGCGGGGAAAGAAGTAGTGAACATTCGGCCAAGAACGACGGAAGTACCGACGGGAGAGAGGACGAGTCCTTCTTTTTACCATCAAAACTACCGCGCGATCGAAAAACACCCCGTACTTCTCCGAGCAAATCGTCAAAACAAGGATGGTTGTCATTCGGATATGGAAAATGAATGAACTAGAACGTCTGTATTTTGACCCCTCACACCCGGCTGGCTATGCAGGGCAAGAAAGTTGAAAAAAGCCGCTCGAAAAGTGAACTCTACAGTAATTGAGAACTGGCTAAGTGCACAGGATGCTTACACTTTACACAAACCTATACGGCGTAAATTTCTGCGACTTCGGTACAACATTTCAAATATTGACGAACTCTGGGAAGCCGATTTAGTTGAACTTGGCTCGTTAAAGGAATATAACGACGGATTCCATTACCTATTAGTAGTAATCGATGTCCTAAGTAAATTTGCATGGGTGATCCCACTCCGTAGTAAATCGACTAGTGACGTGGCCGACGGCTTCAAGCAGATTTTAGACTCTACCGAACGACGACCTGCTACCGTGCAAACTGACAAGGGTAAAGAGTTTATGGGTGGTGCTTTTCAAAAACTCCTTGCCCAGAACGATATTCGTTTTCGAGAGTGACGCGTAACCCTGATATAAAAGCAGCTGTTGTTGAACGATTCAATCGTACTCTAAAAGACCGCATGTGGAGATATTTTACTCATAAAAACACGCATCGATACATCGATATCCTGGAAAACATCGTTAACTCGTATAATAATACTCTACACTCGAGCATCAAAATGGCTCCATCGGCTGTGTCGCTCTACAATGCGGCTGAGGCCCGTGCGAATATTCAACGCAGGCATCCTCCACACAGGGCGCGCAGACTGAAATTCAATAAGGATGATCTTGTACGCATAAGCAAGACAAAGGGTACCTTCGCTAAAGGATACGAGGCTAACTGGAGCGAGGAGTTGTTCAAGATCAGGCGCGTTTTACCTGGTTTACCGAACGTACATGAGTTGGAGGATCTTTCTGGAGAGGAGATTGACGGCTATTTTTATGAAGCGGAGCTGCAGCGTGTGACGGTGGATATTGAAAATACTGAGTTTCAAATTGATAAAATCATTCGCAGCAAGGGTCAGGGTCGCAGTAAGAAGGTTCTTGTCAGCTGGAAAGGTTACCCTGAAAAATTCAACAGTTGGATTCCAGCTACCAGTCTTCAGAGTCTTGCATCATAATGAAGTCGCAGTTCTACATAACACTACCTAGCAATAGCTCGATGCAGGTTTTCCCCGATAACAGGACCTGCTGCTATATTACACAACTACCACAGACGATCGAGCTCTCTGGCGAGTGTGAAGGCGCTATTGTTGAAATACAGTATCCTCTGACATACCTACATAGTAAGAAAGAGGTGTTGGCTCGTAAATTAGCTGCAAACAAATATAGTGTGAATACTGTTAGCAATGGATTACGGGTGGAGATGACACTTCGCAATCCCGCGATAAACCAGAGGTTATCATTGTACCCCTGGAAACCGGTCAAGAGGTCCAAGAGATCCCATCGCTCATGTTCGTCTATTGCGATATCATAGAACCACGTATCGTGGGAGACGTCTATGCTCCTCTTCTGCGTATAGTACAGGTTGAACAAAGGGCCGACACGGTAGATGTGGAAGTGAAAACGTTTTCACCGCCGCACTATCTTCCTTTATTTCTTTCGAGCTTCCGGACTATCGAAATATCTATAAGAGACCACCAGGGTAAATCTATACCATTTGACCACGGGACATTGACAGTCACACTACACTTCAAGAAAATATACTAGTTCAATGCCAATATTAAGGATACCTGGAAGAACGGAATAATACTATGGCTCAGTACATAGAGTATTACGAATCACAAGTAGGTGGGGGAATCAATCGCGTTTACGTCGGTGCACCCAATCAACGGGGCCATGGAATCGGTAGTTTTCTGGGCTGTCTATTTAGACGAGCTATTCCACTGTTGAAAAAAGGAGCCCGTGTACTCGGTAAAGAAGTTTTGCGCAGTGGTATGAATTTCGTGTCGGACCTAGACAATGACGTACCGTGGAGACAGGCGTTTCAAACACGCGCCAGCGAGACACACCAGAACTTGAAGCGGAAGGCCAAGGATGGGCTTGAAAAGGTTATGAGAGGAGAGGGCTATAAACGCAAGTACGGGGGAGCGTTGGGCCAGTCTGGGCTTGTCCTTGCACCGAGGCTATCGATAGCAGCTACTAGTCTAAATTGCCTGGAAGTTGTAAAACCCCTGCGAAGACAAAGAAAAAGAAAACGACCAAATTCTCTTCGAAGAAAAAGACTCCTAGTACTAAGGGATCGTCCAGCAGAGGTAGAAAGAAAATGTGTTATAACAAAAAAGCCATTACGGATATTTTCGGATCCTTGTAAAATCAAAATCTACAGTGAATAATCCTACCATTGCTCACTACAAAAATGGCCTACCTTCATGCTCACTCCTGTGAATGCTTGAAATCCGAGCTGGATCTCTTCACTCCACCGCCTACACAGACATCTATCGAGGGTGGCCAATGGGTGCAGTACAAACCTGTGTCTGCACTCACCGATGACTCACCGATTGAATTCGTCGTACCGGGTCAGGGTGATGAGTACTTAGATCTCTCACACACGATGCTCCGGGTATGTGCACGTGCAATAAGAACAGGGCCGAATTTAAAGGTGTGGAGGCCCTGGGGCAACGGAGATGTGGGGGCCCCTAATTATTTTTTAAACAAGATGAACAATTCTCTTTTTCACAGTATTTTAATAATTTATTGCGAGACAAAGGAAATCTTTTCAACGAACATATGTGGATATTCTAACATATCAAGAAACAAAATTAAATTATAATGTTAGGCAAATGGAACTTTGCGAGTTATCTGTTGCTTGTCACTTTTTTTTCTTCGTTTCGGGATCTCACCCCCTCAGTATCTCATACTATATGCCATAATGATGTGGTATGAAATCGAGCTGTGTCAGATTTTTTTTTTTTTAGAGGTTCCTCATCGAGTTTTTCTGGTTTCCATTCATTTAACACATGAAATTTTGCGACCTTGGACATAATGCCATATATCTTTTGAGTTTTTCTTGTTAATTGCGACCACTATGCGGGGGATTGTTCAGATATATCTACACGATTTTTCGCACCATCATTTATTTATTTATTCATTCATTTTTTTTTTTTTTTTTTTCAATTTTTGTTTGTTTAAAGTCATTTTATAGTCATTTATTATAGAGCATAAGTGAAGAAAAAAAAAAAATTAATGATGGTGCGAAAAATCGTGTAGATATATCTGAACGATTCCCCGCATAGTGGTCGCAATTAACAAGAAAAACTCAAAAGATATATGGCATTATGTCCAAGGTCGCAAAATTTACTATGTTAAATGAATGGCAAACCGAAAAACTCGATGAGGAACCTCTAAAAAAAATCCGACATAGCTCCAATTCATACGACATCATTATGGCATATAGTATGAAATACTGAGGGGGTGAGATCCCGGAACCAAGAAAAAAGTGACACACCCTAATGCACATGCAACAGAGAATTCATCGTAGTTGGCGTTTTCCATCAATTTTGACAGAAATACGCTTTGAAATATTTTAAATACGAAATGCCTCATTAAAGTGTAAGAACTTTTTTTTCTTTGTCAGAACTCTAGAGTGATTTTTTTCTTCAAATTTTTCACATCATTCGTTAGCAAATTTTACCTAAACATTGATGTTGTGGAGGCCCCTCTCGTGTGGAGGCCCCGGGGCTTCAGCCCCTGTTGCCCTCCCCTAAATCCGGCCCTGAATAAGAATGAGGAGCGATTCAACCGTTACTGATTCGTCACATACAGGGAAGAAACCTTGACACTGCAAAGTCGATACGCCTAACTGCGCATGCGCCAAATAATTCAATTCTATTGGTCGGTGAGATGGCCTCGCGATAATATTATGACGTATGCGGCAGGGGTGCTAACTTGCGAGAAATGAAGCAAGAGCTGTCAAACTTTCGCGCGTAGATTAGTCAGTTGAGGTTATGTTATTGTTCATTTTTATTTAACGTCATTATCAAAATAAAAGTGGCATTTGAGATTATAACCTCAAAAATTCGTATCAATTACATCGCCGCCAAAAACAAAGTTTGACAGCTAAAACTCGGGATGGCTAACCTGCCTCAGCGGACGACGAAACTCGCGCATGCGCAGTCAGGCACTTTGACTGTGCAGTATCAAGATTTCTTCCCTGTATAGCCCCTGTGAACAATTTCCTGCATACTATCTTCAATCAAGCGGATGTATATTTTAATCAAAAACTGGTTTCCCTGAGTAATAATTCATATGCATACAGAGCCTACCTTGTTAAATTACGGCGACGCAGCTAAAAAATCGCATCTCACCGCGGGCTTATGGTATTCTGATACACCCGGTCATTTTGAGGAGACCACGGGTGTTAACAATACGGGATTTCAAAGTAGAAATAAATATTTAGTTGATAACAAACCTGTGGATATGCTCGGTCGTTTGCATTGCGATGTCTTCAATCACGAAAAATTTCTGTTACACGGTGTGGAGCTCCGATTGAGACTCGTCAGGTTCAGGGACGCCTTTTGCTTGATGGAAGCTGGAGATTACGGACGTGACCTTACTCATACGCCGCGTGAAAATCAGCCCCGGTATTCTGTTAGCACGTGCACGAACCCTTGCCAAAACGACGACGAAATATCCGATGACGCGCGTTGAGGTCAAAACAATGACAATACATAGCGGAGTGCAAGCCGAGACCCTCGATAATGTTTTTCTTGGCCAACTACCGAAACGTTTAATCATCGGATTTGTCGATAACAAAGCCTATAACGGAGATAAAAAACTTAACCCGTTCAATTTCGCGTCCTTCGGATTAAGCCACCTATCCTTATATATCGAAGGCACCTAGATTCCGTCAAAGCCTCTACAGCCAAATTTCACGAACAAATTATTTGTGGATTCCAACAACACCCTGTTCACGGGTACCGGTATACATTTCCTCAACGAGGAGAACTCGACTCCTCGTCAGGATTATGCGGAGGGATACTGTCTCACGGCATTCGATCTTACCCCTGACCTCTCAGCCAGTGATAACGGTCATTGGAACCTCATCAAGCATGGCAGTGTCCGAATCGAAACACGTTTTGAGCAGCCGCTGACTACGACTATAAACTGCATCGTCTACGCAGAATTCGATAACGTGATTGAGATTGATTCTATGCGTCAGGTCATCACAGATTTTGGTAATTAGAAATGCTAACGGGAAGACAGCCTGTACAAGACATGTTTCTACTTGTTTAGAGCCAACCTGTAGGTGAATACACCCGCCGCTAGGGAAAATACCTGAAGGTCGTAAACCCTGCTCAGACCCGTTAAAACCGGCAAACGGCTTTCGATACAGGCCTAGGTATTCCTCTTCGGTAGCGGGAGGTAGTAACCATCATAAAACAGAAGACCTTAAATACTTCCAAGCGTACCCCCAATAATTTAGTTCTCTACTTCTGCTTGAAACGTTTGCATTCAATCCTGTCGCGTGTACTTCGAAAAGCCATGCATTACATCGTCGATATGCAGGGCTGTTACGGTAATAACGGTCAGTTCCCTAACAGCACGGAACGTTGCAGCAATGTCCCAGCAACATTGCTAAATTTCATTTTCATTGCATTGCACTACAATGTTGCTGCAAGATCTCTGCAATATAACATTTGCAATTGCATTGCAATGTTGCCGCAAGGTTCCTGCAATACAACTTTGTTATATTTATATATTCACGCATGTTATATTTATAATATATATATAGGTATATATATATTAGGGTGGTTCATTTTAAACTTGTATTTTTTTTTCGCCTTCCACCTGAAAACTTGGTGCCAAATTCGGAAAAAAAAAATTTCCTAAATCGGAGACCATGACAACAAATATTTATAGGTCGCTACCGAGGAATAAAGAAAACATCATTCATTTTTGATGTATCATTCATGATTGACTCATGAGCGAAAGAAAAAAAAATCAAACGGACAAAATAATTACGGACAAAAACGGACGCTCATAATTAACTGTAACTTGAAGGCCATATGGTGACAGAATTTATCACTAGATTTAATCATTTATTTTTATTTCACTGAAAATTAACCCGCGACGAGTCAACAGTTACAGTTACATACATATTGATGTCAATCCTCACGAATCGAAGTTGACCTATTGAGTCGAAAAGTGTTACAGATTGTAACAGGCGACGATTAGATCCAGATCGACACCGGACGTCAGTTGATCAACGAAGTTAAGCATTATCATTTGCGACCACAATTTGGATGGGTGACCCACATGAATAAAAATGATTAGTCTGTGAATAGAAAATTTCGAACACAGAAATCCGATTACGACCCATACTAAACCTTCCATTGGTTTGAATCATTTTTTTTAAGCAGGGAATGTTGCAGGAATATTGCAATGTTATGCAATGAAAAGCGGACATAGAGACATTGCAGCAACATTGCAGGGGCATTGCAGCAACATTGCGCAATATAACCGCAATATTGCCAATATTGCAAAGTTATGTTGCTGCAACGTTGCTGCAACGTCTCGGTGCTGTTAGGGTTCCTACCAAAAGAAGTTGCTGTCGTGACGTACATCTATGACACCGCGTCTCACTGGAAGGTGGAGAGTGGGAATCACCAGCATTCAAAGATATGGTAATGGACAGGTCATGCATCCTACATTCGGGTAACTGAAAGAACTTCACCTGCGCATTGAGCAATGCATTGAAGCTGAAGAAATGGCTAGAGCCGTACGAATTATCAGATCGAATTGTGACATCGTTTTCGTTCTCTATCAAATCGATGAACGCGCATATTCAACCAGAATTTTCGAAAAAACCTGTGAAGAAGGATACAACAGCTTTCGTGGGTATTAACAAGTGTGGTGACTCGTGGCAGGAGCGGGAAAACAAGAGGTTACGCGAGAGGACAGTGTCATCGTTTGCTCCCATTACCAAATCCTCGACATCGCCTGATGAACCAGAATCCTGCGAGAGGTCAGATGTAGGCTACGACGAGATGGATGACTGTTCAACATCAACCAACAGTGATAATTACTTCAGTACCTAGTCAACCAGGTTACAGAATGGACAGTTTTCAAATCTACAAAGCGTTGGAGATGATACCGGCCGGTTCTAGGGGAGTGTTTCCAGCCAACCAGATACCCCTGAGATGGTCATATCCAGCTGTGATCAGCTCTTATAACGGAATATACTACGACAGTATGGGTATGCCACCACTCATACCGCATTATCTACACGGAAAACTGTTTGGCAGAGCGGGTCTACCAACTGCGAGAGAATAGTTGAACTCTAAATTCGTTGAGCGGGTCGGCCATTTTGGGAGAACGGTTGACCATAGCGGGGAGAGAACGCGTGAGCTTTACACATTAGTAACCGGTTTCGAGAAAGGAGAACTGTTCTACGCTGAGAGACAACGGTTCGCCCAAAGTATAGCGTGACAGTTATCCCCACCACTCAAGTAGAGATGTTCTCCCAAAATGGGAAAACCTTTCTACCTTACCACAAGAGACAACCGTTCTCTGTGAATTTGGTGCACCCGATGACCGGAGAATATCGCAAAGGAGAACGGTTCTACCAAATGGTTTTCCGTGTACGTGCCCTGCGACGAAACTGCACATCCTACCAATGGAATGACAAACAACTACAGAGTTTTTCATCCCGTGTATGCGGACAATTCTGCATTATGTTCCTGCACCATATGAGTCAAGGTTTCACACTTGAACAGTTTACAAATATCTTCAGTGAGAATCTCGAGTCAAATGATAAAGTGGTCGAATCCTTCTACAGCTGTATAAGCCGCAAGTCTAAAGGCATGTGTTCTAAAAATGAAACCTGTGTGCTCGAATGTATCCAACACTGCTCGCCGTGTAAACACTAAAGTTTGAGCATTTAGCATAAGAAAAGTCTATTCTTTCTCTAGAATAAGCCTTAAGGGGGTATCCCCACCTTTAAATGGGTTAACATTCTGAGAAAGAGATTGATATTTTACAGCGAATTTGAGAGTCTGATCAAATCCAAAAAAATCATGAAGTTTAGGGAGGGTTTGACCCTCATTATCCATACTTAACATTGAATATTACTTTGAGTCTAATAGTAGTTACGCTGAATATAGAAAAATACAAAATTACTCGGTTGTCGCAAAGAATCAGTAGTACCGTTGGATCGATTCTAGAATTTTTGGTCTTCAATTGTTCAGAAGAGATGCCTCTTTCATATGAACATAGAACTTTTTGATATTCCTATTTTTGGTTGAGATAATAATAAAAGTAATGAAAAAAAATTGAAGAATTAGAAAAATCTCAGTAAAAACTGAGCGAGTCAGGCAATTTTCGCGATATCAAAAAGTTCTATGTTGCTATGATAGAAGCATCTCTTCTGAACAATTGAAGACCAAAAATTCCAGAATCGATCCAACGGTACTACTGATTCTTTGCGACAGCCGAGTAATTTTGTATTTTTCTATATTCAGCGTAACTACTATTAGACTCAAAGTAATATTCAATGTTAAGTATGGATAATGAGGGTCAAACCTCCCCTAAACTTCATGATTTTTCTGGATTTGATCAGACTCTCAAATTCGCTGTAAAATATCAATCTCTTTCTCAGAATGTTAACCCATTTAAAGGTGGGGATACCCCCTTAACATAATTAGTTGTATTTTTTTTACGCAATACTGTTAAATAAATCTTAGTTGAGCTTGAACCTTTTTTAGTAAACATAAGTTTGAATCTTTACCTTTATAAATATTAAATGATATGAATAAACAACCATTATAACAATATTCACCTGTGCGTCTTTTACCAACTCTATCCTTTCCCTACACCCACCATATATCTATATTTATTTGTTTTTAAAAAAATTACATATAGTATTCACATATGGTATGAATTAATAGGATTCGAACGATAGAGTCACTATTTAAATGAAATAAACACAGGCCTGTGGACTAAGAGGTCAATGACAATAACATGAATTTCAAGTAAAGATTCCTTCAGTCCTTCAGTGGTCTAATTGGACAAGGCGTCGCAGTACAAATACGGAGGTCCCGGTTCAAACCCAGGCTGAAGGAATTTTTACTTGAAAAAATAATTATGATGCACTTCCGTTTTTTTCGGTCTATCTGGAGATTGCACGCTCTATATAGAGGTGAGCTTCGGTTAGAAGACTTAAAAATTTGGTTCGACTGGTCCAATGAATTCACATATGGTATATATTTATTTCTATTCGATAAGTATACATAAGTTCGCTTAGATTAGGATCGATGAAATTAACTCAGGTTAGGATTGGAAAAAAAATAAAAAAAAAAGAGGAAAAAAAAGAAGAAAAAAAAAGGGAGAAAAAAAAATGACGGCGGCCGGAGGAGGGAGGAGGGGCAGGGGGAGGGGTCATAAACGGTATACTGCACCCTCTCTACTCGCGTGCTCTGTCAGGTCACGAAGAGGTGGCGACTCAGATGGGACACCTAGACCTGGCAGAAGTCTGCAGTAGGTCATCTACCGCAGAGATTGCCGCTGTGGAGGACATCCCGAGGGATTGATATGGCCTGGATCGGAAAAACTCAGCAAGAACCAAGGTCACACCCTCCCGCCAGTCATCTCGCAGCTGGAATATCGCAGAACGGTGGTTCTGACGCTGGAAAGCGCGTGAAGTAACGCCTGGCGCTCTGCAATAAGATTAGGGGAGACAGGGGCTAGAATTAACAGGGGGACGGTTGTACCATCGCGTTTATCTCATTGAGTATGAAAGATAAATGAATGATTCCAACGCGAGAATGAAGAGTCTGTTGGAGTCTAACAGTCATTCTCGCGTTGGAACCATTCATTTATCTTTCGTACTTAAGGAGATAAACGCGATGTTAAAACTTACCCCTGTTAATTCTAGCCCCTGTCTCCCCTACGCTTCGAGCCGGTCAGCTGACGAGTTGACTACTCGAAACATAGACATAGAGCATGGACTGCGCATTCGGGCCGAAAATCGCTCGGTCCGTAGAGAGAGAGGGGTAACACACGCGGCCAAATCTGTTTCTTTCTAACCAACAACATCAAATGCTTAGAAAGAGACAGAGATTGGCCGCGTGTGTTACCCTTCTCTTTCACTTTTGGCGTTACCACAGACAGTATAGGGAATGCGCATTCCATGCTCTATGTCTATGACTCGAAACATGTCGCTCGCAGGGCCAATAAGGTAATTAGGAGGTCCTGATAGGTCCCCCACCTGGACCTACCTCACAGAACCCAGCTCGCCAAATTAGTATCGAAGGATCTTCACTTCTACGTTCAGCTCTGAATAGATAAGACGTGCCTCATCTCTCTCGCTATCAATAGTATAATAGTTTTCGCTTTAAGAATAAAATCAGTTATTAGTTAAAGTATTAGTTTGTGTGTGCCATAAGCGGCTCACCGATAGGTAAGGTCTTTATGATCAGTAATTGCGAGGAAATCCACTAAAAAGTATCGCTGAATTCTTATTTAATCATTTTATAGTATATTTTTGTGTATCGCGAGCCTACGGGCTACGCAAGTAGAGTTTCAGTTAGAAGAATTCAGTGAAAGCACTTCATAGTTGCCTGTAGCCATTTTGAGTATCTTTTCGCTTGATTATATTTCGCCAATTAGTCTAATATCGATGCTTACTTTGCTTATGAGTTGCTAACGCTATTTGATTGCTTATTCTTGATTAAATTCTCGCTTGAGAATCTCTGATACTTTATATTTCGCTATCTCTGATTTATTAGAATATATTTGAGTAAATAAGTAGTATAATATCGCATGGTGTGTCGCTTGTAATCCAACTCCCCGAGGGTTGGCTGACGTGGTTAGCCATAGTTTTAAGTTGTTCTATTTCTTTATTATTCTATTATTCTGATTTCATATTTTTCTATTATTCTTTTGATCTATCTGATTGATTTGCTTATTCTGATTTTGTGTAATATCTGATCTATTTTCATATATCTTATCGATTAATATTTCGTTTAATTACCGCCGTAGAGTTTTATAAAAAGAGAATAAGTCTTTATTACATTTGATTTGAGGCTGGTTAAGCGAAGTATTATGGTTACCTGTGCTTTCTAGAATCTATATTTCCATTTATATCTGCGAACTTAGTACCGTTATTCTTAGAGTCGTTCATATTAATTATTGCGTTAGTTATCTTTGAATAATTATTAATATCGCTAGCTCGCCGCTATTAGAAAATTTGCCGAGAGTATCGTATCGCTCGGTGATACGCAGCCTGAAAAGTAGAGTATCTTGCATTGTATCACTGCTACGGGTTAGCTAGCTAACCGGCGTGTTTATGTTTTTTATAGTACCGCTGAGACGCAATACGGCTCAATAGATCATATTCCTTTTTTAATATTATTCCGACGCTGTTATTTCTTGAGTATTATTCTTTACTATTATTTTGAAGACTATTTCTGTGTAATTTAATATCTGTGATTATCTTTAAATTCAGTCATTTATCGCTGATAAATTTGCTGTTACAATATCTTTGAACAATATACGAAATCGCTAGATTATAGTATATTATGCAACTAGTGCGTAAAGTGAGTTTTTCTTCACGAGTAGCGATCACGGTAAACGAGTCACCGGCGAAGCCGGTGACGAGTTTTGCGAGATCGCACGAGTGGAAAAAAAGTTACGCACGAGTCGCATACCCTATTTTATGCACGAACTGTGCGTAAAGTGCACGTGTAAAATTAAACTTTTGAGGCGTGGAGTGTATTTTTCTTAACGTCGTGTGTAAAGTAAATAGCCGCAAGGCTATTTACTTTACATACGGCGTTAAGAAAAGTACACTTCACGCATCGAAAATTTAACTTTACACACGCACTTTACGCACAGTCGTGCATAAAATTCATATCTGGTGTTTTATATTTTATTTGACTATTTATTAAGGTGAATCCACCCACTCTACCCTTATCGCAGTTAAGTCTGAGTTAGCTGACGCTTTAAGGCCGTCGTTCCGGCAATCTAGTCTTTCCTTTGATTATCGCTATTATTCAGATTTTGTGAAAAACGACACTCACGTGTCTGGCACCCAACTCTCGATTTTAGTATTTTATTAATTTGTCTTTAGCGCTCTGGAAAACTCAGTTACAGTATATATAGGCACGCGCAACAAAAATGGTAAAAGTAAGGTCAGAGTTTTGAAACCTGTTCATACAGCCGCTATAACATAGATTTAGCTGGTATAAATGATATGTTTATAATTACCTGTTGGCCCGTACTGCTTCTTGACTGCTGAATATTACAAAAAGCACTTTGGGAAACTGCACTCACCAATACGTTCGCTAGATCAATGAAATCAATCGGTCGGCACACGTGTTGTTTGAGGACAATGCACGGCAATGGAGTCTGTGACATGGCTAGTCACAACAACCCCGAAAAACGTTTGAAATAGCCGAAACTAGCCGAGCCTAGCCGAGGACGATCGGTCACTAGGACCGATCGTCACTCTTGTACGTATCGTCTTAGCGACAAGTGTTTAAGTACCAAGTACCTGTGATAGCTAACGAATCTGCAAATCGCAAGGTCAGTAGCTTTCTCTGAACCCAACTAACTGCATTAGCTAGATTACCACACTCACACTCCCCCACACACACACTCACACCTGTATTAGATTTAAGATTATTGAATAAACTCATTTATATTTCGTTATACATCATAATTCGCGAGTCGGATATATTTCTACCCCACACACTCGTCCTATCTCCCCATTAATTAGGTTTCGGGTATTCAACCCCCCAGATAACAATCGTGCGACGCACGGGACCATCATAACGTGCGGCTCACGTCGTGCGGGCGAGAACGCGCCATTTTTGCTAGCACAAAGTGACGCCAACACATGTGCGAGCGTAATGAGTCGCATCTAGCCATCACGCGTGCATACAATCACGTGTGTCGCTGTTGTGCGCGGCACCGCGTGCGGGCACCATGATGTCAGGCCCGGATTAAGTAGTTGCGATACCTAAGGCTACTCTGCAAAAAGGCCGAATGTATCTAATACAATAGATGAAATTCAAAAAGCGGTGACGGAAAAATAAACCAAATTCAGGCAGCTCTTTATAGACTAAAATTGAAAGTTCGCAGTATAATTCATGAAAAATTACTATATCCCATTTTGAAAAATTGAATTTTGAAAATTAAAGGGCCTAAAATTTCGAGGGCCTAAGGCTATAGCCTTATTAGCCTTATGATTAATCCGAACCTGCATGATGTCAGTGTGCAATCATTCGATATGAGATGATCAATATCATTTTCATTATAAAACAGTTCGTATAAGATTTACTCGATGTTTCAGAATTCGTGACAAATATTTTCCAAGATCAAACCTAATTGTCAAGATTAGGAGCAAAATTTGTTGAACCTTTTTTGCGAAATAATGTTTTTCATTCACTTTTTCTCGTTTTTTTTTTTTTTTTTTTTTTTTAATTTGTCACTCCCGCAAAATGCTGAGTTGCGCTTTTTTTTTTAATATTCGAAACATTCGTTTGATATGTTATAAAAAGTGCTGCGGGATTATTTATTTGATACATTAAAAAAAAAAAAAAAAAAAAAAAAAAAACAACAGTGGCAGAACAAGACTCTGTAAAACTGATAGATGAACAATAAATTGCAAAAACAATTATTCCTGAAAAGCAAATTTCAAATTATTTCAAAAGTAAAAATGGATATTACTTTGAGTGTAATAGTAGTTACGCTCAATATAGAAAAATACAAAATTGGTCGGTTGTCGTAAAGAATCAGTAGTATCGTTGGACCAATTCTCGAGTTTTTGGTCCTCAATTGTTCAGAAGAGATGCCTCTATCATATGAACATAGAACTTTTTGATATCGCAAAAATTGCCTGACTCGCTTAGTTTTTAGTGAGATTTTTCTAATTCTTTAATTTTTTTCCCTCACTTTTTCTATTATCTCAACCAAAAATAGTAATATCAAAAGGTTCTATGTTCATATGATAGAGGCTTCGATTCTACAAATTTGAAGACCAAAAACTCCAGAATCGGTCCAACGATGCTCCTGATTCTTTACGACAACCGGTCAAAATATTCATTCTCCAGAAATCAACGTTTAAACTTTTTATTATTTTTTTTTTTTTTTTCATTTTCTACTTTTCCCAGAAGAGAAAATGTAGCTACAGAAAGTCAAGTTTTAAGATTCTGCTTATGATTAATATGCTGGATCCGCAGCTGCTCTCGTATCGATGTGTTATGAGTCGAGTCTAGATACATGTGCCAGGCGGAGGCTTGTACCTAGTGAGTTTTGACCTGTTCTGTCCAACAACAGTGTCCGGTAGGAGTCCAGTAAGGAGTCCAGTAAGGCTGCTAGAAAAAGAACGAATTGCTTCAGGAAAATCTTGATCAAAATTTTTCAAAACATAAAAATCCTTCAGAATTCTTGATCTTCAATATTTTTGAGATTCAGAAGATGCTAGCACAATTTTTGTCAATACTCCGAAAATTCTCCTATCTTTCATCAATCATACCTTTTTTCTTGTAATATTTATCAAACTTTTGCAATTAATATATGATAGAAATACTCATCTTTATAGAAATCTGAATGTGTAGTCTCCTGGCATCGATTTCAAATACACTTTTTGATGGATCATCTTCTTTCGATTCCGAAGTCTCATCTCAGACATATATGTAACACTGTGTTTGTTCAATATTGAAAATTACTATTGGTTCGAGTTCGTAATGACAGCACGACAATTTACGAACAAGTAGACACCTAACCTCGAAAGAATGTAGATCGCATAGCCATGTGTTCTGTCAATGATCACAATTAAAAAGAATATTGGAAATTAAATATGTATAAAAATCATAATTACAAAGAATTGAAAAATCACAAAATAAAATTCAAAAGCAAAATATATAAAAACGTCAAAAAGGTGTTGGCGGTACTGTACAATATTTACGGGACTAATATAAGCGTCCGCGTGACGCGCGGCGGCGGTTTTTCGCAATTCGGGACTGTCATGGCTGTAACTTTTCAAATCCTCTAGATTTTCTGACGCCAATTTATTTGCAGGTAAAGTAGGTCACTAGCATTCCAAAACAAATATAAAAACAAAAACGATTTTTTGAAAATTCAAAGGTGTAGATACCCCCTTAATTTGTAGTTAAATCTGTAAATAGTTCGTCTCTCGGAGACGAGCTAGTCGTCGTACAAAGACCTAAGACTGAATAGTCCGTACTTAGTCATTATAATAAGAGTGTTAGTAATTATTTATCAATTCGGTTCGAAGCAAATATTTAGTAAATTAGTGATCTAGTTAGTATTGTCCCGCGAGGACTTGATTTGACGAGTTATTTAGTTTTTGCATGATTTTTGGTTGTTATTGCTCTCCTACGTGGAAGCTAGTAGTTTGATTTTTATTGTAAAACTCGCCAAACGTGGCCAGGTCACTTTTCCAAGGCCGTAGTCAATTTATACCTGCTAGGGAGTACCCCCGGGTACTAGTATTATTATTTCTATTTCTTTTGATACGATTTTTCTTGAATAAATCATATTTTCTTTATTAAATTCAAATAATCGAGTCGTTAATACGCCCTGCTAATCCTTCCATTAATCCCGAACCCTCTCCGCGGTACTGACGCTAGCCGGCGCTCAAGTACCTGTAGTTTGTTTTTTTTTTTTCAGATTTTCAGAACGTGGCGATTATACGCCTGGCGCCCAGCATCTTTGTTTAATTATCAATTTCCTTTGGCCAATTGTCGAGTGGACGGTTCTCAGCCTAGCTATCCGGTCTAGTTTGAGGACTAGGAAAAATCCAAGTCACAAATTATATAAACTTATTTATGCGACCCGTTGTTTGAAAGTTCACTTTTTGAGCATTGGATTTCGGCCGTAAAGTGACCAATTTCAGATCACTAAAATATAGTTAAATATTACAGGACATACAAAATATAGTTAAATATTATAGGACATACATTCACACACTAAAAATTAAAATGTCTGGAAATGTCAAATGTCTGAGTTGGCCGTCGTCAAAATGGTTTGATATAGAAAAACGCAATAATACCAGTAATTTTGTATACTAAAGTGAGTATAACACTTTAAACGTGCGGGTTGTTGACTGAAGTGCGATTCTCCAAAAAGTGAACCTTCCTCTCTATATTATAAAGATAGATCGCGGCCGCCGCCGCCGCCGCCGTGTCAGACTTTTTGGTCCTCGGCCTCCTCGACCCCGCTCGCCCCCCCCCCCCCCCCCCCCCTGCCTCGCCGTCCTGTTGTCCTGGGCCTCCTCGACCACGCTCGGATCCGCCGAAGATAGATGAAGATAGCCGAGGATAGCCGAGGATAGCCGAAGATAGCCGAGGATAGCCGAGGATAGCCAAGGATAGCCGAGGATGGCCGAGGATAGCCGAAGATAGCCAAGGACAGCCGAGGATAGCCGAGGATATCCGAGGATAGCCGAGGAGAGCCAAGGGGAGCCGAACCCGGTCCTTCCGTCGGTCCAAGGGCCCAGGAAAAGGAAAGGGGGAAGCAGAGCCGAGGCAGCCGAGGAGAGCCGAAGAGAACCGGAGAGAGCCGAGGATAGCCGAAGATAGCCGAGGATAGCCGAGGATAGCCGAGGAGAGCCGAGGAGAGCCCAAAATGTCTGACACGGCGGCGACGGCGGCGGCGATATATCTTAATAATCTCTACACACGACTTCAAGTTATACGAAGCCGAGGACCTGGACTACGAGAAATACTCAGTGAACGACCTGGACAACGAGAACTACGAAGCCGAAGACCTGGACACTGGAAATACTTAGCGAACGACCTGGACAACGAGGAATACGAAGCAAAGGACCTGGGCAACGAGAACTACGAAGCCGATGACCTGGACTACGAGAAATACTTAGCGAGTGACCTGGACTAAGAGAACTACGAAGCCCAGGACCCGGACTACGAGAAATACTCACTGAACGACCTGGACAACGAGGAATACGAAGAACA
This sequence comes from Tenthredo mesomela, assembly GCA_943736025.1. Lineage (NCBI taxonomy): Eukaryota > Metazoa > Arthropoda > Insecta > Hymenoptera > Tenthredinidae > Tenthredo > Tenthredo mesomela. Next base: position 23,479,498 of record OX031018.1, read on the forward strand.
TAAAATCCACGGATTATTTGGGTTTTAGAAACAACTGATACAAATTAGAATATGGGGGGTGGGCGCGCGTAGCGCGCAGGGGGGCGGAGCCCCCCTAGTATATATATATATGAGGGTGATTTTTTTTTTCGACTATTTTTTTTTTTTTTAGTCCTCACGTGAAATTTGGTTGAAAATGTCGAAAAAAAAAATCCCTGGAAGTTACAGCTCTTAATATTAACTTTAAAGTACTTTCCCAAAGCGTGCGAAGATCTTCCATTTAAAATACACGTAAATCGAGATGTTTTTTTTCAAATTTCTATAACTCAGCCGCATTTGAAGCTATTACATTGGTCTTGATCTTGATTTACTCAGAATAAAATACTCCACAAAAGTTCCCAATGCGGCCAAAGTGTAACTTGTACTGGTGAGTTGATACGGGTCGCTAAAGTTGATTTTTACCTTGAATTCTCGGTTACCAGTACAAGTTACACTTTGGCCGCCATGGGCACTTTTGTAGAGTATTTTATTCTGAGTAAATCAAGATCAAGACCAATGTAATAGCTTGAAATGCGGCTGAGTTATAGAAATTTGAAAAAAAAAAAAACAATCTCGATTTACGTGTATTTTAAATGGAAAATCCTTGACCTAGCGGATTCATTTACACGAACATTTCTGGTGTCATTTTGGTGTATTTTGGGTGTGGTTTGATTTTGGTGTAATATTGGTGTAATTTCGGTGAAACTCTATAATGCGTCCAGAATTACACCAAAATCACACGGTGTATCTCAGAATTTTTCACACCCCCTTTACACCAATTTCACACCCGACCCATTTTGGTGTAATTTTGGACGCATTATAGAGTTTTGCCAAAATTACACCAATATTACACCGCAGACCTACACCGTGTACTTTTGGTGTAATTTTGGTGTAACTGAATTTGCTAGGGTGCACGCTTTGGGAAAGTACTCAACATTAATATTAAGAGCTGTAACTTTCAGGAAAATTATTTTCCGACATTTTCAACCAAATTTCACGTGAGCACTAAAGAAAAAAAAAAAATAGTCGTTTTAAAAAAATCACGCTAATATATATGTAAAGAGAATATACTCTCTTTAAAGTCAGCGCGCTTAGTATGCCCCGCTTCTAGGACACCTGCTAGATGTCTCGACGAGCACCAAATAAATCGACATCGAGGAGAATAGATATAGATGTTTATTTTTTTTTAATCGACAGGTAGATAGATAGAAGAATTATAAGAAAGAGCACGTGCAAAAGTCAAACCCACATAAATAGAATTAGTAATTATAAACAATAGAACGGATAAAAAGCGGAGTTGTGAAAGAGAGACGAATAATTAACTTTAATTGTCGTTTCTCTTATTTACAGGTAACTTGTAAAGTTTGTATATATTGTAAATAGTAATACCAGGTAGAATATAAATCTCTTATTTACAGAGAAACAAATTTGGTTAACTTATTCCGGAAACCTCAACTCCCGATCCTAGAAGATATTATAAAACGACAATTTTCGTCACGAAATGAAGTTAAGATTCGGGTTCAAAGCTGTGGCTTCCCCAAAGGATAGTAAAACTACAGTGGTAGTCATAACCTCAATTGCCACAGAACAAGGAGAACAATACGCGATTCCAGATGAACTCATCTATGCAGAGCTTCATGAGGAGTTAAGAAATACGGATGCTTTCAAAAGGGTAAGAGAGTCATTAGGAAAAAGGCAGGATGAGTTGAAAATATGGATAACGCTCTCAAAAGAATTGCAAAAGATATATTTGGATGATGACGGAAATATCCAATTTAGAGGAAAATATTTAAAACAAACACGTCAAGAGGGTACTAAAGAACACTCAGACTTGGAAAAGATATTGGAAAAGTTAGTTGAAAAATCAGAAAAAAAAAAGAAGAGGAAAGGAACTTAAAACATATTGCAGATAAATTTGTACTAGAAAAATTTAATTATAAAACATCTAATGTTAGACAATGGCTAGACACATTTGAGAAGGAATGCGGAAGATTCAAGATAGAAAAAGATGGAACCAAAATCGAACTATTGAGAATATTTTTAGATGGAGCTTGCCAGGACTGGTACACTTCTACAACAATAAAAGGAGAGCATGAAAACAATTGGGATGGATGGAAACAGATATTAATAGAAACTTTCTCAATTAAAGGATGGAGTAACAGAACATATGCTCATTATTTTAAGTACAAAGAAGGTTCACTAGTACAATATGCAATAAAGAAAGAACGACTATTACTAGAAATAAATAAGGACATGGACGACGATACAATGATAGATAGGATTGCATTTGGATTGCCAGAATTTATCAGAGAGAAAATGGATAGGGATGAAATAGAAGATACAAAAGATTTAATTAATGAATTACAAAAGCTCGAAGGGATAGCAGATAAAAAGAAAACATTTAAAAAAGAAGGTAAACCAGAACACAAAGGCAGAAATGAAGAAAAAAAAACCATGCAAGACATGTGAAGATATGGGTAAAGGTGTGAGATACCACCCAGAAGAGAAATGCTGGTTTAAACTAGAGAGAAAAGAAAAACCTAAAGCTATAGGAAGTAATTCAGTAATAGAAGTAGATATAAGTAGAGAAAAAAAAAAACGAGTAATCACACCATTGATCAAACTTAAGATGCTAGTTGAGAATAAGATAGAGATAATGGGGACATATGACCCAGGTTCTCAAGTCTCCTTAATAAACTCGAAGTGGATAAAGATAAAAGATAATAGAGAAGATGTAAACAAAATATTCTTAAGATCGGTCAATGGTGTGAATCATACAAATGGATTAGTAAAAATAAGAATAAAAATATTTAATATAGAAAAAAAAGTAGACATATACATAGTTGAAAGAGAGGATTTCGAAGATTTCATAATAGGATTAGATTTAATTCCCATGTTCAAGTTGAGGTTGAATGAAAACTTAGAAGTTTCACAGAAAATAGAAAAAAAGATAGAAAAACCAGAGATAATATTAAGTGAAATAGAAAGTGAAGCTACAAATTGTTCAGTTAACCCTTTGTGTCACACATTTTTTTTTTTTTTTTTTTTAAACACCAAAAAAAGGTTGAAAATTCGATCGAAATTGCTCAGAAAATGTTGGAAACAGGTGGCACTCCCAGAGTGCCACCATGGCACAAAGGGTTAATTTTAATGAGCATGTGGAAACAGATGAATTCCAAATAAAGATAGAACATTTAGATAGAGATAAAAAGATTAGGATAAAAAGATTAATAGATAAGAACAAATCAGTGTTTGCAAAAGACAAATACGATGTTGGAACTGTTAATGAGTATGAGGCTAGGATTGATTTAATAGTGGAGAAATACTCCAGTAAAAGACCATATAGATGTAATATAGACGACAAAAAAGAAATAGAAAAACAAATAGCAAAATTACTAAAGAAAAATTTGATCGAAGAGTCTTATAGTCCTTTCGCTGCACCTGTCACGCTAGCATATAAGAAAAATGAAGGAAAGACACGTATGTGTATAGACTTCAGAGATTTAAACAAAAACGTTGTTCCTCAAGCACAACCATTTCCTTTAATAGACGATATAATAATAAGAGCCAGAAACTGTAAATATTTCACGACACTAGACATAAATTCAGCTTTTTGGTCAATACCATTAAGAATTGAAGATAGAAGGAAAACGGGATTCGTAACGCAAGATGGTCACTTCCAATGGACGTGTCTACCGTTCGGGCTAAAAACGTCTCCAGCCATATTTCAACGAATTCTGAGTAACATTTTGAGAAAACATAGACTAAGCGAATTTTCAGTAAACTATATAGACGATGTCCTAATACACTCACAGACGTTCGAAGAACATCTAGATCACATTGAAAAAGTATTAGATGCAATAAAAAAAGAAGGATTTAGGTTAAAATTTAAGAAATGTACGTTTGCTGCTAGTTCAGTTAGATATTTAGGACATGTAATAGGAGAAAATACAGTTACACCATTGAAAGATAACATAACATCAATAAAAGATTTCCCGACTCCTACCACACAAAAGCAGATCAGACAATTCCTGGGAAAAATAAACTTTTACCACGAATATACAGAAAAGAGCTCAATATTATTAGATCCATTACACCAACTATTGAGGAAGAATGTAAAATTCAGATGGACAGAGGATTGCGAAAAAACTTTCAGAAAGATAAAAGGAATGCTATGTTCCCAACCAGTGTTAGAGATATTCGATAAAGATCTTCCAATCAAGATATATACAGATGCATCACTTGAAGGCATAGGTGCAATATTAAAACAAACACAAGATGATGGAAAAGAAAAACCTGTGGCCTACTTTTCAAGGAAACTTAATGAAACACAAAAGAAAAGAAAAGAAAAGCAATATACCTTGAATGTTTGGCTATAAAAGAGGCAATAAAGTACTGGCAACACTGGTTGATAAGGAGATACTTCGAAATACATTCCGATCACAAACCACTAGAAAATATGAATATACGAGCACGAACAGACGAAGAATTAGGCGACCTAACCCACTACCTATCTCAATACGATTTTAAAATTATATACGTCCCAGGGAAAGATAATACAGAAGCGGACTGCTTAAGTAGAAACCCTGTGCTAGAATCAAATATAGAAGAAGAAGAGGACTTATTGAAAACGGTAAATTTGTTTGAGATAGACGAAATAAAATCAGATCAGATGAATAACATATTATTACAAAACAAAAAAGAAAAATTAATAAAGAAAAATGGGATATATTATAAAAAAGTAAAAAAAAGAGAGAAAATCATATTATCCGAAAAGTTCAGTATTGATTTAATTAAGAAAATACACAAAGAATGGTGTCACACAGGGATAACGCAAACAAGAATGAGAATAAGCCCATATTATACTGCTAAAAATTTAATAGAGAATATAAAAAAGACATGTAGAGAATGTGATATATGCATCAGGAATAAGTCAAGAGGACAATACAAATTCAGCTCAATGTCACAATTAGGCCCAGCGACTAAAGCTTTCGAGATCATGTCCATAGATACAATTGGAGGATGTCGAAGCACCCGATCAACAAAAAAATATATACATTTACTGGTCGATCATTTCACGCGATACGCGTTTATTTTAACATCAAAAACTCAAAACGCCAATGATTTTATAAAATTGGTTCAAACGGTGCTAGAAATAGAAACGATCGGAACAATCTTAGCGGATCAATACCCTGGAATAAATTCTAGAGAATTTAAAGATTACTTGAAAAAGAAAGAGGTGCAAATGATTTTTACTGCAGTAAATGCACCATTTTCTAACGGGTTGAACGAAAGGCTAAATCAGACGTTGGTAAATAAAATAAGATGTAAAATAAACGAAGAAAAACAGTAGACAGCATGGACATCGATAGCGAGAGAATGCGTGAATAAATATAATAGACTAAAACATACAATTACAGGATTTACACCAGAGTATCTATTACATGGCACAGATACCAGTAACATACCAGAAGAATTAAGAAGAAAGAAAAACGGAGAGGACTGGATAAAAGATAAGGAGCTTGCACTTGAAAGAACACTGAGATCACATCAGGGTTGTAAAATTTTTAATGGAAAATATTTCCATTAACTCATTGAATTTAATTTTTTAATGGAAAATATTTCCATTAACCATTAAATTTAATTTTTTAATGGAAAATATTTCCATTAACCATTAAATTTAATTTTTTAATGGAAAATATTTCCATTAACCATTAAATTTAATTTTTTTAATGGAAAATATTTCCATTAACCATTATATTTAATTTTTTAATGGAAAATATTTCCATTAACCATTAAATTTAATTTTTTAATGGAAAATATTTCCATTAACCATTAAATTTAATTTTTTAATGGAAAATATTTTCACTCGCCATTAAATTCATTTTTTTACTGGAAAATGTTTTCATTAAAAAATCAAATTCAATGAGTTACTGGAAATATTTTCCATTAAAAATTTTACAACCCTGAGCCGCTCACGGTCATGCACACAGCGAATGGCTTTCTACTTTCCCGCCAAGTCTATTTAAAAATTAAAAGTGATCCATAGTAATTTCAGAAAATTCCAGCAGTTGATGAGAATTTTTCCGAAGAGAAAAAAATATTCAAAAATTGATGAAAATTTTTCTCATCAAATGATGAAATTTAATTTTTTAATGGAAATGTTTTCCATTGAATAATTAAATTTAATGGTTAATGGAAATATTTTCCATTAAAAAATTAAATTTAATGGTTAATGAAAATGTCAATGCATTAAAAAATTGAATGCATTATTTACAACTCTGGATCACATAAGTATAACAAAAGCATATTTGGCAGAAATAGGAGACACCATGAATTCAACGTAGGAGATATGGTATTCATAGAAAATGGGACCAAACTCAACAGAAAAAAACTAGAAGAACTAAGAATCGGACCATTTACAATAGAGGAAAAAGTTTCAAACTCAATTTATAAAATAAGAACTGGAAAAAGAAATCAAGACACAAGTCTATTCCATGTGACAAAACTAACTCCAGTGTTAGAAGATGAGGATGATTGAAAAATTGTGCAATTTTCATCTCGGGGAGGGGAGATGTAAAGAGAATATACTCTCTTTAAAGTCAGCGCGCTTAGTATGCCCCGCTTCTAGGACACCTGCTAGATGTCTCGACGAGCACCAAATAAATCGACATCGAGGAGAATAATCGACAGGTAGATAGATAGAAGAATTATAAGAAAGAGCACGTGCAAAAGTCAAACCCACATAAATAGAATTAGTAATTATAAACAATAGAACGGATAAAAAGCGGAGTTGTGAAAGAGAGACGAATAATTAACTTTAATTGTCGTTTCTCTTATTTACAGGTAACTTGTAAAGTTTGTATGTATTGTAAATAGTAATACCAGGTAGAATATAAATCTCTTATTCACAGAGAAACAAATTTGGTTAACTTATTCCGGAAACCCCAACTCCCGATCCTAGAAGATATTATATATATATATATATATATTTATATATTATATATATATATATATTATATATATATATATATATATATATATAGATATTATAGTATAGTATATATAATATCTATATTATAATATAGATATTATATATATATATATATATATATATATATATATATATATATATATATATATTAGACCGCCTCAAAAAAAAACTTCATGTTTTTTTTCGATCTCCAGCTTCATAATTTCATAGTTTTGAACCAAATATTGAACCTCGTTCAAGGAAATCGCCGTGCGATTTTTTTTAGCGGTGGCGCATCGAGATTTTGTATTCGCCATTTGATTAACACGTAAGAAATCCAATTCTGACGTTTGGAGCGGGATAATTTCTTTTCTACACAACGGACGGAACTCTTCTTGGTACCCTTTTGACAAGTTGGATGTCCTCTTCAAATCGGCGTGTCATTCAAAATTTTCAACCGCACGATCTTTGAGATATCCAAGATTGCGTAAAACGTGATTTTTCACTTTTTGAGAAATGGTTACTTACGATAAACACGCAGCTTTCTCGACTGGGCCTCAGTGAAATGTTGAACAATATCCGTCAAATACATTAAATTTGTTCAATTAAACCGAACTCGATGTGCCTGTCTATCGGGAAAATCAAATTATCGAAAATTTCAGTAGAAACTTTCTCGCGTAGAAAAGAATATATATTTTTTTTTTAGTATCCACTGCAAATAGTAAAGGATCACCGGTCAAAATATAAAAACTGCCATAAAGGAAGTTTACGACACTCAAGTTTGAAATAAGTCGATGATAAAAAAAAAAAAAGAAAGCGGAATGGCGGTTATATTATATTATACTGTTCACTTATTTCTCTTCTTACTTATTCTGTCTAAATAAAAATTCATTAGAACGGAATTTTTCCGATGTGTTTTTTTCTCCGAGCTCGGTGGTTAGGAACCCACCTCAAAAAATGTAGGTCCTCCCAAAACACTGGAACAGTATTGACAAGGTTGCGGAATCAACGAAAACTAAAAGTTCAAAAAATGAACAAAAAAACTATGTGCTCAGTGTGCGGAGGTCTTAAGCCTAACCCAGTAAGACAGGTTACCTACCCTACTACTCATACTACTACTACTACTGTATATTTAATGTATTTGACGGATATTGTTCAACATTTCACTGTGGCCCAGTCAAGAAAGCTGCGCGTTTATGGTAAGTAACCATTTTTCGAAAAAGTGAAAAACCACGTTTTACGCAATCTTGGATATCTCGAAGATCGTGCAATTGAAAATTTTGAATGACACGCCGATTTGAAGAGGACATCCAGCTTGTCAAAAGGGTACCAAGAAGAGTTCCGTCCGTTGTGTAGAAAAGAAATTATCCCGCTCCAAACGTCAGAATTGGATTTCTTACGTGTTAATCAAATGGCGAATACAAAATCTCGATGCGCCACCGCTAAAAAAAATCGCGCGGCGATTTCCTTGAACGAGGTTCAACATTTGGTTGAAAACTATGAAATTATGAAGCTGGAGATCGAAAAAAAAAATAAAGTTTTTTTTTGAGGCGGTCTAATATATATATATACTAGGGGGGCTGCGCCCCCCTGCGCGCTACGCGCGCCAACCCCCCGCATCCTCTACACGTTATGCTATTACCCATTTTGGTTTCAAAACAACGGAAATTTTTAACAGATCTTTCAACAGATTATATACGATTATAATTACATACACAATTTATAAAATCCGTATATTATTCATAAAATTATTTAAAAAAAAGGAATTAAAGGTTGATCTATTTGAAATTTTAAGAGAATGAGATATAACGTCAATTAGTTATTATAGGTGCATTCTTATGACTTTGTGATCGTTGATCAAAATGATTATGATCACGTGATAGTTGTTCTTTTGATCGTATCACTTCCCTCACCGTGAACACGAAGTAAACATGACCATGATCACAACCATCTAATCCCGAAGGGTAGGGTACGGTAAGTACGGAAAAATCTGAAAATAACATACATATAAATAACGATAATAACAATTATTGGAACAGTCATCGTTGCCACACCACTGTGCAGTAGATAACCCGGCGCGTTTTTGTTGAAGTGGTTTCCTCAAAAAGCCTAATCCACTATATATTTTTAATCACATATAATAACACACAATTACCGTAATGAAAAAAAAAAAACACTGCTATAATAAATTTTTTAAATATGTTATTAATTAAAACTTGAATTCCAACTTCTGGTTGTCTGGTAATCAATAGCAACATCGGCAAGCAAGACTCGAAATTTTATTTTTGGTTTTCCGAAGGATTCTCTCCAGGATATTGTGGTTCTTGGAAATATTCAAGTGTAGGAGGCAGCGATGTTGTTAAAACGAAGGATTCGAAATACACGGAGAACATGTAATCAAAGATACCGATACCATTACTTTTAACATTGCTAATAATTTTTAATGAAATTCAGTGAATGTTTCGTGATTTGAGTTGATGTACTGAATTTATATATGATATTACTAAGAATTTCTATTGTCCTCGGACTCTATTATTTCCTTCTCTTTCTCTTATTTATTCACGTGCGTATTTATTACATGTCACGAACTGAAATAAAGAACTTCGGAACGCAAACGTTAACTATATTAATTTAAAAAAATGACTAAATTCATTGAAGATTGATTACATTTTATAAAACCAAATGAAGCGACGTGAAATGTAAACTGTAACCATGTTCATTCAAAAGACCGTTTGTTCATCATTCGTTTGGTTGTTATAATTTGGCTGACACATATTTATTTATTTTATCTTGTTCTTCAAATCGTCTGTAGTTAAAGCGGCCTAAAATACATATCATCGAAAATGCCTTAAAATACTGATTCTTCGCATAAATCATCGAAGCATGGCACAAAGGTATATATTACTATTATAAATTCGTTCTTCGGTAAATTTACAATAGTAGTGAATATGTCATAGCGAAAATCATCAAGGCATAGCTCTCACGGTCAATCTAGTAAACGATCGAAAAGCACCGACCCAATTCTCCCCTTTACTTCCACGGAATTTTTGAACGAAAAAATTAAGCCTCATGACAAATTTGTGTATGTATCCCAATGAAATCAAATGTATAGTTTATTCTACTAAAAGTCCATAATCCAGAACAACTTATTATTCAAATTACAGCTCCGTCGTCGGTTACGTAAATACACTGAATAAAATCAAAACTGTTAAAGGAAAAGATTCCAAAATTTTAGAAATTTTCAAATTTATTCTCGACAATAATGATGGAAAAAAATTATCGTGTTATGCTTGGAATGAAGATGCTAAAAAATTCTACAATGAAATAGAATTACATCAGGTATATCAATATGAATACATATTTAGAAGATTGTTGTTCTGAACATTCAGCCATGGAAGAAAAATGTTTAACATATGGTTAACATTTTTAGATATTGCTAATACAAAATGCACTTGCTAAACCCTTGTCAAATTTCAATCGTGGGAATCTTCCGTATGAGCTTCAATTGAAACAATACACAAAAGTAAATGTACTGGGAAATTTTAATGCTTTAGGACATGATGGCAAAATTTTGAAAATTACTAATTTGGAAGATATTTGTAGCAAACATGGATATATAGGTGAATACTACGTACCACAATTACTAAATCAAACGGAATATTTTTCCTTGACCAATTTCTTAGCTATCATTTATGAGTATTAAAACTTTTTAGAAACCGAAAGTTATCTCCGTGACGAATTCTTTGTACCTGATAAATCTACCCCAGAAGTGTATTCGGGATCTATCACGGATGGGCAATTTCGAATCGAAGTTATTTTGAGAAACGTAAATCAAAATTTTTCCATAAAGCAGGGCCAAAAAATTCAAGTAATCGGAGAGATTGGAGAACATGGTGAACAATAATATGAATAAATTCTACAATCTTTTTTTTGTGTATCAATATTAATCAAGTAGGTAATTAATTAATAATTCATGGAACGTGATTTTTTATAGATAATCTGAATCTTTACATCGAAATACAAAAATTTGAACACATCAAGATATTAGAGGGACCTAAAATGAAATTTTCAGAATTACTTGCCGCTGGGGATGTTCTACAGAGGAAACGGAATTGAATGTTGAATTATTAATATATTCAAAATAATATCATAAGATTTTTTATGTATTTTTATTTTTTTTTATTTTTATTATTATCACGGTAATCTATTGTATTTATGTGTATAGATGTTTCAAAAATATATAGTGGATTAGGCTTTCTGAGGAAACCACTTTAAAAAAAACGCGCCGAGTTATCTACTGCAAAGTGGTGTGGAAACGATAACTGTTGTAATAATTGTTATTATCGTTATACATATACATACGTATATATTATTATTTTCAGATTTTTGCTTGCTTACCGTTGCCCTAGTCTTCATGATTTGTGCGACGTGATTCAAATACAGGCCCTTAACTCGCGTGGATAGAAGAATGTATAGAATAGTTACTGAACATTTTGAAGTCCACTTCTAGAAGATTATTTATTTGGTCATAAGTAACCTTTGGTCCCAAGGTGATGTGGAAAAGATATGAATACAAAATGGATGTTGATATACAACGATCAGTATTAATAAATCATTAATTCGTACATCAGTTATTTTTTATGTGAAAGGAATCGTCCTGTTTTTCATTCATATAGTATCAATGAAGTTCACATGAATCTAATGGATTTATTTATCGCATAAACAAAGTTAGATTTATATACACATTAATATAAGGACGATATAATTTTATAGTTATCTCATTTTTTTTGTTTGTTGTTGTGTTCCTTTTGAAGGTCTGTCTCCAAGATATACAGTTACTGAACATTTTGAAGTCCACTTTTAGAAGATTATTTATTTGGTCATAAGTAACCTTTGGTCCCAAGGTGATGTGAAAAAGATATGAATACAAAATGGATGTTGATATACAATGATCAATATTAATAAATCATCAATTCGTACATCAGTTATTTTTTATGTGGAAGGAATCGTCATGTTTTTCATTCATATAGTATCAATGAAGTTCACATGAATCTAATGGACTTATTTATCGCACAAACAAAGTTAGATTTGTATACACATTAATATAAGGGCGATATAATTTTATAGTTCTCTCATTTTCTTCGTTTGTTGTTGTGTTTCTTTTGAAGGTCTGTCTCTAAGATTATCAACAGGGTGGGAAGCAGCACAGTACGTAGTCCGTGTAGTTTTTGCCAATTCTTGAATTATATGATGACGAATCGTTCAAAATGGTTCAATTATTCGAACGAAATCTTTCACAGGAACGCTGGGAAAGGAAAGCAAATTGAGACGATAAAAAGTAGGAGGTCAGATTAATAATGAAAAAAACAAATCCATTTTGAATTTGAATCTTTTCCACACCACCTTGCGGTAGATACGTTGGCGCGTTTTTTTTTATAGTGGTGTCCCCTTTAGGCCTAATCCACTTTGTTTTTTTTTCATAGTGGTCTCCCTTTTAGGCCTAATCCACTTTGTGATGTTTTTTATAGTGATGTCCCTCTTAGGTCTATTCCACTGTGTGTTATCAAAATTATTGAACTGCGTTGGATTTTGAAGTTTGTAGCTCACATTGAAACATTAATCAAAAATTTCTTCCCATACTATATTATCAATTGTATCTACACTCCTAACGAAAATTAGCGGGCCACCCAATTTTTGCTTCGAAAAATGTTCAATTTCAAAGTCTCGTAATTCGGCGAAAAATTGACTTAGCGCGTCGTTTGTAAAAGCATTTCAAAGCTTAAGGCTTCATCTTTCAGATGCTCACTTTCGATTGCGTTTATGTTTTTTTTGTCTTGAGTTATGGTCCCTTGAACCATCTCGTGCCAAATTTGTGTATTGATGTTCCAACTTCAAAACAACGCACGGGGTCGGTCAGTATCGGAATTTTGATTTCAAGACAGTCATTTTGAAGCTTGTAATGTCCTCTTCAAAACACTTTTTTTGAGATTGCTCTACGATTTTTTTTCATGGAGTTATGCGTTGCTGAAGCAAAAATGGTCTTTCAATTTTTGGTGTGTGGTGCAATTTCCATGCATGGTCGTACCGATCTCGTGATTATTCCACCACTTTGAGTGATGCTAATGCCGGAGGTACTGTTTAAATCGTCCGTATGTGTTAAAAATCGAATAACTTTACGAAAAAAAATCGTAGAGCGAATTCCAAGATATGGTTTCGAAGGAAAGACTTCAAAGTTGAAGTTCTAACCTTGGGCCACCTGTGTCGCTATTTTTGCGCGTGCTACCTGAGGTCAAAGTTCGAATTTCCATTTTGCGGTTTGGAGGGTCTCGTTTGGATGGTGATCATGGCTTGGAAACGTCACCGAATAAAAATTGCAATGAGATTTCAGAAAAATGAAGATTTGAGCTTCAAAAGCCATATTTGGGAACCTCGGTACGAGGACTCGTTCGCCCAGGGCATGCGATCAAAAATTGAAAGACCATTTTTGCTTCAGCAACGCATAACTCCATGAAAAAAAATCGTAGGGCAATTTAAAAAAACGGGTTTTAAAGAGGACATTCCAAGCTTCAAAATGACTGTCTTGAAATCAGAATTCCGATACTGACCGACCCCGTGCGTTGTTTTGAAGTTGGAACATCAATACACAAATTTGGCACGAGATGGTTCAAGGGACCATAGCTCAAGACAAGAAAAACATAAACGCAATCGAAAGTGAGCATCTGAAAGATGAAGCTTTAAGCTTTGAAATGCTTTTACAAACGACTCGCTAAGTCAATTTTTCGCCGAATTAGGAGACTTTGAAATCGAACATTTTTCGAAGCAAAAATTGGGTGGCCCGCTAATTTTTGTTAGGAGTGTATGTTGTCTGAATTATTTTCAATGAATAAGTTATTACTATTTTTACATCTTAAAAGGGCTACATATAGTTGACCATGACTAAATAAATTTTTACGGAAATAAATTCCCACTTTGTCAAAACTTTGTCCTTGAGATTTATTTATTGTTATAGCAAAAGCTAACACTAACGGAAATTGTCTGCGGTATAATATAAATGGTAGGGATGAATATTCACCAGTATCTAATCTAATCTTTGGAATAAACACAACACTCCCAGCATTTGTCCCTGTTATTATTTCGGCCTCAACATTGAATTTAAACAGTCTTAAGATCTTTAGTCTAGTTCCATTGCATAAACCATCGTTTATGCTCAGGTTTCGAATAAGCATAACAGAAGCACCAATTTTCAAAATCAATTTATGTGGTGGGAGTCCTGGAAATTTCAAAGAATTTAAATATTCGATTGGATAATTCAACAAACAGTCATCGTCGGTTTGGTCGACTCCTTTATATTTTGCATAATCAATACTGTAGTATGTGTATGGTTTTGTTTCAATTTTGTGTAAAATTTTATCATTTAACCTATATATATCGTCATTATGGCATGCCAGGGTAGCACAATTTGATAAATCAGTACCATGTGTTTCATTTACCGAACCATAGATTTTGTTACAAACATCATTCGTTTTCCATTCTTCCGGAATAACAAATGATTTTATATTTCCATTGCCAATTTCTAACAGAAATAAATTAAAATTTGAGTTATCTGATCTCATATTTTGTTTCAATCGTAGGACTTTGAAATTTTTCCATAATACTGAATGTTTTATTGTATCTTGAATTATATTTCTTCTGGAGCCATTTTTAACTACAGGAAGTATCTGTCGAAAATCACCACCCAGTATTATTAATTTGTCCGCAAACGGAAGATCAATGGTACAACAATCTCTTAGAGTTTTATCAATGATTCCCAAAGCTTTTTTCGGAATCATTGAAGCTTCGTCCCAAATTATAATATCGCATTCTCTTAGTTTTTTTTTTTCGGATTTACTTGTTAGGAATGATGTTTCTATGTTGGATAAATCTAACGGAAGTCTGAATGTTCGGTGACTTGTCATGCCGCCAGGTAGAAGAATTGATGCTATCCCAGTCCATGCCATGGATATTACTTTCTTTCGTTTACTCATGAAATAATAAATTAAAGTTTTATATAAAAATGTTTTGCCAGTTCCCCCAGGGCCATCTATAAAAATCATGCGATTTTTAGTCTCATTTATGATATAATTGAAAATTAATTTCTGATCATTGTTAAATTTATCAAATAGTTCTTCACAAAGTTGTTTGCTATTCAAAATCATATCCTCCTCTTCTGAATTCGAATTTTCCATTATTATTTCATTTTTGGGTTCGGGGAGACCATAATCCGAACAACTTTTGTTTTCAGAATTTAGTATATTGTCTATTTCATTTAATGCTCGGTACTCGTTATTGTTAACGAACCCCTCACAAAAAAATTTTTTATATTTTTCCCAAATTGAATTAGAATTAGGAACGTTGTCGGAAATAAGGAACCATGCCAGAAATTGACGTAATTGTTTAGGCAACATGACATCACAAGCCTCCTCGAATATTTGAAAAATATGTTCCCCATTTTCGACTAATCCCATCGCAATTGCAGTTTCTTTGTATGTTGGATACTGATTTCTGTCATATATTTTAAGATCGTTAAAACTCATTGGTCCTTTTACTCGATTTAATATTAATTTCAAATGGAAACGTTCGGAATCTTTTGGACTGACGCTATTTATCCGCCCGATAACTTTGCAAAAGGATTTACGTTTTATCCACAATTTTTTGGACCTGTCGAAATGGTAATATTTTGGTATATTAACGTACAAAAATTTTCTCGCGTTAACATCTTGTTTATTCAAATCAAACCAAGCAGTTAAAGTTGTTTGGTGATTTTCAATTGCGTACTTTTCTTTGGTTTCCTCGAAAACAATTTGTTGTTGATTTTCCGTATGAACGGCAAGGCGAGCTATAGAGTGTGATCTGTCCGAAAGGGGTAGTTCCTCGATACGCCAAGCCGCTTCCATAGGACTTAAATAACGACTATCAACATATTTCGAAATTTCGTCATACGTGTCGGTATCAGTATTTGTGAGCGGGTTTTTTTTTTTTAATTTCAAATATGCCCGGTCATGACCTTTGTGTAAATACGCAAAAATATATTTAATACTCATAATAGAAGCGCAGTATTCAACATTTATGTGACATTGATATTTTTTTAAAAGATCTGGATTATAAGGAACAACCATTGAATTGTCTACTTTTATGAACTCCCCATTATATTTTCTGTTATATGTAAGGTCTTTGTTTTTGTTGTCAGATCTTTTATACTTGGGAAAACCGTTATAGTCGAATAATGTTTCCTCACAGAAAGATTTAGGAAATTTTTTTGAACAGCTGTTATTTTTGATATCATAACATAAAGAAAGCTCCGTATGGGGACCATGCAACATATGTTTCATCACAAGTTCTTGTAATTGAATATCATGAGCTGGAATTTCTGCACTTATGTGTTTGTCGATGGCCTCTGGGTTTACCAATTTAACATTATGATCTAATACAAATAGCAAATGCGCGTGTGGTAATCCACGTTTCTGAAACTCAATTGTGTAAATGTATGCTATTATTTTGCCGAACACTTTGCCACTGATTACGTCAGCTAGAATGGCACGTAATTTGGAATAGAACAACCGTACAGTAATATTAGGTATATCGTTACATGTAGACCTAGCAGGAAATTTGTTCAATACACTCTTCAGTTCCGGCCAATTTGGATTAGTTGTAACAGTTATAAACAAATCTGGTCGACCAATTTCTCTTGAAATTGCAATTGCATCTTGGTACAATTGATGCATATGGCGGGGACTACCTATATATGTAGTTGGTAAAACATACATATTCCCCAATCTTTCTTTAGATTTGAAATTGTCCGAATTGTTCATCGCACTTTGCGCTACGTGATCTATTAACCCTTGATAACATTCAATTCTCAATTTTTTTTGATTATACCGAATATAATTTAATCTATTGCTTTCAATAATAATATAAGCTTGAATAACATATTGTTGTGTTAACCGTCCGCTATATAAAATGGGATTGAATTTACAATTGGGTCTATAAGCTAATCTATGTGAATAATATTGCAGTGCAGTAAGTCTTTTGTCGGAATTAGGATTTTGTTTAGCTAATGAACTCCATCCCAAATCACCGAATGGAAACATTAATGGAAAAATCATTGGGTCCACATGAAACGATAACTTGTTCAGATTTGTGTGTGAATCGACACCAATTGGCAAAGTTTTGGGATATACGCACAAATCATAAGACAATGGAATCTGACCTGTTTTTGACACTATTAACGCGGCACATTCCGCCGTTGAGGGTGTATTATACCGATGTTTATTAAATTTGATATCACGAACAAAATACAGGTAATATTCTTCTAATGGTTGGTTTTTGGTCAGGTCGTGTAAAAATTTATATTTTTTGGCGTATGGGTTGTCGTGCATCAATTTTTGTATGACCTCAATGTGTGATTTTACTAAATTGGTATTTTCTTTTAATATCTGTTCCGTAGCTGTATAGTCATCGTATATATAAATTTGGCCATAAATAGGAGTTTCGTTTTCGTTTGACATAATACTATTGGGAGTGGTGTGACATACCTGGCCCTGAATTGTTAAATTATAAATTCCTTTCTTGGAATCATTAATAACATTGGCACTGAAACTTGCGAATGAAAATCGGTGATTGTAATATCGGATTAAGTCACGGAATTTTTTATCATTCAACAACAAATTTTTCAAAGTGTCGTCGTAATCACTCAAAGGAGGAAGCTTAATTTTTCCGTAATGACAACAGCTTTTTTTTGAAAATTCGACTGACCAAAACATCGCTGAACAGTGTGGACAGGTGTAGTCCATGTCCCCAAAATCGTAATAAGAATTGAAAGAGGATTGTGTGCGTAAACTGCATAACTTGGCTGCTTGTTGAATAGGTCTCCGTTTATGTAATCGCGAATCATCCATGTGAGCAACCGTATCATTTTTCCTTTTTTTTTTCAAGCGTTTGGCATGCATCAATGTCGTAGTATTATTTTTACGTTTCTTTTGCAAGCGGTTATCATCCATTCCTTGAATCCTATCATTAGCCCTTTTCTTTTCTAAACGATGGTCGCTCATCTCCTTAGTAATGTTTCGCATTTTCCTTTTTATTAAACGGGTGTTACACATATTCATTGCAATATCATTTGCTCTTTTTTTTTCCCACGCAACCTTTCCAAGATTCTTTACTGCCCTTCTTTCGTTAAGCTTATCTTTATTTCTCAAATAATGCGAATGATTAGCTTTTCTTTTTAACGAAATTGTGTTTATACAATCTATGATATCGTAATGACCTTTGTCTAACGTACCGGATAATAATAGGACCAATTTATGTTCACGGTTACACATTCTTCTGCCATATTCTATAGGACTTTCCGAATCGTTGATATATACGATAACTCTCAGATTAAAAATGCTAACAAAAGACTGAATTTCAACTTCCCCACCAAATATACCATTAGTAGACATCTGCGATTTATAAGATAACTTGTCGCAAATTGTTGAATTATATGATAAGTCCCCTAAAATGAACGGTTCATATGTAGCCCAATTATCTACTACATGGGAAACTATTTTCGATCTAATTTCTCTGTGTCTTTCCTGATCATTATTCAAAAAATAAGAAAAACATCTAAATAAACAATTTCCGTCGCCTGTTATTGGTACAGTAATACATAAGGATCCGTCACTCATGATAAAACCGCGATGAATTGATTGATTTTGCAATAAAATGGATAATGAAACTATAAATTAAAATGAAACTATAAATTAAAATGATAAATTAAATAAAAACAATATAAAATAAAACAAAAATCGGGTATAATTAAAACTATAGAGAATGATAAATTAAATAAAAGCGACTTGAGAATGAGATTCCGGCTCCATTGGGTTGAATGAGCGAGGATGATCAACTCATCTTTCCAATTCCAAAGACTCCGAAGACTCCAAAGAATTCCAAATACTCCATGAACCATATTAGAATTTATCCATACACATAAGAATTTATATAATACACATATTATTCAACACGGAATTTACCGATCAATCATCAGACCGAAGCTAATTCAAAACATGACAGATTCTTCATGAAACAACAAATGAAGAAATCAAATGTTGGATGCTACGTTCAATTGCAATGAAAAAAGAAATGAAGAGGATCGTTTTGAAATTTTTATTGGTTTAAGCTTAGCATGACTTGCTATAATTTCTAATTTATTATTTATTATATAGTTCTGTTAGTTATATAGTTCTGTTGAAATAATAAAATAATCATTTGAGTTTATTATATAGTTCTGTTAAAATAATGAAATAATCAAAAATAATAAACTAATAAAATGATCAATTGAGTTGAAATGTTATAATTTCTAATTTATTACTTTCTAATTTATTATTTATTACATAATTCTGTTAAAATAATAAAATAATCAATTGAGTTAAAATGTTATTATTTGTTGAAATTATTATGTTAAATTGCGATTGCAAATAAACATTGATATATATTATAACTATGATATTCCCATAGATTTTCAAGGTCAAAGGTCAAAGGTTCTGGGTGTTCCCATAGATTTTAAGGGTCAAAGGTCAAAAGTCCAGGGTTTTTCAGGGGTTAAATTTTCAAGGTCAAAGGTCAAAGGTCCTGGGTTTTCCCCATAGACCCCGGACCTTTGACGTTTGACCTTGAAAATCTATGGGGGAACAAAAGAACAAAGGAATTCTGGGAAAAACCCAGGAATTCCGGGAAAAACCCAGAAACAAAAGAACAACGTTGTCTCTCTATATTATAAAAATCTCTCGCCGCGGCCGTCGCCGTGTCAGCAAAGAAACAAAAGAACAACGAAACAAAAGAACAACGAAACAAAGGAATTCTGGGAAAAACCCAGAAACAAAAGAACCACGAAACAAAGGAATTCTGGGAAAACCCCAGAAACAAAAGAACAACGAAACAAAGGAATTCTGGGAAAAACCCAGAAACAAAAGAACCACGAAACAAAGGAATTCTGGGAAAAACCCAGAAACAAAAGAACAACGAAACAAAAGAACAACGAAACAAAAGAGCAACGAAACAAAGGAATTCTGGGAAAAACCCAGAAACAAAAGAACAACGAAACAAAGGAATTCTGGGAAAAACCCAGAAACAAAAGAACAACGAAACAAAGGAATTCTGGGAAAAACCCAGAAACAAAAGAACCACGAAACAAAGGAATTCTGGGAAAAACCCAGAAACAAAAGAACAACGAAACAAAAGAACAACGAAACAAAAGAGCAACGAAACAAAGGAATTCTGGGAAAAACCCAGAAACAAAAGAACAACGAAACAAAAGAACAACGAAACAAAGGAATTCTGGGAAAAACCCAGAAACAAAAGAACAACGAAACAAAAGAACAACGAAACAAAGGAATTCTGGGAAAGACCCAGAAACAAAAAAACAACGAAACAAAAGAACAACGAAACAAATGAACAACGAAACAAAGGAATTCTGGGAAAAACCCAGAAACAAAAGAACAACGAAACAAAGGAATTCTGGGAAAAACCCAGAAACAAAAGAACAACGAAACAAAAAAACAACGAAACAAATGAACAACGAAACAAAGGAATTCTGGGAAAAACCCAGAAACAAAAGAACAAAGAAACAAAAGACATTCTTTTGTTTCTGGGTTTTTCCCAGAATTCCTTTGTTTCGTTGTTCTTTTGTTTCGTTGTTCTTTTGTTTCTGGGTTTTTCCCAGAATTCCTTTGTTTCGTTGCTCTTTTGTTTCGTTGTTCTTTTGTTTCGTTGTTCTTTTGTTTCTGGGTTTTTCCCAGAATTCCTTTGTTTCGTGGTTCTTTTGTTTCTGGGTTTTTCCCAGAATTCCTTTGTTTCGTTGTTCTTTTGTTTCTGGGTTTTTCCCAGAATTCCTTTGTTTCGTTGTTCTTTTGTTTCTGGGTTTTTCCCAGAATTCCTTTGTTTCGTTGCTCTTTTGTTTCGTTGTTCTTTTGTTTCGTTGTTCTTTTGTTTCTGGGTTTTTCCCAGAATTCCTTTGTTTCGTGGTTCTTTTGTTTCTGGGTTTTTCCCAGAATTCCTTTGTTTCGTTGTTCTTTTGTTTCTGGGTTTTTCCCAGAATTCCTTTGTTTCGTTGTTCTTTTGTTTCTGGGTTTTTCCCAGAATTCCTTTGTTTCGTTGCTCTTTTGTTTCGTTGTTCTTTTGTTTCGTTGTTCTTTTGTTTCTGGGTTTTTCCCAGAATTCCTTTGTTTCGTGGTTCTTTTGTTTCTGGGTTTTTCCCAGAATTCCTTTGTTTCGTTGTTCTTTTGTTTCTGGGGTTTTCCCAGAATTCCTTTGTTTCGTGGTTCTTTTGTTTCTGGGTTTTTCCCAGAATTCCTTTGTTTCGTTGTTCTTTTGTTTCGTTGTTCTTTTGATTCGTTGTTCTTTTGTTTCTTTGCTGACACGGCGACGGCCGCGGCGAGAGATTTTTATAATATAGAGAGATATATATATATATATATATATTATAAAGATACAAGGAATTCTGGGAAATCCATGGGGAATTCCCAGGAATTCTGGGAAATTCCCCATAGATTTCCCATAGATTTTCCAGAATTCCTGGGCATTTCCCATAGATTTCTCAGAATTTCTAGGAAATCCCCGTAGATTTCTCAGAATTTCTGCGAATCCCATAGATTTCTCATAGATTTTTCGGGTTTTCCCCACTATTCCTAGAAATTCTAGGAAATTCCCCATAAATTTCCCATAGATTTTTCAGAATTCCTGGGGATTTCCCGTAGATTTCCTAGAATTTCTAGGAATAGTGGGGAAAACCCGAAAAATCTATGGGAAATCTATGAGAATAGTGGGGAAAACCCGAAAAATCTATGGGTAATCGATGGGAATAGTGGGAAAGAACCGGAAAATCTATGGGGAATCCCCAGGTATTCCGAAAAATCTATGGAGAATGCCTAGAAATTCTGGGAAATCTATGGGGAATGCCTAGAAATTCTGGAAAATCTATGGGGAATCCCCAGGAATTCTGGGAAATCTATGAGAAATCCCTAGGAATTCTGGGAAATCTATAAGGAATCCCCAGGAATTCTGGGAAATCTATGGAAAATACCTGGAAATTCTCGGAAATCTATGGGAAATCCCCATAAATTCTGGAAAATGTATGGGGAATCCCTAGAAATTCTAGGAAATCTATGGGGAATCCCCAGGAATTCACATGACTTGATCGAGGGGTCCAAGGTAGGGGGAGGGGGAAGGGGAAGGAAAGCCGAGGAAAGCCGAGCGGAGCCGAGGTGGCCATGGAAAAACCCAGAAATTCTGGGAAAAACCCAAAACCAAAAGAACAAAGAAACAAAAGAACAACGAAACAGTGGAATTCTGGGGAAAACCCAGGAATTCTGGGAAAAACCCAAAAACAAAAGAACAAAGAAACAAAAGAACAAAGGAATTCTGGGGAAAACCCAGGAATTCTGGGAAAAACCCAGAAACAAAAGAACAAAAAAACAAAAGAACAAAGGAATTCTGGGGAAAACCCAGGAATTCTGAGAAAAACCCAGAAGCAAAAGAACAAAGAAACAAAAGAACAACGAAACAAAGGAATTCTGGGGAAAACCCAGGAGTATACATATATATTATTTGCTGACACGGCGACGGCCGCGGCGAGGGATTTTTATAATATAGAGAGATTTTTATAATATAGAGAGATATATATATATATTATAAAGATACAGGGTGATTTTTTCAATCGCCCCAGGCTAATATCTCCGAAACTAAGCAAGATACGGGAAAACACCTCAGACAAAACTTATAGGCAGCGCCGGCGACTTTCATATGGAGTGTATGGAGAACTCCATACCCAGGACAATTCTGGGTATGGAATTCCACACCCAGAATTATGTAGGTGTGGAAAGTAGAGAGGGTGGAGTATGGATCCTATTTTACAGGCCCCCGTAAAATGGCCCCCCGCTGGGTGGGGCGGAGAAGGGGGAGTCGCCACCATCTTTTTTTTTTCTAATTTTAATTTTAATTTTCTAAATCTAGCCAAATCTATGGATTCAGACCTAATTGAGCTTCAATTATAGTAACCTAAGTGAGTTTTATCAGTTTTGACCTAGGATCTGATCGTCTATCGTGCTTCTTTTCGCTTTGGCAGTATGATTCGAATTTTTTGAGCTGTAATATATAGATATAGTGGCCTGTGCTTCTCTTTGCTTCGGCAGGATGGGTCCGTTCCTTTGTCCGAGTATATATAGAAACCCCAAAAAGCACCCCTCACTCGATCGGCTCTTGATAATTACAGGGAAAAAAAATCAGTAAAAAAAAAAAATTTAGGAAATGGTACTTGGCGGGCCATTATATCAATATGTATCGAACAAATGATACATAGACCGAAGTGAAAACTCTTTTACTTACTCATAAATGGCCCGCAAGTACCACGTACTAAATTTTTTTTTTTACTGATTTTTTTCCCTGTAATTATCAAGAGCCGATCGAGTGAGCGAGCGTAGCGAGTGAACGATACAAGACTATTCAGTTTTCTGTTCTTCTGTTGTAAACTTTTGTTATACAGAAGATATGTACTTGGCAATTGTATCTGATTTCAATCCTTTTGTAAGTAGACATTTTGATGGTACCAATTTTATTGAGGAGGAATTTTGGTTGGTGGATTTTTTGGGGGGTAGTGACCACATTAATGTACTTGGCGAAAGGTTTTTGCACCAGGGGTGCTTTTTGGGGTTGATATCACCACTTTTTGTACAATTTTGCTCGACTATCTAATAATTGTGCTCGCTCGCTACGCTCGCTCGATTGGTATTTCCTGTATCCTCGCTCGCGAGGCTTGCTCAGTTGTCAGCATTCTGTCAATTGTTCCTATGAACATCTCAATGCATGTATTGTAACGAATTCGCACTATAGCTAATTAGCCAAAACAGCTATACTCAAGTAACCCAAGTGATCACGAACGAATAGTAGCATTATCGCGCAACAGCGTTCGCGCATACGCGCTCAGCTATTATGACGTCACAATAGATATAAAAGACGGCCATATCATGGCTAGTCAGCGGACTCGTGCCAAAACGGCCAACCGACTCGTATCATACTATTTTTCAAATCACTCTTCATAGAGCATAAGCTAAAGACCCAAAAGCGGGCACAATCTTATAAATTCATTTTGCAAAGGATAATTATTTAAAAGCGAATATTATACCATTAACGTAAAATCAAACAAAATCTAGAATTGTCAAAACGACACTTAAATCAATCAAAGAAATTGTCCTAGCCAACTGGCATTTCAAACAATCAAATATTAACGCATAGAATCAAGCATTATAGAGAATTAGAACAGATAAACTCACAGAGAAATAAATTAAAGCAAACCCAAAGTCCGAACATTGAGCAACGCGCGTAGGTTAAGTAAAATTAAGTAAAAATAAGATCAATTCATATCATTCATTCAATCATTCTTGTATTCTTTCATTTCATATCATTTCATTCAAATTATTATTTTATGTTTTCACATTTATTATTATTTTGTAAATAGAAGTTCCAGGTGAACAAGGTTCTCAATTATTAAAATAAATAGGATAATCGTATGATCAAAAATAACATAACCTCGAATCTGATTTTCGTTTACCTATTTTCTCATAACCTGTTACTTTTCATTCAAAATTCCAGCACAAGCACTCAGCTTTATTTCAATAACTTAAAATCATTCTTAGCTAACAAGCAGCTTCGGTGAGTGGGTTGTACAGCGACGATACAGCTATAATTGGTATCTGAGTCTGGGAACACACATATCCCAAGTCTGTAATAGGCAGCTTCGGTGCGTTTAACTTATACAGCGACGGTATAGCTATCATTGGTACCTGAGTCTGAAAAGTTAAAACATATCCCAAGTCTGTAGGGAGGCAGCGACGGTAGTTTAACACCTATCCTGAGTCTGCATTAGGGTCAATTAAGGGTTTTTTCAACTTTCCCCAGAGGAGCTCCAAAATCATACCCGTGACAAACAACTCACGCGAACTTGTTTAATTTCACCGGCCTTCAGCTGGTGAAACATAAACAATAAGTTACAGTATACGATGATGCCTTTTGTATCATCCGAATTCCTCAAAAAGCAGCAATATTAAAAGTAGTAGTATAATTTTAAATGAATGAAAATAGTGTTATAATATACACGTATGCTCATACTTTTCTGTGAGCCTTGAATTTTTGTGGACAGACGTAACATGTGTTCTTCTATTAAGTTCCACGAATTGTTTCGTTAAAATCCGGTATAATTCTATATGCCTGAACGTGTAACCCTGCGCGCAGCCCTGCTCCTGTCTCATCTAGGCCTGGGACCGGCAATGGCGGAGTCACTTGCACGCAGGGTTATAGTTGCTGCTCATGATTGAATATATATAAATATGAGATATATGTATTGCAATTCTTAGGTAGTTTTTTTTTTTTTTTTAATGCAGCTAGGTCCTCTGCAGAAAGAACATGTACTCGTCCCGTACTCATAACGTCAACTTTGAATTCAGGTCTGAACAGAAAGTATCGAAATATATAGAATTGAGCCGATTGAGCTTATTGATGCAAGACTAGCGTAGAGCATAAAATGGAAGAGTTTGAAGTCAAACACTTGCATTCTGCTCTATTTGTCTGACTCTATCCGTTTCTTGTATCAAATCACACTGTCTCGTTATTTTGCAACTTCAGCGTTTTCTCTCATCATCCTCTCTTCTCATACAGCGACCCGCTACAAAATTAAACAATCCATAAAAAAGGTTGTGCAATGAATAAATAAATATAAATCAGAAATAAATGGTTTTTATAATTTTCATGATTAAATACAAATCTCTATCATCTGAGAAAGAGGAAGTGTATTGATCATTTCTTTAATATTGAATAAGTATTTTCATTCCAACCATTTGTCGTGATAGCACTAATCTGAATTTGATTGAGATCGTTCCGAGCGGAGGGTCTAAGCTGTTTGTAAAAAATGGATTAAAAAATTATCTTCACCGAAGGTCAAAGCACTACGTCGTCGTGGAGTGCAGAATAAAGCCTATCGGAGTCCAACGTACAACGTCGACTTACAGTCTCGTTTGGACTAGAGGATACCGAGATAGACTATAAAACTCGTCGGAATCCAGCGCATAACGTTGACGCACAATTTGGGTCTGAGCAGTCGAGCCTTTAAAGATGAGCCTAACATAGAGCTTAAAGTGAAATTCGTAGCAATGCAACGCTTGAACTCGGCTTTCTTGGTCTGGCTCCATGCCGTCCTTATATCAAATCATGCTATCCTGATATTTTTCAACTTCAACATTTTCTCTTGATTTTCTATTGTCATACTTCCTCAGGCGGTAACGTGCTAAATAATTGGAATTCCTAAAAAAAAAAAAACGTTTCCTTCGATGATTGCATTCATAAATGAAAATAGGCCAAATCTACAATGTATAAGTGAACAAAATGTAGAGGTAATAGTCAGTTAATAGTCATCTGACAGTCTTGTGTCATGTAAGGTAAACCTAATCGTAAAATTATCCGTTCACAATTGTTATTCTATTTATCACTATGATGAATTTTACACGTCAGTCGATTCGCATAACCTCAAAATCTCAAGATCGTAGGATTTAAGATAATTAATTAAGTTGTTGACTGAAAGATAATAGCAATGGTGATGAACTGTTACTGTCCCTACCGTAGAAGCTCTGCAAGTTGCCAGAGAAAGGTTGGAACAGGACCTGACGTTGAAGGAGAGAACGGAACTGAGCGTAGAAGGTATTATCGAACTACTCGGTCTGTGTTTAAACACCACCTACTTTCAGGTATCGGACAAGTTCTACAGCCAAGACGAAGGTATGGCAATGGGTTCCCCTTTGTCACCGGTTATGGCGAATCTATACATGGAACATTTCGAAGAACTGGCCTTACGGACGGCAAAACTCCAACCATCTCTGTGGGTCCGATATGTTGACGATACCTTCGCGATCTGGCCGCATGGAAAAGAGGAGTTACAGGTTTTCAGAGACCACCTAAACAGCGTAAGGGAGTCGATCCATTTTACAATGGAAGTCGAAGACAACAATACGCTCCCATTTCTGGATACACTAGTAGAGAGAGGCTGGGAAAATACCTTACAAACAAGCGTTTACCGGAAACCCACGCACACGGGAAAATATCTAGATTACCGGTCGAACCACTCAGGTAGCACGAAAGAAGGTGTGGCGCACTGTCTCATGGATCGCGCGTTCCAGATCAGTACGACGCCGGAAGGCCTAAGGAAGGAACTAGAAATAGTGCGAAAAACTCTACGTAATAACGGCTATCCTGAGAGGGTCATTCAAAAAGCGCAGCAAAAAGCGCAACACCGGACTACCACTACACAAAGAATGAGGTCAGAACACCCTGTGGACGTTGGCACTCCGAGTTTCGCCATGACGATTCCCTATATAGCGGGGACTGCAGAGAAGATCCGCCGCATATGCAGAGCATATGACATTGAGGTACGGTTCAAATCAACGTCCACTTTGCGTGGCTTGTTGACAGAAACCAAGCCCCGACATGCTGCGCAAGAAAGCAAGGAGTGTGTATACGGGATCCCATGCCAATGTGGGGATGTGTACATCGGCGAAACAGGAAGGCCCTTGAACGTTCGCATCCAGGAACACCGGAAAAACGTTAAAATGTGCGAACGATCGAAATCGAGATTGGCCGATCACGCCTGGGAAAATGAACACCACTTCCAGTGGGATGATGCTCGGATATTGTTGAAGGAATCCAATCCTATCAAACGGAAGCTGAAGGAATCAGCCTGCATAGCAGTGACACCAAATGCTGTAAGTCAACCCAGCATAGAACTTAACAAATTATGGTTACCTTTGTACAGGGATGAGGTGAGGGAAGCCATGAGCAGGCCAAGGCGGCGCCACCAGGCGTAGCTGGCGCCACCTACAACCAACCTATATATACCGGTGGGAGCGCGGAATTTGATCACTCTTTGATGGGAAGTCGCCAGACAACCTTTCCTGAGGACGGGAGCAGATATTTAGCGCCCGAAACGTCGGAGATGAATAATCTTTCAAGCAGTGGAATTAGTCCAAGTAACCCCCTGGAGGAAGGGGGGGAAGTGGGTGGGCGGGTGGCCCCCCCTCCCTCCATCCCCTCTCCTACCTCCAATAGTAATAATTAATTAACCTATCGAAACATTTTTGTTGGTGGCTATCACTTAAATGTACTTGGCGTAAGGTTTTCGCACCTGAGGGGCTTCTGGTGGGTATATTCACTAGTTTTCGTACCTTCATATTTTATATTATTATTAATCATTGCTTGTACTTTCTTTTATTTTCTTTATTTGATTTGAA
Organism: Tenthredo mesomela; assembly: GCA_943736025.1. Lineage (NCBI taxonomy): Eukaryota > Metazoa > Arthropoda > Insecta > Hymenoptera > Tenthredinidae > Tenthredo > Tenthredo mesomela. Next base: position 23,507,827 of record OX031018.1, read on the forward strand.
TTCGAAAACATGAAATGAAATGACAACACGCGTCTGCTAGTGTTGCAGACGGTTTCTGTCTGCGTACCAGCGCTGACTACGTTGTGACTGTCGAACTAACGCCATTCTATACAATTTTTGTGTAGATTTTCCCTTCTATGTGATTTTATGGGAATGGTTTTAGTGTGAATGACAACACGCGTCTGCTAGTGTTGCAGACGGTTTCTGTCTGCGATACCAGCGCTAACTACGTTGTGACTGTCGAACTAACGCCATTCTATACAACTTTTGTGTGGATTTTCCCTTCTACTATGTGATTTTATGGGAATGGTTTGAATGGGATGAATCTTGGTCTGAATTTTTGTGTGGATTTTCCCTTCTATGTCATGTTCCCAGATGCGTAAGGACGTATGTTCTATGTATAAGCATAGGACATACGCCCTGCGGTTAGCAACAAAATGTGATTTTATGGGAATGGTTTTAAGTGTGAACGATCTTGGTCTGAAGACCAAGAAGGATTTTATTATACGACGAAACGGGGTATCAGAATCTATAATTAATCATAAATCAGCACTCCTGACACCGATTTAATCGATCTAGGGCTTAAATGAAAGCTTTTCATGCCCACATCCTAGATTAAATTAGTTCGAAATCGTGTATGTTGTGAGGTGAAAGAAAACGAAGATACTAATTCGCGGTATAGGTTAGGGTAGTTGCCTCTCGGGTATATAGACTCGTTGAGTCTCGCGCTTGAAAAAAAATTTTTTTAATGTACTTGGCGCGAGACTCTACCGAGTCTTTTGATATAGACCCGTGGTTATTTTTGCTTCGACAGTACGGGCCTGTTGCCTCGAATATATATATATATATTTTGGTTCAAACCTCGTTACGCTGCGGTGCTAAGCCTCAATTTTATTACTAGGGGATGCAGGTATAAGGGTTTCCGCCTTTTGGAGGTCGGGATTATGACGGGACAGTCCGCGGACTCTGAGGAGACAATGGTTAGAGTTTTTGAATGAACGACACATTGTTTATGGTTTGAACTCGTGTTTATTCATGCATTTCAATTCAGACACACACATCATGGATTTAAATCTAACTATAACGACACATATATAAGCCTAAGTGAATATCATACGCTGATAGAGGAATTTGTTAACGGTTGCTGAATATTTCTTGTGTACAAAAATGATTACTTAAACCTTGTAAAATACTTATTCATTTTCAAAATAAAAGATTTAAAAAAAATTTACAAATAAATGTATTCACCAACGGTTAAGAAATTCTTCTATCGGCGTATATGATGAAATCAGATTATTACTAGTGAACAGGACATACTTATTTCTAAATATTATACAGAAAAAAAAAAAGAAAAGAGAGATATACACGGTGAAGGCTTAGGCCTTTTTACGGCGACAGCACTGGATACAGTTTACACGGTTGATACTGTTCCGTATTCTACGTTTAAACTTATTTAGTCTTAAGCGTCTGTAAAATGAAGTAACTAGTCTATCGTTCCTCTTCAGATTCTGACTGAAGATACTTATAAATTGCTCGAGAGTAAACCCCTGCGTCATGTAATATAAAAACATGATGCAGAACTGTCCACATACCAGAGAGGAAGAAATCTGTAGCTGTTTATCGTTCCAGCGGTAGACTATACAGTTCCGACGCAGAGCCCTGATGTGCTGGGGTATAATAGGGGGTAGTCCAAAACTATCGAAATATACACCTTCTCCAGCGGCTGTTACGTGGAAAGCAACCCAGTGTGTACCGGGCTGCGTATGGACATCTGTATTCGCTACGATAGCGGCCGGATATGTCCAGTGCAACGGGATTTGATCAGCTGGGTAAACTCCCTTCGTCCGGGCAGGTGCTTGTTCCAGTGCGCTAAAAATTTGTGAGGTATCCATTCTCTCCGACAGTTGTGGACTCACTGGTAAATTTGATGGAGAAACTGTGAGATCTTCAGTCACAGGGTCTGGCAGGCTGTCTTCATGCGTGCAGATATCTCTTCTATACCGTTGCGGCCGCACTCGTCCTCTCCTTGCTCGAGAGGATTGTTCGCAGTTTCTTTCTCCCTATCCCCAGGTCGCTCAGGCGAATTTAACAGTCCGGTACGGAAAGGGATTGAAGAGATGCTTTTTTCGGATAACCCACGTGACTGCAACCACTTCTTCAGTTTCATAGCATTACGCAGTGCACAGCTGAAGTCCTTTCGCGAACCAGAGTGTAGAAGGCATGACTTGGTCGATGACAGGTCTCTGAACGCAGGGCACTGACATTCACCACGTTCCAAGTTTACGATTTCACGTGACATCACCTCTTGAAGAAATTTAGCCTTCTGCACTCCGCGACAGAAGATGTTCTTCGCCATATGCGTAACAGCGCGTAAATTCGCATTCAGTTGTTTATGCGTCACATCGCCCTCAAACCATTCTATTCCGTGGTGATTACTTATCAACCAATTGTTTTGCGATCGTCTTGATGAACAGAGCTCGCCGATGGAGTGCGGAGGTGTGATGATCCAGTGAGCCATAGCCTTATTCTCGTAGGCGACGACTGCAACCTCTTTCGGCATGAGCTGGCCGTTCTCAGCGCAGAAGCCTTGTATATCGATGATGTAGTTCATGGTTACTTGAAGAACTGAACGATTGTTACTCGAGAAGGTCCGGAGCACTACTAGTAGACTGATGGTAGGAGTAGCCTGGTGCAGATATTTAAGCTTTCTTGTTTTATGGTGTTAACTAGCCCTTTTCGTATTTGGTGAGAGGGTAGGGATGAGCAAGTTCTAGCAGGTTTTACACTGGGCACAGCTCGTCACCCGAAAGGGATGGCCCAGCTGCGGATTTATGATGTACAGGATCCAACAGGATACAGTGGACCGGCGTAGCTAACTAGTGGGTTTAATTGCCAAAGTCTGTGATGACCTGCCGCATGGAATCAATCTCAATCACGTTATCGAATTCTGCGTAGACGATACAGTTTATAGTCGTGGTCAGAGCGGTCTCGAAGCGTGTTTCAATTCGAACACTGCCATGCTTGATGAGGTTCCAATGTCCGTTATCGCTGGCTGAGAGGTCGGGTGTAAGATCGAATGCAGTAAGACAGTATCCCTCCGCATAACCCTGACGAGGAATCGAGTTCCCCTCGTTGAGAAAATGTATACCGGTACCCGTGAACAGGGTGTTGTAGGAATCCACAAATAACTTGGTCGAGAAATTGGGCTGTAACGGTTTCGATGGAATCTGAGTGCCTTCGATATATAGGGATAGGTGGCTGAGTCCGAATGATGCGAAATTAAACGATTGAGTTTTTTATCACCGATATAGGCCTTGTTGTCCACAAAACCGATGATTAATCGTTTCGGTAGTTGCCCAAGGAAAACATTATCCAGTGTTTCGGCTTGCACTCCACTATGTATTGTCATTGTCTTGACCTCAACGCGTGTCATTGGGTATTTCGCAGTTGTTTTGGCAAGGGTTCGTGCATGCGCTAGTAAAATACCAGGGCTGATCTTGACGCGTCGCCAGACTCCATCAAGCAAAAGGCATCCCTGGATCTGACAAGTCTCAATCGGAGCTCTACCCCGTTTAGCAGAAATTTTTCCTGATTGAAGACATCGCAATGCAAACGCCCGAGCATATCCACACTCTTGTTATCGCTGACATATTTACTTCTACTTTTAAATCCGGCATTGTTAACCCCTGTGGTCTCCTCAAACTGGCCGGCTGTATCGGAATACCATAAGCCTGAAGTGAGATGTGAATTTTTAGCTGCGTCACCGTAGTTTAACAAAGTCTCGATGTAAGCTCTGTATACGTACGAATTGTTACTCGGAGAAACCAGTTTTTGATTAAAATATACATCAGCTTGATTGAAGATAGTGTGCAGGAAATTGTTAACAGGGGCTACAAGTGAATCTGCAGAGGCTGAATCGCTCCGGGTTCTGTATACACGTGCACATACTCGGAGCATCGTGTGTGAGAGATCCAGGTACTCATCACCCTGCCCCGGTACGGTGAATTTAATCGGTGAGTCATCGGTGAGTGCGGACACAGGCTTGTACTGCACCCATTGACCACCTTCGATGGATGTCTGTGTAGGTGGTAGAGTGAAGAGATCCAGTTCGGATTTCAAGCATTCACAAGAGCGGGCATGTAGGTAGGCCATTTTTATAGCGAGACCCAGTAAGACTAATCACTCCAGCTTCTGTCTTTACAAAGGTCCGAAAATATCCTTAACGGCTCTTTTTTTGCAACACTTTTTCTTCCTAGCTTTACCAGATGCTCCTTTAGTACTCGGCGTCTTCTTCTTGTTCTTCTTCTTCTTCTTCTTCGAAACGGTCCTGGTCGTTTTCTTTTTCTTTGTCTTCGCAGGGGTTTTACGCTTTCTACGCAATTTAGTCCTCGTAGCTCCTAACGATAAACTCGGTACAAGGACAGGTCCAGACTGGCTCAGCCCTCCCCCGTACCTGAGTTTATAACCCTCTCCCTTCATAACCTTTTCAAGACCATCCTGGGCCTTCCGCTTCAAGTTTTGACCTGTCTCACTGGCGCGTGTTCGAAACGCCTGTTTCCACGGTATGTCATTGTCCAGATCCGTCATGAAATTCATACCACTACGCAGAACTTCTTTACCGAGTAGACGTGCTCCTTTTTTCAACAGCGGAACAGCTCTTCTGAATAGACCACCGAGAAAACTGCCGATGCCGTGACCCCTTTGATTGGGCGCCACGACATAAACACGATCGATTCCCCCACCTATTTGCGACTCGTAATACTCTATGTACTGAGCCATGGTATTAACCCGTTTTTCCAGCTATTCTCAACACCGGTATTGAATTAGTATATTTTCTTGAAGTGTAGTGTGACCGTCAAGATCCCGTGGTCAAATGGTATAGATTTACCCTGGTGGTCTCTTATAGATATTTCGATAGTCCGGAAACTCGATAGAAGTAAGGGTAGATAGTGCGGCGGTGAAAATGTTTTCACTTCCGTATCCCCGTTATCGGCGTTTTGCTTTGCCTGAAGTATACGCAGAAGCGGTGCATATACATCTCCAACGATGCGTGGTTCTATGATGTCACAATAGACAAACATGAGCGATGGAATTTGCGGGTACACTTCGATGGTTTCCTCTGTCATGGTGAGTTGATCCCAGGGTTCGGAAATAGAACCATCCTTCTCAAGCCTGGTGACAACGGGTTCTCCACTAACTTCGGTCCTTGCTGTTATTTTACGTCTAACTTCCTCTTCTTTTTTGGGGTCCAGGTATGTTAAAGGGTATTGGATCTCTACAATAGCGACTTCCCACTCACCAGGGAGGTTGATTGTGCGTGGTAGCTGAGTGATATAGCAGCAGGTCTTGTTATCGGGAAAAATTTGCATCGAGCTATTACTCGGTAGGGTTATATAGAACTGTGTCTTCATCATGATGAGAGATTCTGTAGATTAGTTGCAGGTATCCAACTGCTGAATTTGTCAGGGTATCCTTTCCAGCTGACAAGAACTTTCTTACTACGCCCGCGCCCCTTGCTGCGGATGATTTTATCAATTTGAAACGCTGTACTTTCAAGGTCTTTGGTCACACGTTGTAGTTCGGGTTCATAGAAATAGCCGTCGATCTCCTCTTCCGATAGGTCCTCTAGTTCGTAAACGTTCGGTAAACCTGTTACAACTCGTCGAATCTTGAACAGTTCCTCGCTCCAATTAGCCTCGTATCCCTTCGCGAAGGTACCCTTCGTTTTACTTATACGTACAAGATCGTCCTTGGTGAATTTTGGTTTTCGTGCTTTGTGCGACGGTCGACTACGTTGAATGTTTGCGCGTGCTTCCGCCGCGTTGAAGAGTGTCACGGCGGAAGGAGCCATTTTGATACTCGAGTGTATGGTGTCATTATACGAGCTAACGAGCTTTTGCAGGATATCGATGTAACGGTGCGTGTTCTTATGCGTAAAATATCTCCACATTCGGTCCTTCAGCGTACGATTAAATCGTTCAACAACGGCAGCTTTTATATCAGGGTTACGGGTCACACGAAAACGTATATCGTTCTCGGTAAGGAGTTTTTGAAACGCACCTCCCACGAACTCTTTACCCTTGTCGGTCTGTAGGGTCACCGGTCGACGCTCCGTAGAAGATAATATTTGTTTGAAACCAGCAGCCGTGTCGCTGGTCGATTTACGGTACAGAGGAATCACCCATGCAAATTTGCTCAGAACATCGATGACCACCAACAAGTAACGAAAATCGTCGTTATGATCCTTTATAGAAACAAGTTCCACCAGATCAGCTTCCCAAAGATCGTCTATATTTGAAACGTTGTACCGCAGTCTCTGGAACTTCCGTCGTACCGGTTTGTGTAATGTATAGGGATCCTGAATACCTAGCCAGTTTTCTACTGCACCCGCGTTTACATTCCGAACACTCCTTTTCAACTTCCTAGCCCCAGCGTAACCAGCTGGGTGGGCGGGATCGTAGTATATCCGTTCTAACTCCCTCATTTCCCTAATGCAAGTGACAACCAGCCTTTTTTCGGCGAGGGCGACGTTTTTTTAGGTAATTCTTGCGGTCGACGGTATTTCGACGGTGAGAAGAAGGACTCGTCGTCTGCGTTACCAGAACCGGCAGCGTCCCTGACTGAATGATCTGCGCTACTGCTCCCGGGGTTCCTGGAAGCGTACGGTGTTCGGCGTCCTTTAGCCTGATTTCGCCTCGCTGGGGTTACAGCAGCCGATGGCGAGGCCGATTGAGCATTCTTCCAGACCTCAAGATTCCCGACATATTCCCGAGGTACATTGATGCTCTGGAGAAGACGTGCGTACGCATGTCTACCATGGGGCTGGAAACCTTTTCTAGAACGCACAGTGTCGTTAACTAGATCGACGATATTTGTCCCAGGGAGAGGTTTGTTGTCTATGGTTACGGCGCCTTGGTTGTCCCAGGAAAAACGTGTGGGGAACTCCGCCAGATGTTTGAGAAGTAGTTCAGCCTTTGACTGGTATTTTTTTGGTACTGTCAAGGCAATCTTCGATATCCGTTGTTGCTTGTCAGCGGGTATTTCTCCTTCTTGTCCATGTACGAGTTCAGCAGGATCAGTTTTATCAGGAACGGAGTGAAGATCCACGCGAACCGGTTTTCTGGAGTCCTCGGCAAAATATAGGAAACGTTGTAATAGTTGTTGATAAAGCTTCCATTTTGCTGCGTCATCCAGGTCGGGAGAGTTCAGAATAGCGCGCATCTCTCCATCGAGCCTGGATACCGGAGAGTTTGTGCTCTGCTCGTTATTTTCGTTGTCACCCGCGGAGGCTGCTGCTCAGGAGGTTATACCACGTTGAAAACGTTCCACGGTCTCCGATGGTATTAGTACCATCTTCTTTGCATGTTCCATCGTTCTTCTCGTGTTTATTGACCGAACAGGTGTGTAAAAAGCGTTCCGAGAATGGGGGCTATCAGCATAGGCAGAAATCCGTTACCGCGTTGAACTAGTAATTTTTTCTTGCTCTTCCAGCTTCCCTTGCTGGTCGACAGTTTACGAAGAAGATGTTTATGTGTGGCTAGTCGGGCCTTTTCTTGCCTGGTGAGAGTGACGTTGCCGCGTACAGTGTTCAAAGCGCATTCGCATATATTTTTCACGAGCCTATTATCGGCGGTACGTAGTAAAGCTAGTCTCTGCTGCGGTTTCAGGCTGCAAAGGGCCTTTAGAGTCACCGTGTTCGCACTTCCGAATCGTCTACGTGCCTCAGCACCACGTCTAGAACCACCTCCGGTTTGTACGGAGCCCGCGCACCCGTCTGTTTGTACAACTCGTGACATTACAAACGAACGACTGGTAAACCGTGCTGAGTGCGGGACTTTATATCTTTCCTCGGGACGTATACATAGTGGTGTTTGTCGGTCGGAAATATGTTGCTACGGTAGCGACAGTTTTCGGGGGTGCCTTGTTTCAGATCAAGTAAAAGATAACCGTGTGGGCGCGCTGTTGCATCGTGGTAGGCTTCCTGGACGAATCGTGGATCCTCAGGGCAGACTTGTCGAGCTAGATGCTGTACCTGAGCGCGATCTCGCGGGTTCTTGAAAAATATGATATAATTCGCGTTGAGTGATATATCGCGTTGTCCACGACCCTGATGAAACAGGTTCTGTGTGATGAAGAACACGCTTAGATTCTTATGATGGCAACCCTTGGTGAAGAGATCAACGATTATATTACCGGAGGCCTCTCGCATAAGATCATCTATTATAAGCAGCTTGGGCAGCGTGTTCGTGTCATAGTCAGATTCTTGAGGTAGCCCTTCCCGATATTCGATGTCGCTGAGAGATGTGCTGGCTCCGTTACTAGGCACCGATTGCTGCTCGGCGTAATACCAAATTATACGATTGAAGCGGGTATCGCACATCTCCTCGATATGACGCAGGAACGTCTTAACAAAGATTGATTTTCCACAACCAGAGGGGCCGGCTATTATAGCAGAAAACGGGTGGTTCCAACGAGTATCCATTTTCTCACGCGAATGGAACACGAAGTCTTCAACCTTTCCCAGCGAACAACTCGAGAGATATGGAGAAATCAGAATAACAAAAGCTACTACATACGACTAGGATAAATCTTCTATTCCGCGGTGGGGGGCCCCGGCGCCTAGTTGCGCGCCATCTTTTAGCTAATAGCGGGCGCGCTCATACTCTCAGCATTCCGGACGGTAATCAGCTAATAGCGGGTGCGGTCAAGGTCTCAGTATTCCGGACGGTAATCAGCTGATAACCGGCGTGTGAGCTGCTCATCTAGACTATCCGCTTAAGCTAGCTGATTTTACGCATTTAAAAGTGCGAGGAACATACGAACTCAGCGGGACCGAACACCGCTAGATCGACCCGTTATGGACGATCTTGCGAGCATATGCAACAGCTCACCGGTGAATCAACAACCAGAAATCAGCGGAGTTTTAAAACTAATTTTATATATCTTATTTTTAATCAAATTTTTTATTTATAGATGACTTAGTCTTAACAAGTTCTATTTGCGAACAAGGATCATTATTTTGAGGTATTTTGAGGGGAGTGGTAATGAGGGTATACACAGGGACAGAGATAATTTCTTAACAGATTTATTCAAACTCAAGTTCCAGCTAGCAGAGCGTGTGTGGGAGGATAATCAAGTAAAATCGATACATTTTGCTTCATAGATTCTTTTATTACGTATAACCGTAAGTAAGGTAAATGATGTGTATAATATATCGTGACCAAGAGAGGTGCGAGTCAAGTGTTACATTTTATATTGACAATTAAACGATGCCAAACCGTATTGCTATACATACAATTTCTTAGTGCTAATGGTACTTTTATTTTACAGAGCAGGTACAAGGTAGTAATACATGCCGTAGACTAGATTATTCTACTTCTAATATCACAGGTATAGACTGTGAGTAATAGCTTAAAGACCTAATTATATGACAAATTTACAAAGGTTATATACAACTAAAATACAGTAAAAACTAACTTAAACCGAAACTGGATGCGTGGGGGGCTCTGATTCCTGACCCCTTCGTCTGTTGGTACATACGGAGCAGGTGCGGAGTCTGTTACACGTCTCTATGCCCGTATGGGAGGGTGTCAAAACTATTCCTGCAACAACGTCTTTTTATAAAAACTGGGCGACATGTTTTCGTTTGATCACGAGTCACCACATCATGCATTGTGGTTCGTCGGATCGCACGATATCTGAGATTGATGCTTTCTCCCTCCTCAACTACCATTTCCCGTATAGAGTTGAAATTTATCCTCAATCGAGTGGTGTAGTTGAGGGTAATACCTTTGACCTTGCAGATCTCTGTTTCCCTCCCATCTGGGGATACTACTATGAAGGCGTAAAACTTTGCCCCGCCTGATACAAAGGCCCGTATGTAACTACCTGCGCCGTATTGTTCCAGTTCGTCGGTCAGGTCACCCAGAAAACTGCCGACTGGCGGTTCATATTCTCCAGGTGCACCAGACCGAACGTAAATGACCGAGTCAGTGTCATAATATAATACCCTACGATCCAGTTTCTCTAAATAACCGTACAGTTTGAGCCGCGCCTGTGCCGTTGTATACGCGGCTATCACCACGTTCGCGAGAGCCGATGCCTCCACGCTCTCATCTTTGTATGACCAGCAAGCGTACAGAACGTCATCATTTACGGCTACTAGGTCCTTCAGCAGAATTGACGGACTTGTCACCAGACTTAGCAGCTCCTCTCTGGTCTTGACCACGGTTGTTTTTGAGAGGTTGTCTCGCTGGCCAAACTTACCCCAGAAGGAGTTAAGACATAGCTTCGACACAGAACGCAGCCCCGGATTTTTTTCTATTTTAGCCTTATCTAGTTTGATTCCCTCTACCCGGGCGTACTCCGCGATATATCGAGACCGGCTCTCTTCACTACCACAACCGGCGGGCCAGCCGCTAGCCTCCTGTTTTATTTTCAAAAAAGTATCAATGTACTCCGAAAAATGTCCACCTCCCCGGGTAGCGGGATCAAACACCGTCACCTCGTACTGCCAGATCTCTGACACCGATATTACCCTATAACCCATTGCTACGGCCTTTTTCACCTCGTCTGAAACCCATGTCCGGCTTAGACACCTCTCACGGGGATTATTGTGAGGGCATGGACCCTGTTCGATGTCTCGGCAACATGAGCTACAGAGAGGGAACATTAGTTTGCCGTGCATACGAAGAGGTAATATCGGATGATAAAGATTCCGGGGCGGAAGTACTTTACATTTAATCAAACCCTCGACTCTAGACAGATCTACTCCACCGGCCCCGGTCAGATTCTTACACTCCTCACCTACTAGTACTACGGGATGACCCTTCGGGAATTTTCCAGTTTTACAGATGCAAGGGTATAAGGAACAAACATCCACATAGCGGATCTCCTCTCCGAGTCTGGGGTCCACCTCGCGAAACCTCGACGTGTTGCCCGTCCGACCACCGTAGAATGCATTACGCGGGTTCAGCTTGGCATTCTCCACACTCGGTAGAAAACCGCTACGCTCGAGATATGCCCGCACTTCTGGCCTTGCATCCATCAGACGGGAAAACTCGCACTCCCATATCTCCTCTACCACGATACCCGCGCTACGCATACGCCGCGTCTTTGCCTGAGTTTCCTCAAGTCGCCTATCCATGTTCAAGGTACCCTTAATTTCGTTATCCCTATTTACGCGGTAACAGCGTGGACAGCCGTGCCAGTAACAGCCGTGAAATTCTAGTACGTGGCGTGTTCCGTCCACCGACTCGTAGTAGCCGTCAACTCTACGTCGTAGCACGCGCTGTTCCCGAGCCCTACCCGCATGTAAGATGTCCCGACCTAGCTCATGTTCCCTCCAGACCAACCACTGGATAGCCTTGGAGGATTGTTTATCGGCTAGCCGGTAGCCGGCGGGCGGAATAATCCCTATGCTGTTATCGCGAAGGAAATTTTTCCGGAATACCATTGAACATGCAGAGGCTATGGTCGTGCTCTCCGTGAACGGGCAGACTTCGCCGGTACGTAAGAATACATCGCGGAATGCTAGGCAGGCTAACCGTAAAATCGTGACGTCTGACCGGCAGTAGTCAACGATTTCCCTACTAAAATCAAAAACGTAGCCTTCTCTTACGGCCCCTTCATACCACGCGAAGAAACGGGCCCTACCCTCTACCGTCATGGAGTCCGGCGCGTAAAACTCAGCCGCAGGTAATACTCCCACATAGAACTGGTGAGCCGGTATATTAAAGAGGTGCGGAAATAGACCCTTCTGCGTGGCCTCAGGTAGACCGAAAGCCTTTGGCAACGCGGCTAAAGCCATCGGCATGTACGCAAGAGAGTCCAGAAAACGGATATTAGCTGTTTCTAGCAAGACTATTTTACTACCGTTTAGTATTACCTTCGGTGTCTCACCGCCTTTCTCCACTAGGTAACGGAGTATAAACTGGGCGTCGAAACCTTTTGCGTTATGCGCAATACAAATAACTTTCCGGTAGCCTTCGGCCTTTCTATCGGCGAGTTCTACCAATTCACGGACCGGGTCATCCCTAAAAACAAATTCTCGCTGTACACCACACCCGAGGCAGGGTTCGAGGATACTCGTGCCTATACAGCCTGTACAGGTCCGTTGCGCAATACACAAATTTGGCACGTGTATGTTTATCGTCTCGTCACCGTCCACAGTCTCGTCTTGTCGTGTCTCGAAGTCGTAAAAAATGAAAATGTAGCTAGGTGCCTCGCCAGTGTTCCGTTTTACAGGTCTCATAAAACAACGATGATTAATCTCTTGGTTCGAGCGGCAGGTCCTGCAGTATGTCCACCCACAAGTATGCTTTCCCCTCGAGGTATCCGTAAAGATATCGCAGGTTCCACATACCCGTAAGGTACCACAGACCGTGCGTTTACCGCTAAACGAACCCTGCAACCCGTGTCGCCTATAACACTTCTCCCCGTAAAAATCACGATTACACTTTTTGCAGTCGACTTTCGCGACTCCGCTGTCACATGCAGGAGCCGAGAGACAACGGTTGCACCTATTGGAACACCTATGCTCGTTACCGTGAGCGTAGGCTACGTTACACGGCTGACAAAAGAAATCAGAGGCAGCAGCCCCTCTCATATTTAAAATAGTGCCATAGTGACCTGTACGACCATAATAAATAGTATTAAGTTTCTGCACTACATCGCGGTAACCCATACCCAGTACAATATCCTCCCCGTTGAAAAGCGGCCGACCGCCTTTACCTAGCGTCTCGCTGACGTAAACTAGAATTGCGTAACCGTCCCGTGCCAAATATTGCTGGAACTGTGCAACTTCCTCGATACCGCACCCGTCCTCAGGTATGACGACTCCAGCCTCTATTACCAACTGGCGAGCTTTCTCACCCTGGTATCTTTTACTCGACGCCCTAGCCCTGTTACACTCGGCCTGTAATGGTCCATCCCGTGCAGAACCTCTCCTCACATACACTCCAGCGGCGAACAAAGCCCTCGGTAAACATAAATTATCATTGTTCGTTATAGTCAGGATGGAACGTTTACCAACTAGCTGCTCCCCGTTCAGCGCTAAACGTTTCCCCCGACCTGCCGGAACAGCGATAGTTGTTATGTTCACCGTGAACGGTTGATCAGTTGAAAATTCACTCGCGCTCTGCGTAACCCTGAATACAAGACCCCATAAATCCTCAAAGCGAAAATCGCGAGCCGAACGGAAACTTAACCCCGCAGAACCCCTTGTAAAACCCTCTGTGTTAAAACTAATACCCATGATATCGTTTGGAGTGCAGAGCGAGGAGAAATATCTGTACAGTTCGCGAAAGGCCTCCTCTAACCAGACGATCGGATTCGCAGATTCGGGTGGTACACCCATTGTCACAGTCACCTGACATCCTCCTAACCCAAAACGCCGGTATCGTCGATTTACCCGCCTGGTGATTTTGAAACGAGGTGAATGGACCGGGTTCTCCTCTGCTGGAGCGCGTCGTCAAGGCTGCCTTCCTCATCCGACTCTTGTACTTCCTCGACAGGAAGATCAGCCACAGGAGCAGCACGCCTCATTGACAAAGAACGAGTCCCTCCCCTCTGCAAGCTCGAGGTAGTGGCGCCGTTATTCGTCCCGAATAGCCAGCTAGACGAGCGAGGTCTCACGGCTGGTTGAGCACCTGCGGGGATTAAGTAAAAACCTTATATTATCTTTTCACATTGATTCGATACATATTAAACTATGCGCTAGGAAGGAGGCGTACAATCAGAACTACTCCTCCTCAGAAGCCGCGAGAAATCCTGCTGGAAGCTCGCCATGCGGGGACGGTATTATTATCGTTTCCATCGAATCGAAATCCGATGGAAGATTTTCCCGGCTAATATCCGAACTGCGGTTTACGACCATGGAGATTTGAGACTCATCAGCAGAGTTCTCTATTGCATCCGCTGTTACGGATTGAGTTGATGGAGAAAAAAACAGATTGAGAAAGAATTTCAACGGTGATCAGGGGGGACCGTCTATTATACGAATTACGAGCAGTACTTGCATTCCCGCTGGCTAGAGACGGCTGGATCGACGGGTGATAAGAATCCCCAACCCTGAGCATCCTGTAGTTCTGTTGTTATGATTCTTGGGTATGTAGCACTGTAGTAGTACGCAAGGCAAAGTCATATACACTATAGCACCTGTATGACGGCTGTGTCACGAGCAGGCTGTGAGTTTATTGTATATAGCGGTAAATAATTAATTGATTACTTAACTTTTTATCTATCCCTGATGTTTCAAATTGAAATAATTTTTGATGAGAAAAATTAACGGACGATCCGGGAATCGAACCCAGGATCTACGGAAGCCTATCCGGGGACTTACACCACACAACCTTACACAAGAATAGAAGATGAGAAAAATTGCGGTGATCCGTGGGCGAGCTAGGTGGTCTCGGGTGTAAGTCCCCGGATAGGCTTCCGTAGATCCTGGGTTCGATTCCCGGATCGTCCGTTAATTTTTCTCATCAAAAATTATCCTGTAGTTCTGAAGCATTCTCCTCCGCTGTTACGACATGAAAGGTAAAAAATAAGAGGTTAGGAAACATTTATAGAGTTCATCGGAAAAAACAGCTGTATAATAATTTCAATATACAAGCTCCCGAGATTCACTCACGTTCTGCAGAGCTAAAGTCGCCGGAACCGGGTGATGCCACGTCCGACTCGGATTCATCGGCTTCAGAATCCTCCACTTCAATTATGGAGACCTGCGACAGACGCTCGATCGTTTCACCTACCACCTCGATGCTCTGCTGAATTTCATCCTGAGAAGCTAAGCGGGGTAGCGGGCCACGCTCACCGGTTACTACCCGAGTCGCCGACGTACCCGCTACACTATTGTACCCGCAGCCATTTTCGCGTTCGCTGCAATATTATTATTCTCTTATTATACACAGCCGTGAGTTATGGACAAGCAGTTTTTTAGCACGAAAGAGCTACTTACAGGTGGAAGCACCGCCACTGCTACCCTCTACCGCACCGCAGACCTCAGACTCGTCATACGCAACGGCTGCCTCGAGAAGCATCTCGTCATCAGCAGCCTCCTGCCGGAACCTACCTAGCTCTGGAAATAACAGATCTAGATGAGCTACGTTTATCACTACGCCGTAGTATAGTATGAAGGACAATTAACTGATTTTTACTTACCAGGGACAACGGAACGAGCCTGATCCTCTGCTTTTTGCAGGCTTTGGAGGAAGGGTTTCATCGATGGAAGTTTCTCGGCCTGCCAATACCGCACTTGACTCTCCATCACTCGCATACACTCCAAGTTGCTGTGTAAACAGTTTGTACTGAGTATCCCAGCAATCACTTCCACATTACACCCCCCTATTATTTCGCGAAAGTACGATATCAACACTGGGACATCTGTTTCGCGCTTTATAAGTTCTCCGAGTTTCAACATCCGTCTACTCACGAGAGCATCATGGTACTTTATCAGGTACCGCAGCACCGCCAAAAAAGCTCTCCTGATTCCGGCTACGATTATCGACATTTTCACTCAGTAGAATCAAGTAAAAACGAGGTAAAAATTCAAAATTCACTTTAAACAACGAACGGTGTTTTCGGCTCTGAGGTGTTTTCAGATCTGATACAAGTTCGCATTTGACGCTCCTCTTTATTCACCCTATCGGTCAATTCCACCACCACCTCCCACAAACGGTTAAAAGGAGTGGGTGTTAGACGTTTTTACCGCCCTGCTACCCTTAATTGTTTTCAGACCCGCTCTATTGTGACAATCGTGACTAGCGGTGGCTAGTATAAGTGATACTCTGCTAATTATTTTCTTTTGAACACTGGGGAAAGGTTATTAAATAGCAAGTCTGCCACGCTTCAGTGTCACAACCCGGAGGTAGGTAATCCCTATTGTTCATAGTGGAAAATACCTCTGTGTCGCATGAGCGAGGGTATACCCGTACCCCCGCGGCACGCTCGCTATACGGAAGCGAACCTCAGGTATACGCCGCTTCATTGAACAACGCGGTTACCTGTGTGTCGAGTCTGAGCGCGTAAAACCCGGCCCGAACCATTGCAGGATAGTTATAAACTGGGTCCTTTTTTTCACATAGCTTCATGCCCACGCACCGTCATTAGGCATGTTGAGACTCGCAAGCTGAAACCTTCCCCTTCACTGGCGGGTTTCTCCCGTGACAGGGTTAGGCGTACGCTAAGCCTTTTTTCAATCAGTTGAAATTTTGAAAAAAAGCCATAAACAGACTTGGGTATTCAGAACCTAATTACATTTCATTGTCTAAGGACGGAGTCGCTCACTCCACACTGTTCTGTACAACTCCGTGTCTAGGAGCAATTCAAAACATTTTTTATACCTGGGGTAAAATTGTTGAAATATAATAACCAGCGAAGTTCTTCGGCTGGACAGGACTTGTCGCAGTACCTTCCCTGCTTTATTCTTCGGTACGATAGGTATTAACCATTCTTTGAACCCTTTTTTTTTTCAACTGGTCAGAATTCTGGAAACTCCTCAAACAGACGGGAGTTTCAGAGAGTAATTGCATTTTATTACCCTAGAAGAGCGCCGCTCCGCTCTCGCTATTATGAGCTGTATACATTTTACGACCGGTTCAAAACGCTGTTTACTGTACTTGGACAGGATGGGACTTGTCGCGGTACCATCTTCTAGAAAGCTAGACAAGCATCAGAATCCTCCTTTTGATGCAAAAAAGGAGCAAAAAAAACTACCACCACTCTCAGACATGGCTGGTTCGTACCGAAGTCTGGAGGTGGAAACCCCTCAAATAAGATCCCATTTTCCCAACCGTTACTCAAAATCAGCTCGAACCTCGAGACGTGAACATCTCTGAACTTGTGAGCTACGTAACGTGTAAAATAATCATGTCTGCTAACGAATCTGTGTGCGATACCTCCGACTCCGCAGGGGTAGTCGCTAAACTCCTGAAACAACGTAGGCTGTTACTACTGTCAACCATATATGGACTAAATAGTTCCTTCTCTAAAACGGCGGTGGTCGGGTATAAATTATCCAGTACGCTCCACTTCGAACCTGTTGTACAAATCAACGGAGCTGGTGCTAGCGGTGTTACCCTGAGTATAACGGCATGGCGGAATTTGAAAAAAAAAATTCGCGAAGATCTCTGCATACTTCGAATCTACGGGTGCCCCACTGGCGAAACCCCGAAGAAGGAAATTCTGGACCCTGAAGGATCATCCCTATCGTTTTCTACTGCTTACGGATTGAAATCAGTTATTCTGACAGAGGCGGAGGGATTGTACCCCAAACATCCACGGGCACCGAATCACGAGTCCTTGCCTAAGAAGTCAAAACCAACATCATCCTCCTTCATCGTGATGCAACAAACTACGTTTGATGGTCTTGTCACTGTCGCACCCTGTATCACCCAGCGCCGGCGACTTTCATATGGAGTGTATGGAGAACTCCATACCCAGGAAAATTCTGGGTATGGAATTCCACACCCAGAATTATGTAGGTGTGGAAAGGAAAAATCATGTTTTTCAAATATTTTTATTACTGATTGCGCCTTGCGCGTCGATAAAATGGTATATTGTGCAAGTGATGAAGAACAGCGGGAGGAAATGTTAATTCCCTTCGGTACTCACGTTCGAAACACGTGATTTCCCCCACGCCCGACAAGTATGAAAGAAGGCTCATTTCATGCCCGTGTTATGAAAAAGTAAGGACCCTTCAAGCAAATTTTGTGCATACCATAGTTGCATTTCTTACCGTTCGCCGCTGCGTACTCCCCTCTTGCCCGATACCCGCCATACTGCGGTCCCTTTTAAGCTCAACCTTGATAGTGGTTTCGTGTCTGTATGTTACAATATTGCGGCTGAATAACTTAGCGACACTCTATGTCCATGCGGACTTAACTGCGGAATACGACCGGTCAACACTTATAGACAAGTTCATTGAGAGAAATAAGGTACGCCGTACCGCATTCGTTTTGTCTCAATCACGGAGTAGAATAAGGAGTGCAGACCTGGGAACTAAAAATGACCCCGCTTTTCGGAACACTAATTTAATTCGGAACACGATTTGAGCGCTACGGCCAGAGAATTCCGAAAGTTGCCGAAACAAAAGCTATGAACAGCGCATACAAATTTCTGAAATTCGGTGTGAAATATGAAAGTGTTTCAGCAACCATCTCACTTTTTTTAACGTTTTCTTTCAGAAAACGCTTAAAAACAGAAAGAAGGAAAAATCTCCCTATTCCGGCTTCAAGCTTAAAAATTTTTAGATCCGACCCACGATTTTTCAGAATTTTTTCAGATTTTTAAACTGTATCGATCAATATACTCGTTTTCAAAAATTGCAGAAAATTCAAATTATGTCGAAAAAATCCAAAATAAAAATTGAGTGCTTTTTAAAGTGGAAAGAGTCATATGAAAACTCGCGGGCCCAATCCGAGAGGTCAAGGGTCAGACCCAGGTTGATTTGAGATGGAATACCCCATATTTAACCTGCAATGTCGAGATTATTGCGCGAAAGAGAAAAATGTTCACTTACAGTCCGCGGTATTAAAAAAACGACCCGTTTTTTTTCATTTTTTTGTGCCTGATCTACAACCGTGAGCAATAAAGGACGGCATTTCAACTGATTTTCATTTGATCTTTACCAAATGTAATTTGACGTATTCTTTCAAACCTCCGTGTTTCAAACCACAGATGATATATTTTGCAAACTACGGAGTTTCCAAACCATTCAAACTTCCTTCTTCTTCCCCGCCTACCGCCCGCGCGCGTTACTGCAGGTATTTCGCGTGTTTTCCACCAGTATTGCTAGTATCGCATTCAGCTAGCGCTGTTTAGCGCTTAGCGCGTCGAAAACCGGGGCCACTTTTACGGGCTTTTTATAGCTTGAGTCTGCAGTCTGCACTCCTTATTATACTCCGTGGTCTCAATAAATGGAATAAAAATTGAAAAATGTGTGACCCCCCCCCCCCCTCCCCCCCCTCGCTCAGTTGAGTCACTCCATACCCGAAAATTTTGCAAGTCGCCGGCGCTGGTATCACCATGTATACCAACAGCCTCAGGACTCGCTGTGATTTAACGAATCAGTGTAAAGACGAGTTGGCTAAAAATCTTGCCGCGCTAGCCACCTGTGACGATCTCCTAAACTCATCGAGCGAAGGGTTCACGTCTCTGGTGTCAAGGAAATTTGACGAGGTGGCACGCGACCTCACGAGCGTCAGCAACTCAGGTTTAATGAAAAACTTTTTCGCACAGACAATGGTTGAAATGAAAGCCCTGTTTACCACAGTACTTGCCGTGGCGGTTCAAGATGTTTTAGTCTGTACCAGGGGCTTGGGAGTACAGGTAGTTGAGAGTAAATACGGAACAGTATCAGTCGTGTAAACTGTATCCAGTGCTGTCGCCGTAAAAAGGCCTAAGCCTTCACCGTGTATATCTCTCTTTTCTTTTTTTTTTTTTGTATAATATTTAGAAATAAGTATGTCCTGTTCACTAGTAATAATCTGATTTCATCATATACGCCGATAGAAGAATTTCTTAACCGTTGCTGAATACATTTATTTGTAAATTTTTTTTAAATTTTTTATTTTGAAAATGAATAAGTATATTACAAGGTTTAAGTAATCATTTTTGTACACAAGAAATATTCAGCAACCGTTAACAAATTCCTCTATCAGCCAGGGCCGGATTTAGGGGAGGGCAACAGGGGCTGAAGCCCCGGGGCCTCCACACGAGAGGGGCCTCCACAACATCAATGTTTAGGTAAAATTTGCTAACGAATGATATGAAAAATTTGAAGAAAAAAATCACTCTAGAGTTCTGACAAAGAAAAAAAAGTTCTTACACTTTAATGAGGCATTTCGTATTTAAAATATTTCAAAGCGTATTTCTGTCAAAATTGATGGAAAACGCCAACTACGATGAATTCTCTGTTGCATGTGCATTAGGGTGTGTCACTTTTTTCTTGGTTCCGGGATCTCACCCCCTCAGTATTTCATACTATATGCCATAATGATGTCGTATGAATTTGAGCTATGTCGGATTTTTTTTAGAGGTTCCTCATCGAGTTTTTCGGTTTTCCATTCATTTAACATAGTAAATTTTGCGACCTTGGACATAATGCCATATATCTTTTGAGTTTTTCTTGTTAATTGCGACCACTATGCGGGGAATCGTTCAGATATATCTACACGATTTTTCGCACCATCATTGATTTTTTTTTTCTTCACTTATGCTCTATAATAAATGACTATAAAATGACTTTAAACAAACAAAAATTGAAAAAAAAAAAAAAAATGAATGAATAAATAAATAAATGACGGTGCGAAAAATCGTGTAGATATGTCTGAACAATCCCCCGCATAGTGGTCGCAATTAACAAGAAAAACTCAAAAGATATATGGCATTATGTCCAAGGTCGCAAAATTTCATGTGTTAAATGAATGGAAACCAGAAAAACTCGATGAGGAACCTCTAAAAAAAAATCTGACACAGCTCGATTTCATACCACATCATTATGGCATATAGTATGAGATACTGAGGGGGTGAGATCCCGAAACGAAGAAAAAAAAGTGACAAGCAACAGATAACTCGCAAAGTTCCATTTGCCTAACATTATAATTTAATTTTGTTTCTTGATATGTTAGAATATCCACATATGTTCGTTAAAAAGATTTCCTTTGTCTCGCAATAAATTATTAAAATACTGTGAAAAAGAGAATTGTTCATCTTGTTTAAAAAATAATTAGGGGCCCCCACATCTCCGTTGCCCCAGGGCCTCCACACCTTCAAATCCGGCCCTGCTATCAGCGTACGATATTCACTTAGGCTTATATATGTGTCGTTATAGTTAGATTTAAATCCATGATGTGTGCGTCTGAATTGAAATGCATGAATAAACACGAGTTCAAACCATAAACAATGTGTCGTTCATTCAAAAACTATAACCACTGTCTCCTCAGAGTCCGCGGACTGTCCCGTCATAATCCCGACCTTCAAAAGACGGAAACCCTTATACCTGCATCCCCTAGTAATAAAATTGAGGCTTAGCACCGCAGCGTAACGAGGTTTGAACCAATATATATATATATATATATTCGAGGCAACAGGCCCGTACTGTCGAAGCAAAAATAACCATGGGTCTATATCTATATATCGCACACCTAGATCTAAACTGAGACAAGTCGAAAAATCTCATTTTTCAGTATAAGGGAAAAACGTTTTGCTCCAATTATGCTTTTGAATAAATAATTCATTAATTAATTATTAATAATGATAAATATAATTACATAATATTATTAATAATGATTATTATTGATTATTATTAATAATATTGTTGTAATTATATTACTATATAATTATTATTCATTATTTATTAATTCAGCAAAAATAAGTTAGCGCAATTTGTCGTCATGATTATGAACATTAAGTTAAATCTTTTCTTGTGGTTAGTTGCGTATGGTATCGGAGTATACAAAAATATTAATAACTCAAAATTCAAGTTTTTTGACTTGTCCTAGTTTAGATCTAGGTGTGCGATATACTCGGACAAAGGAACGGACCCATCCTGCCGAAGCAAAGAGAAACACAGGCCACTATATCTATATATTTCAGCTCAAAAAATTCGAATCATACTGCCAAAGCGAAAAGAAGCACGATAGACGATTAGATCCTAGGTTAAAACTGATAAAACTCACTTAGGTTACTATAATTGAAGCTCAATTAGGTCAGAATCCATAGATTTGGCTAGATTTAGAAAATTAAAATTAAAATTAGAAAAAAAAGATGGCGGCGACTCCCCCTTCTCCCCACTTCCCAGCGGGGGGCCATTTTACGGGGGCCTGTAAAATAGGATCCATACTCCACCCCAGCGCCGGCGACTTGGAAAATTTTCGGGTATGGAGTTACTCAACTGAGCGAGGGGGGGGGGGGGGGGGTTACACATTTTTCAATTTTTATTCCATTTATTGAGACCACGGAGTATAATAAGGAGTGCAGACTGCAGACTCAAGCTATAAAAGCCCGTAAAAGTGGCCCCAGTTTTCGACGCGCTAAGCGCTAAACAGCGCTAGCTGAATGCGATACTAGCAATACTGGTGGAAAACACGCGAAATACCTGCAGCAACGCGCGCGGGCGGTAGGCGCCCTGTTAAAAATGTGGATAGAATTCCGTCAGAAACGGATAGAAGGTTCGATCCTATCCGTTTCGTATGCGTTTTTTGCCAGATAGAAACGCGAATAGAAACGTATGGAAACCATCTTGTCATCTACAAGCATCTATCTGCACCAGCGGATGAAAATTTTATCCGCGTCTGTATGATTGTATACGCAGCTCGGTGTAACATGGACAGGAATGCTATCTGCATTTGTATGGTTCTACTCGCACTTGCTGTAATATGGGAACAAATTCTATCGGCATCTGTTTGGTTCTATACGCAGGCATTCTTCATCTGTACTTATGAGCAGATCCGAATGAGTTTCTATACGTCCTTATACGCAGGCGATGCAGGCATCCTTTATCCGAACTTATGAGCAGATTTGAATGGGTTTCTATACGTAGGCACCTGTACAGAACGGCGACATTTTAGTCCGATTTCTGGATGAGTATGATGGCGTTGTCACCTGGAGATGTCTTCGTATGGCAAAGGCATCCGTTCTCGTAGTAAAAGTCCTTGGCTTCGTAGTTCTCGTAGTTCAGCTCCTCCGCTTCGTTCCTACAATATCTATTATTCATCAATAATTACTTATGAAGCTGATGACCTGGACTACGAGAACTACAGAGAGGAGGACCTGAACTGCGAGAACTACGAGGCGGAGGACCTGGACTACGAGAACTACGAAGCGGAGGACCTGGACTACGATAAACACGAAGCGAAGGACCTGGACTACGAGAAATGCGAATCGAAGTACCTGGGCTACGAAAACTACGAAGCGGAGGACGTGGACTACAAGAAAAACGAAACGAAGGACCTGGACTACGAGAAAAACGAGGCGAAGTATCTGGACTACGAGAATTACGACGCCGAGGACCTGGACTACGAGAACCACGAAGCCGAGGGCCTGGACTACGAGAACTACGAAGCCGAGGACCTGGACTACGAGAACGGATGCCTATGCCGTATGAAGACATCTCCAGGTGACGACGCCATCATACTCATCCAGAAATCGGACTGGAACGTCGATCGATAAGAATCGATCCGACGCGGGCTCTGCTCAACTTAAACTCTTGAACCGGCCCTGCCTTGGGCACTTATAAACCCTCTGATTGGTAGACCAAGATCTATTGTAGCTCCGAAACTATTGGACCCTGGAAGTTTTGGTAAAGAGACGTTAGTCCAAGATTTTCGGGAGGAATACACTCACCTGATATGTTGCGTCCAACCTGAATCACCCTGTATGGGAGTGCTACACAAAACCGGGAATAATAAATAATCAGATACATGAATAATGCCGTTTTCGAAATTAAACACACCTTGTGCCTTCGCCAAGGTTACGCCGTCGTCACGGTATATGATCGAAGGATAGAACGTATGTTTTTTCGTGTTTTTCAGATCGTTAATCAACAATCTCTATATTTCCGAACAAATTTCTCAGAGTTATTCCGAGTCTACTTTGAATATATTTAATTATCACTAATTATTATTGTAGAACTAGTTCGTTTACGTAGAAAAACATTGACGCTTGTACTGTTCGTACTGTTACATCCGCCATTACAATTAGTTGACGGAGCGACCACCAGGTTTCGCATTGCAATTTTAAACTGCCAATAGAAACGGATGCGTGTCGAGCGCATGTGGAATGCGTACAGAAACTGATAGAATCACCCGTGAGTTTGCGGATAGGATCGGGTAGCGTTCGATATGGCGATCGGCTGAAGGTAGACGCGGATAGGTGCCCGATTGGAAATGACGTATAGAAACGGACGAGTGTCGAGTGCGTGTGGGATGCGGACAGAAACTGATAGAATCACCCACAAGGTCGCGGATAGAATCAAGTAGCGTTCGATATGGCGGTCGGCTGCAGGCAGACGCGGATAGGTGCCCGATTGGAGATGACGTATAGAAACGGACGAGTGTCGAGTGCATGCGGGATGCAGACAGAAACTGATAGAATCACCCACGAGGTCGCGGATAGGATCAGGTAGCGTTCGATATGGCGGTCGGCTGCAGGTAGACGCGGATAGGTGCACGATTGGAAATGACGTATAGAAGCGAAAGAGTGTTGAGTGCGTGTGGAATGTGGACAGAAACTGATAGAATTACTCGCGAGGTTGCGGATAGGATCTGGTGGCGTTCAACACTGCGGACAGACGCGGATACATAATCTCCCATAGAAACGAATACGTTATGGTTGAGCCGACAGAAATACGACAGAAACGGATAGACATTCAATCGTTACTCCATCTCTTGCGGGTAATGCGTATAGAATTCCATTAGGTACTAATAAGTTTGGATCATGTTTTCTATGGGTTTCAAACGGAACTCTATCCACATTTTCAACAGGGCGGGGAAGAAGAAGGAAGTTTGAATGGTTTGGAAACTCCGTAGTTTGCAAAATATATCATCTGTGGTTTGAAAGAATACGTCAAATTACATTTGGTAAAGATCAAACGAAAATCAGTTGAAATGCCGTCTTTTATTGCTCACGGTTGTAGATCAGGCACAAAAAAATGAAAAAAAAAGGGTCGTTTTTTATACCGCGGACTGTAAGTGAACATTTTTCTCTTTTGCGCAATAATCTCGACATTGCAGGTTAAATATGGGGTATTCCATCTCAAATCAACCTGGGTCTGACCCTTGACCTCTCGGATTGGGCCTGCGAGTTTTCATATGACTCTTTCCATTTTAATAAGCACTCAATTTTTATTTTGGATTTTTCCGACATAATTTGAATTTTCTGCAATTTTTGAAAACGAGTATATTGATCGATACAGTTTAAAAATCTGAAAAAATTCTGAAAAATCGTGGGTCGGATCTAAAAATTTTTAAGCTTGAAGCCGGAATAGGGAGATTTTTCCTTCTTACTGTTTTCAAGCGTTTTCTGAAAGAAAACGTTAAAAAAAGTGAGATGGTTGCTGAAACACTTTCATATGTCACACCGAATTTCAGAAATTTGTATGCGCTGTTCATAGCTTTTGTTTCGGCAACTTTCGGAATTCTCTGGCCGTAGCGCTCAAATCGTGTTCCGAATCAAATTAGTGTTCCGAAAAGCGGGGTCATTTTTAGTTCCCAGGTCTGCACTCCTTATTCTACTCCGTGATTGAGACAAAACGAATGCGGTACGGCGTACCTTATTTCTCTCAATGAACTTGTCTATAAGTGTTGACCGGTCGTATTCCGCAGTTAAGTCCGCATGGACATAGAGTGTCGCTAAGTTATTCAGCCGCAATATTGTAACATACAGACACGAAACCACTATCAAGGTTGAGCTTAAAAGGGACCGCAGTATGGCGGGTATCGGGCAAGAGGGGAGTACGCAGCGGCGAACGGTAAGAAATGCAACTATGGTATGCACAAAATTTGCTTGAAGGGTCCTTACTTTTTCATAACACGGGCATGAAATGAGCCTTCTTTCATACTTGTCGGACGTGGGGGAAATCACGTGTTTCGAACGTGAGTACCGAAGGGAATTAACATTTCCTCCCGCTGTTCTTCATCACTTGCACAATATACCATTTTATCGACGCGCAAGGCGCAATCAGTAATAAAAATATTTGAAAAACATGATTTTTCCTTTCCACACCTACATAATTCTGGGTGTGGAATTCCATACCCAGAATTTTCCTGGGTATGGAGTTCTCCATACACTCCATATGAAAGTCGCCGGCGCTGCTCCACCCTCTCTACTGTGGAAAGGAAAAATCATGTTTTTCAAATATTTTTATTACTGATTGCGCCTTGCGCGTCGATAAAATGGTATATTGTGCAAGTGATGAAGAACAGCGGGAGGAAATGTTAATTCCCTTCGGTACTCACGTTCAAAACACGTGATTTCCCCCACGCCCGACAAGTATGAACAAAGGCTTATTTCATGCCCGTGTTATGAAAAACCCTTCAAGCAAATTTTGTGCATACCATAGTTGCATTTCTTACCGTTTGCCGCTGCGTACTCCCCTCTTGCCCGATACCCGCCATACTGCGGTCCCTTTTAAGCTCAACCTTGATAGTGGTTTCGTGTCTGTATGTTACAATATTGCGGCTGAATAACTTAGCGACACTCTATGTCCATGCGGACTTAACTGCGGAATACGACCGGTCAACACTTATAGACAAGTTCATTGGGAGAAATAAGGTACGCCGTACCGCATTCGTTTTGTCTCAATCACGGAGTAGAATAAGGAGTGCAGACTTGGGAACTAAAAATGACCCCGAAAAATTTCCGTACCATGCCAGTGCCACTGAAAATTACGGTTGATACGATGCTCGCGCGATACACTTTGCTCTCTTCCACGGCGATAATCACCATCATAAATGTATATTTATCAACCCCGCACAAACCTTATGGAAACTGGCTTTCGGCGAAAAATTCCAAAAAAATTCAGGATGTTTCAGGTAGTTCTTGAGGTCCTGATTAATAGTTACCATTGGCACAATGCGCGGAAATCAATTTTACAGAAGTTAGGAGTGTTTAAAGGTCACGATTTTTAGCCATATTGTATACATATTAGGGTGGCCCTTAACATGGTCCACATCGGGCACGCCCCCCAGATGGGCCCCAAAAAAATAGAAAAAAAAGATAGTGCCTTTTTTTTTTTTTAGCGCAACTATAAATGGTGCCGGTGAAGCTGAATTTTTTTGGTATAATCAATAGCTATTTATGTATCAAGTCCTATTGGGCGAGCATAAAAAGTGTAAGAAAAGTGTAGAAAGTGTAGCTAAGACGAACACAGCTATTGACCATGAATTTCCCGCTGAGTTTGAATTTTTATCGTTGAAATGCGAAACTTAAAAAAATCAACATTGAGATACTCGAAAAAAGGTCAGCTTCACCGGCACCATTTATAGTCACGCTAAAAAAAAAAAAAGGCACCATCTTTTTTTTTCTATTTTTTTGGGGCCCATCTGGGGGGCGTGCCCGATTTGGACCATGTTAAGGGCCACCCTAATACATATACACGCTTGATGATCACTCATCGATCAACTGTACGCCTGACGTTATGCATGAAGGATCGCAGAGACTTCTGAACTAATACAATATGGCTAAAAATCGTGACCTTTAAACCCTCTTAATTTCTGTAAAATTGATTTCCGCGCATTGTGCCAATGGTAACTATTAATCAGGACCTCAAGAACTACCATCCTGAATTTTTTTGGAATTTTTCGCCGAAAGCCAGTTTCCATAAGGTTTGTGCGGGGTTCTTTGTAATCTCATACAAACATAGAATATGAAGAAAAAATATATATAAAAACTTGGATATTTAGATGCTTTGATTCATTCTTGGTACACTCCTCAACAAAATTAGCGGATCACCTGTTTTTTCGTTCGAAAAATATTGAATTTCAAAACCTCGTATCTTCGTCAAAAATGATCGTATAGCCAAGGTCAAAAATCGATATTGATCACTGAAATGTTTTCTTTGATGCGGTTTTCGAAAATCGAAGGTCAGACACTTTTTCAAAAAGTTATCGCATTTTGAATCCAAGGTTGTCAACGTCAAAAACCAAAGTTGCAGCTTTGACTGCCACTACGGAGTGACAACAAAATGGTAGACACGAGCGGTTTCCGCCATTCGAAAGGTCCAAATCTTGCCTGTAATTCTGTTTTTTTTTAAATTTTGGCTGCGATTTTTTTTGACCGAGTTATCCGACGAAGAAAAAAAAAGCGTTTTCCAAACTTTGACGCCAAATGAAATGAAAACGACGAATCGTACCGTAATGATTAAAAAACCATTAGAAAGCTCCATTATTCGACTTTTCATTGCTTTCCTCATGTTATGGATCGGATCAACCGTTGCGATCCTGCACGACTTTGAACTTTGCCATGCAAATCCTGTAATTTTTTTTTTTGCCTTCGTTCTCACCTTAAGCTCTTCAAACCGATAAAATCTGTGTGGCCTTCGCGGAAATCCGATAGCCAGAAAACTTAACTATCGAATGCTTTTTGAAAAAGTCCGCTAAGACTTTTCGTTCTCGAGTTATCCGCGTTTAAAGATGTGATTTCGTTCGATCACCGCGCACGTTCTCCGTGATCTCACGATCAGAAGCTTCAAGCCGTTGTTCTGCGTATAGCCTGCAAAGTGCTTAGGCGCAAGCGAGACGCTCCAGCTAACACGAGAGAGAAGAGCGGTGTCGGCCAGCGCCGGCTCACCTCGGGAGGCTTCGGCCAACCCGTACATCGCGCGCGTGACGTAGCCACGGAGCTTCGTATGGGTATTCTGTTCGTTTCTCCGTGCGCGGTGATCGAACGAAATCACATCTTTAAACGCGGATAACTCGAGAACGAAAAGTCTTAGCGGACTTTTTCAAAAAGCATTCGATAGTTAAGTTTTCTGGCTATCGGATTTCCGCGAAGGCCACACAGATTTTATCGGTTTGAAGAGCTTAACGTGAGAACGAAGGCAAAAAAAAAATTACAGGATTTGCATGGCAAAGTTCAATGTCGTGCAGGATCGCAACGGTTGATCCGATCCAAAACATGAGGAAAGCAATGAAAAGTCGAATAATGGAGCTTTCTAATGGTTTTTTAATCATTACGGTACGATTCGTCGTTTTCATTTCATTTGGCGTCAAAGTTTGGAAAACGCTTTTTTTTCCTTCGCCGGATAACTCGGTCAAAAAAAATCGCAGCCAAAATTTAAAAAAAACAGAATTACAGGCAAGATTTGGACCTTTCGAATGGCGGAAACCGCTCGTGTCTACCATTTTTTCGTCACTCCGTAGTGGCAGTAAAAGTTGTAACTTTGGTTTTTGACGTTGACAACCTTGGATTCAAAATGCGATAACTTTTTGAAAAAGTGCCTGACCTTCGATTTTCGAAAACCGCATCAAAGAAAACATTTCAGTGATCAATATCGATTTTTGACTTTGGCTATACGATCATTTTTGACGAAGATACGAGGTTTTGAAATTCAATATTTTTCGAACGAAAAAACAGGTGATCCGCTAATTTTGTTGAGGAGTGTATGTGACCGTACAGACAAGATTCAAACACCTTCGAGAACGCGGACAGTATGACTATAGGGCGATAGTTCACGACCAGAGACTCATCACCACTCTTGAACACGGGGCAAACCCGAATAACTTTCCAGATATCAGGGTACGTACCAGACCGAAGAGCTAGGTTGAAGAGTACACACAGCGGCTTAGCAAAGACTTGCGCACAGTCTCGGGCAACAAGGCCGGGAACTTGATCGGTACCAGCAGATAGCTTAGGCTTAAGCGTGCGGAGAGCAAGCAGGACGTCTGACTCGGAAACTTCCAGGACGTCTGGCTCGAAAGGGCCAGGGCTTGGGGCCAGGGCCAGGGCCTGGCTGGGACGAAAGCCGCGTAAT
The DNA here is from genome assembly GCA_943736025.1 of Tenthredo mesomela. Classification (NCBI taxonomy): domain Eukaryota; kingdom Metazoa; phylum Arthropoda; class Insecta; order Hymenoptera; family Tenthredinidae; genus Tenthredo; species Tenthredo mesomela. The sequence goes on from OX031018.1 coordinate 23,537,300, forward strand.
GAAGAGAATCAAAATGCTCACAGGCTGCATTAACGTCGCTGAAGGAACAAAGTCCTGACCAGTCAAGTTTAGGTAACGTGTCATATAAGTTAATAAAATTAGCTTTCCTAAAATTATATCTAGGCTCCTCATGGCTATTCGAGTTGGCAGACAACGCGACCTGCGGGGACGCGACTGGAAGCGAAAACGAGAGAGAGAGCGCGGGATGATAATCATCTTCTGCGACAAAAGGTGTAGCGCAACGCTCTACTTCGACGTTGAGGTCAGAAAAAACTAAATCCAGTGCTCCGCCATGAGCATTTAAAACATAATTAAATTGTCGAAGATTAAAAAACAATGCCAAGTAGAGCGTTTGCCTTAGCACCATGTTGGCATGAGTCAAAGGCGAAGCGTGGTATGTTAAAATCGCCCAGAAATAAAATATGGTCCTCGAAGCTCACGTGCATAGATTCAAGATATTCAAAGAAATTAGCAAAGAGGTCAACAGGCAGGTCGGGAGGCTATTTTAATAAGAATGTTCCGTCATTTTGACGGTGATGAATTCCTCTATCGGCTAGGTGTGCTATAATGTTCGCATGCGTTTCCGAGTGCTTCTTATGCGTTTCGCTGTCCGCCCGGAGGCGCATGATACATGATACAAAAAATACATTACAATATATGACCCGACATTCATGTTGGACGTCGTACTATACAAGCCTAAAAACGAGTTGTATCCAGTTAAATATCTTTATCATTTATATAAGAGTAGAATTCTCGATTTGTTCTCTCGTCTGTACATTTTTGTACAGAATACCTACAGTATGCGTTTTATTTTCCAGCCGCCAGTAGAACTTTCAATGTCGCGCAATATTCCAAGGTAGTTTGGAAATTTAAAGGTGGATCACAAGTACGAACAATTTTTTTGGATTTTGTTCTTTCCAAGCAATTGATCGGAGCTTCTAAAATTATTTCTCTCATTTTGTAGCGCGCAGCTCGTTTTGGGGATTTCCGTTTTTTCAACAACCATCGCGCGATGCCTTTTCTCGCAGTGTTCATGTCATCCTCTGAAAAGGAATAAAATGAACTTCTGCACAAAGTGTACACCCATGAGCAAACATGAACACCACAATTTCCGAAAGAATTGGGATTTTTTGCTGCTGAAGCTTGCCAGGGAACATCTGACGGAATCGAAAGGGACCAGTTTTTCCAGCGTGTTATTTTCTTGGAACGAGCAGCGCGATAGGACTCTATGAAAGCACATAACCCGTCAATCAAACCCGCGGGTGAATTCCCGTGCATTGAATCAATGTATAGGAAAACAGTGTGCGGGAAAACTACAACCAATGGTTTCCGTAATGTACTGGCAAAAACCAGACGTCATACGCCCAAATGTCTTTTATTTCTGCCCATCTCTGAAAGCCTATGCTTATTGACCCTTGTAGTAGTTTTTCCGTAAAAAAGGATTCAAACGCCAGTGCTTTTGGACCGTCATTATTGGCCAAATCTTGTGCCAGTACGCAAAAGCCGTTAACAATATTGTCATCCAGCCATTCACCTGGTAACAGAGTTCGCAGAGAATGTTCGGTGAAAAGGATACCCGCGAAAGCTACATTCGCTGGATTATGCGGGACGTCAGCTGGATACGTCAAGGAAGGTGAAAATAGTGTTTCGATATCAATGTCACGAGAATCTGGAATATGAAGTTCCAATGACTCTTCGTGGTAAAGTGTATCGACTACCATTTCATCCGAACTTTCAGGATCATCAGTTGTATGACTAGAGGGCAAAATCAACGTTTCTCGATCATTGATACCGCCAGAATTCGAAACAGGTAGCAAAATTTTGGTCACGTCAGCGTCTCCCAGTTTTCCGTCTTTCAAATCTAATGGCTACTATGGATATCCTCAACCACATCTTTGCTTCTTTTGATATCCTTGGTGAACTTGAAGTATGTATGCGATTTTTTTTTTTTTTTTTAACCACATCTCCTCCTGAAGTTTCAAATTGTTTTTATTGTTTCGCCTTTGCCTCTCGGTTTTCAAAGAGAACTTTCTTTCGTGAAGACGTGGTTTGAGGTATAATTCCATTTTTTGGACGAATCTAACAATCTTTTCACAATCTTAAACCAGTTCTCCACATTGGCATTACTATCACGCGATAATCCGAAGTCAAGTAATGCGAAACTGGACCATAAGGGAAAAAACGGAAGTAGATGCTCGAATAAATACGCAATAAATTCTGGGCAATAGTACTCGTTTTTTAGAGTATTTGTTGCAACGCAGAATTTTTCTTTTTCATTGTCGTAGATAGATTTGAAAAACGTGTAAAATGGTGACCCGTGACGTAATAGATGCGTGCCCTTGGCATCATTTGCCGATGATTCTATGTCGAGCTGCTCAGGTGTTGTATCAACTTCCGAGGTACAATTGAGATCTTTTTCAGTATTTTTCATGTCGTCGACGATGCGGTCGAAATCGTTGCATTTCTCCTCTGAGTCAAACACTGTTACAGCTACACGAAAGACAGCTTCTGCCGTGATTAATCCTTCGCAATGAATGAGTTGTGTGATTAATGCAGCACAAAGAGTTCGTTGTTCTTTATGCCGGAACAGATTTTTCACCTTCCTTATGACTGTTCGTAAAACATGTGTAGAACAAATGTGTACTCTAGTGAATTATGGGACCACGGCGTGATTGTCATTGATTGCAGTGTATAGGATGATTAGATACTGCCCTAAAAACATATCGTTGAACGCTTTCAATACCGATTGGATGAGAGTTAGACTGAAATCTGTCTCGATTTTGTCAATTACTTTGCGGCGACTAGTAATTTGTTTCAAAGTGTGGTTGAAAATCGATAAAAACATGGAAATGTACGGGATGTTATGAGTACTCGATATGAATTCCGCAATCGGCAAGGGAGCACACTCGTCATTACCTGGTACTATCAGGGCATAATAATAAATTGGTTTAGCTACATCAGATGGTCGTGCGACGATTGAACCGGTGGCATCTAAATTACAAAAGACTGGTTTTTGTACGGATAGAAGATAGAGAATTTGCTGCTCGGTGAACAATATAAAGTAAAAGGGTTCTGTGCAATGCCCTTGTATGTATCCATGACAAAATCTCCCTGGCCACGAATCCTTGAATTGCTTCGTTAATTTCTGTAAAAAATCGGTCATGTCTTTAGCAAGATCATCTTTTGTATGATTTTCGCTCGACATTTTTTGGAGCAGCATCAAGCTGGGTGCATCATTTCTGTTTCCGGAAACTAGAATGTCTTCAGAAACGTTCCCAAGCATTCTCAATTTCAACGCACTTGGAGCTTGTCCCTCTAATTCCCTCCTGATTACCTGCCTTTTGCTTTCCCGAATGAATCTACGATGGATTTCCCCGCTGGCATGGGAGATTTCTTTATTGCGGTATATTTGAACCTCTACGTTATGGAATGGCTGGATGATTGGAGTTACTACTTCGAATCTAAAGTAGGCACATGATGTGTTTTTGCATTTGGCGACGGCGTAAAAGTATGGCGGTTTCCCGCAAGTAGCATTTATGCCATTGGAAGGCTAGGACGCAGTGCGGGTACTGAACCTTAAAATATTTATTAAATTCCTCGCACCGACCCTTTTTTAGTCGGATCGCGTCGGTTACCAAAAAACGATCCCAAAATTCGTGAGGAAATAGTATTGTCCTATCTTGAATCATTGCTTTATCCGATTCCGTATAATGTTCCGTTGCGCTACAGCTTCTTAGTTCTTTTATGCACAGTTGTGTTGCGGCATTTTTGCTATATGACTCTGTGCGAAGGGAATCAGTATCGTTTTGCTAAAAGTCATCTTGCACCGATTTCGGATGAATTACTAGTGCTGTTCCAAAAAATCGATTGATCGATTATTAATCGATTAATCGATTAATCGATGGACCGATTTTACGACATGAAAATATCGATTAATCGATTAATGATCGAAAGATTGATTAATCGAACGATTAATCGACGATTAATCGGAAATGATCTAATCAATTTATCATTCGCTGAATGAATACGAGCATCATTTCGGCTAGGAAAAGGATGTCTGTTCGGGAACTTGAGCGCGTTAGAGGAAATATAGGCAGCACGTAAAGTCTGCCTATTATGCGATTGATCAAATGAATAATCAAATAATTATTCAAATGATTAATTAAATAGTTAATGAAATGATTCATCAATTAATCGAATAAATTATTGATTTTTCGATTAATCATTCGATTAATCATATAATTAATCGATCTTCCGATTATTAATCGATTAATCGATTTTGATCGATTTAATTTAGTGATCGATAATCGATTACAAAATTCAATAATCGAACAGCACTATGAATTACCTCCGATTTTGGTGACAAATTTTGCGCAACATAATGATCCGAAATGAGTGGAATGCTGGGCTCTTTTTTTACTTCCGAAATTGGAGAAAAATTTTCTGAAATGTAATTATCCAAAATAGGTGAAATGCTCGGCTCTTTTTTCACTTCCGAAATTGGAGAAAAATTTTCTGAAATGTAATTATCCGAAATGGGTGAAATGCAGCTTAGCTCATTTTTGAAGGCGGTCAGTCTAAAAAGCATGATTTAACGGCGTCGAAATGGTTGTTAAAAGTATCGTACAACTTGCGCGAGTGTTTTTTTATTGTGCGATCGCAGTGTGTTGACAAAAAATGGGAGCAAGCTTGCTGCCATATGCTGTTTTCGGATTTATACCCTGTTGAAAATGTCCAATAGATTCCATTTGAATAGACAAATGTCGGAATCTATTGTGCTTTTGACATGACGCAGTAAATCCTTGTTCATACCCATAGCGACTCTAAAGTTGATAAATTTGATTGGTATGTATGAAATGTTATTGGTGCGTATACGTATAAAAATTTCTTACGTGGATATCCAGTGCTAACAGATGATAGAGTCGATTTTATGAAGATTAATGGAGTATCCAAATAAAATCCACCACATCACTCAAAAAGTTCAATACGACAATCCTTATAAGATATACGCGTAAAACTGTGGTTGTTAATAGGATTTCCACCACTAAATAGAAACCTCTTTGATAAATACCTATTCGTCAATACTTATTGAATACTGACAAATCTGAATCGGATTCAGTTTGGACTGTCCGATTGAACCGAACCCATTGTCTAGTGGATTTAATAGGACGCTCCCTTTGAAATATACAACTGAAATTGTTAGTCGGTATTAGGATTCCCACGATCACTGGAAAACTTTTCCGATGAGTACCTATTCGTCAATACTTATTGAATACTGACAAATCTGAATCAGATTCACTTTGGACTGTCCGATTGAACCGAAGCCATTGTCGAGTGGATTTAATAGGACGCTTCCTTTGAAATATACAATTAAAATTGCTGGTCGTTATTAGGATTTTCACGATCACTGGAAAACTTTTTCGATGGGTACCTATTCGTCAATACTTATTGAATCTCACAAAAAACATCCAAAGATGTAAAAACAGCCGCCAAGTACCCACACGAAAATCACAATTGCTTTATAAGCAAAACGTTTCGCCAGTCTCTGTCGTGAAATCAAGAAAAAAGCCAAGAACCGAACGTATCCCTGCGATCTTTCGGCAAGTCTACGTCGTGAAGTCGGAGTTTCCTGTGAGGATATCGAAACATCATTCCAAGAGCTACGTACTTAACAGGCACATTCGGTTTTTCTTTCTTTGTGTTTGTTGTTCTCGCTTAGGATTGATAGTACTTTATCGTATTTTGCGAACGATTTTTTCTGACTGTTTTCCATATTGTTTATTCATCAAATCTGCTATGTAAAATACATCGATTGATAGGACACGACTCCTTGCAGTTCTATCTTGTGTTAGGCTGTCTGTCTGACAGTTCTTCCGAACTGCTTGTGTCGGTACTTTGCGGCTGATGGATGTCTCATAGTACTCTGTTTCCGGTCGCTGGATATATACACGTCATGAATTTTGCATCGACTGATGAATGTCTGATTTGCAGATAACATTGGTTTCATACGCACTTGTTTAAAATGCATCTTCCGATTTCGTGGGTCGACTTTGTCGTGGCAAAGGCCTTTGGCGCCCACACTATAGTACTCCCATAAACTCGCACGCGCTAATCTTTCGGCCTGCCACGAAAGTGTAGTTGCGAATGATTATTCTTCACAAGCGAATGAGCAACAAAATATTTTGGCATTCGAGTGAGGCCAAACTGTTATGAGGATGGGTTTCAGGTATTGAAATTGATCTTTCCCACTACGTGTATACGCTCGTGCACCTGTACATACGCATGCATCATGAGCAAGATTGTATGACATAGTATGGGTACACCAAAGCAATCATCAACTGAATTTTATATTCATCACTATATATCAAACTGCCATACTCTATGCTACCTATAGCATACACGTAGCTGCAAGTTTTAGGGTTTATATCGAAATAGCAAATTTCAGTTTCCTTGATTCGACAGTTTTGCAAGTATAGTAATAAGTTCATTCTTCCACAATTAATATTATACACTCAAGCTCTACGGTATGTCACCTATCACGGGAAAACTTGCTGTAGTACATCGCGCATTGGCTCCATAGTGAGGTACGTAATTCCAGAGTTCCGAGTCTAATCTGATAATTCAATGACACTGGAACGATGTGACATGGCTAGTCAGAATAACCCCCGCAATATTTAAAATAGTCGAAACGAGCCGAGCCTAGCCGAGGACGATCGGACATTAGGACCGATCGTCACTGAAGTACCTGCCGTCTTAGCGACCAGTTCTCAAAGTATATAATAAAGGTAGTGATTATCACCGCAACTCGAAAAGGTCAGTACGCTTATCAATTACCGTACTTCACCCAAGCTAGACTTAACCCCTTACACCTTCACACGCACCCACTCACACACACCTGTATTTAGTTCATAAGTTTATTGAATAAATTAAGTTTATATTTTCTACATTTAACCACACGAGTCGAACATATTTCTACCCCGCACACTCGTCCTATCGCCCCATTAATTAGGCTACGGGAATTCAACCCGTTACAAATTGGCGCCCAACGCAAAAACTTACACTTCCCCATAAACTAATAGGACGTTAAACAAATTAAAACAGTAAAACACAGCACGTAGAATAGATAAATTCAAAGAAAAACGGTTAAACACACATACACACATACATACAAATGGCAGACCGGCGACAAAGCGATCCGCTGTTACCAAGCGGCACACGAGCACACGGTCCTATACGTGCGCTTTTTGAAAACAACACAATAGATATAGACGGTCAAAACGGTCAAAACGCACATAGATACATACAGACACGGGAGAATCAAATACAGTTCCAACCGCGCATGCAGGTACACGAGCCATTTAGAGACGACCGACAGTCAGGTGCATTCAATACGCAAGAAGAAGCGAGTAGCATAAACAGAGAAATGCAATACACGGGACAAAGCACGCGAATACACAACACCACACTAATACACTTCGAAGCACCAAACACACACAATACACAACGAAACCGCACACACCTTATTACACACGAAGGAACAGCCCTCGCAGACAACCAAAGAAGAGAAATCACAGGCGCGGAAACGTTCATAGGCACGAACACGCGTAACATACAACAAATCCAAAACTTAATAGACCTAGGTCCTCAACTAACACAACCGTTAATGTACGACACACAGACAATACACCCGCAGACGGTACAACACTTTAATAACAGCCAAATCCACAAACCGATAATCCCGATTAAAGAAATCCAAGCATGGAAAATAAAATACTCAAGCGAACCGAACGAAGACCTATACGAATTTTTACAAAACCTAAGAGACCTACAGATAGGATATAACATACAAGACAGACAACTAATAGACAATCTCACACCGATACTAGACGGAAAAGCAAGACAATGGTACAGAATAAACAGAGGTAGATGGAACACACTACAAGAATTTGGAGAACACATACGACACACATTCACAAATACACGACGTAGAGATAGAATAGAAGAAGAAATAAGAAACTGCGCACAGGAAGAAAACGAGCTAATCTCAGAATTCGTGATAAGAATTAGGACATTACTCACACAGTTAAACCCACCATACCCACTAACACAGGAATTGGAAATGACATATAGAAAACTCAAAATAGAATATAAACAATACATAGGAAGATACGACATAAAAACGTTTGAACAATTAGAAAGCGCAGGCAAACAATGGGAAACAGATAAATCATGGGAAGAAACGCGACAGAACATGATTAGAAAACAAACTGCACAACGGGTATCATACACACACAGACAGGAAACCCCACAAATACAGACACAACAACGTAGAGTTTTGCTACCAACACCAAACACACCACCAACATACACACACACGACACAGCCTAGACCACTAATACAACCACCACGACGCCCAGCACTCACATACACATCACCGCGATACACACCACAACGATACACACCACAACAATACACACCACAACAATACACGCAGACAGACACATCAGAGCGACGCTGCTTTAACTGCAATACACCGGGTCACATGAGATGGCAATGCACAAAACCGCAACAGTCGGGAAACGAATAAGGGAACAACCAACACGGGTGGAGGTAGTTCCCCAAACACACAACACATACACACCCGAACACGTAACATTTGCCATGACACACAATCCACACGACACGAGATTCCACATAAGAGTAGAAATGGACGGATTAGAATTCAATGCACTTATAGACACGGGATCAACACACTCGTATCTAGGACAAAAGATCGGCGAAATTTTGAAAGAAAGACACACAGACATACAAGACACACCGAACACAACAGTATTAGTAGCAAACGGCTCAAGCGCAGGGATAGCAGGCATAACAACACGACTAATGAGAGTAGGTCACACAAGCAGATGGATAGATTTCGGGATTATACCTACACTAGCGTGGACATGCATACTAGGAATAGACGTGATCAGACAATTCGGCATGAGATTAAACTTCGTAGATAGCAACTGGTCCATGAGCGAAAAATCACACATAACATATAGGATGGAACAATGGCCAGATTCAACACCAACACCGATACAAAGGCCGAATAAACAAAAAGAGAGCGAAGATCAAGAATTAGTTATGAAAGTAAACGATATAGAAAAGAAAGTCACAGAAACACACAAAGAAACAAGGGATCAGGAAACACAAACACACACTAAACAAGCAAAAGCAGTAGCGATGCAAGAAAAACTAGCGAAAAAGACATCAGAGCAATCACAAATCACAGACACACAGAAACAGAACGCAGCGATGAGAGAGGAAACAAACACTCCACTGAAGAGAAAAGCTTTATTACCAACTCCAAATTTCCCACCAAACCTAAACCTATATAAAAATTACACATACACACAAATGCAAAACACAGATAGAGTAGAGAAAACACACACAAACATCCCACAGAACCGAAAAGCCTTATTACCGACCCCAAACTTCCCCCCAAATCCAAACTTATATCCCAGACATCACACACCGCGAATTTGCAGCGGAATACAAACAGCTCACCGACACACAACACACAGAACTACAAACACTACTAAGAGAAAAGATCACATCAACACCAGGACAACTAGGCCTAACACACTTAACAACACACAAAATAGATACACAAGGACACGCCCCCATAAAACAAAGATATTACCTGGTTTCACCTAAAATCAGAGACGCGATACACGCGGAAGTAGACAAAATGATCAGAGAAGACGTCATAGAACCTGTAAGGCCGAACGAGCACTAATTTTGAAATACTAAACTAAGCCCGCCATCAGCGTGCGCTAGCGAAAAGGTACGAACATTCCCGATATACGTAGATAATCAGAGAAGTAGAATAATGACTCTCTTCGCCTCGGATCGTCGTCGACGACGCATCTCCTGTCATAGATAAGATAAGTTAATTTTACATACCTCGAGGTCGATGGAGATTTACCTGATATTCCATATACAGGGTGTAAATCTTAACTCTGTACATACTTATAGGGTGTGTAGGGGGTGCCAATACAAGTATTTTGAGGTATGACACCCATGGTCGGAAACTCATCCTAACCACTGTGGAGGGCTTTGAAGGATATGGTACCGTGCACGCTTGATCGTAGTTTAATGAATCAGATGTGTTCACTTTCGACCCAAGATTTTATTCAGCCGTAGACAACAGTACAAATGTTCTTGCGTGAAATGAACAAAACGATAAACTTAGAAATGAAAAAATAACGAAACAATTTCCGGTGCTTTTGAACAGAATTTGAAAAAGTTATGGAAAACGAAAAGCCCAAGTGTGCCAAACCCCAATAGTTTTCCATAACTTTTTCAAAATCTGTTTGTAAGCACCGGAAATTGTTTTGCTATTTTTTTATTGCCAAGTTTATCGTTTTGTTGATTCCACACAACATCATTTGTACTGTTGTCTACGGCTGAATAAAATGTTGGGTCAAAAATAATTACATCTTATTCATTACACTACGAAAAGCGCGCGGTACTAGAACCTTCGAAACCCTCCACAGCCGTTAGGATGAGTTTCCGACCTAGGGTGTCATACCTCAAAATGCTTGTATTGGCACCCCCTACACACCCTATAAGTATGTACAGAGTTAAGATTTACACCCTGTATAATAGTTTATCTATCCTGTTAACGATATAGTAAGCCTTATTTATATCAACGTATACCTGTATCACGGCTCCGTATTAGCATACATATGCACATCTATTTATTCATATTTAATCTACCTGACTGACCTACTGGTCTATTATTGCTCTGACTCCGTGTATTTGTTCCTTGTATTTGTAATATCTTTGATAGCATGTCTTTGTATAAATATACCTATATATATATATATATATATACAAAACCCAAAAGCACCTCTGGTGCAAAAACCTTTCGCCAAGTACAATAATGTGATCACTACCCCCAAAAATAATCTACCAACGAAAATTCCTCCTTAACAACAGTGGTACTATAAAAATGTCTACTTACAAAATGATTGAAATCACATACAATTGCCAAGTGCATATCCGCCGTACAATTATAAAACAGAAGATATAAAAAAATAAAAATTTGGAGTACGTGGTACTTGGCGGGCCTATATTTCATATCACTTCAGGATGATTGACATAGTTTATTGGCTGTTTTCTAGTACTTATCTCTAAGAGGCCCGCCAAGTACCACTACCTCCAAATTTTTATTTTTTTATATCTTCTGTTTTATAATTGTACGGCGGATATGCGCACTTGGCAATTGTATGTGATTTCAATCATTTTGTAAGTAGACATTTTTATAGTACCACTGTTGTTAAGGAGGAATTTTCGTTGGTAGATTATTTTTGGGGGTAGTGATCACATTATTGTACTTGGCGAAAGGTTTTTGCACCAGAGGTGCTTTTGGGTTTGATATCACCACTTTTTGTACAATTTTGCTTGATCACCTAATGATCGCTTGCTACGCTTGCTCGTTCGGGTATTCCTATATCCTCACTCACATGTCAACATTCTGCCAATTCTGTCTATGAGTAGCTCAATGCACTCACGCTATACATTTCATACCATCTAAATCCCTTGTTAAGCAGTAGTGTTAATTGTGGCAGTATAATATAAATATTTTTTCTAAAATTTTGCTTCACTACCTAATAATTGTGCTCGCCTGCTACGCTCGCTCGATTGGATTTGCCTTTATCCTAGCTCGCTAAGCTCGCTTAGTTGACAGCATTCTGCCCATTGTTTCTATGAGTATCTCAATGCACATACGGTGATGCATTTCATACCATCTAAATGCCTTAATAAGTAATAATGTTAACTGTGGCAGTATAATATAAAACCACCTAATTATTATGCTTGCTTGCTGCGCTCGCTCGTTTGGGTATTCCTATATCCTCGCTCGTTTGTCAACATTCTGCCAATTCTGTCAATGAGTAGCTCAACGCACGTACACTATACATTTCATACCATCTAACGACCTTGATAAGCAGTAATGTTAAATGTGGCAGTATAATATAAATACTTTTTCTAAAATTTTATTCGACTACCTAATAATTGTGCTCGATTGGGTTTCCTATATCCTAGCTCGCTAGATTCGTTTAGTTGTCTACATTCTGCCAATTGTTTCTACGAATATCTCAATACACCTACGGTGATGCATTTCATACCATCTGAATCCCTTGATGAGCAGTAATGTTAAATGTGGTAGTATAATATAATTACTTTTTGTAAAATTTTGCTTGACTACCTAATAATCGTGTTGGCTCGTACGCTAGCTCGATTGGATCTTTCTATATCCTAGCTCGCTAGGCTCTCTTCGTTGTCAGCGTTCTGCCAATTAATTAATCCCTCGATAAGCAGTAATGTTAAATGTGGTAGTATAATATAATTATGTTGAAAGCACAAGGGCCTGAAATACTGACACACACGATCATTCGTTGCTTTCTAAGCTCTGTAATAGTACAAGTAACGATCATTAATTTTCATCAGGATTGCCGAGAAATCGCGACGAAGTTGCGATTTTGAGGTTAGAATGATGAAAAGATATGTTCTTGTGTGCATGTACTAAATATGATATATTTGACTCATTGAATATACGAAAATATTTGGAAATTAATAATAATATATTGAAGACCTGCAACGTTGATTGAAAGCTTCGTCACTTATTAATTTATGTTGTAGACTAAACTTCATGCGATTCAATAACTGTACTCATAACCCAACCTCAAAATCGCGCGCTTCGTCATTTCATGAGAGATTGTTATAATTTCGCCCTCCACTTTAAATGTGAATTTTATCATAATAAGTAAGTATAGGAAGCATAAAAGAGAATGAAATTTGCGAAATGATCAGATGTACGAATATGAACAGAACTGACAGCTCTCAGCTGTGTCTCGGAACTCGGGAGTCTGACAGTCCGTACTCCGTGGTCTAAGGTCTGCAATCGATTCGCGATCATGACGTCAACAGCGTCGACAAGAGCGCCACCTGGCAGCTGATGTCGAGTACTTAGTATATCTCTGCTATTTAGTGGTGGCCGCTCTTTCCTAATTCTCAGACACATAGGTTTAAGGATGATTTGGTCTGAAGGAGAAGGAGACGATATATTTTCAGACGAAACGGGTACTCAGAAACTTAAGTTAATCATATCTCAGCTTTCCGTGGCTTGATTCAATTGAAGTTGGACTCAAGTGAAGGGCTCTTCGGGCCTACATCCTGAGATAATTATTTCAATCCCCGGGATATCGCGAACCTGAAGAAATTAGGAAAATACGGTCTCCCCACTCCTACGAATAGCTCCCGTACGGGTATATAGACTCGTCGAGTCTCGCGCGGCGTATACAGATATATTTACCTTATGATAATTTTATTTTTTTTATTGTACTTGGCGCGAGACTCTACCGAGTCTCTTGATATGACGCCCGATTGGCAATAATTGATCGATTGTGACCTTAATATAAATTTTTATCATTAACAATATTCATTGTTCAAATATCTGAGCCGTCCCGCGAATTTGTTGATTATCAGCAGCTGCTGACTCTGTACGGCAAGTGGAATATTCTTCTAGTGTTTCGTCTTTTATTTTGTACGACGACTCAGATAGCCTTTCGTGTTCCTGCCGTTATTATTTCCAAGAATAAACATAATATATGAACAAGCTTATGCATAAATTTTCCTCGTTCTCAGTCATTTTATCTGTTTGTGAGTGATCTGTTGATGTCCGTAGTTCCTTGTCTGCCTTCTTTATATTATTTGAACGTCCAAAAGAGGTAAATTCAACGTGATATGTCTCAACCCGATTAGAGTAAATATAATAACGAAATTGTCGTTTATTTTCAAAGTATAAATATATGATTTCGTTACAAACCATCTGATAGCGAATGGTCAAGCCCGATAGTCATGATAAAGAAACCGAACAACACATACAGATTTTGTCTCGACTTTAGAAAAATAAACGCAGTATCACGTAAAGATGCATACCCACTACCATACATGACAGCAATACTAGACAAATTACGCGCAGCACAATACATATCCAAACTCGATTTAAGTCAAGCCTACTTCCAATAGTATATTATGTGGCGTGCCCGTAAACCAAGTGTTTTTCGGCGAGAATAATGATTTCAGGACGAGCTAAAGGCGAGCCGGAGGCGAGTTCTGAAATCATTATTCGAGTCAAAAACGGTTTACGGGTGAGCCCCATACTGTATTTTTTTCGAAATAGGCATGAAAAGTCACTTTGACACCTGTTGAGATTCACTAGACGAAGAGTGAGGTTATGGTGCGATCTGTCGCGCACTTCGAACCGCGCATCGAAACTGCCGTATAAAGACTTTATACGGCAGCTTTGGAATGCGCACTTCGAACTGCGCATCCAGACTGCCGTATAAAGACTTTATAGGACAGTTCTGAAATCAACCGTATAAAGTGACACTTTGTGGATCGAAAACAGGCGTCAAAAAGTGACTTTTCAATGCCTATGCCGAAAAAATACCATTACACGAAGACAGCAGGCACATAACAGCATTTACAGTACCGGGAAAAGGACTCTATCAATTTAAAAGGATGCCATATGGATTAACGGGAGCGCCGGCGACCTTCCAAAGACTGTTAGATAAAATAATCGGACCGAAATCAGAACCGTACGCCTTTGCATACCTAGACGATATAATAATAGTTACACAAACATTCGAAGAACACTTATACTGGCTAGCGAGAATATTAGACAAAATCACACACGCAGGATTAACAATAAACCCGGATAAATGCGAATTCGGATGCGCGCAAGTAAAATACTTAGGATACATAGTAGATAAACACAGATTACACGTAGACCCAGACAAGATACAACCACTGACAGACTACCCAGAACCTAAAACACTTAAACAACTAAGAAGACTAGTAGGAATGGCTTCTTAGTACAGACGATTCATCCCCAATTTCGCACACATCACAGAACCACTCACACGATTATTAAAGAAAGAACACAAATGGACTTGGGGAGAAGAACAACAACACGCAACCAACACAATTAAACAGATGCTCACAACACCACCTACACTAACATGTCCCGATCACACACTTCCATTCCAAGTACAAACAGACTCTAGTGGAACAGGTATAGGAGCGGTACTGACACAAACAAAACAAGATATAGAACAAGTAGTTGCATACGCCAGCCCAGGGCCGGATTTAAAGGTGTGGAGGCCCTGGGGCAACGGAGATGTGGGGGCCCCTAATTATTTTTTAAACAAGATGAACAATTCTCTTTTTCACAGTATTTTAATAATTTATTGCGAGACAAAGGAAATCTTTTTAACGAACATATGTGGATATTCTAACATATCAAGAAACAAAATTAAATTATAATGTTAGGCAAATGGAACTTTGCGAGTTATCTGTTGCTTGTCACTTTTTTTTCTTCGTTTCGGGATCTCACCCCCTCAGTATCTCATACTATATGCCATAATGATGTGGTATGAAATCGAGCTGTGTCAGATTTTTTTTTAGAGGTTCCTCATCGAGTTTTTCTGGTTTCCATTCATTTAACACATGAAATTTTGCGACCTTGGACATAATGCCATATATCTTTTGAGTTTTTCCTGTTAATTGCGACCACTATGCGGGGGATTGTTCAGATATATCTACACGATTTTTCGCACCATCATTTATTTATTTATTCATTCATTTTTTTTTTTTTTTTTCAATTTTTGTTTGTTTAAAGTCATTTTATAGTCATTTATTATAGAGCATAAGTGAAGAAAAAAAAAATTAATGATGGTGCGAAAAATCGTGTAGATATATCTGAACGATTC
Organism: Tenthredo mesomela; assembly: GCA_943736025.1. NCBI lineage: Eukaryota > Metazoa > Arthropoda > Insecta > Hymenoptera > Tenthredinidae > Tenthredo > Tenthredo mesomela. Next base: position 23,553,124 of record OX031018.1, read on the forward strand.
CCCGCATAGTGGTCGCAATTAACAAGAAAAACTCAAAAGATATATGGCATTATGTCCAAGGTCGCAAAATTTACTATGTTAAATGAATGGAAAACCGAAAAACTCGATGAGGAACCTCTAAAAAAAATCCGACATAGCTCAAATTCATACGACATCATTATGGCATATAGTATGAAATACTGAGGGGGTGAGATCCCGGAACCAAGAAAAAAGTGACACACCCTAATGCACATGCAACAGAGAATTCATCGTAGTTGGCGTTTTCCATCAATTTTGACAGAAATACGCTTTGAAATATTTTAAATACGAAATGCCTCATTAAAGTGTAAGAACTTTTTTTTCTTTGTCAGAACTCTAGAGTGATTTTTTTCTTCAAATTTTTCATATCATTCGTTAGCAAATTTTACCTAAACATTGATGTTGTGGAGGCCCCTCTCGTGTGGAGGCCCCGGGGCTTCAGCCCCTGTTGCCCTCCCCTAAATCCGGCCCTGCGCCAGCCGTGCATTAAGCGAAGCAGAACGAAAATACACAACGACAGAAAGAGAATGCCTAGCAGTAATTTGGGCGATACAAAAATTTAGACCATACTTAGACGGATATCAGTTCACAGTCATTACAGATCATAGCGCATTAAAATGGCTACACAATTTAAAAAATCCGACAGGCAGATTAGCGAGATGGGCGTTAGAACTATTCGAATACGACTTCAACATAATACACAGAAAAGGCTCAGCACACCACGTACCCGACGCGTTATCACGACTACACGAAGACGAAGAACAAGCACAGTTAGGCGCGATAGAAGACACTACAGACAAATGGTACACATACAGAAAGACACAAGTACAGACACGACCAGAGAAAAATGAGTCATGGAAAATACGCGACACACACTTATACTTCCATAGACCCGACCAGCGCCGGCGACTCGCAAAATTTTCGGGTATGGAGTGACTCAACTGAGCGAAGGGGGAGGGGGGGGGGGGGGGGGGGGGGTTACACATTTTTCAATTTTTATTCCATTTATTGAGACCACGGAGTATAATAAGGAGTGCAGACTGCAGACTCAAGCTATAAAAGCCCGTAAAAGTGGCCCCAGTTTTCGACGCGCTAAGCGCTAAACAGCGCTAGCTGAATGCGATACTAGCAATACTGGCGGAAAATACGCGAAATACCTGCAGCAACGCGCGCGGGCGGTAGGCAGGGAAGAAGAAGGAAGTTTGAATGGTTTGGAAACTCCGTAGTTTGCAAAATATATCATCTGTGGTTTGAAACACGGAGGTTTGAAAGAATACGTCAAATTACATTTGGTAAAGATCAAATGAAAATCAGTTGAAATGCCGTCCTTTATTGCTCACGGTTGTAGATCAGGCACAAAAAAATGAAAAAAAAAGGGTCGTTTTTTTATACCGCGGACTGTAAGTGAACATTTTTCTCTTTCGCGCAATAATCTCAACATTGCAGGTTAAATATGGGGTATTCCATCTCAAATCAACCTGGGTCTGACCCTTGACCTCTCGGATTGGGCCCGCGAGTTTTCATATGACTCTTTCCACTTTAAAAAGCACTCAATTTTTATTTTGGATTTTTTCGACATAATTTGAATTTTCTGCAATTTTTGAAAACGAGTATATTGATCGATACAGTTTAAAAATCTGAAAAAATTCTGAAAAATCGTGGGTCGGATCTAAAAATTTTTAAGCTTGAAGCCGGAATAGGGAGATTTTTCCTTCTTACTGTTTTCAAGCGTTTTCTGAAAGAAAACGTTAAAAAAAGTGAGATGGTTGCTGAAACACTTTCATATGTCACATCGAATTTCAGAAATTTGTATGCGCTGTTCATAGCTTTTGTTTCGGCAATTTTCGGAATTCTCTGGCCGTAGCGTTCAAATCGTGTTCCGAATCAAATTAGTGTTCCGAAAAGCGGGGTCATTTTTAGTTCCCAAGTCTGCACTCCTTATTCTACTCCGTGATTGAGACAAAACGAATGCGGTACGGCGTACCTTATTTCTCTCAATGAACTTGTCTATAAGTGTTGACCGGTCGTATTCCGCAGTTAAGTCCGCATGGACATAGAGTGTCGCTAAGTTATTCAGCCGCAATATTGTAACATACAGACACGAAACCACTATTAAGGTTGAGCTTAAAAGGGACCGCAGTATGGCGGGTATCGGGCAAGAGGGGAGTACGCAGCGGCGAACGGTAAGAAATGCAACTATGGTATGCACAAAATTTGCTTGAAGGGTCCTTACTTTTTCATAACACGGGAATGAAATGAGCCTTCTTTCATACTTGTCGGGCGTGGGGGAAATCACGTGTTTCGAACGTGAGTACCGAAGGGAATTAACATAACTCCCGCTGTTCTTCATCACTTGCACAATATACCATTTTATCGACGCGCAAGGCGCAATCAGTAATAAAAATATTTGAAAAACATGATTTTTCCTTTCCACACCTACATAATTCTGGGTGTGGAATTCCATACCCAGAATTGTCCTGGGTATGGAGTTCTCCATACACTCCATATGAAAGTCGCCGGCGCTGGACCCGACCCACTGCACTCCAACCTATAACCCGACACAAATCCATGGAAACTAGTAATCCCAAAAGGAAAAATCACACAAGTATTACACGAAAATCACGACACAACACAGGCAGGACACTTAGGGATAGAAAAAACATACCAGCGCATAGCGAAAGAATATTACTGGCCAGGAATGTACAGAGACACAGTTAACTACGTACGCAAATGCGAAATTTGCCAAAAAACAAAAGTAGAACAAAGACAACCAGCAGGTCTTATGGGACATAGAATCATAGAAGAACCATGGACAGTACCCACACGGAAGATGATATTGCCTGGATATCCCGCGAATAACTCTATGTCCATCTAACGTCCATATCAATTGTAGATATCCCATTAATACCCATAGGATATTGCGAAATCAATATCGACAAAACCTTTACACGGTATATCCACTGGATATTCCTGAATGGATATTTATCGTCAAATCCTGAATGTCCACGCAATGTCCATATAATCAAATTTTTATCGCCTGGGGCGATTAAAACCGACCACCCTGTATCCACAGATGTATAGAATATAATATACATGTGCGGTATACAATATTGTTTGGTTCTATAATCAGAGATCGCTGACAAATTTTTAAATTGTTTATGAAAATAATATTGAAATAAGTAAGTTCTATTCATGTATGAATAAAGCTATACAGTTCCTCTTCTGTGACTTCATATATTCTATCATGAGTTTTTATTTCAATTACATTACCAACGATGAAAATTGTTTTTTTTTTTTATACTTATATTTAACATTATAAGGCAATACTCGGAATGACAAGTGCAATAAGTATGATTTAAGATTTTGGTATTTTTGTTCTACATGTGTACAGAATAGCGTATATACTTGAGATAATACTGTATAAAATTTCTAGTCTGATTATTTCACTATGTATGATAACTATAAAAATCTAACCACTCTAATCACTAACTTGAGCTATTCATTAATTATGTGCATCTTTAAAATCATAATTGAGAATGTGCTCTAATAAAAAAGATCTCAATTGAAGTGTGTCATTATTGTAAGTAGCCTATTAACTACAATAAATATCTTTTATGTATATTATATACCATATACATTATACATACTGGGAGTTTTCGTGGATGCGGGTCAGTCCGGGAAAAATTCCAACCCACGCTCTTGACTCTTTACGGTCTACGGTAGTAGAGGGTCTAGAGCGTAGAGTGACATTTTTCCCGTCTGACTGACCCGCATCCACGAAAACTCCCGGTATGTATTTCCTATATAAGAGCGATTCTGTGATCTGCTGAATTCATGCGTTCCCCGTTTGCCTCCCTTTTAGGCGCGTTATTTTTCACAAATCGCTCTGTATAAATATCTATGAGATAGCTCCATGTTATTCTACAGATATTCACAGAAATATAATATGGATATCCAGTGGATCGAATATTGCGGACATTTCTCTATCCAGTGGATGTCCACTGTATATCCCGAACTTTATCAGGGATATCCCAGTGGATATTGCGTATATCTAATGGACATCTATTAGATGCACTTCTTCCGTGTGGGTAGTAGCATCAGACATAATGGGTCCACTGCCGATATCCAAAACACGACACCAATACATTATAGTTTTTCAAGACCTATACACAAAATGGAGCGAAATCATACCACTTAAAAAAGCAAACGCTCAGACAGTAGAACACGCATTACACACACACGTCATATCACGCTGGGGAACACCACGCGTAATATTAACAGATAACGGTACACCATACATAAACAAACTGATACGCGAACTGTCACAAAAATTCGGCATCAGACACACAACCATACCCCCATACCACGCACAAGCAAACCCAGTAAAAAGGGTTAAGGGCCTTTCCTACCCAATCCACAACATTGTAATAAACGCGTGCAGAAGTTGCTATTAAACGGAATATCTCTGCCTGGTCACCAAAATCAATGAAACGAAATACGTCGCACAATTCCATGTGCGACTCCGAACATGTACAGCCCAAAAAATGTTCGTTTTGCGCGAAAATAGAGAAGATATCCATGAAAAACGGTTTTAGAAACGTTTTTCATGGATATCTTCTCTATTTTCGCGCAAAACGAACATTTTTTGGGCTGTACATGTTCGGAGTCGCACATAGAATTGCGCGACGTATTTCGTTTCATTGATTTCGGTGCCCAGGCAGAGATATTCCGTTTAATATCACATTTTTTCACGATGTTTTCAGGACTGGTGGAATTGCCTAGGAAAGCACCTTAACAGAACGATAAAAACCATGATTCAAGCGTACATTGAAAAAGATCACAGGGAAGGGGATATACACTTACAAGACTTACAATTCGCATTAAACACAAGTACACACACATCAACAAAACACACACCGGCATTCCTAAACCTCGGAAGGGAATTGAAGCCGACACAATGCCTACGAGATCAACTGGAGAACGAAGGAGACATAGAGATACAAGACACAGACAAATGGACGGATCACCTACGCAGACTCCAAATAATCAGGGAAGAAGTCCAAAGACACTTGACAGAAGCCAACGAAAGACAGGCACACTATTATAATCTAAGACGTAGAAATACGGAATTCAAGGTAGGAGATAGGGTTCTTAAAAAGAATCACATACTCTCTTCAAAGGTAGATCACATAGCAGCTAAATTAACACATAAATACGTTGGACCATACATAATTACAAACAAAATTTCACCAACCCTATATGAATTAACAACGGAAAAGGGAAAATATGCCGGAAAATGAAACATAGAAAATCTGAAACTGTACATTTAAAAAGACATGTAACTAATTCCTCATTCGATATATTACAGAGACGATAACAATGGACAAAACAAACAAACAACTATCAGCAGCTCTCCGGGGACGACTCGGGAGGACACCCCTCCTGCAAACACCCGGACAGCCTATACACGCACACCGCTACGCAACACAAGACATGCTACGAACAGACAGACCGATACAACACCAATACAACATACACCCACCGACAAACTCACGATGCACACTATTACCAACACCAAGACAATACACGCTATTCATAGCACCAACAGATAAAACACCACAGAAAATACCACTTCTACAGACACCCGGACTACCACCACACGCACACAGATATCCAAACCCAACCAACACACACGAAACACCAACACACCCAACACCAAGCACATCCAGACAACAGACCCCATACGAACGAAAAAGTAAACCGACCACAGACGCACGAGACGAAATGACAGACCTAATTAACCGGATAGACGCACAATTTACAGTAGCAGAAGAGACAGACAGATACATCAAATACAAAAACAGAAACACGAAGAAATACGAGACAACACCCACACAACCATCCCTAATAGACTTAGACAACTTGCCAGACCCCATACCACCAACAACACCCCCACAAAACACACCGACAATCACACTACCAACACACAGTACAACAATAAAACACCAAAGACGCACACGCACCCGAGCACACCCACCCTTCCCGAAACAAAACTTAGTGAAACCCAAGGAACAGACAGAACATAAAACACACGAATAAACCACACAAGACACAGAATCAGACTCCGAAAACGATACATATGAAACAGCTGACGAAATGGACATAGACACAGACACACTAATAATCGAGATAGACGACACAGACACCACACTAGACACTATACAATAAGAAAAAGACGAGGAAAGGAAAGAGAGACAGAGAAAACAAGGAGAGAGAGGGAAGAAGACAGAAATGCAACACGACAAAACGACAGAACAACACTAGAAAACGAGAAAACCAACGACACAACGAAAGAATGACACAACAGCAGGAGAAGACAACGAAAAACAACATACACTAAAGAATAAGGTAGAAATAACAGTACAAAACAGAAAAACAAGTAGATAAAACATAAAATCAGATAACAAAATAGAAATAACAGTACAAGACAGGAAAATAGTCAGAAACAATAGCACAAACATAAAGAGAAATAACACAGAGATAAAAAGCAAAAATTTAATTAGAATAGTATAGGAATAAGAGTAAGTAATTAAAAATAGGGTAGTAATAAGATGAAAAATACAAAGAGAAAATCAGTATTAGTTATAAGAAAAAAGTTCAAAATAGTATACAAATTTATTAGAAAATAAGAGAAAGACAGTACAAATGAAAATAGTATATATATTAATAGATAAGACACATGACACACACACACACACATAAAACACACAGAAAACGGTTCACCCTATAGGCTTCACCCCGCATGGGGAGGGGGGAGTTGTGACATGGCTAGTCACAATAACCCCCGCAATATTCAAAATAGCCGAAACGAGCCGAGCTTAGCCGAGGACGATCGGTCATTAGGACCGATCGTCACTGAAGTACCTGCCGTCTTAGCGACCAGTTCTCAAAGTATATAATAAAGGTAGTGATTATCACCGCAACTCGAAAAGGTCAGTACGCTTATCAATTACCGTACTTCACCCAAGCTAGACTTAACCCCTTACACCTTCACACGCACCCACTCACACACACCTGTATTTAGTTCATAAGTTTATTGAATAAATTAAGTTTATATTTTCTACATTTAACCACACGAGTCGAACATATTTCTACCCCGCACACTCGTCCTATCTCCCCATTAATTAGGCTACGGGAATTCAACCCGTTACAACGACCACAATTTTTATTTATCATACAAGGTCTTTACGTCTATAAAGTCATACACATAATTAACCGTCCGGTCAGTAACCGGGTTCCCGGGTATCCATTTCAGTTTCTAAGGTAGAATTTAATTAACTTTCGCTCATTACATTTTTATGACCGCCCGGATCCCCAAATTTGAAGTAGTTTGACGCCAATTTGTCGTCGAAATTTTTCGTAATCAATCATTCATTAAAAGTTATTAACTAATTAGGTTATCAATGGATCAATGGTAAGAGTTTGGTAGCTGAACGGACGGTTAAGGACACTTTGATACGATTGTTGGTTGGAATGGAATAACTAGTTTTTTAGTGGATTTAATTGCTTTCGCATTAAAAACTCAATTTACGCGTGAAACTAAGCTGGTTGACCGTATAGCTCTAAGGAACCGAATGTGCCCGCCAAGTACGTAGCTCTTGGAATGATGTTTCGATATCCTCACAGGAAACTCCGACTTCACGACGTAGACTTGCTGAAAGATCGCCGGGATACGTTCGGTGCTTGGCTTTTATCTTGATTTCACGACAGAGACTGGCGAAACGTTTTGCTTATAAAGCAATTGTGATTTTCGTGTGGGTACTTGGCGGCTGTTTTTACATCTTTGGATGTTTTTTGTGAGATTTCACTTTTTTTTGCAAGTACGAGAATTGATAAGAATTGCTCATTTAATTTCAGCAGGGTAATACGTTATTATAGTTTGATCATCACAAGAAATACATTCGGAATTTGGGCAAGAGGAGAAACATTCAGTGTAAGACAAACACATTCACTTTAATTGTCAACTGTGAAAAACATAGATAATTTATTAAATATAACTCAATTTTGTCTTATACAGTATGAGGTCGAAGTTCGTAACGTTAATGCAACAAAATGTTCGCCAAAAATTCTCAAATTTAAGACTCGAACGGTTCAAATGGATCAAGAACGGTGCATAATTCGTCAAATTGTGTGAAACATGTTCATCTTGCATATTTTATAATTCTAATAACATTTGAATGACGAAATATTGCATTTCTTCAACGCAATATTTTGTTACGTTAACGTTACGAACTTCAACCTCATTATACAGTTTTAACTTAAATTTAGCACTAAATCAGTAATTTTTCAGCCATAGCTTGAAAGACTGTGTTGCCTGACGTAGTAACAGGCTCATATGTGCTCTGCAACGTTGATTGTTCGGAGCTTGCATGCTTGTCTACTGCAATCCAATTCAGGTCGCTGTGAGAATCATACAAATCAATAAACGATCAATCATCTAATAGAAATGTCACAGTAATTAATAAAATATATCCCATGTTACTGTGGTGAAGGTGAGCTGGGAAATATCGACTTGTCTGGCATACCTTCGAACATGTGATATCCAGATTGATTATTTCGCTCACTCTGTGGTATAAGATTCCATAGAATTGTGGAGATTGTACAGCCTTGAAGAAACATTTTTTTTTTATGGATTATGACCTAGTGAATGACTTCCTGACCTATATGTTATTTTATATGCATAGTTGGATGCAGGCGATTACCATGCATATTGTAGCCAATTCTACCAGGCTAAGTTGTATATCTCCTTTATGTTAAATTCTTCTTTTATTATTTTACAATTTCCATCGCCAAGATATTTATTACACAGGCCTACAAATAAATAAAAAAATCTTGGTGCCGACGATTCTTTGTTATAATTTGGTTAATTAACCCTCGAGAAGTCGTACGGAGTCGTCAAAACATTGAAGCTACGTCCAGGTTTATATCTATAGATAATTACCAAAAAACTGTATTTTGTCATATTTATAGTCATTATATTTAATTGATTTCATTTCTTACTTAGTAACGCTGATATGTCGTGGTATATGTAGAATAATTCAACAAAATGTTTTAAAATCGTTTATTTTCATTTTATTTTACACCTGCGATTTCTCGAAAACTACACGTAGCATTAAAAAAATAAGGATATTGCTGGAGTCAGGATATCGAATATACTTAATATCTGCGTTAGTTTTAGCGGCACCAAAATCATTGTAGACCTGTGTTATTATATGATGATTGAATTAGAATTCAGTCTATAATGTCACATGGTCATTTTATTACATTAAAATTGAAATTGAACTTCATTCTATTTACTTTGATTCTGAATTGGTGATCCAGTTACTCTAAATTTGCAAACAAGTGTCAAGGGTTTGTGTGTGAATATTATTTCTACAATAAATTATTATCCAAGGTGGCATTTACGTGCAATCAGTGAATATATAGTTTGTGATCAATTACTAATCAGATCTTAATGAATCCATTGTTTCACAGAACAGATTTTGTATTCAATCTTAGAATGTTCTAAAATCGCTATTTTCAAGTTTTTTTCACTCTGCATGATTATGATTTGTTGTATTAGGTAGTTGTTACGAAATCCATGACTAGGATCGAACTAACAAGGGATTTATACACAGCTTTGCTCATGAATATATCCATAAATACAATAGTTTATTAATAATCCATTATACACGTAATGTATAGTTTTAGTTTAGATAAGAAAGCATTAGTATCAGCATTAACAGGTCGACTTAAATAATCACAGTTGATTAGCATATTACACCAACAAGGAATGACATGTAGTATGGAATAGGTAGATTGAGTCAGTGATTGGATTTACAGTGAAGTTTTTTCATTCATCTGCCTTTTTTTCTCAATTAAAGGGTTTGCAATTCGTCTAGATTGACCCGCATGATATTATGAATTTTTTCTCAAATAGTAGCACCAATGAACACTAAAATCTCGCAGTTACAGATTTTTTTAACAAATTTTACTTTTAGAATAAAATATGTCCTGAGAATATGGCCAAAACACGTGTATTTCAAATGGGGAAATCCACCCTCATTTAGGGAGGGGTTAGAGTTTAGATAAAAATCTGAAAAATTAGGGTATTTTTGAATTATTTGGAGTCGATTTAGGGGGCGGCTGATTAAAAATTCGTCCAAGCCCCAAATAAGGACTACCCTAATATATATGGGCTTATAATATCTCATAATTGCCTAGATATGGTTAAATACCGCAGTTAATTTCCCGGAAATTCGAAACGTGCTACATAATTTCAAATGATTTCAAAGAATTCATATCATTTCACTAATAATCTAATTTATAGCATATTTCAAGGTATCAAACGATTTAACTAGATTTTTAAAGATATTGAATGTTCCAACTTATTTCATAGACTATGCGAAGCATGGGTAGAACCCACGTTTTCACTCCTTATGAAGTAAAATTTTGTATAATATCCAACGGAAAAACTTTTTTTGATTTAGTGAGATTGCACACTCGCCTTTGGCTCGTGTTGCCAACTGACACCAATCAGAAAAAGTTTTATCACACCTGCATCATAATGTACTAGTCCAGTCACCAGGTAAGTCTACCCTACAAAAATAGAGAGTGAAGCGAATTTTGGTGAAAATGGTTCATTTCGGGGTGTATAACGAGAATCACTTCGAATCCCTGAAAATTTGGCGCCGCGCCCCCCTCCAGGGGGGTGAAAACATGTGAAATTTCAGTTTTCACGCCATACGCGTAGAAGGGTTGTTCCTACGACCAAGATAGTTATTATCATCTTTGTAGCCGACAAAATTTCTGACAAAATTGTCCCACAGCGATTTCTTGTGCAGGGGATAGCTTCCGAGATATAGCCATCCCAAGATGCGACTAAAATCTAAAAACTCGGCTGACGCGCCAAATTTGCAGTGATTTGCGCGGATCGTTGTGTCGTCGAGCTGCTTCATCCGTTCTTAAAATGTTCTGACACTTTTTTGCAAGGATTGAGACAAACTAAAAAATGAATTTTTCGAAGCTTCGCTAGCTTAAGAACACTGCAAGTTATGACCGTTCAAAGTGGTACTTTGAGTTTTTCGATTTTAGTCGCATCTTGGGATGGCTATATCTCGGAAGCTATCCCCCGCACAAAAAATTGCTGTGGGACAATTTTGTCAGAAATTTTGTCGGCTACAAAGATGATAAAAACTATCTTGGTCGTAGGAACAACCCTTCTACGCGTATGGCAAGAAAACCGAAATTTCGCAAAAGAGACGTTCGCCAAATTTGCAGTGATTCGCGCGGATCGTTATGTCGCCTGGCATTTGAAAACCGTCTGCGCTAGCAGGGTAATGCAAGAGACTTCATTTTTAGATCGTGAAATCCTCTATCGATTGCACCAGCCGAAATTCGCGGTTTCGGCCTAAAAGTCAGCAATAGCAGCATTTGCAAAAGAGTAAATGACTGATTTTTTTTTTTTTCAAAGTACCACTTTGAACGGTCATAACTTGCAGCGTTCTTAAGCTAGCGAAACTTCGAAAAATTCATTTTTTAGGTTGTCTCAATCCTCGCAAAAAAGTGTCAGAACATTTTAAGAACGGATGAAGCAGCTCGACGACACAACGATCCGCGCAAATCACTGCAAATTTGGCGCGCCAGCCAAGTTTTTCGATTTTAGTCGCATCTTGGGATGGCTATATCTCGGAAGCTATCCCCCGCACAAGAAATTGCTGGGGGACAATTTCGTCAGAAATTTTGTCGGCTACAAAGATGATAATAACTATCTTGGTCGTAGGAACAACCCTTCTACGCGTATGGCGTGGAAACTGAAATTTCGCATGTTTTCACCCCCCTAGAGGGGGGCGCGGCGCCAAATTTTCAGGGATTCGAAGTGATTCTCGTTATACACCCCGAAATGAACCATTTTCACCAAAATTCGCTTCACTTTCTATTTTTGGAGGGTAGATCTGCTGTACGGCCTCCGGTGACTGGACTATACCATTACTTCACTCACTAGAAGAGTATCACACCTCCGGGTCATCGATCTCGACCAAACTTATAGGGGTGATTTCTTGAGCCAAAATATTAATTACCCGCTGAATAACTCTCCGGAATGGGCCTTTAATCTGTCAATTTACCTAAATGTACAACAGAAATCAGCGTAACCTGGGTTTTGCAAATCGCCATGAAATAACCAGTTTTGGTGCTGCGTTATGAGATTCTACGTTGCACTGAATATTTATACATTGAATACAGTCATTATTGTACATCAGATTGTTGAAATTTACCATCGCAGCTATAGAAAATCACCTTATGCTGCGCCTATCGACACATTGCTTCTCATCGTTTGTCGCTCGTACACATTCATTGGGTGAATTTGAAGAATTACTCCGACTTGAAAGATGTTGAATATATGGTCAGTTTCAATACTGACACTGGCAGCTAAGAAATCCTCGCTGCATAAAATGCCGGATAAGAATCCGGAGTCCAAATTCTATACGGCCCGATACGGCAAAGTGTCGTATTTTGAATGCCGATTCCTTACGGTTTTATGCCATTCTATTCGGACGCCCCATCGATGTCCCTATCCGGATCTATGCGTGCCCGAACCGCGATTTTTAACCCTGGTCAAAATGCCGGATAAGAATCCAGAGTTTAAATTCTATACGGCCCGAACCAGCAAAGTGTCGTATTTTGAATCCCGATTCCTTACGGTTCTATACCATTCTATTCGGACGCCCCATCGATGTTCCTATCCGGATCTATACGTGACGGAACCGCGATTTTTAAAAATATCGGTGCGCCTCTTATACGGTTTTATACGGAGTGTAGGATGCCCCCTGCGTATGCGGTTCTATGCGGAGCGTATTCGGTTGAATCCGTAATGTATGCGCACATGAAAGTATGCTCGGATTAAGGTCCTATCCGGAACGTACAAAAATTACATCAATTAACATAGCATGGCATCGCAGTCTTTTTTTTTTTTTTTTTTTTTTAAATTCTTTTTTTCAAACAATCAGCGCTTTAGGGGGAGCCCATATATTGACATCATACATACTGATAGCACATAACCAATACAGGAATTAGGCGACGCTTATATTAGATGACATTTTCAGCCTCTATATATACTCACCAACTCCTATAAGTGGCACTCGCGAGAATATCGAAAGCGGTGGTCGCCGCCTTACGAGAAAATATTGAAGTAATGTAAATTACATAGAAACCGGATAGGTACGGACAGAGCCCCCGATTAGGACTTAGAAATAATGACACGAACAGCAAATATTTCTATCACCTTGCAATGCGCAGCATTGAAGCCCGACGGGGACAGATAGAGCCCTGCATCGGACTTTGAATGTTTATGTTGATCTCATCGAGTGCAAGATCGAAACCGGATAGGAACGGGCGGAGCCCCGCGACGTACTTTAAAATATTTCAGACACGATTTTGATGACGAACGCTGACCGTATAGAATCGTATACATCACTAAGCTCAAGTTTTCGGTCCCGAATATATTCCTGATAGGGACGGACTGAGCGCCGCGTGGGACTCTGATATTATATAAAATGCGCGATCGGAACCAGATAAGGACGGGTGTAGCCCCGCAACGGACTTCAAAATATTTGATACGCGATTTTGATGACGAACGCTGACCGTATAGAATCGTATACATCACTGAGCTCAAGTTTTCGGTCCCGAATATATTCCTGATAGGGACGGACTGAGCGCCGCGTGGGACTCTGATATTATAAAATGCGCGATCGGAACCAGATAGGGACGGGTGTAGCCCCGCGACGGACTTTAAAATATTTGAGACGCGATTTTGATGACGAACGCTGACCGTATAGAATCGTTTACATCACCGAGCTTAGGTTTTTGGGCCCGAACATAATCCGGATAGGTCCTCCAGCGTCCCGAGTACATTTTGTCGATGCGATAGGATGCGGATAGAACCGTATGAACTGGTGTCGGACATAAATACTGAATTCTATACGAAATTCTATACGTTCCTATAAAATCCTATACGGCATTTTAACCAGGGTGATGTTAGAAAATGCGCGATCGAAGCCAGATAGGGACGGGTAAAGCCCCGTGACGTACTGTAAAATATTTCAGACGCGATTTTAATGACGAACGCTGACCGGATAGAGCCGAATACATCACTGAGCTTGGGTTTTCGGTCCAGAATATATTCCTGATAGGGACCGACAGAGCGCCGCGTGGGACTCTGATGTTAGAAAATGCGCGATCGAAGCCACATAGGGACGGGTAAAGCCCCGTGACGTACTGTAAAATATTTCAGACGCGATTTTGATGACGAACGCTGACCGTATAGAATCGTATACATCACCGAGCTTGAGTTTTCGGTCCCGAACATAATCCGGATAGAGACGGACAGAGCGCCGCGTGGGACTCTGATGTTAGAAAATGCGCGATCGAAGCCAGATAGGGACGGGTAAAGCCCCGTGACGTACTGTAAAATATTTCAGACGCGATTTTAATGACGAACGCTGACCGGATAGAGCCGAATACATCACTGAGCTTGGGTTTTCGGTCCAGAATATATTCCTGATAGAGACGGACAGAGCGCCGCGTGGGACTCTGATGTTAGAAAATGCGCGATCGAAGCCAGATAGGGACGGGTAAAGCCCCGTGACGTACTGTAAAATATTTCAGACGCGATTTTGATGACGAACGCTGACCGTATAGAATCGTATACATCACCGAGCTTGGGTTTTCGGTCCCGAACATAATCCGGATAGGTCCTCCAGCGGCCCGAGTACATTTTGTCGATGCGATAGGATGCGGATAGAACCCCATGAACTGTTGTCGGACATAAATACTGAATCCTATACGAAATTCTATACGTTCCTATAAAATCCTATACGGCATTTTAACCAGGGCTATGAATAACCACATAATATTAGTTTGACCACAATACTATAGTTATTATTTCAGAAGAATATACCTTTATTAAGGTCAACGCGCACTACGTGGAAGCGAAGCGAAGGTATCGGATGCTATAGGAGTGTCCACATCTTAAAAAATGTGTAAATACAAGTTGAAGTGAATTACAATATGATGGAAGGTTCATTCGCTTCGCGATGACGTCCAGAAAAATGTGCGAAGGCTTCATACCCGACCCGCCCATAAACACTTGCAGAAGTTATAAACATATTAAAATTATCCCGAACCAAATGAGCCCTCAATCATATTTGAATTCACTTCAACTTGAATTTGAACGTTTTTTAAAATGTGGACACTCGCATAGCATCTAATCGCTTCCGATACCTTCGTTTCGCTTCCACGTAGTGCGCGTTGACCTTAATATAGGTGGATTCTTCCCAAATAATAACTATAGTATTGTGGTCAAACTAATATTATGTGGTTATTCATAGGATTTCTAAGCTGCCAGTGTCAGTATTGAAACTGACCATATTTTCAACATTTTTCAAGCGGGAGGAAGTATTCAAATTCCCCCAATGAATGTGTACGAGCGACAAACGATGAGAAGCAATGTGTCGATAGGCGCAAAATAAGGTGATCTTCTATAGCTGCGATGTTAAATTTCAACAATCTGATGTCCAATAATGACTGTATTCAGTGTATAAATATTCACCCTACTTAAAACGCCGGATAGGAACCGACGAACCGGCCTTATCCGGCCCTATCCGCCAAAACTCCGTTTTTTGGATCTGGTAATTTTCCGGATCCTATCCGGGTTCGGCGTTCGCTCTCTATCCGGAGCTATCCGCAATCAAACTGGAATCTCTATACGTTACTGCACTGCGATTTTTAGAAAAATATCGGGTCGCCTCTTATACGGTACTGATACGGAGTGTATACGATGCCCTGCGCATTTACGGTATTAAGTATCTGCAAATTACAACAATTAACGTCGGAACGGTGTTTTTTTTTTTTTTTTTTTTCATTCTTCTCAATTTATTCATTCATTTTTTTCCCCCATTTTTATCAGTGCTTTACGGGGCGCAACATATATTGGCAACATATGTATTTATAACACATCACCAATACAGGTATTAGGCGACGCTTATAAATGTTATTTTCCGCCTCTATATATACTCACCAACTTCTATAAGTGGCACTCGCGAGAATATCAACACCGGTGGTCGCCGCCTTACGAGAAAATATTGAAGTAATGTACATTACATGGAAACCCGACAGAAACGGATAGAGCCCTGCCTGGGACTCAGACATATTTTCGTGGCAATATTTCAATCACCTTAAAATGTACCGATTCGAAACCTGACAGGGACGTATAGAAACCCGAGTGAGAGAATAAATATTTTCGACTTTGAATATCTGCCGACTCAAAAACTGATAGAGACGGATCGAGCACCACTTGGGACTTTGAAATATTTCCTACGCGTTGTAATCTGTGGGATGAAATCCTGATAGGGACGGACGCAATTCGGTATAGGATTTCGGTGATAGATACTTTCGGTATAAGACAAGATAGATCGTCGACTCTTTCAATCATCGGATCCGAACGGATTCAGGATAGGACCTTATAAGGTTCACACAAAATTGACAAGGAGGATCAAATGCGGATAGAAACGAACCAATTCCGATTGAACCCTGCACGGAACGCTATCCGCAGTCCTATCCGGTTCTATAAATTCTTATACGCCATTTTTAGTAGGGCAGTGCAACGTAGAATCTCATAACGCAGCACCAAGACTGGTTATTTCATGGCGATTTGCAAAACCCAGGTTACGCTGATTTCTGTTGTACATTTAGGTAAATTGACAGAGTAAAGGCCCATTCCGGAGAGTTATTTAGCGGGTAATTAATATTTTGGCTCAAGAAATCACCCCTATAAGTTTGGTCAAGATCGATGACCCGGAGGTGCGATACTCTCCTAGTCAGTGTGATAATGGATGTTTTACGCACGCTTCTCGTGTATGATACCCCCATTTTCACACATCATGAAGTAAAATTTTGTATAATACTCGACGGAAAAACTTCTTCTGATCTTGTGTGATTGCAACACTCGCCTTCGGCTCGTGCTGCAACGTCACACTCGTCAGAAAAAGTTTCACCACTCTTATATCGTACTGTACTATTTTCAACTCAGTGTGTGATACTTGATTTATTATGCCTGTTGATAGTGTGCGAAGTGCCCAATTCACACACTTCCGTATGTAAAAATAATTAAGGGGACCAGTACAGCGACTTTTCGAGAAATTATCATAGTCCGAAATCAATTTATTTCATAACCAAAGTTCATTTCACATCAAAATATTTTTCTTTTTCAAAATCATGTGTCGTAAGGATTTTAGAGCACCGTTGGACCGATTCAGGTGATCTTGGATTCATTTTCTTCAGAAAACAAATCCTCATCATGTGAATGTAGGAATTTTAAAATAAAAAATTATGTCATAAGTTATGATCAATTTACCAAATTTGCAAAAATTATTATCACTCATTTCTTAAATAACTTGGCCAAAATGAAGAATTTTCAAAATTCCTACATTCACATGATGAGGATTTGTTTTCCGAAGAAAATGAATCCAAGATGACCTGAATCGGTCCAACGGTGCTCTGAAATCCTTACGACACATGATTTTGAAAAAGAAAAATATTTTGATGTGAAATGAACTTTGGTTATGAAATAAATTGATTTCGGACTATGATAATTTCTCGAAAAGTCGCTGTACTGGTCCCCTTAATTTCTCTTCGTTTGAAAATAATAATTTCCAGAATATTTTTCTTCTATTCAACTTTCTCAATTTTATGTCAAGTTGTGTTGACACATACATATTTACTGATTCAATAACCACGTTAGCAATATGTCAAATTAACATCACATATTTTTTATAAATAATAAAATTATGTGAAAAACAATATAACTTGTTAAGGTCTTTGAGGCTTTCGCGGTGAGATTCTGAATAAGACTTGGCTTCCAGGATGGAGCCGCGTTGTTTAACGGTTAGGTGCCGACGTTTCGTAAACATTGCAGTTTTCTTCGTCAGGGCGAGAAACAACCTGATACTGGTTGCTCCCCAACAGGGTGTCCCTATTTATGCCAGTTGCGGAGCCGTCCATGTGTGACGTTCCGCTCGGGTGGAGTTGACCAATCATATGTTTTTAAATGGTTGGCCAAACATTTAAAAAACCGGGAGGATGGCGTTCCAAATTGGATGGGTTTGAAGTCCGTTGTCTCTGTTGATGTTGTTAGGATGTTTACGGATTTCAAGGGCTTCTCTGTATTTTCGAGGAAAATACTGATTTGAGTTAGACAAGGAGGTGGTTTGGTCAAGAACAAGCCCAACCCATCGACAGACATTTCAAACTTACCAACGGAAGTAACGAGAAGAACTGCCTTCCTCCCCTACATTCAAGGAGTGACGGACTCCATAGGGAGAATCCTAATGAGAAACAACATCAAACCGATTTTCAAACCACCACAGAAAATCGGGCAATTTCTCAACTCCCCAAAAGATAAACTCCCCCCGCTCAGCTCTTCAGGGGTATACAGGATCCCTTGTTCCTGTGGAAAAGTTTACATCGGAGAAACCGGGAGGAAGATCAGCACTCGCCTTAAAGAACACCAAAGATACGTCAAACTGAAGCACTTTACTATCTCAGCTCTGGCGGAACACCAAATGGAAACGGGCCACCAAATCTTATTTGACCAAACCACCTCCTTGTCTAACTCAAATCAGTATTTTCCTCGAAAATACAGAGAAGCCCTTGAAATCCGTAAACATCCTAACAACATCAACAGATACAACGGACTTCAAACCCATCCAATTTGGAACGCCATCCTCCCGGTTTTTTAAATGTTTGGCCAACCATTTAAAAACATATGATTGGTCAACTCCACCCGAGCGTAACGTCACACATGGACGGCTCCGCAACTGGCATAAATAGGGACACCTTGTTGGGGAGCAACCAGTATCAGGTTGTTTCTCGCCCTGATGAAGTAAACCGCAATGTTTACGAAACGTCGGCACCTAACCGTTAAACAACGCGGCTCCATCCCGGAAGCCAAGTCTTATTCAATATAACTTGTATCTGGAACTTGCGTTTTCATCGATACACTACGAAAAGGGATATATACAGGGTGGTCCATTTTAATCTCCGCAGGCGAATATCTCGAAAACTAACAGTTATAAAAAAAAAAGTTTCATACAAAACTTGAAGGGTTTCGAGGGGGAAATATGATGCTGATATGTGTTAACTTGTAGACTTTGCCAATTCCGAGATTTCGCAAGTAACTTCGGATTTTAGATAGGGAACACATGTTTTGGTTGGGGGCAGCTGATAGCGAGATCAAAGACGCATTCAAATACGGAAGCATTAAAAATTTTGCCAAAAAAATTCAAAAAAAAAATTTCGCAAATTTTTTTTTTTTTTTTTGCAAAAGATTGTTTTTTTTTTTTTGTCCCTAGCTTTCGAACACATTCATTGTTTATCACTCCAGCTCAAAATTTTTCTCGCCAATTTTGAAATTGGAAAGTTTGAATTCACCAGATTAGTAAAAAAAATTCGCAGATCAATGACGCAAAAAACTAACCGCATTAGTTCGCCCGACATAATTACACTGACAACATGTTCCAACTCATGCCGGACTTAAGCCTTTACACTAGTGTCAAGGTTGCGACTATGTAGAGGTTTTGTTATCTTTTTCATTTCAATTTTCAATAAATTCTTTTTTTTTTTCTCTATCAACGTTTTTTTTTTTTTTTGGAATTTTTTTTTTCAATTTTTTTTCAATTTTTAATGCTTCCGTATTTGAATGCGTCTTTGATCTCGCTATCAGCTGCCCTCAACCAAAACATGTGTTCCCTATCTAAAATCCGAAGTTACTTGCGAAATCTCGGAATTGGCGAAGACCACAAGTCAACACATATCAGCATCATCTTTCCCCCTCGAAACCCTTCAAGTTTTGTATGAAACTTTTTTTTTTATAA
Source organism: Tenthredo mesomela (assembly GCA_943736025.1). Taxonomy (NCBI): domain Eukaryota; kingdom Metazoa; phylum Arthropoda; class Insecta; order Hymenoptera; family Tenthredinidae; genus Tenthredo; species Tenthredo mesomela. The sequence continues at coordinate 23,573,109 of OX031018.1, forward strand.
CTGTTAGTTTTCGAGATATTCGCCTGCGGAGATTAAAATGGACCACCCTGTATAGAAGTCTAAATTTAAAAAACGAGTTTTCTTTGTCTCTGATTTCCTCTGTGACGTGGATTTTTATTAGTCCTCGGATTAGACCGGATAGCTAGGCTCCAAAAACCATCCACTCGACAATTGGCCAACGAAAAATTAATAAAAAAACAAAGATGTTGGGCGCCAGGCGTATGACCGCCACTTTGAGAAAAAAAAAAAAAAAAAAAAAAAAAAAAATACGAACTACAGATACTTGAGCGCCGGCTAGCGTCAGTACCGCGGAGAGAGGTCGGGATTTTGAAGGATTAGCAGGGCGTTGATTAACGACTCGATGTATTTGAATTTAATAAAGAAAATAGAATTTATTCAAGTAAGGGGCTGTCCATATATTACGTAACGCGTTTTGGGATAGTGCGTGCATGGCGTTCGCTATACTACACTGTAGCATTTTACGTTACGTAATATATGGACAGTCCCTAAAATAGAAAATAGAAAAATATAGAAATTAACAAATCGTGTACCCGGAGGTACGTCCTCTCGGGTATAAAACGGCTACAGGTCGTGTAAAGGCGACCTGGCTACGCTTGACGAGTTTTACAATAATAAATAATTAACAGCTTCCACGTAGGACAGCAATAACACGGAAAAATATAGCAAAATTAAATAACTCGACAAATTAGGTCCTCGTAGGACAATAAACTAGCTAAAACACTAGATACTTTCCACGAGGAAAACCAACAACCTTAAAACTAACAATGAAAGAGCCTAAGGCTCGCAATAATAACAAAATAACAAAATAACAAAATATGGAGGCTCGCGATCTAAGCAAATTTACAATAATAAAGAATCGCCTAAGTGATCGTTAGTCGTTTTGGTGTGACTAGCTCGCCTCCAAGAGGCGAAGCCTCCCGTTAAAGAAAACTCTCCAAAGAGTTATTATTTCCAAAATCTACTAACACTAACTTAACCTAACTCTGCCATCGTAGGCGAAACAAAACTCAAAATAAGATAACGATCTGAATCTCCTCGCGAGGAAGAGAGCGCGACAGTGACGTACTACGACTATCTTTCTCGCACTCAGGTGCGAAACCTACGGTTCTACAGAATTACTAATACGCAACACAAAAATCGAAAAATCTTATGCAAAACTGAAACGCAAAACTCTATTATGATGTGAGACACTGGTGGCGGCCTACCGACTCGAAGGTCGTCTTAATTTGATTCCAAAGATATTAATTAGCCTCGTGGCTCGGACAAGACAAGATGGCTGATGGCCGTTTGCCGAATTCAAATTACTCTGAGTCAAATTGGCTAACGCTTACCGTTTTCCAGCCAGAATGCAAGGCCTCGTGGCATCTCGACGACGAGCCCTCAGGTGCACTAACTCGAACTCAAAAACTCAAACGCTCGTAACAAAAAGTCCCTCGAAGGGAATACTACGAAAGGCTACAGCTAGAGCGAGCTCTGAGCTCGGCGCTCTATCTGCGAGGCAAGCCTACGGCAGAGTGATCTTCGACCGCCGGGTGTCGATAGTTCGCACCCTGGTCATATGATTACCTAATAATTTGCGTATTGACCACTAGATCGCCTCACGTAAGGCAGTAGATCTTGGCTCCGCGCTAAACTCAAAATTTGCTCTGATGATAACGGTTCCTGCAGGAGGAACGCGGTTCGCTGGCTCTTCGGGGTGGCAGGAATCTCTTCCACCACCGTTAGCCCTCGTAGCTGAGTACTCTAGGTACTCCCCCGCGTTCTCTCTTTCTATGGTAGACTCCACTGCAGTTCTTCCCCTTCAGAAGCGTAATTGACGGGCTTTATCGTCGAATGCCTCGTTGTTGCCTCCGTCTCTGTAGATTTCGGCCTCGTACTCGAAAATATCGGCCATGTCTCCCACATAATAGAGAAAAGGTAGAAAAAGAACAAAAAGAATAAGAAATAGATTCGACAGTCTTAGATCGGTCACGGTCGCCTCTCGGAGATTTTATAGCCTCGGGGCTAACCTAACGCATTCATACTTCTTTCATGCATTCACCCGAGGTAACTATGGTCGTCTAAGGGTTCGGGAGTCACTTGTAACACGCGTTGCAAAATGCAATGTTACAACTCATTTCTTTAGTTTCGAAGACTAATAAAATTTTATGCTTTTGAAAATTTGAAAGTAGTTTGTTTTTAATGGGGGGGCTTTGCCCCTCCAATCCCCCAGCGGGGGCTTCGCCCCCTGCACCCCTAGCAGGGGCTTTTCCCCCTGGACCCCGTCCACACCCTGCCTCTCGCACTTATGTCGCACCATTTATACTATACTTCCCTAATTTCCAGAGTTCTTTACAGGTCAAGAATTTCGCACACTGAGTTTGAAAAAATAGTTTACGACACGTGTGTGCGTACTTGTATCGTACTGTACTACTATAACTCTTTCAATGATCAGCAATTTCAAATGAGTATATTAGTCTGCTTGGTAATCTGTTTGCGGTGCTGATGTATAGGTAGGTGAAGTAAGTAGTTGGTAGGCTGGTAGAAGTTGGTTCATTTGAAGAAGATACGTAAAGTGTTATAACTTTGCAGTAGCTGTGGGCTACCTCTGTTTTGGGACATCGTCTTGCCGAAATGTTATCTTTGTCTATTCCAATGGTTGATAATAGGATAGGAATTTCCAGGTAACTGTGAAAGATATGAAATAACAAAGAATTGAAGGAGAGATTTCAGAATATTGCTACTAATTGTCCTAGCATTGTTATCATTTTGGAGCTATGGGCTCTGTGCTACCTTTGTCTTGGGACGCTGTTTTGCCGAAGTGTTATGTTCGTCTATTTAAACGGCTTGATAATCAGAACCTTCGTTTTGGGACGTCGTTTTGTCAAAGTCTTATCTTCGTCTATTCCAATGGATTGATGATAGGATAGGAATGGTCCAGGTGACTGTAAAAGATATAAAATAAACGAAGAATTGAAGGCGAGATTTCAGTATATTACTACTAATTTTCCTAGCATTGTTATCATCTTGGAGGCCTGGCGGCTTTTGGTTTGCGTAGAATATACGCTGTATGTACCGAGTGAATACGGTATGAGTATGATGACGGTAGCACGACCGCATCTAAACGTTGTTGTACCGAATAAAGACGGTAGATTTGCGCCCAAAATGAACAAAGTTCGAACCGTATATATGGGGAAATCCACGGAACCTTTAAATTTGTTGATACTCGGTTGTCTACCTATGAAAAGAGAATTTAAAGTGGGTATCAAGTACGTGGGCCTTCATTTCAGTTATATTACTAGCCGACTCAATGATATTCAATGGTTGAAAAGTGATCCACATATTTCTGGGAGACTTTGAAAAATAAAAATGCTGAAAAATTGCACATTTTCAAGCGATACTCTGAATTCTTTTTTTCATTTTTTGCCTCTAACTTTATGAGGGGTTTATGAATCGATTTGAAAATTTGGTGAAATCTTCGTCTATCTATGACTTTTGAAGTTATTGATGTCATATGAGTGTGCCATTTGACCATTCCCCATGATTCGCACTCAAAGTAGCGATACTCCATTTTTGGTCGTCGACATATTTTTTACCTTTTCGTTTATGAAGGCCGACGCCCACTACCAGCGCCGGCGACTTGCAAAATTTTCGGGTATGGAGTGACTCAACTGAGCGAAGGGGGAGGGGGGGGGGGGGGGGGGGTTACACATTTTTCAATTTTTATTCCATTTATTGAGACCACGGAGTATAATAAGGAGTGCAGACTGCAGACTCAAGCTATAAAAGCCCGTAAAAGTGGCCCCAGTTTTCGACGCGCTAAGCGCTAAACAGCGCTAGCTGAATGCGATACTAGCAATACTGGCGGAAAACACGCGAAATACCTGCAGCAACGCGCGCGGGCGGTAGGCGGGGAAGAAGAAGGAAGTTTGAATGGTTTGGAAACTCCGTAGTTTGCAAAATATATCATCTGTGGTTTGAAACACGGAGGTTTGCAAGAATACGTCAAATTACATTTGGTAAAGATCAAATGAAAATCAGTTAAAATGCCGTCCTTTATTGCTCACGGTTGTAGATCAGGCACAAAAAAATGAAAAAAAAACGGGTCGTTTTTTTATACCGCGGACTGTAAGTGAACATTTTTCTCTTTCGCGCAATAATCTCGACATTGCAGGTTAAATATGGGGTATTCCATCTCAAATCAACCTGGGTCTGACCCTTGACCTCTCGGATTGGGCCCGCGAGTTTTCATATGACCCTTTCCACTTTAAAAAGCACTCAATTTTTATTTTGGATTTTTTCGACATAATTTGAATTTTCTGCAATTTTTGAAAACGAGTATATTGATCGATACAGTTTAAAAATTTGAAAAAATTCTGAAAAATCGTGGGTCGGATTTAAAAATTTTTAAGCTTGAAGCCGGAATAGGGAGATTTTTCCTTCTTACTGTTTTCAAGCGTTTTCTGAAAGAAAACGTTAAAAAAAGTGAGATGGTTGCTGAAACACTTTCACATGTCACACCGAATTTCAGAAATTTGTATGCGCTGTTCATAGCTTTTGTTTCGGCAACTTTCGGAATTCTCTGGCCGTAGCGCTCAAATCGTGTTCCGAATCAAATTAGTGTTCCGAAAAGCGGGGTCATTTTTAGTTCCCAGGTCTGCACTCCTTATTCTACTCCGTGATTGAGACAAAACGAATGCGGTACGGCGTACCTTATTTCTCTCAATGAACTTGTCTATAAGTGTTGACCGGTCGTATTCCGCAGTTAAGTCCGCATGGACATAGAGTGTCGCTAAGTTATTCAGTCGCAATATTGTAACATACAGACACGAAACCACTATCAAGGTTGAGCTTAAAAGGGACCGCAGTATGGCGGGTATCGGGCAAGAGGGGAGTACGCAGCGGCGAACGGTAAGAAATGCAACTATGGTATGCACAAAATTTGCTTGAAGGGTCCTTACTTTTTCATAACACGGGCATGAAATGAGCCTTCTTTCATACTTGTCGGGCGTGGGGGAAATCACGTGTTTCGAACGTGAGTACCGAAGGGAATTAACATAACTCCCGCTGTTCTTCATCACTTGCACAATATACCATTTTATCGACGCGCAAGGCGCAATCAGTAATAAAAATATTTGAAAAACATGATTTTTCCTTTCCACACCTACATAATTCTGGGTGTGGAATTTCCATACCCAGAATTGTCCTGGGTATGCAGTTCTCCATACACTCCATATGAAAGTCGCCGGCGCTGGATAAAAATATGCACAAAATGAATCGAAAATGTTCTTCACTTTTTGTTCATTAATTCATTTATCGTGTGTTTATCGAGATCCCACTCTGAAAATTACACTGTCTGTGTAAAATTTTCTCAGCTTTTCGAAAAAAATATTGAAAATTTTTTCAAAATTTGGGCAACGGCAAAAAACAGCTTTTTTTTACTTTAAACTCAATTTTAAGAGCTTTTTACAAGCGTCAATGAAAAATTAATATTTTTTTTGGAAAGCTGAGACTTTTTCATACAAAAGACCTAGTCTCTTAAAAAAATTCTATAGTAGCGGAAGAACTAAAAAAACAATGATTAAAACAAGAAGTATAAAACTATACGAAATACCCCATATATTAACTACTGAAATAAAAGGGATAAAAATCTGAAAAAAATTGGGTAGTTGTTTTTCGATGAGGACTTTCAGCACACAAAATTTCGAAAAGATCTGAGGGGGTGAGGCCGGATCCGACGTCCAGAATTGGTGGACTTGCTCATATATATATATGTATATATATGTATAGATATGTAAGATGTAATGTAAGGTGTGAGATGTAAGCGACGAATCACCTGGTATACTTCATGAATTTATTTTTTTTCGTTAATTGCATACCACTGAAGGGTGCAAATCTTGCACAGTTTATAAAATCTATAGATATGGGGGAACGCGAGGCAAAACGGGCACCAAATCCAAAAAAATAATGTAGTCGGAAATGATTTTTTACAAAATACGGTGACGTATTTTGGATCAATAATGACAAAAAAATCAAAACAGTGAAAAATTGAAAAAATTTTACAATTTTTTTTTTTTTTTTTTCAATAATTTGTGTCATTATTGATCCAAAATACGTCGCCATATGTTATGAAAAATCATTTCCGACTACATTATTATTATTTTTATTTTTTTTTGATTTGGTGCCCGTTTTGCCAAGCGTTTCCCTATATACATAGATTTCAACTATATTGGCAAATGAGTCGCGCGAAACAACTGAGAAAATTAAAAATAAATAAAATCACGTGTCATAGTAACTTTAATTGAATCTGCATGGTCGAATTCTTTCCAACGTTAGGCGGCGGGGGGGGGGGGGGGGGGGGGGGGGGGTTTACCCAATCAGTTACCGATTTGTCTATTTTCTCCTAAACGGGGTAATCAATCGACTTGTTCTTTCGGCAGCCGATGTTTGACGAGTAATGAGTTCGAACTGGTACGTTTGATCGGATGAATTCGGGATTTTTTTATTTTTTTCGATCGAAAAGTGTTGGCGTGCCATTTATTGCGACTTATATCAAAGCCCACGCATCAAACATGCAAAATCGAGCTCTGTCGCCCGATTCTGTGAGGAATTCTGAACAGAACCATTCCATAACATCTTTGTTTTCGACAACGATGAAGGCGACGCTTGTATTCCACGTTTTTGTGGTAATTTTTGCGATTGTCAGAGGCTGGCGGCGGCCATCGCCGCTTCAGCTGCTGATATAACGCGGTGGTTCCCAGAACGCCCGTGAAATGTCGCCACGCGCCCATCTGAACTTCATCCTTTTACTATAGTATAGTATACTTTTACGGTGACATCTCACGAGTGTTCTGAGGACCACCGCATTATATCAGCAGCTCTAGCAGCTGTAGCGGCAATGGCCGCCCCCAGCCTCTGACAATCGCGAAAATTACCACAAAAACGTGGAATACAAGCGTCACCTTCATCGTTGTCATAAACAAAGATGTTTGGGGATGGTTCTGTTCAGAATTCCTCACAGAATCGGGCGACAGAGCTCGATTTTGCATGTTTGATGCGTGGGCTTTGATATAAGTTGCAATAAATGGCACGCTAACACTTTTCGATCGAAAAAAATAAAAAAATCCCGAATTCATCCGATCAAACGTACCAGTTCGAACTCATTACTCGTCAAACATCGGCTGCCGAAAGGACAAGTCGATTGATTACCCCGTTCAGGAGAAAATAGACAAATCGGTAACTGATTGGGTAAACCCCCCCCCCCCCCCCCTTAATATAAACTCAAACTCATACTAATAATCTGTATTGTGCATTAATTATAAAATAAAAAAAATATGGACGAAGAAACACTGATTCTCATTGTACAAAAGTACACAGCGATTTACGACATGTCTGATTCTAGGTATTGTAATCAGCAAATCAAAGACAATTGTTGGCAAGACATTTCGAAAGCAATGAAAATACCAGGTAATCATTACTTGAATACATTATGCCCTTATTTTTAAATTGAAAACATATAAAATATGGGTAAGCACCAATATTAATATTATGTTTAACGGTAACGTGAACGTCAATCGAACTGATTACAATTTACAAAAATAATAAAACATTGAATACCCATCGAAGTGAATCCATACGGGATCTTATATTTCAACACTATTATAAAGTTAATAATGATCAAAAAAAAAGAAATTTTTTTATTTTTTTTATTTTCATAAGATTACTTTTTGATAATTAAAAAAAAAAAATCAAAAAACTCATTTAAAATTGAAATGACATTATTCCGAAATCCTACCGCGTCGTACTATTTCCGTTTGCCACGGTACCGAACCCTCTGTTGAACTAAAGTATTTCCTGAAATCGTCCCTAATCGACATAGCCTCTGCCGTTACGTGATTAGAAACATTAGTCACATCTTGTAGCATTCTATCTGTATTGTTCGACTTATTTACAGCTATTGGGTGTATATCTCCAATTAAAAAGTTATGCAGACAACATGTGGCAAGAACGACGTTGTCTACGTTCTCTACTTTCAATGTAATTCTTCTTTGATAAATCCTAAACTTTTGAGTAAGAATGCCGAACGCGTTTTCGGAAATTCTACGTGCACGTGACAGTCTATAATTAAAAATTTTTTTGGATTCATCGTTCCGTAATCGATTACCTGGATAAGGACGCATGATACTCTTTTGTAGGGGAAACGCCTCGTCACCGATGATAACATGTGGTACCAATTTCACACTACCCGGCAGAGGCTTGTCGCTTGGGAGGTGCAATTTACCTCCGTTTAAAGCTTTTCCCAATTCACTACTCGCTAAAATTCCCCCGTCACTGTTTTTCCCATATGCATGGACATCCACGAAAATAAATTTATAATTTGCATCTACCAATGCCATGAGAACGACGCTAAATGTTTTTTTATAATTGAAATATAAAGATCCCGAATTGGATGGCGCTTCGATTGTGATGTGCTTTCCGTCAGGAGCACCAATACAATTTGGGAAATTCCAGCGCGTGTTAAACTTTTGTTCAATTTCTGTCCACATCTCAGTGGTCGGTACGGGGAGTACTATCGGAGAAAGCCGTATCCAAATAAATTTGCACGTCTCATGTACAATATTTCGCACGGTGGTGTACCCCAGCCGGTAACTGAGAGCTATTGTCTTCATTGAATCGCCAGTAGCCAGAAATCTATAATAAATACGAAATTGTAAATAGTTATTACAGTTAAAAATATACTATGAAGTCACCATTTAATGAACGCACTTCGTCATAAAAAGTTGTATCAAGATTCGCGTCATGATCGATCATAAGTTTCTAAACACTGGTTATTTAAAATAAAGAATTAAAAATTTTATAGCGGAAGATTGTAAAGAAGCGTGGCGTAAATTGCGAGATGGTTACCGAAAGGCAATAAACGCAAGGAAGTCGAAGAGCGGACAAGCAGCTCAAAAAAAGAGGCCGTGGAAATTTGTAAAGCAGATGAGTTTCCTTGCACCGCACTTGGTCGAAAGAAGTACTCATTCTAATTCTGACGAATCACAGAGCACATCGACCGATTCAATACCTTATAACTTAGATGACAATACTCAACAAATAATATCTGACAGAGACACTGAAGACGAAGATATAAATACAATTCACGACGAACATATCAAAAGTAAGAATAATTTATTCATAAATTCTTCGATGGTCGTGAATGTCGCATCTTTTTTGAATTTTCATCTTACGTGGCAACGTGATATTTGATTTATAGGTCCAGGTCAACGGGCAGAAATTGAACAGAAAAAAAATTCAAGGAAAAGACCATCAAAAAATACCAACAACGAATCAACGGATGTGTCAAACTTTATAGTAGGGTATTTAAAGAACAAATCCAAGAAGGCAGAGGTAAACGTAGTTGGAGAATCGTCACAATTATCAAGATTCTTTTTGAACATGGCCGAGACCGTTGAAGATTTTCCTAAAAAATACCAAATTGAAATAAAATCTCAAGTTTTTGAATTAATTACGAAATACGAAAAAAAAGTACATTCAGAATCAGAGATAGCAAGAATGGAATTAGACGCATCTACATCACTACCAGTATTTTCGTCATTGTGAATTGTTCTTTTTTTAATCAGTCGATGTGCTCTGTGATTCGTCAAAATTAGAATGAGTACTTCTTTCGGCCAAGTGCCGTGGAAGGAAACTCATCTGCCTTTCAACTTTCCACGGCCCTTTTTTTGAGCTGCTTGCCCGCTCTTAGACTTCCTTGTGCTCATTGCCTTTCGGTATAGTAACTATCTCGCAATTTACGCCACGCTTCTTCACAATCTTTATCCGAACAAAATTTTGTTATTTTTGAAATGATTTCGAAGCGTATTTTTTTTTTTTAATTAAAACTCAAAATCATACGAATAATAAGAACTCTAATGTATTACAATAGAATAAGGATTGAAATAAAATTGTTATTTTTTCACGTTCGTATGCATCATACAAAAAAATAAAAAATTTGAATTCAGATTTATCATATTAAATATCATTGAATCTAGTAGATATGATATACAGAATATTCATAATGAAATTTAAATAAGTAATGAATTTAAATATTCACCTTAGACATACAGCGAGCCTTCCCTCAGGACCAATTGATCGTCGGAATGATGTATTCTCCTTTGAGAGATCTTCTTTCACAAGATCAAGAATTTTTTGAAAATTTTCATCGGACATCCGGAAATAATTGAAAAATTTAGATCGGTCGCGCAAAAGTAGAGGAAACAACGTGTGATACTCGCCGTGGACGTGTCTTTTTTTACAAATTTCGTGGACCCATTTACGTTTTCTATTTTTTTTCTTAAGGATTTGCTGATACAATGCGAAGGCTATCAGAACGTCATCGTCTGATGAATCCATATTGCAAATATCACTAATGAAATATCAATAAAAACCGTGGTTGTTTGTTTTCATGTATCTCTATAATGATATGATGTATTTTGTTTAAATTATAGATCGATGATCACTGCGATCTATTCTGATTAATTTATTAGATTAGGATTATCGACAACGAATCTTAACTAATGTGTGCTGAATTGAATTTGAATTGACGCCGTGCATTTGGATTCGCGTTTTCGAAGCCTGGGCTCGGAAAATATATAATTTATTAACCCTAGAACGACAAACCCATTTTTTCTACCTTTAAACTACAAACCGGGGTAAATATTTACCCCACGCGTTTCTTGTTTGTAAAACCGTTCTGAAAGCAGTAATGAGACTCGTAAGTACATTAATCTCTTCGTTATTTCATGCAGAAGAGAATGGTGAAAGGCAAATTCAATTTCATTGAAGTTTAGTCAGTGAAAAATCGATTTGAATACCTGAAACTGCCAAGAAAACGGCAAAAACGTCATTTTTCAGAGTTTGCCTGGGGTAGGTACACTGAGAGAAATACACCTCGTAAAGGCAACATGTTCAATATAGTTATGATTTTACAGTAACAGTAACGGTTTTTTTAGTTAAGATAACTTTATTATAATAACGCGAACATTGGTGATATAGTTACCACAACGACACAATAAATTAGGTAACACTAACAAATTTGGCTTGTAAATTATTTAACTATACTCGAATATTGATCATAACCATTTGGTACACTGTACCAGAAGCAAATTTGTTATGTTATCTAAAATATTTCTAAGATGTCAAAGTTGGTCAGGTAATGATGACGAGATTTTTAGTTGACAGAACAATATTCTTTAGTTCAATTCACCTGATTGTTAAACTCTACCAGTGGGTTTAAGTGGACTAGTCATTGTGGTACTTACTAGCCTATTTACGGTTGTTATATATCTACTAATGCTGAGGAGTTAATTTCGCGGGGTATCGTAACTGAATTTTTGGTTAGTGTAACATCTTTTACCATTTTCACTCAACTAAAATTATACTGTCACTCGATAACGAACAGTTTAATTTCGTAGTATCCATAGCACATACTTGCGGATAATAACAGATCAGTAAGGTATACCCGAATATAAAGAGTATTGTATAATGCAACAATTCATATTACGTGAACATGAATTTTGTTGCAACAATGCATTTGACGTGTGAATAATGTAAAGGTAACATTAGCGATGAAGTTAATATCGTAGAATTATTTATATCACAAGTTCTGTACACGTAACTTTCATATAGTGAAATTGACACATTGGGTACAATTATTGTTGAATTAAAAAAACATATATTAATTAATTCTCTTCAATTGTTCATTTTTTGACAAATTGACGACTGAAATTGCTTAAACTTTCAATTTTTCGAAAAATGATTTAATTAATTATTTATAATTTTTCCATTGAAATTAAACCGTATGGCAAATCGGACGGTCGTGACGTTAGTGCGATACAATCATTCTGCAATTACAATAAAAAGTTGGAGTTGTTAAAATATCACATTTTTTGTAAATATTTAGGTCGAAATATAATTCACATGAATCTAAATATCTTTCACAACTTATTTCATCACCAATTATTACAAACAAGAATATGAATAGTTAAAACTATAGTGAATAACACAACCCAGAAATGATAAAATCAAAATAACCACTGTTGGAGAAAATATCCGATCTTTTATAAATATTATTTTTATCTGAATGGTGATTTTTCTGGCTTGTGAATTGATGGAAAAAATTCTAATCTCGTATAATACAGTACAATTTTACGCCAACTTGCTTGCGATGTATTGTGAAAAAATATTTTCATGCATTGTATTATAACTCTATGTATATATAAAATAACAAGCTATACTGTAAGCTGAAACTCTCGGTCCGCTACATTGTTTACTTTTGCTAGACAATGTTCGGACCCTCGTGGTCGCGACGCAGTTTCTTAGGTAAACAAACACGCCGAAGGCAGCCGGGTATTGCCGAAACTATACGAGGGGTCGGGCGAAGGTTAAACACGCGCATCGGTGGGTAACGCGGCGGTTGGTGAGTTTGGCAGGCCTAAGCAAGTCGAGCGTTCGTCTTTCGTCTGATTGGCTGTCGTACCCGCTCGCGGCGCGCCGAGCACAACCGAGAACAACCGAGCTGAACCGAACACCTTTCTGTCGCAGTGCTACGAGCATTTGAATCGTATTCGATCTCCTGTGTAGGTCGATAGCACGTGTCGGTACGTGCAATTTTTATCCTTTAGTTTCACAGAAAAATTTCATTAAACAAAATATTAAAAAGTGATAAAAAATTTTACTCATCAATTATAGTGTCTGTATATGATAATGGAAAATTCCGAAGAATCGAATTTCGTCGAACAGACGCTGATCGAATGGGGTTTACAAGATTATGTGGCAGCTTTCGCTAGTAAGTACATTATAACATTACTTCTTCTCATTTTAACCACTAATTGCTATGATAAAAAGTATCTTTTGCACAAAAACGACGTAGTATATGTCTATTGTATATGTCACGTATTTAGATATTACGCAAGTGAATTTCTCTACTAGTTCTTCGTTTCACTTGGTATACACGTTTAGGGGGTTTTCATGTGTTTCTGTAAACAATTGAATTTTTAATTAACGACTGATCTAGAAGGCGCGGTTGAGATCCTATTGAACTCGATACCATGTTGTATAAACTATAAGCTCGTCGTACGCAACCACGTGCTAGCCGGCTTGAGATTCTATAATACACGCAAGACCCTGTCGTGAGTGCGAGAGAGATAGCTCTATAAGTCTTGCTGCGGGAGAGGGAGAGAGAACGACCCAAACGTGTATCATAGCACTTAACATTCTTTATTTCGTTGTTATAACATTTTTTTTCGATTGTGAAAATCAGATGTTACGGTGCATCGGCCATTTCTCGTGCTATTTCAGTTATCGAATAGCCGTCTTATGCCGTACGTAGGTAAATCGAATTTTGATAGTTAAAATTCGATTTTTCGGGAATGAAATTTCCCGATTCCGTGATATAATTCAAACTCTATGTCAAACACGAATTTCGATAGTTTTTGAAAATCATTATTGTTTATAAATATACCATACAGTAAGGATTTTGTTCTTCACTTTCATAGACGAAAAAATTGATAAAGAGACATTCCTAACGATGCCTCAAGATGCTGTAAAGGAGTTGATTCCGACTATGGGGCCAAGATTCAGTTTCGTCAGAAAAAGAGACCGCATGAATGCAAAATTACTTGACGTTTTGGTGAGAAAATAAAATAAATTATTCCTCAGTATAGATTGATTATTAATTTGAAGAATTTGCTTGAGCTCTATTTTCAACATTAAATTACAAGTATAAATAATTGAGATAGAGCTCTGGGAGTCAAGATTTTTTTTTATTGGAAATTTCTTCCTCTTTCAGAATCTTTTTATCTTCATTTTTTTTTTTTTTTTATCTTTTTCTTTTGTTGTATCACAACAGATATTGGAGGAAGGAGATCGGTGGAAGATGAAGTGGCTTAGTAACAATATATATATATTGACCCGTGGTTGGTTGATTTAACTATTGTTTTATTGTATGTATCAACTTAATAACGAAACAAATGGTTGGATAATAGATATCCGGAGTTGGTAAGTGATCGGTTGTGCAGTAGTTGGTGATAAGTGAATAGGTCGGAATTAGTCTGAGAAGTGTTTGAGTGAGAGTGAGAACTGGAGAAGGTAGGCTCGGTTTTAGGAGGGGTTTTTGGGCGAGTTGCATTCTAGCGGAAACGGAGGATCAGGTAAAGCGTGCGGTGGAAAGGAAGTGACGGATCGGATGGTTGCTGGGAAAGAGACGGGTCATGACGTAACACCCCCCCCCCCCCCCCCCCCCCCCCCATTAGAGGGAACATAGGGGTGCATTACCTATGTTACCATATGCGTGGCATAAGGCAATATGTGTGATTATACATAGTTATGAATGTAATAGGCTTAGTACTAGGTATGATTATGTGAAAATTCAGTATGGCATAATATATAGCGTTCGGTGTGCTTTATAATGATTATTGTTTACTGTGAATGTATGTGTGTATGGTAAATGGACCAAGCAGTGTGGTATAAACCTTTATTCAGTCCGATGGTACATATGATAATGTGTAGAATATGATGGGTTATGCATTATTCCTATATGTTTAGGGCTGCCCTTGGTAATTTTGGCAGTGAGCTAGAGTAAGCTTATGATCTAGGAGAAATATAATATAACGTTTAAGGCTGTAATTCTAATAATTCTATTCCCTTTTTACTACATGATTGTGCTACATACATTTATGTTTTTTTTTTTTTTTTTTTTTTTTTTTTTTTTTTTTTACATTCCAATTCTTATCTACTTTTTGTTTATTACTATCATTATTTTAATTTTCTAACTTATCGTCAGGAGATCTGTTTCTTAACAGTAAATAATGCTGACATGTGTCGCTTATTTGTTGTATCTAGGTCATACCATCGACTTATTTGTATTTATTTAAAAGAAATCTGTGATTCCCTGGTTTCCAGAGGGTGTTTTTCGGTGTAGTCCATAGGTAGGATTCGGGGTTTAGGTGTTTTTATGTTAGAGCTGTTCTTACTTATTTTAGGTTCTTCTGTGGGAACGGGTGGCGGCAATGGTTTCAAAGGAATGTTATGTATTGTATCATTAGTTCCACGAGTTCCGGTATTGAAATGTGGGTGTACAATCTCAAGTTCTACCGGTGCCTCACGAAAGGTGCGTTTGGCATATCTACTATGTTTCCGTTTTTTACACGGGCAGAGTTTAATGAGTTTGAAAATCGCGGAGAATGCTGAAAATCTATACATAAGATATATTATTCCTATTGAGCCTAACCCTACTCCCGCGAATGTTAAGGCACTTTTTAAGCTACCTGTTTCCTGCCTATCGCGATGGTGCGTGGTTATTTCCGTCGCTTGTTTAATGATTTCCTTCAGCGCAACACTATTGGCTCTCAGATCGTCCGTATTTAAGTGTAATGGTTTAAACGCATGAAACATTGGTATTGATGACAGATTTGTTGAATAATTCTTGTTAAGATCGTCATATATTTCTGAAAGGTTTAGCGTGAAGTCTGGCACGTAAGCACGGTGTTCGAGAGATACGTAGGTATTTGTTGTTGTTAGTGTTAGGGATTGTGAAAATGCTTTACACTGGCTATCTAGATGTAATATTCCAGTTTTGTACAGTGTGATGCGGTCAGAGTTTGCTTTTGCGCATGTTATGTGTAAAACTTCAGGTTTCGATAAAGAATAGATCCATGTATTTGGGGTTTGCAGTGTGGACCAATATGGTCCGTCGAAGGACGTCATTCTGATATTGCAAGTTTTTAGGTCAATAGGTGGGTTATTTAGGAATAATGCGATCTCACATATTTGATGGTTGTTGGTACGGTATAACGGTTGGTGTTGTTCGCATATGTATACACCTTGTGAAACCTTACAATGTGTAAATTCTGTTTCTGCTATCTGGAAATATGAGCTACGGTCCGAGCTTATCGCGAGGTAGTCTAGGCTTGGAATTATATATGCAAACTTATTCTGTGAGCGATCATAGTTTTGTTGGACTGGTATTGGAAGTAAATGATAAAAATGGAATCTGTCTTCGTTCAGTAATGGTATAGAAAGTACATATATGATGTTCGGTTCACTGTACATTACACTTAATTCTGATAATCTAACCAACTCTTCTGCGTACCCATTTCTTATAGGAGTAGGGAATTGCAGGAGTGGCTCCAGAGATTGTATGTATTGTAAACTAGCTATGATTTGTCCCGGTGTTAGCAGCTTCGGGTGCATTATACCTTGCTTTGCGAACAGAATTGCGTCTATTATATTGTTCAGGTCTAGCTCATATTCGTTCATCATTTTGTCTAATCTATTGAGACTTTTCAATAGTCTTATCGTTAACGAGTTCTGGTTTATTTGTGCTTCTAGTGTTGTTGTTGCTTGCGAGAAAAATACTATTTGGTGGTCAATCTCTTCGATGTGTTTATCTATTAGGTCTATTTCTTTCTGTTCTGTGCCTATCATCGACTGGATGATGTGTGTTTGGTTGACCAGTAGTGTCGCTACGTGTCCTGTATCGTTGAATAGTCTGTCTATCTGGCTGTTGTAGTATTTTCCGTCTGCGTCTGTTAGCGTCCCGTAAAGGGTTTTTTGTATGAATCCGGTAAAATCGTACCAGCCTCGTTTGACGCGCGTGTGTGTGAATTCTGCTAGTTTGGTGTGCGTCTGGTCTGTTTCTTGGTATCCTAGTAGATTTTCGATCTGGTCCTCGTATTTTGTTATGGTTAATAACCGGTTTTTTGTTAGATTAATAACGTCCTGTACGTCACATGCTTCCCCTGCCTCGTTACAGCGTTGACTAATTATGTCGCAGTATTTTCGTAACTTGTCTGACTCATCCGTGAACTTCCGTATGCTCAAGAAATTTACTAACTTCCACTTGTTGGTGAACGTCCGCAAGTCTTCCCATTGTTCGTAGTAAATTTCCGGGTTTTCTTTGAATACCGAGACTTCATATGGTTTATTGGTTGTGTTCGGTTTAGTTAGCCCGACCCTGGAATTTATAAATTTTCACTTTCAGAACGTGCTTTCGTATGACTTCAAGATTTTGTTGGTGTTGTTCTTATTTATAGATTGTATTTCTTACATGTCTATTCGGCGTTAATTACTTTCGTCACGTATGTGTGCTAGTTTCAGTTTGTTTAGATGAACAATTTTAGTTTTATTCGGTGTCAAGCAGACTTCCGCGTTTATTCCGTCAATTATTCTCTTAATTATGTATGGGCCTTTATATTAGTTTCATTTGTACAAAGTGTGATTCTTACATTCGCATCTCTGAAAATGTAATAAAATAGTTTCTTGACAATGTTCCATTGGAGGACTTCTAACCCTGGGTTTGTTTTGAGAAAGGAAAATGCTTCAATTTTATACATGTGTAATAATTGTTTTAGTCTAATTAAAGTACTATAAAGGTCTTCTAAATCTATTCCGCCTGAGTGCTGGCCTTTGACTACGAGGGTTACAATATATTTGTTTCCGGATTTTGATACGGCTATTCCACGTTTGCTGAGTTTATCGATAGTGAACGTCTCTTTTCGTAACATGCCTTTGTCTAATAATTGTTTTGTTAGTTCGTCGTTCCACATGCACCCGGCTGGTACGCAATGAGCAATATTTGCGCTTTTCACGAATATTCCGTCTTTGGACTCCGTCACGTTAGTCGTTGGCATTATATTATTTATGTTGTCTATAAATTCTTTGAAGCTAAGCGTGTCTGTGCCTTGTTGTTGTGGAGGACCCTGGGCGCACTGCGGTCTTTGGTGTGTATTTTCTTCATCAGTAGTGCTGATATTATCTGCACTGTCCGAGACCGTTGAGTCATCTGCTGATGATAACATTGGTTCACTTTCAGAGTCTGAGATTGCATTAGAACCGGTAAAGTTTTCGGTGTTTAGTTTCTGTGTAGGGTTACGTCTGTCCGAATCGTTATCCGTTGGTGTGGGGATAGTTGGGGGAGTGTCCGATATCGGAGGAATCAGGAGTCCCCCAGGAGATCGGGTAAAGTTTTTCGTCGCAGGCTTAGATGACCTATTTTTTATTCGTCCGTAAAGTAATTCGGGTCCCGTTGGATTTTCAAATCTGCATATGTTGATTTTGATATCCGAATCTTTGAATATATAGTGAATCATGTGGCTTACCCTGTCCCATTCAAGTTTGTCTAAACCGCAACCGAGTTTTGGTATCGAGAGTGACTTCTTTTTATCCCTAATTAACGCTGTCTTCAACTTCACTAATGTGTTGTACATTATTTCATTTGTTGGTTTGTCGAAGTGTCGTTCTTTCGTGACTAAATTGTAAATTGTGCGTCGGGGATACTGAACTATAATAATATCTGTTACTCGCGGGTTCATTGATTGTAATCTTTTGCGCTGTATGAGTCCGTTCTTTACCATCTGTTTCGCGATGCTCCGCGATGTTTTACAATCAGCTGAGATACAATGGGCTAAATTGTCTTTTTGCTTTAGTAAGTCTCCGTCTATTTCTGTGATATTTCTATTCTGTGTCAGGGGAAGGAAATCTAAGTCTACAAGAAACTGTGTATACGATGGTGTGGAATCTGGGGATTTGTTTGTAGATGTACTGGGCTGTGGCTCATGAGCTATATCTTGTAACCCGACTCCGCGTTTCTTGTGTATTCTTGAGTTGTGTGGGTCTTGCGTAGAGTCTGTAGGAGACTCATTAGTCGGTATGGACAATTTCTTATATATTATTTTACGTTTATGTACTGAGGTTGTTGTAGTCTTATTTCAGTGTGTTTCAGTCTGATTGTCACCACAACTTTCTTGTTCGGTAAAATCGGTTTCCAATCGGTTCTTTTTCTGTATTCGGCTAGTACTAGACGATTCTGTATGTCTTTTTCTTTTAGGTAGTGTCACTCTGAATGGAATGGTTTCTACGTCCGACTCGTCTGTCGAGTCAAGGTAGCCTAGTTGTTTTGTCAATTTCTTTCGCGGTGTTGGATTACCTGAGGATTCAGTCATTCGGGGTCGTCTGGACGGTCCTCTTGTTTTATACTGTCTATCGTAATTTACTTCGGTATCTGAGTTTTCTGATGTTAGGGTTTCCCGTGCTTTTCGTAGTTTGGTTGGTGCGGGGTTTGCCGAATTGTCGGTATCTTGTCTAGGACGCTTCGGAAATTGATATGCTATTTTTTTGCGTTTATTTATTTCGGTTTCCGCGGTACCCGACTCTGACCGAAAGCGTTTGCCGTCCATGGGTAAGGCCTGGGTTACTTCGGGAGGGGGATTCCTTGACAGTGCGTCTGCGTTTGCATTAGCTCTTCCTTTTTTGTAAACTACAGTGTACGTGTATTCGTCAAGTATTAATCTCCATCGTAATAGACGTGATGTCGGGTCTTTGGCGCTGTTTAGCCAGAGCAGTGGCTTATGGTCCGTTACGAGTGTAAATTGTCTTCCGTATAAATATGGTCTGAAATGTTTTACAGCGTCAATGATGGCTAATAGTTCTTTGTCAGTTGTCGAGTAATTAATCTCTGCTTTTTGGAGTGCTCTTGATGCATAGGCTATTGGTAGGTCTTCACCAACTTTACCTTGGCTAAGGACTGCACCGATGGCAAGGTTCGATGCGTCCGTTGTCAGCACGAAAGGTTTTGTGAAATTAGGATACTGTAAAATAGGTTCATTGCAAAGACTGTCCCGTAAGGTTTCAAATGCCGATTGGTGTTCGGATGTCCAAATATAGGAAGTATTTTTCTTTAATAGATTATTTATAGGTTTCGCAATTCTAGCTAGGTTAGGAATAAATCTACGATAGTATCCAATTAGCCCCAAGAACTGCTTTATTTGTTTAGCATTTTTAGGGACCGGATAATTCTTGACAGCTGTTATTTTATCAGGGTTCGGTTTTACTCCGTCCTGAGTGATGATATGCCCTAGGTATGCTACTTCTGTCCGTAGGAACTCGCATTTTTCGGGTTGAAGGGTCAGTCTCGCGCTCGATAGTCTTTCCATTAACTTTCTGAATCTTATTGCATGCTCCTCCAATGACCTTGCGTAAATAACAATGTCGTCTAAGTATACAAAAATTTCGTTGCCTTGTAATCCCGTGAGTACCTGATCCATAAGGCGTTGGAAAGTGGAAGGCGCGTTTTTCTGACCAAAAGGCATTCGGGCGTACTCAAAGTGACCACGTGGTGTTGAAAAGGCTGTTTTAAGTTTGTGGTCGGGGTGCATAGGTATTTGATGAAACCCCGAGGCTAGGTCGAGTGTTGTGAAATATTTCGCGGATCCTAGCTGGTCTAGAATGTCTATGATGTTTGGTAGGGGGTATGCGTCCCCTATGGTTTTCTCATTCAATTTACGAAAATCGACTACCATACGCCATTTTTTATTACCCTGTGCGTCTGCTTTTTTTGGTACGACCCAGACGGGGGAATCGTAAGGGGACGTGGAATGTTGAATAATGCCTTAGCTTACTCACTTGTTTTTCAATTTCATCTTTGTGAGCTTGTGGGTGTCGATATTGCTTTGTGTGTATCGGTATGTCGTCTGTAGTTGGTATAGTATGGCTAACCACTTGGGTGTGCCCTAGTTTGTCACCTGGTAAGAAAAATAGGTGGTTATATTCAATTGCGAGATTAATTATTGACTGCCTTTCTTCTTCATTTAGGTGATTTAGTCTGAGGTTTTCCCGCAGGGTTTCAATGCGTCCCGCATCGTGATTAGTTGAGGTTTGGAGTGTCTGTTGTTTTTTATCAATGTTAATGCCGCGACGGTCACGAGTAACTCGACTTGCTTCGCTGTAAGCTATGTGTGAATCTGCGTTTGTCGCGGGTTCGTCTACCTCTTCTAGAGTTACCACAGGTCGTCTTATCTCTACAGCTGTTTCACCGCTGTTGATGGCATAAGCGTACGCCAGACCTTGTCTATTCGTCACGAGGGCATTGCCTAATAAGATATTCGGGCCTAAGTCTAATTTGTTAATTATTCCCGTTTTTGGTGACAGTTTTGTTACTTCTAATGCTATTACTACTCTAGTTCGGGCAGGAATTGATATGATGTCTTCATTAAAAATGTTTAGTGTTTCGTTGTTATTGGAGGTCACTGTATTCATTGGGAAGGAAATCGTAGCGCCTTCGTTACGTAAAAATGTCATGCTTAAGATGCCTGCTTCCTTAATGGGGAATGAATCATCTACTATATGGAACTCGTGAGTATTGTACCCGATTTGGATGTCTATCGTTCCTGAAGTCTCCGCAGTATCTTCTGTAATGCCTATTATTTTGATCTTGTCGGGTCGCGTATATGCGTCATCCTTTACCGCGCCGCGCTTTATTATGTTTATATCAGCTCCAGTGTCAAGAAGAAACGTAGTGGTTTCATTCGCGAGTTGCGGAGTTGATACCCGAGTCTTGGACGCGTGGAGAGACGACGTTGTTAATACACGACAAGTATTGATATTAGCACCGTGATTTCGATAAGATAGTGGAATTGTGCCTGTCTTTCGCGAGAAAACCTGATTCGTTCTAAAACATATAGTCATATTTTCAGATCGCAAAAAACCTATACTTAGAATTCCGTCTTCTTTAATCGGGAATGAATTATCTACCAGGTGGAACTCGTGCCGGGTCCCGCAGAATTCCATATCGATACCCTGATGGGCCGATTCAACGAAATTGTCGTTGGAAATGTGTTGAGGTGATTGAGATATCGTTGATCATATATTGGTAAAACATTGTGGACGTTGGAATTGTATTGGACGCGAGTTCTTCGTTGGCCCGTCGTTGTCAGCGCGTTGGAGGACAACTATTGCCGCATGGGCGAGCGTTGGAAATCTGTTGGCTCACCAATATAAGATACCGCGTTGGCCCGTCGTTAACAGCGCGTTAGAGGACAACTGTCGGCAAGTTGGGCAAGCGTTGGGAATCTGTTGGCTCACTAATATTAGATACCGCGTTGGCTCGTCGTTGACAGCGCGTTGGAAAACAACTATCGCCGCATTGGGCGAGCGTTGGAAATCTGTTGACTCACTAATATAAGATACCGCGTTGGCCCGTCGTTGACAGCGCGTTGGAGGACAACTATCGTCGCATTGGGCGAGCGTTGGAAATCTGTTGACTCACTAATATTAGATATCGCGTTGGCCCGTCGTTGACAGCGCGTTGGAGGACAACTATCGCCGCATTGGGCGAGCGTTGGAAATCTGTTGACTCACTAATATTAGATACCGCGTTGGCCCGTCGTTGACAGCGCGTTGGAAATCTGTTGCCAACGCTCCCAACAGGATTCCAACGCGTTTTCAACACACCTCCAACGTGTTTCCAACGCACCTTCAACGCGTTTTCAACGCACCTCCAACGCGTTTCCAACGAACCTCTAATGCATTGCCAGCGCTCCCAACAGTGTTCCAACACGTTTCCAACGAACCTCCAATGCATTGCCAACGCTCCCAACAGGATTCCAACGCGTTTTCAACGCACCTCCAACGCATTGCCAACTCTCCCAACAGGTTTCCAACGCGTTTCCAACGCGTTTCCAACGCTTCCAACAGGTTTCCAACGCGTTTCCAACGATATACCGGCCACGGAGCCGGTACCAACGCGCTTCCAACGCACCTTCAACGTGTTTTCAACGCTTCCAACAGGTTTCCAACGATATACCGGCCACCGAGCCGGTACCAACGCGTGTCCAACGCACCTCCGACGCGCTTCCAACGCACCTTCAACGTGTTTATAACGCTACCAACAGGTTTCCAATGAAAAAGTCGTTGGAAAAGAGTATTGGATTTGAAACAAATCAACTGATCTTCAACGTACTTCATCCGTTGACGTCCAATGATTGCTCAACGGGATATCAACGGTTGGAAATACGTTGGAAAATCGTTGAACTGGCCCATCAGGGTACTTCCTAGAGTTTTTACAAATCCTTCACCTATTCCTCTGATGTTACGCGTGTCCGTTGGTGTAAAACGAGTTTTTAATGAAATGACTCCGACTTTAATTACATTAATATTCGCGCCCGTATCCACTAAAAGTGAGGCAGTTTTTCCCAGGATTTGTTCCGATTTTATTACAATTATTGGTGACCCGAGAAGTAATTCTCCATCATGACCGGACGCTCTTCGTCGGCTCGGGATATCGCGGCGTCCGTACGAAATTCCCGTTGCTCGTTTAAATCCTCATTAGCTTGTTCTGCGTTATCGTCTACCGCAACATTTACCCGCCCGTTGTTTCTCTGTTGATAAGATGGATACTGTCCGTAATTTCGGTTGTTAAAATGGTTCGGTCGTCCACGTGGACTATTATTCCCTTGGTGGTTATGTGATTGTGCATTACCCGGTCCGTGGCTACTTTGTTCGCGTTGGTTGTACTGAGTGTTCTGAGGATTGGTACTGGGAATATTAGGTTGGGGATTTCTTTGATTATGTGATTTCCGCGCGCGGCATTCATCAAATGTGTGACCAATGACTTTACAAAATGTGCAGTGTTTTCCAGCACGTTCTCTCGGTCCACAGATATCGATGGTATGGCCTGGTTTTTTACAATAACTACAGTAAGGTCTAACTTGAGATTCTGGTCTCAAATTCTGTTTTGCATAATATTTGTTTACATAGTCTGGCATCAGGATGGTGTCGTGAGACGGTTTTAAGGTTTTTCTTTCGTCCAAGAACTTTTCAAATCGTATTGCTAAATCTATAGCTTCCCGTAATGTTCCCGGCTTCTCATAAGTTACTCTTATTTCAACCTCGTCCTTCAAACCTTTTATGAACGATCGACCAGCTAAATCTCTTATAAATTTATTTGTCATAACGACTTGGTCTGAGTTTTCTGAATTTCCGGATATTTCTAATGCCGTCTCGACGAGTTTTTCCATCCGCATGCCGTACTCTAATGCACTCTCGCCCCGGTTCTGCACTGCTCGTGTGATTTGCGCCTGTACATCCGGTAACAACTCTTTTGATTTGTATGCCCGTTTTAAATCTTTTAGTAGGTCATCCAATGACGTTAAACTCGTTTTTTGTATATACTTTTCTGCGGCGCCTTCGACTTTTAAAAATACGAGGTTTGTAAATAAAGGCAAGTCTCGCGCATGAATTGATTGCTTGATACTTTCTATTTTCCGAATAAACGAACTTATTGGTATGTTTGCACCATTGAAACTTGGTATCAATGGTATCACTGCTTGCAGTGGCAGATACGGGCTGGGAGTGGTTCCGATGTTAGGATTCTCATCGTGAGACATCTTCTTATATATTTTACGCTTAAATGATAAACTATCTAAGACTTACAGAATGGTGAGCACTACAAACGTTGATCTGGTCAGCTGCATCCCCAGGTTGTAGCCCGTAGTTCCTAATCGCGTTGGCGATACCCGTGAAGCGTTGTAGTTCAGGAGTACGACGAATCCAGATGGGCCTCCGCAAAATGGGACGTGTTCAGGGGTCGGAGACTCGACACCTTGCTGATCCTTCAGTGGTATTGGATTCGTCTAATCCGTAGTTTTTTTTTTTTTTGCACTTCGTAGCGAGGGTCCTTGTCGTTGCCTTATTTTACGATTGTGATCGTGGGTTCGTTGAGTACGTGCCTCTCTCTCTCTCTCCTCCTTTGTTTGGATATCTGCTTCTTGGATTCGTGCCTCGTTTTTACATCCAAGGATAACCGGTTTTAAGTGGTGGATAATTCACTAATTTTAGCACTATATAGTCCGGTAAACGAGGGGTACCGCTGCCACCAGTTGTTGTATCACAACAGATATTGGAGGAAGGAGATCGGTGGAAGATGAAGTGGCTTAGTAACAATATATATATTGTTATATTTGATGAATTCACCCCTATATATTACTTTCATACGATCTAGATCAAGTAGTCTATATGATAAAAGACATCTCTCAAAATATATGAATCGCCGTTGCCGTATCAATAAGTATTATTGTAAAACAAATGAGTCTGTCTTTAGCCTCGTACTGAAGCAGACCTGTATTTTCTGAATACATAAACCTTTTGCCCAATTGATTATATTTCATCTGATTCACTTTATTTCCCTCGGGAATCCATAAATATTAACTTATTATTACAACAAATATTAAAAATATTACATTGGTGTCAGAATCGGGATCTTACCGAGATCGATAGAGTGAATTTTTGAAAGAGAGTTCGTGATTGTGAAAGGATTTAAAAAAAAAAGAATTTAAAAAAAGAAACGAAATGTCTCGTCGACGAGAACCTCAACAAGCTCCAGCACCTCAGCCCCAGGTTGATATGATGGAACGTTTATTACAAGTTATGGCTGCACAACAACAAGCAAGCCTAGCTGCTCAAACTGCTCAACTTGAAGCTAATTTAGCAGCACAAACAGCCCGTGAAGAACGCGAAATTATAACAAAACGCGAAGAAAGAGAGGCTAAACGAGAGGAAAGAGAAGCTGAACTATTAGCAAAAAGAGAGGAAAGAGAAGCTGAATTATTAGCAAAAAGAGAAGAAAGAGAAGCTATTCTATCAGCACAGAAAGAGGAGAGAGAAGAACGCCGAGCTGAAAGAGAGGCAAATTTAGCAGCTCAACGAGCTGACAGGGAAGCTAATATGGCAGCCCATCAAACCACCATGTCCCTACTGATGAGACGCCTGGAACCACAGGAAACAATGTCTCAAACTTCGACTCCCCGACGATCCCCAGTGAGAATCGAAGAAATAATTGAACCCACAAATATACGGTCTGTACAAAACTATGGGGAAGAAGAACCTTCCCCAACAATACGTAGACCTCGTACGGGTGGAGCGGCAACTTTTACGCCACACACCCGTACTGTAGCCCAAAGCGACCGAATTGGAGATACAATTCGGGACGCACGAGGCGTAGAACATACTAATCAAATGGCTGGTGACCAAAATATAGACAATACAATTAATAATCTTCCTCTCAATTTATCTCGCGCCGGGAGTAGTCGCGATAAACAAATTAACGATACAATTATTACTCGTAATGAAGGTTATACTGAGTCATCAAAAAAATCGTCTAACCTTAAAGTAAATTTCTTTGACGGATCAATTCCTTGGGCTGACTATGAGCGACAATTTCAAATAATTGCAAAAGTAAACTCTTGGTCCTCTATTACTAAGGCCGGACAGCTTGCAGGAAGCTTGAGAGGTCCTGCCTTGGCTGTTCTATCGGCTCTGGCTGATTCAGACATTGAAAATTATGATAAACTCAGTGCAGCCTTACGTTTGAGATTCGGAAGTCAACTCATATCAAAATTATCTCTAACTCAATTAGATCTTAAAAAACAGGCTAAGGAAGAAGGTCTTGCCTCTCTTGGAGTAGAAATAGAAAGATTAGCTAGGATAGCTTTACCTAATTGTGATGAACCAACTAGAGATATATTAGCTTGTAACAAATTTATTAATGCAATAAACGATGCAGAATTAAGACATACTCTTAGTTTGACGGGACCTTCCTCTGTCCAAGAAGCAGTTATTAAGGGTCTAGAAATAGAAGCATTAACTAAACACCATCTTGGGGTAGGAAAAGTTCGACGTATCGAAACAGATAAAACTCCTACTTTCCCTAGTAAAACCAATGATTCAGAGAAAACTACTCCCAGGCAGCAAAATAATTATAATAACAGATATAATAATAATAATAACTATAATAGAAATAATAGTAATAATAATTATAAAAGACCAAATTACGGAGACAGACCCCCGTTAAAATGTAAATACTGTCAAAAGATTGGACATGACGCCAATCGTTGTTTTTCATTGGAAAAATTAAATCAAGCTAATAACGAAAATTCTTTAGATAAAAAAATGTCGTGGAGGAAAGATAGTGAAAATAATACAGACAATTCTCATAAAACTTCAGAAAAACCTCAGGGTTCTTCTAACCAAAAAAACTAATTATTGATGATTTAGAAGGGCGAAAGTCATCAAGTGTTCGATCCAACGAAAGCCCTATTTTAACACAATTTTTATTAAGAAGCCTAAGACAAACAGGTTTATATGCGCGAGGGACTGTCAACGGAATTAACTGCCTCTGGGTGATAGACACTGGGGCAGAGGTCACAGTAGTCCGTTCGGATCTCTTGAAATCTATTAACCATTCTCAAAATTCTGCTTCCCTTCGAACTGCTACAGGAGAAATAACTCCGGTTTTAAAAGAAGTTTTAGTTCAGATCAACGTGATAGGGTGTATCGATTCTTCACATAAAGTTTACGTAGCAGATATTGAGGATGAAGGGATCTTAGGGATTGATTTTCTTGCAGCGCATAATTGTGTTATTTCAACTGAAGGGAATTTATTAACGTCGGGTCGACACGAGATTGCTCTTTTAACTAATAGGAATAAAACATCAGATTTTCCTCAGATTCAAGTTATAGATCTTTCCAGAGAAGAATTAATTCCTTTTCCACTTCATTTAGAAAATCTCTTAGAAAAGTCATCTGTTGGTTTAAATCTCATTCAAAAAGAGAGATTCAAGACATTAATTGAAGAATATCAAGATGCTTTTGCTAAAAATAGTAACGATAAAGGAAGAAGTACCATAACGACTCATACCATCGATGTAGGAAATAACGCACCTACAAAACAAGCTGCCCGAAGACTTCCATTAAATGGTCGAGAAGAAGTAGAGAAGATGGTCAACGAAATGCTTGCCATCAACGTAATAGAACCATCTTCAAGTCCTTGGGCTTCACCAATTGTTCTTGTTTCAAAGAAAGATGGAACGAAGAGATTTTGCATCGATTATAGGAGGTTAAATGACATAACCAAAAAAGATTCTTACCCCTTGCCGAGGATAGAAGAAACCCTTGATTTAATAGCTGGAGCAGAATGGTTCAGCACTATAGACTTGCAAAGTGGATATTGGCAAGTAGAAATGAATGAAGATGATAAAGAAAAGACAGCCTTTGTAACTGGCTTAGGAGGATTATGGCAATTCAAGGTTATGCCTTTTGGGTTATGCAACGCTCCTGCAACTTTTGAAAGAACAATGGAAACGATACTGAGAGGAATTACAGAAAAGAAGTGTCTGGTATATCTAGACGATATAATCGTTTTTGGAAGAACATTTGAAGAACAAGTAGAAAATCTTACTGAAGTCTTCTCTCGCCTTAGACAAGCAGGACTCAAAATGAGTCCGAAGAAATGTCATCTATTACAACGAGAGGTTCATTTCCTTGGACACATAGTCTCCGCAGAAGGAGTGAAGACGGACCCTACAAAAATAGAAAAAGTATCAGATTGGCCCCGTCCTGTAGATAAAGAAGGTGTTCAAAGTTTTATAGGGCTCTGTACTTATTATCGTCGTTTTGTTAAAGGGTTCGCCTCAATAGCTAGACCTCTTCATCATCTAACAGGGAGTAAGGTTTAATTCGAATGGTCTCAGGAATGTGAAGAAGCTTTTATCAAATTAAAAACTTATTTAACATCTTCTCCTATTCTTGCTTATCCCCAAGTAGAACAACCTTTTATTTTAGACTCAGACGCTTCTCTTTCAGGAATAGGTGGAGTTTTGTCTCAAATCCATGACGGAAATGAAAGGGTAGTCAGTTATTACAGTCGAGTCCTTAGTAAGACGGAGAGGAATTATTGTGTCACTCGTAGAGAACTTTTAGCTGTGGTAAAAACAGTAATACATTTTCATCATTATTTATATGGGAGAAAGTTTTTGATTAGGACAGATCATGCTTCTCTTAAGTGGTTGCTTTCTTTTAAATCTCCAGAAGGACAGGTAGCTAGGTGGATAGAGAGACTGGGCCAATATGATTTTGATATTCAACACCGCGCTGGATTATTACATGGAAACGCAGACGCTCTATCCAGAAGACCTTGCGAAGGACCTGTCGAATGTAAACAATGCACCAGATTAGAAAAACAACTAGACGAACCCTATAAAATCCGATCAATCACTTTTGAAGGAGATCTGAACCCATGGAAAAAGGCTCAACAAGAAGATGAAGTTCTATTACAGATTAAAACATGGAAAGAATCTGAATTACGCCCTGAGTGGCAAGATGTTTCTGCTAAGAGTCAAGATCTAAAAATCTATTGGACTCAATGGGATTCTCTGTTTTTAATGAACGGAATATTATATAGAAAATGGGAATCTCCAGATTTGAAGATAATTAGATGGCAGTTATTAGTACCAAAGAACAAAATAGAAGACATCCTCAAGCAATATCACGATTCACCATCAGGTGGACATTTCGCTTCCAATAAAACTTTAGGTCGGATTAGGGAACGATTTTTCTGGGCTCGTAGCAGAATCGATGTGGATGATTGGTGTAGATTATGTAAAGTCTGCATTGCAAAAAAAGGTCCACGTGGTAAGGGTCGCAGTCCTCTTCAAATATATAACGTCGGAGCACCCTTCGAGAGAGTGGTTATGGATGTTCTCGGGCCACTCCCTCTTTCTAGATCTGGAAATAGATACGCCTTAGTTATTGCTGATTATTTTACTAAATGGCCCGAGGTCATCCCTATCCCTAATCAGGAAGCAAAGACAGTTGCTGAAGTATTTGTTCGAGATTTTGTTTGTAGATATGGGACTCCTCTAGAATTACATACTGATCAAGGTCGCAATTTTGAATCAATTTTAATAGAAGAAATATCAACAGTTTTAGGAATCAGAAAGACTCATACAACCCCCCTTCATCCTCAGTCTGATGGAATGGTAGAACGGCTAAATCGAACTCTTCTAAGTTATTTAGCTTCTTTCGTTGACAAAAGTCAACGAGATTGGGATGAGTGGATTCCTCTTTTTCTTCTATCTTATCGATCAGCTGTTCACGAGACGACTAAACAATCTCCAGCCTCTATGCTTATGGGAAGAGATCTTCGGTTACCTTCAGACTTAGACAAGGGACCTATTCCTTCGCCAGTTCCTCTTCAAACAGCCTTCGTATCTAATTTAAGGGATAAATTAGAACAAATTCATGATTTTGCTAGGGGAAGAATTGAAATCGTTTCAGATAGGACAAAAGCTCATTATGATATTAGGGCTAGAGATCTTGAATTTAAAACTGGAGATTTAGTATGGCTCTTCCAACCTAGACGAGAAAAAGGACGTTGTCCTAAATTACAATCTAATTGGGAAGGCCCTTATTCAATAATTGACAAAATAAATAATGTAGTTTATCGAATACAAAGATCTACTCGTACGAAACCTAAGGTGGTACACTTAGACCGCCTGGCTCCTTATAATTCAGATAAACTTACTCACAATAATAAAATAAAGAATCTTCGTTCTTTAAATATAGATGAAGATCATTCCGTAAATAATAATTTCTCTCTTCTAAGGGATGATCAAACCTTTACATTGGATTCTTCCAGGTGGTCTGAGGAACTGCCTTATGGGATTAAACGAAGAGATTATAGACCTTTAACTATCCTCATTGAAGGAAATATTGGATGTGGTAAAACGACGTTTACTAAAAGATTTTTAAATGATAAGAATATTCTTACGTTATTAGAACCTTTAGATGAATATCGAAACGTAGCTGGTGAAAATCTTCTTGAAAAGATGTATAAGGATCCTAGTAAATATGCATATCATTTTCAGCATCACGCAGCTATGACAATGCGAATTAGACATTTAACTCAGACCGCGTTACCTAATAAAATCATGGAAAGGTCGATTTATAGCTGCAATTGCTTCGTTGAGGCACGTAGACGAATGGGAGATTTTGAGGACCTTGAAGCTCATCTTTTATTAGAAAATACTAGGGTTTTGGTTAGCGAGTCTCCAGCCTTCGAAGTAGATCTGATAGTTTATTTGAGGTTATCTCCCGAAGAGTCGTTTTCGCGTATAAATTCACGCGCTCGTTCAGAAGAAGACGGTATTCCTTTATCTTATTTAAAAGTTCTTCACGAGGTACACGAAGATTGGTTAGTTAGAAAGAAATTTGCGACTCTTCCAGCACCAGTCTTAATCTTAGATGCTGAAGCTTCCGCAGACGACGTGTATATGAACTTTTGTGAGGTTATGAAGCCTTATGATCTCTAGTATGGACTCGGAGTAAACTCAAATCAACTCGGAACAACTCGGAACTATTCGAGATAACTCGATATAAATCGGAACTAATAGTGAAACAATTTAGGTCAAGTCGGTAATGAAGATTGTTAAAAACAAATGGGGTTTAATGAATATTACGAATAACATCTAATAAATAATAATATCAATACAAAAATATATAGAGAACGAAATAAGGAAATTTATTATTCGTTTAAACATTACATCGTTGAACAAATGAAACATAAATAACGATGAACGATTAGAATCTATTCATAATTCTTTTCTCAGCCACATGCTTGATTAAGTCTTTAAATTCTTCACACTTTGGACAGTCTTCTTTGGAGTGGAGTGTTAGAAGTGGTTCTCTGCAATTAGCACACGTTCCGAAACGTCCCCGTGTGTCCAATTCTCCGACAAAAGAACGATGAAGAAACGCTACACTCTTTTCAAATTCGATAGGAATCCTAAAAAAAAAAAAAAAAAAAAAATATTGTATATTTGATATATGTTTTCGAATGTATATAATGATTGAATCATTGGGAAGAAGAACTGGTACTCACTTATGATAGTAGCAGTTTACACAAACAAACGTGGGTAGTGTGTTTATGAGAGATACAGCTTCTCCTCGAGCACATTTTACTGTTGCCCATTCTTTTTGAAACCATTCCTTGGCTTCTTCGATACTTTTATTCTGAATATTGTCCCAATTTAATTGAGAAATAACTATTCCTGCGAGGATGAGTTGTTCCTTGATCGACTCCATGATGACGAATGATGCTTTCGTTATCTTCTCCTTCTTATCTTTTATTTTCTTTTCTTTTGTTATAAACAATTTTGCAATTGTTTAAACAATTTTTTTATTTATTTATAGATGTTTTATTGAAAGGGTTCGTTATAGGACGTTTAAAAGACCCTCGTTTATTTCAATCTCGAATCCCGCCAAAATACTACAAAAAAATAGCGCTAGGTGTCGTTGTAATAAACTTATAAAACTTATATAATAATGGCGTCTAGATGAAAAGAGATTCGAGCGGAAAATCTAGATATAGGTTATGTTTTAGTTTACAAACATTAACCCAAGTTTTTCCAGCTCCCGATATTCTGATAGTAGGATATTCTATTTAAATGACGAAATGATATTCTGAGACGAGAAGAAGGAAGCCTAATTCATCCCATCCTGACCTATTATTCCGGTTTCCCCACTTCTATTCAGATAAGATCGTTCCAATTTATATTTATAACATTTATTTAATAAAATAATTTAATTTATCAAATTATTATATTTGAAATAATTTATCTAATATCAAAAAGTTTAATTTATTATTCTAATTTGAAAGAAAATATTTAAAAAGGAATTTATAATTTTGATTTAAAAGAGATTTGAAAAGAATTTATAATTTTTTTAGAAAAGAAACTCATATTTATGACCTTATTATTTCGAGAGAATAACATTTGTCCTCCCATCTAGGTCGTTATGATTTATTTCGAAGAGGTTTGGAGTTGGATCTCCTGGAGTTCAGAATCGGACTTTCCGTTCCAGTCTTTGGTCCTTCTACCCCTCCAACCCCTTCCTGTTCCAGTATTCAGGACTTTCTTCATAATGACTAAGGAATTCTTCGCCTTGTTCCTGAGTTTCTACTCTTATTTCCTGATTCCTGTCTACTGATCCTGATTCCTGATATCTGTTCCTGGTTCCTGGTTCCTGTTCGCTGGATCCTGGTTCCTGTTTCTGAAGATTTTTATACGCACCAACCGTGCACCATGTTGTGAAATTAAGTTAGACTATCTTTTTAGAGGTTTTCTGTGGTTTCCCTACTAATAAGAAGACGAATGTCAGATAGTACTTAGGAAAATTTTTAATTATTTGAGCCACAGCTCCGATTTTCCTAAATAGAGCACATAGATTTTATGATTCAAATATTGACTTGCTAATCCTTATGATGATTTTAAATAGACAATTTTTATTATATTTACCTTACGAGTCGGGTCGACTCTTTCACTAAGGGGGGAGTAGTGTTATATTTGATGAATTCACCCCTATATATTACTTTCATACGATCTAGATCAAGTAGTCTATATGATAAAAGACATCTCTCAAAATATATGAATCGCCGTTGCCGTATCAATAAGTATTATTGTAAAACAAATGAGTCTGTCTTTAGCCTCGTACTGAAGCAGACCTGTATTTTCTGAATACATAAACCTTTTGCCCAATTGATTATATTTCATCTGATTCACTTTATTTCCCTCGGGAATCCATAAATATTAACTTATTATTACAACAAATATTAAAAATATTACAATATATTGACCCGTGGTTGGTTGATTTAACTATTGTTTTATTGTATGTATCAACTTAATAACGAAACAAATGGTTGGATAATAGATATCCGGAGTTGGTAAGTGATCGGTTGTGCAGTAGTTGGTGATAAGTGAATAGGTCGGAATTAGTCTGAGAAGTGTTTGAGTGAGAGTGAGAACTGGAGAAGGTAGGCTCGGTTTTAGGAGGGGTTTTTGGGCGAGTTGCATTCTAGCGGAAACGGAGGATCAGGTAAAGCGTGCGGTGGAAAGGAAGTGACGGATCGGATGGTTGCTGGGAAAGAGACGGGTCATGACGTAACACTTTTTTCTTTTTATTCTTTTTAATTTTTTTTTTTTAATTTTTTTTAATTTTCAAGTTTTTTAAGATTTGAAACAGCCTAATAACACTCCGGAGAAACTGTAAATTCTTTATTTTTATTTATTAGCGCATTAACGAATGGGTTTCAGTTTCGAAATTGTCCAATTAAATTTCAAAATAATCATCAAACTACTTCTGAAACAAAAAATAGATCACGAACCTAATATATGAGTTGCACAATTCCGCGTATTGCTATTACGAAGAGCTGGTTTATCAAAATATCGAGCAAACAGAAATATTTATTTGTTAGTATTTTGTGTATTGTCTTCAATCTGATTCACTTTGAGTTTAAAATCAAATGAATAATTGATGTGATACGCAAGAAGTCTGAAGCAAAGTCATAACGCTTGCAGTCTCCGGAACTTATACCTTCGGATTTAGATGCTCAGTCAAATTCAGCATCTAGTATGACTTCTGAATGCTCTACGGTCTCTTGTACTTCTGTACGTAGCAGTGATCTAGACGGAACTCACGGACAGGTAAAAATCACTCGCATAATGTATCTTTGCATAGTTGAATGGTAAGAGATGACATTGATTCTTTGCATCTTTGGCCATTAAAGTTTTGTATTATGCATATTTTGAATGCATGTAAAAATTGCTGATTCCAAGATTCACAAAGTTCGTTTTCTAAAAACTTGGTTAATTTCATCCTTGTTGTGAATTTAGCAAACTACATTTACAGAACAAGAGACTTATAAAAAATTGACAATATTGAATATCATAGACGAAACTAGTTCTATGTGCTACTTTAAGAATATGTATTTGATTGAAGTTTTTTATACATCCTTCTAGAAACTCAAGTCTCTGTTAAGCAAATCTATATCCGGCCGATTTCTATTGACCCGACCACGCTTATCATCTTCTGATAGAAATATGCTATGTGGCATAATAATTGAGCATCTGCTGACATTGAGCTTCAAGTACGTATATTTGTAACAACCACCTGTTGTATACAGAGAGTTTGCGGTGAAACTGTTGGTATATGTTTGTAATACTGCCACAATATCCGCAATCAAATCATTCGTCCAACAATACAATATGAAGTCCATATCTTTATAACTCAAGATTGAAATATAATGCGGTTGAAGATAATTTGAAGAATAGGCCTCCTTGCCAATAGGCCTTTTCTTGTGGTATATCGAAATGCTGTTAAGTCTTTTCCTCTAAATGCTAGTGACAATTCTCAATGCAGTTTTCAGTTTTTACCGAGTAATTTTGATGATTTTGTCATGTTATGATATTCAGAATCGCACACGACGAATTCCTTTTTTGGCGAGGAGAGATAACATCATTGTTCAAGTATGAAGAAGGTGGAACGTATTATGTTCCATTTAAAGGAGGTAAAGTTAAAAGAGCCGCGTCAGGAAAATTGCATGACAAGTACGGAAATCTGAAACGGCGGATAAAGAAGGCAGTACTAAACAAAGAGACCGATTCCACATCTGATAATCACAACAGCGATGTTAACACCTCTAATTTAAACAAATTAAGCAATGCACCCCTCGATGATCACGAGCAAATTAAAACCCTGTGGGCACAGACACATCATTGCCGTGATCGTGGCAATGAAATATCCACATATTACGAGCGCTTTCCACAGTTGAGTTCGCCCATTGGTTCAGCTCTGGTAGTTACCTATTTTTGCAATATTGTTTTCAATTATTCGAAACTATGAATAATACTAGAAGCTAGAATTTGATTGAATTTTTCAAATTGTTAACCTTCTTGATTGCTTTAAAACAAAGATTAATATGTTTCTATATATCTTTAAAATTTGCCTTACACTTGTGAGAATACATGAAAGCTCGTTAAACGTGGCATTATTTATCCAGTCATTATATTAATCCAAACATCGCAAATAATGTCTGAAAATTATCTGTTCACATGGTATAATTGACTCGATAACTACTTCAACGATAGAATTAAATGATATATTGAACTCACCATTTCAGATACTAATGGACTATGATAAACTGAAACTATCCAATGTGGAATTTGGAATAAAGTGGCGAACAATCCACACCAATTTAATTTGCCTGGCAAAGACCAAGAAGATTTGTGCTAAGGTCTTGGATAGTATCGCAGGTGTGTTAGTTAGCATTTCATTTCTGCATATTTTTATTTAGTTAACCACACAAAAACTTACAATATTTCAGTATAATATACCTTGTCCGAAAAGATTCTTGTATAATTATTCGCTAATAAGGAAAAAAATGTTTCAACTTCAAAAATAAAGATATCTTACAAATGTATTTATAACTGTATCTTAAAATGATACATATATTCGTCAATTTTAGATAATGTTCCATCTGAAATTGTTGGCCTTCGAGTGCTTCCCTACCTATTTCGCCCAACATTGTGTAAGACTGGAAACAAGAAGACTTGGAAACCGTCCGTGCAAGAGCAAGCAGATGGCTTCATTTTGTGGATCAATGTAAGTATCTGATAATGGAGTATTTATCATGTGAAAAATTGACTACCACATCTAACGAGATTTGTTCCAAATTATTTGTCCAGGTGTTAACGGATTTGCAGAAGGTTTTAGAAGCAAGAGTAAACCTACTTTCGTCATATAACCTGAGCTGTCAGCCTATTGTTATCGCAGTCGGTCCACTTGAAAAACTGGAGGCTGTGTTCGTCATCATTAATGAAATAAAATACAGTTTCCCTAATTTGGTGAGTGCCGTTGACTTCTGCTTTAAATC
Organism: Tenthredo mesomela; assembly: GCA_943736025.1. Lineage (NCBI taxonomy): Eukaryota > Metazoa > Arthropoda > Insecta > Hymenoptera > Tenthredinidae > Tenthredo > Tenthredo mesomela. Next base: position 23,609,467 of record OX031018.1, read on the forward strand.
ATTCTATGCACTGAATGCGAAATATCCTGTGGGTAGTGAAGCGATCTGGCAATTTCTACAACTAGAATTATATGAAATACCTGAAAAAGATAATTGTTTCGTTAGCGTACAAACAGTACGATCAGATCTCAAAGATTTTCAGGAGGTAAACCCTGCATCAGAATCTGATTAAAGCTATAGCCCATTATCGATTATTGTACATTCAAAGTATTCCAGCAACTTTTCATATTGATTTTTTTTTTTCTCCGAAATGTTTGTGCGTTGTTTGCATTGCCCTGAACTTGTAGAGGGGAAGTTATTTAAAGTTCATATGCTGTTTTCTCATAACATAAACAGTAACATCGTGTTTGCGTGCCCGGTAAACTCATGTAATCGCAGTTTCAATACCTTAAAATATCTCAGACAACATTACTCTTTACATGACGTCGAATCTGTTCAAGAACCACATAACACTGTCTTTGAAGGTCCTACGCAACCTTGTGAACCGCAAAGCTCAATTCAGAACACACATGGTCAGCCAAGTAATGGATTAGCTCCAGTAAATGAATTGAATGATTCTGATTTGAAATATTCTGATGATGCCTTAAAGATTGCCTCTAGATTTTATTCTGATGAAACCTTGTCACGTGTTCAAGTGCAACGGATTGTATCGGCATTTACCGATTTTTTGAACAGCAATTATATTAATAATTTCAAACGCAAAGTCATAACCTCAACTAGTAGTACACAAAAAGATAAAATTCATAATCAATTCAAGGAAATTCAAAGTGCATTTTCAGAAATGAGCACAGAACATAAACGGCTTAAAGCATTACGGCATCGCGGTTGTTTGATCGATCCTGAAATTGTGACTTTGGGTTATGCTGAGAGAAAAGACAATAACACAGGCATGCTGATCAATAAGAAAGTAACAGCTTCAATAATTCCTCTACCTAAAGTTTTGAAAAAAATTTTTGAACTCCCGGGTGTATTGATTCGAACTATGGAGTACATATCTTCATTAGAATCTGGAAGCGATGAAATCACAAACATAGTGCAAACTAACTATTGGAAAAATAAAGTATCGAATAGTCACTCAGGGATTGAATTACCGATTTTTATTTACCAGGATGATTTTGAACCAGGAAATGCACTCGGATCGCATTCCACTGTATATAAAATGTCTGGCGTCTACGCATCAATTCCTTGTTTACCCCCCAATATGCGATCAAAATTGAATAACATTTTTCTATTTCAAATTTCCCACTCTGAGGACTCCAAGTGTTTTACGAAGCAGCGCATTTATAAAAGAGTAATAGAATACTTGAATGCACTTGCAGACCAAGGTATTGAAATAAATCTACCTGATAGGAATATAAAAATTTTTTTTCATCTGGCTATGATTATCGGTGATAATTTAGGATTAAACTCCATTCTTGGCTTTTCTGAAGGCTTTGCGGCAATTAGTTATTGTAGGTTCTGTAAAGCTACAAAAGAGCAAGCACAAAAAATGTGTAGAGAAGTTAAAGCCCTGTTACGAACAATATCAAATTATGAAGCAGACGTACTGCTAGATGATGCACGCAGCACTGGTGTTAAAAGTGAGTCTGTTTGGAATACTGTGTTTGGCTTCCATGTTATTGAAAATTACTGTGTCGACATTATGCATGATTTACTAGAGGGGGTGTGCAAATTTGACATGTCCTTGATATTGAAGTATTTGATTAAAAAAAAATTTTTCACCCTAGAAACATTGAATTTCATTATAATATATTTTAAATATCCTTCCGGTTCAAACCCTCCTCCCCCAATTACAGCTGAGAACTTGAAAAGTGAGCATTTACGAATGTCGGCTGCAGAAATGCTTTGTTTCGTTATGAACGCTGGAATAATGCTCGGAGGTCTTGTTCCTCGTGAGGACAATCATTGGAAACTGTTTCAATTAATGAGAGAAATTTTATCGATAACATTACAATCGTATGTTGTGCCCGAATTAACTGAGCTACTTGGTACTCTAGTTGAAGAACATCATATGTTATTCATAGAACTTTTTGGAGCCAAACTTAAACCAAAACATCATAATATGGTACATTACCGACGCATCATGGAAACAGTAGGACCTCTTAAACATTTATGGGCAATGCGATATGAAGCAAAACATCGGGTGCTAAAACATATGGCAAACTCTTCGTGTAATAGAATTAATTTGTGTCACACCGTAGCTTTAAAAAATCAACTCACCTTTAGCGATACTTTGCTGAACAGATACGATGCAGCAGAAGTTCTAACATACCGAAAAAGTAAACCTATTACAGTGCCTGTTGAGGCTACATCTTGTTTGCCAGTAGATTTTGAAAGTTATGAACCAATAAAATACTTATGCATAGATAATATCATATATAAAGCCGAAACCACTGTTGTTATTGATGTAGAAGATTTTCCCATATATGGCACTATTGTATTTGCTTTTCATCGAATTTTAAGTCAATCTAACCAGAAGGGTCACTTTGCATTTGTTGTAAAAGAATTTGAGACGATAGGGCAGGATGATCATTTACAATGTTTTGAAGTACAGGCTACCAAATCGTTTCAATTTATAAATGCAAATCATCTCGCTTTCAGAGAACCACGAGTTATACATACAGCTTCAGATGGAAAGTTGTATGTATGTATCGATAAACATCTCGACTGAATGAATAAAACGATTTTGCTCATTAGAACTCATTAACGCCAAAACAGTTACCAAAGGTTACTAACCAATATAATTTAATACGTTTTTTATGATGAAAATACTAAGTTTCATACTTGAAGACAAAAAAAAAAAAAAAACTGAATGTCTTGTAATCATAACAAATCAGTTGCTGGAATCTTTGAATGTACTAATAAATCATTTTCTTTAGTATGTAAGTTTTTTTTTATTACTAGAATAAGTTTTATTGCGCTGGGCGTCGATACTTTTTTTTTTTTTTTTTATAGCCTGTTAAATAAGTTAATATAATATATGTCTTATATTCTTTCTTATCTAACTAATTGAATAAGATCTTTTTTTCAAAGTTCATAAAAAACCAAAGAGTATGTTATTACTTTTCATTTAAAAAAAGACCAAAGTTCCTATAGAAATATGTATGATTCGTTCCTTTGTTTCATGTTAAAATCATTTCTAATGGGTGGCGTTACAGTATCTCAAATATATTTAAATCTGACAAATAAAGTTATATTTTATGTTTGTATTTGGGGGCGTCGATACTTTTTTTTTATAGCCTATTAAATAAGTTAATATAATATATGTCTTATATTCTAATAGTCTTTCTTATCTAATTAATTGAATAAGATCTGTTTTTCAAAGTTCATGAAAAACCAAAGAGTATGTTATTAGTATTATTACTTTTCATTTAAAAAAAGGCCAAAGTTCCTATAGAAATATGTATGATTCGTTCCTTTGTTTCATGTTGAAATCATTTCTAATGGGTGGCGTTACAGTATCTCAAATATATTTAAATCTGACAGATAAAGTTACATTTTATGTTTGTATTTCATGGCAATGAAAATCATATGTGTTATATTATTAATAATATATAGACATTTGAATGTAAATATTTCCATTATATTATTATTCATTATATATTTTTAAGTATGTCATATAGTCATAGAAAATGGAGCAAATGTGATTACTTTTATCATTTGTTATATCCACAGCATTTATTTTTTAATTTTTTTAATCATAATCTTTTTTAATAATATTATGTAATAAGTAGAACTACTAATAGTTCGTATCATTTGTGTCTCATAAAAAAAAAAAAAAAAAAAAAAAACAGTTGTACCGCACATCGACGGCTGGGCAGAACAACATCGTATCTCAGAATTTGGTTCAACAATATCGTATCTCAGAATTTGTTTCAAAAACATCGTATCTCAGAATTTGCTCCAAAAACATCGTATCTCGAAATTTGGTTCAAAGAGGTCGTATCTATCGTAAGAAACGAGTGGACATACGATGTTTTTGGAGCAAATTCTGAGATGCGATGTTTTTGGAGCAAATTCTGAGATGCGATGTTTTTGGAGCAAATTCTGAGATACGATATTGTTGAACCAAATTCTGAGATACGATGTTGTTCTGCTCAACCGTCGACATGTAAATAAGAATTACACATGTCGTACAATATATCAGATTTCGTATAGCAGTCCTCTGTATTATCAGGCAAATAAGTAGGAGACAAAAGTCATAGTTTAGGTGATTAATTATAACATTATCTGGTATTCATAAAATGTATATGTTTGATGACAAATTGAGTTCAAAATAAACGTGTCTGACAACACTTGTAGACTTATCCTTCATATTAACCACTAACCAACTCTAATGGGCACTGCTTACTGCAGTGTATACTACTACTAATGTAAACCGGTCTCTCCATATCCAGCAGTTTATATTACAACGTAAATATGTTTCAGGTGACTAAATAATTGCAGTAACCGAAACAATCGCATTGGCAATGATTGTACTGGTCACTGCAGTTTACATTGAGGATAACTATTCTAGTTTTGTTCTTCACGATCCTGGGGGGGGGGGGTTATACCAACTTGTTCATTACGGTTTAATTAACCCTTTTAAAATGGTATATTGAAATGTCACACTTTGTGCAATGCACTATACTTTCGTAGTATTCATGACATTATTATTGCATTCAGTCAACATATAGTCGGAGTATCCTTTACCTACCGCTAATTGATAAATAACAAACAGCCATTGTTTAGGGAACCATTCGAATCTGGGTTAAAATAATCGATTTCCATACGGTCTGTTCAACACAGTTTTTACAGTAACATGAGTCCTACTTGGTAAGTTACACACACTATTATTAATTGTTTGACAACAATGAAAAAATGCGTCGTTAAGGCCGTTTTCAACTATTGAGTAATGTAGCTTCGACAATTTTATTAATTTCGTAAAACCCCGAAAAAATGCTGAGGTTACACTAGGGGTTCGTACCGGTTACTACGTAAGTCACGTTAACTTGAATTACAATGAATAGTCAAAAGTATCTGAAGATAATCGTAACTTCCAATAAATTGTAAATGCAACAAAATGAATCAGATTACGCTAACTGAAATAGAATGTGACCTGAACCAATGTCACCAAGTCAAAATAGTTTAGTTGAGTTTACTATGTATGAATAGTCCGCAAAAGAGTTGGAGTTACCGAAATTTTCCGTTACTGCTACTGTAAATTACGACGTTAGCTCAACATGAAATAAATTGTTAAGGCCTTATTTAACCTGACGATTTGGGTTACTGTAACTGAAAATTTCTCTCAGTGTATATACCCCGGTTTGTCGTTCTAGGGTTAAAATATATTCATTAAAGGACATGAATTGTAATGATATTTGTGAAATTCTTGAATAAAAACAACAATAATATCAATACAGTTTAATTCTATGAACATTTTTTAAAAATATGTTGTATTTGTTCATCGCACGAGTCATGTTCATCGTTTAAGAAAATGTGAGACCAAAACAACTCGACTAGCGAACGCGTACTGTAATCTAAATTTATGAATACGAAAAAAAAAACCTAAAAAATTAGGAAAATGGTTTCCTTATGCGGTATGCTATCGATACAAGATATCCTAGCGAATTTAATGAATCTAAAAAAGTTTGCAATTCGCAATTGGTAATGCAGTAATATTATAAATTAAGTATAGATTATTATATAATCTATAGAATATACGAAAGAATACTATGAATATTGCAATCATACAGAAATTGATTAATACAGTTCATGAAAAATAGATAGATAGAATCAGTATAATCACAAGTGGATGCGATTTTATAGTCATATGCGAAAATATTGTCTGCAGTAAGAAATATAATTAAATTTTCTTTAAATATTCAGAAAAAGAAATCATTCGTTGAAAATATTTGATGAAGATTGCCGCAACTAGTGAACATGCGTGCCATATAGACCTTCAGTAAGTGTGGTAATGAATATTGCTTACCATGTCTTCTTGTGAAAACGTAACATAGGAGTTATTCGAGTGCGAGTGAGATAAGTATTAAGTATTAAGTTGACGAATATCTACGTATACCTATCTCACTGGCACTCATAGGTCCTCCACCGTAGCATTCAAGTGCAAAAACGCAGAATATCATAGTATATGCGGTATTGAAACTATCATAATGAACTCGTACATTCAAAAACGAAAGATATTCAGTTTTCAACTGAAGGCCCGCAAGGGCGATAAGTCAATAAAGGATAAATCAAATAAAATAAGATATTCAGTGCGGACTATCAGAAATTACGAGTTATTAACGTACTGCCCCTCATTTTATGCAACATATAATACATCCAAGTAAGTCAGATGCAGATCGTTGTCGGAGCGGATCGCAGCCGACTAGTGAGCCCACTCATAAAAAAGCATGTGAAGAATAAAATTCGATGCCGATCGCTTCGGTGCGGTGCCGAGCGGTGCGGTGCCGAGCGGTGCGGTTCGGTGCGGTGTAGTGGGCGTCGGCCTTAACTTTTTGAGGAATCTGAAAGTTGAAATTTTTATTTCACGTCCAGATAGCTTCACAAGAAACAAACAAAAGCGTGGTTCCAAAATTAATGTGCCATCAAAACTGATGAAGCTAGAGGCCCTGTTGAAAATGTGGATAGAGTTCCGTTTGAAACCCATAGAAAACATGATCCAAACTTATTAGTACCTAATGGAATTCTATACGCATTACCCGCAAGAGATGGAGTAACGATTGAATGTCTATCCGTTTCTGTCGTATTTCTGTCGGCTCAACCATAACGTATTCGTTTCTATGGGAGATTATGTATCCGCGTCTGTCCGCAGTGTTGAACGCCACCAGATCCTATCCGCAACCTCGCGAGTAATTCTATCAGTTTCTGTCCACATTCCACACGCACTCAACACTCTTTCGCTTCTATACGTCATTTCCAATCGTGCACCTATCCGCGTCTACCTGCAGCCGACCGCCATATCGAACGCTACCTGATCCTATCCGCGACCTCGTGGGTGATTCTATCAGTTTCTGTCTGCATCCCGCATGCACTCGACACTCGTCCGTTTCTATACGTCATCTCCAATCGGGCACCTATCCGCGTCTGCCTGCAGCCGACCGCCATGTCGAACGCTACTTGATTCTATCCGCGACCTTGTGGGTGATTCTATCAGTTTCTGTCCGCATCCCACACGCACTCGACACTCGTCCGTTTCTATACGTCATTTCCAATCGGGCACCTATCCGCGTCTACCTTCAGCCGATCGCCATATCGAACGCTACCCGATCCTATCCGCAAACTCACGGGTGATTCTATCAGTTTCTGTACGCATTCCACATGCGCTCGACACGCATCCGTTTCTATTGGCAGTTTAAAATTGCAATGCGAAACCTGGTGGTCGCTCCGTCAACTAATTGTAATGGCGGATGTAACAGTACGAACAGTACAAGCGTCAATGTTTTTCTACGTAAACGAACTAGTTCTACAATAATAATTAGTGATAATTAAATATATTCAAAGTAGACTCGGAATAACTCGGAGAAATTTGTTCGGAAATATAGAGATTGTTGATTAACGATCTGAAAAACACGAAAAAACATACCGTCGGTGATAATGCAATACTGCGTAACTAACATTTGCAATACCGCGTAAGTACAAAAAAAAAAAAAAAACGAGATTTGGTGTGCATTCGATGTAGAAATAAAAAATACATCGAATGCACACAATCTCATTTTTTTTTTTTTTTTTTGTACTTACGCGGTATTGCAAATGTTAGTTACGCAGTATTGCATTATCACCGACGATACGTTCTATCCTTCGATCATATACCGTGACGACGGCGTAACCTTGGCGAAGGCACAAGGTGTGTTTAATTTCGAAAACGGCATTATTCATGTATCTGATTATTTATTATTCCCGGTTTTGTGTAGCACTCCCATACAGGGTGATTCAGGTTGGACGCAACATATCAGGTGAGTGTATTCCTCCCGAAAATCTTGGACTAACGTCTCTTTACCAAAACTTCCAGGGTCCAATAGTTTCGGAGCTACAATAGATCTTGGTCTACCAATCAGAGGGTTTATAAGTGCCCAAGGCAGGGCCGGTTCAAGAGTTTAAGTTGAGCAGAGCCCGCGTCGGATCGATTCTTATCGATCGACGTTCCAGTCCGATTTCTGGATGAGTATGATGGCGTCGTCACCTGGAGATGTCTTCATACGGCATAGGCATCCGTTCTCGTAGTCCAGGTCCTCGGCTTCGTAGTTCTCGTAATCCAGGCCCTCGGCTTCGTGGTTCTCGTAGTCCAGGTCCTCGGCGTCGTAATTCTCGTAGTCCAGATACTTCGCCTCGTTTTTCTCGTAGTCCAGGTCCTTCGTTTCGTTTTTCTTGTAGTCCACGTCCTCCGCTTCGTAGTTTTCGTAGCCCAGGTACTTCGATTCGCATTTCTCGTAGTCCAGGTCCTTCGCTTCGTGTTTATCGTAGTCCAGGTCCTCCGCTTCGTAGTTCTCGTAGTCCAGGTCCTCCGCCTCGTAGTTCTCGCAGTTCAGGTCCTCCTCTCTGTAGTTCTCGTAGTCCAGGTCATCAGCTTCATAAGTAATTATTGATGAATAATAGATATTGTAGGAACGAAGCGGAGGAGCTGAACTACGAGAACTACGAAGCCAAGGACTTTTACTACGAGAACGGATGCCTTTGCCATACGAAGACATCTCCAGGTGACAACGCCATCATACTCATCCAGAAATCGGACTAAAATGTCGCCGTTCTGTACAGGTGCCTACGTATAGAAACCCATTCAAATCTGCTCATAAGTTCGGATAAAGGATGCCTGCATCGCCTGCGTATAAGGACGTATAGAAACTCATTCGGATCTGCTCATAAGTACAGATGAAGAATGCCTGCGTATAGAACCAAACAGATGCCGATAGAATTTGTTCCCATATTACAGCAAGTGCGAGTAGAACCATACAAATGCAGATAGCATTCCTGTCCATGTTACACCGAGCTGCGTATACAATCATACAGACGCGGATAAAATTTTCATCCGCTGGTGCAGATAGATGCTTGTAGATGACAAGATGGTTTCCATACGTTTCTATTCGCGTTTCTATCTGGCAAAAAACGCATACGAAACGGATAGGATCGAACCTTCTATCCGTTTCTGACGGAATTCTATCCACATTTTTAACAGGGGGTCGAAGTATCTGAACGTGTACTCGCGTAACTATTTTTTAAAATCATGTTTTTTCGTTGGCACAGCTCTAATTTTATTTCTTACTCGTTCAAACGTCCTGTAATTCGTAAACCTTTATTGTAGGAATCTACTACGAAAATCCTCACACTGAACTTTCGGTACTTCTAATATTATGAAGTTTTATTTGATCAATAAATATTCGAATATTCGTGTGAAATGTTAAAAATAGCGTTGACATGTGTAATTTTTCGGATTTCATCAATACAAATGCGTATTCGTATCATAAGTAAGTGAAAAAAAAAAAAAAAAAATTAAAAACAAATCAATTTTTTTTTTCAAATTCAATTTTTTTTTTTTCAATCAAAAAATCAATAAATAATCGAAAAACAATGTTATAAGTTATAACAATGAAATTGAGATGAATGAAAAACCATGTTATAACGATGAAATTAAGATAAATGAATCGTTTTCGTAAAAAAAAAACGATTTTTCGATTTTTTTACCGTAACTTCTTGAGGGATCGATAAAAATGAGTAACGCGAGTATATTCTTCACTCATAGTCTACAAGAGATATGCCAAAAAAGGTTTGAGAAGTGTGCTTCAAAATAAAAAATGAAATTACACTTTTTAAAAAAATCAAAGGTTCCGTGGATTTCCCCATATACGTGATTATACGATATGAAAACCGTATGTGCTTCAGTTGAAGTACGGATAAAGTACGTATAAAGTACGGATGGAAAGGGTATAAGGTCAGCAACCACGACGTATATAATACCACATTTATACGGTATGTATCGAGTCAAATTTTGTCATCCATTAAACATCACTCATGAATCACATACTTCCGCATAGTTATTTGAATTCTTATTGAATGCTGAATGCGAATGACCGTGTTGGGCCGAATTTAATTGTAATATATCACCTGTATATGTATCACATATGGATATCGCCATGCAGGGAATAAAATACATATTTTGTTGAAATTTCAATATGTCCCTTTTACTAATATGAGAATATAGCGACGCCTCAGCGAAAGAACATATATCGAATTTAATTCTAAAATTATGCTGTCTCGTCCGATAAAGATATATGGAACAGCATGATTTTTTAATAAAGCTGTATGTTCTTTCACTGAGGCGTCGCTATTAATACCTATGCTGAAATTTAAGATAAGTTTTTTTTTTTTCATCGCGGTACGGTTCGTTCTAAATGCGGTATGATTATGGTGTGAATGCGGTATGGATACGATACAATAAAGTACTGATACCGTATGACCGTGGTATAGATATCGTATCTTCACGTATATTTCGGAGGGACCACAAAAGGTCGCATATTGTATAGGCGGATGGACGGTATGTACACGATGTTAAAACCGTATGTTGAGAGTCTTAAGTACCCATACATACGGTATAAACTTTGTTCATTTTCGGCGCAAATCTACCGTATTTACTCCATGTTTATACGTATGACAACAGTGATAAAACGACGAACAGACGATATATCTACGGTATATCAAGCGTGTCACAGAAGCCGCCAGGGAGCTATGGGCTGTAGGCTACCTTTGTCTCGGGACGCTGTTTTGCCGAAGTGTTATGTTTGTCTATTTCAACGGATTGATAATCGGATCCTTCGTTTTGGGTCATCGTTTTGTCGAACTGTTATCTTCGTCTATTCCAATGGATTGATGATAGGATAGAAATGGTCCAGGTGACTGTAAAAGATATAAAATAAACAAAGAATTGAAGGAGAGATTTCAGTATATTACTGCTAATTTTCCTAGCATTGTTATCATCTTGGAGCTATGGGCTGTGGGTTACCTTTGTCTCGGGACGCTGTTTTGCCGAAGTGTTATGTTCGTCTATCTCAACGGATTGATAATCGGAACCTTCGTTGCAGGACGTCGTTTTGTCGAAGTGTTATTTTCGTCTATTCCAATGGATTTATAATAGGATAGGAATGGTCCAGGTGACTGTCAAAGATATAAAATAATAACAAAGAATTGAAGGAAAGATTTCAGAATATTACTACTAATTTTTTGCAACACCTGCTACGAAAGTTTGATTTTCGAGGCCTGTGTGGCGAGCGCAAAATACCTTATTTCCGAGGGGTGATGAAAAGAAGAGTTGGCGCATGCGCACACCGCAAATACTCTACTTTGCGCACTAGTGCTTTTGTCGCGCATGCGCACATCGCGAATACTCTACTTTGCGCACTAGTGCTTTTTTCGTGCACTGTTTCATGGCGGTGGACAGTCGCGATGTGAGGTTATATTGATTAATCAATCTGTCTCTCAAATCAAACTTTCTTCGCAGGGAGTTACAAAAAATATCGTGTGATACAAGTGCGGATAGGCAATATCTGTCTCGTGTCATTACAGCACTCGCCTTCGGCTCGTGCTTCAAACGACACTCGTCGGATATTGCCTACTTTCCGCACTTGTATCACAATATACTATTTCTAGCATGTGTCATTAGGGTGATTTTTTTAAAACGACTATTTTTTTTTTTTTTTTTAGTGCTCACGTGAAATTTGGTTGAAAATGTTGAAAAATAATTTTCCTGAAAGTTCCAGCTCTTAATATTAATGTTAAGTACTTTCCCAAAGCGTGCAAAGATTTTCCATTTAAAATACACGTAAATCGAGATTGTTTTTTTTTTTTTCAAATTTCTATAACTCAGCCGCATTTCAAGCTATTACATTGGTCTTGATCTTGATTTACTCAGAATAAAATACTCTACAAAAGTGCCCACGGCGGCCAAAGTGTAACTTGTACTGGTAACCGAGAATTTTAAGTAAAAATCAACTTCAGCGACCCGTATCAACTCACCAGTACAAGTTACACTTTGGCCGCATAGGGAACTTTTGTGGAGTATTTTATTCTGAGTAAATCAAGATCAAGACCAATGTAATAGCTTGAAATGCGGCTGAGTTATAGAAATTTGAAAAAAAAAAATCTCGATCTACGTGTATTTTAAATGTAAAATCTTCGCACGCTTTGGGAAAGTACTTAAAGTTAATATTAAGAGCTGTAACTTCCAGGGAATTTTTTTTTCGACATTTTCAACCAAATTTCACGCGAGGACTAAAAAAAAAAAAAAAAATAGTCGAAAAAAAATCACCCTAATGTGTCATCACAAGGGACCATTCTGGATCTTGAACGTTGACATAGCGCATAACGTTAATTTTTAGAGCCCGTGTTATCGTTGTGCTTCCCCGAGAGTCCTCTTTTACGTCCGTTACTGCCTATATGCTTTGTTTTCAGGTGGAAAATACAAGGTAACTAAGCAACTTGAAAGTTTATCATTAACAATCAACAATTGAATTCAGGCAAAATGCGACGCTGTGTTGACGCTAACTAGCAAACGGAATCACAGCCTCAGCCCAAACTGAATAGCTGGCGTTACCGTGGGCGCTATAAACTCTTGGCAGTAGTGCCTGATCGGTAGGTAGCGTTATCATAGATTCAGGATTTCCTCGTCTCCGATTGTTGATTGTCAAATCATATAGGGGCCTGCGGAGATGAACGGTGTAGCAGGGAAACACGAGCACTCAAAGTTGACGTCGGCGGTATGTTAACGCCAAGAGATCCAGAATAGCACCTCAAGTGATGGGAGGAAACATACAAATCAATAGACAAATAACGAGTCATGCATTTAGTGGAAAAAAAGAGGTCGAGGCTGTTCTATCATCTATTATTGCGTGAACAAATGTAAAATCTAGTGAAAATCAACGTACGTACGGTAAAAGGGTGTAACCCACAAAAAACGGAGGATACTGCCATAAGGGCGGATCCCCAACTTTAACACGGAAGTTCCATAAGAGAAAAATTAGGCAGTCTACGGCCAGAAGGACGTAAGCCCACTACAATACTGCCAGAAAGGCGCAACCCGCAAAAATAAAAAAAAAAGTGGGTTACGCTCTTCTGGCAGATCACTGATGATTTTTTTCCGGATTTAAATCGCCATCTTACAGCCAGAAGGTCGTAACCCTCAAAAATTGAAAACGTGATGTTCACCTTACTAGATGTGTGTAAGATTAACGTTTTCGGGATTTGGTAACCTTGTTACAGCAGGGAGGGCACAACTAGAAGTCACCGTACGAGAAAAAAAAATATGTAACGGAAAAACAAAATTGAAATAAAAAATAAAAAATCAGAAATTATAACAAATTGAATTAAAAATGAATATCTCCGATTTTTTGGTAGTGCTAGTTAATTGGAAACAACGCACATTGCTCGTTTCATATGAACATCCCGGTAATATGACTGCTTAAAAAAAATCGCAGATCTTCATTTTTCATTATAATTTCTTATTTTTTATTTTTCATTTCAATTTTGTTTTTCTGTTACATATTTTCTTTTCTCGTACGGTGACTTCTAGTTGTGCCCTCCCTGCTGTAACAAGGTGACTAAATCCCAAAAACGTTAATCTTACACACATCTAGTAAGGTGAACATCACGTTTTCAATTTTTGAGGGTTACGACCTTCTGGCAGTGAGAAGGCGATTTAAATGCGGAAAAAATTATCAGTGATCTGCCAGAAGGTCGTAGCCCACTTTTTTTCATTTTTCGTGGATAATGCACTCCTGCCAGGTAGGAGGCGATCGAAATTCAAAAAAATTTGACCGGTTATCTACCGGAAAGACGTAAGCGACGAAAAATGAAAAAAAGAGGGTTACGACCTTCTGGCTGTAAGAAGGCGATTTGAATCCGGAAAAAAATCATCAGTGATCTGCCAAAAGGTCGTAACCCACTTTTTTTTATTTTTCGTGGACTACGTCCTTCTGGCAGTAAGGAGGCGATCGAAAGTCGAAAAAAATTGACCGGTTATCTGCCAGAAAGGCGTAAGCCATGAAAAATTAAAAAAAGAGGGTTACGACCTTCTGGCTGTAGGATGGCGATTTAAATCCGGAAAAAAATCATCAGTGATCTGCCAGAAGAGCGTAAACCACTTTTTTTTTTTTATTTTTGCGGGTTGCGCCTTTCTGGCAGTATTGTAGTGGGCTTACGTCCTTCTGGTCGTAGGCTGCCTAATTTTTCTCTTATGGAACTTCCGTGTTAAAGTTGGGGATACGTCCTTATGGCAGTAAGGTCATCAAAGGCCGAAAAACAGTGGGTTACGACCTTTTGGTCCTAAGCCCTCGATATCATTCAAATCAAATCACTCGTTTTCGAGCATAATTATAAGACCCAAAAGCGGGTACAATATTATAAATTCATAAAGATTGCAAAGGATAGTTATTTAAAAGCGGATACAATACCATTGACGTAAAATCAAATAAAAATAGCTTCGTCTAAACGACAGTTTATTAAGAATTGAACAAAACAAATCATTGTATTTCGCGCCTCTTCCTCGAGATCAGCTGGTAGTACCCCATCCCCGCCCCAGTGTAGCCACACATTTAAAGCCAAACGAAACTCCTGCTGGTGCGGCGCTGGCGTCGTCGTCCTCGCGCCATTTCGCTCGGCTCTTCACTCCTTTTCTTTGTGCCAGTGTGTTCACACGTGACTAAAGAAATGGGTAGAAAAAGAAGCCGCAGTAACAGCTCAGATTCAGAAACTCTGAACGCTGTTCTGGAAAAGAGACTTTGCAAGATAGAAAAGAAGATCAAACGTAAAAACAAGAAGAAGAAACATCGAAGGACCCGACAGAGTGAGTATAACCTAAAAAACACTCTCGAACTCTCCAGACGGTCCATGGCTGTCTATAGAGAGAGAAATCGGTCGTTCAGGCTCTAACCTGTTCGAGAGTTATTACTCATTCCGATGTTTGCGTTATCACGCATCAGAAAATTCTCAAACAAACTCAGCTATGACTGTTATTCGAGGGGCTCAAAACCTCATTCCGATATTGGCGTTATTACGCACCGGAAGTTCTCGAATCAATTCAGTTATGATTGCTATTGGAAGGCTGAAAACTACCTTGACGGACGAATCGTAATCGAGACAATAGAAGTTATTACTTTACAACATAACCTCAGACAGAGCCGTCAGCCGTATATATAAAGAATATTAGGTTACCACCTAATAAAGCAATTCACCTGCCCTTACAGAACATAGCAGTTCACCTGACTCGGATTCTACTTCATCAACGGGGTCTGCCGAGTCACGGCGCTCACGAAGGGGTTCTCAATCACACGGAAGAGAGCACTACAGTCGGGAAAGGAGCGAAGAGTACTCGGAATATCGAGATGAATCGCCACCAAGACCAAACACGGCTGACGTTACAATGATCGAAGAAATCTCAGTAAAGGACGGAAATAAAGACCCAGAAACAGACAAACTTGACACTGAGGTCGTAAATGCTATGGGCCGCCGTATCCTCGCAGATAGAGTGTTGACGACCGATCTTATTTTTCCCTTTATGATATAAAAATCACGAAACAAAGCTATAATTGCGTTAGAGATGAATCGATAATTATAGTATTGGAAACTCGTTCAAATTGAATCTCTATGTTAGCGGGTCTAATCTATTGAAAGTGTGCATATTAACATATGTTTAAGAAAGATATGTAAGTGTTGGGATGTGGGTGAGAGAGGAACGTATGGTCTGTAGTCTTGCAGCATGCATGTATTGTCATAGACTGCGAATGTATGTACTAATCCTAAGCGGATTATCTCACTCACACCTTTACCGTGTGTGGTCAAGCAGCCGAAAATATCCAGGTAATACGAGTACAAAGAAGGGGGTACTTGTTGCGGGCGAAATTGAGAGAAAAATAACACGCGAAAGATGAAGGCTGGTGAGTGTTTGCAAAACCTCGGTACGAGTAAGAAGTAAGAGAATTTCGGTTAAGCACGTAGTGTGTGCGAGAAACATGAATGAGTGTTAATATGAGGCTGTCGACTCGACGATTAATTAGATAACACGAATGCCTAGTAGAATTTATTGGAAATAAGAGAACTAGCTATTCAATATCATTGAAAAGTGGAAAACGAATTATAGTATTCATTGAGTTCACGGGTACGAGTTAGTATAGTAGGACAGAGTTGGGTAGGGTTACAGGGGGTTCGCGTGCTGGCCTTCTCTGGGGTCTCACATTGGTAAGACTGGCCGGAATGGTTGACACGCTGGAAAACCAGCGTGGATATTACAGCTCGCCGGTTGACGATTTATTAGAATCGGAAAAAGTCCGGTATCGCGGGCTGGCCGTCTCATGGTAGCCTCGTGTAGAGGGGATCCGAGAGGCGGTTGACTTGTTGGGAAAACCAACATGGATATACAGCCCGCGTTACAATTTATGAGTAACAACTTGTACTCGAATATGTTTACCTACTACCTGCACCAGTTCTGTCCGCGAATAGACTCGTATTGCTAGGCAAATAGAATACATAGCGTAGATTAAGAAACTCGCATAGACCTAGCGATGGTCGATTATCTGAAAGGTTCAAACAATGTTGATAAATGCCCAATAAGTGACCTGTGAACGGTCTATTTGGTTTTATTCATTATCTAGCCATAGATTCACTCCTCCTCCCCTCCCCTTAATCTGAGTATGTCGGTAAAGGCGACGGTTATGACCTAGCTGGGCGAACTCCGGTAGTATCGGAACCGCGAGGTCCTTCGTTTACATAGAGAGCTAGCTCCATCAGTCTGCCACGATACAATTATCAGATGGGAAGAGATCTTAAAAGAGGGCCTCCCAAAAGAGGATAGGGACGAGTTGATTAAGAGGTATCCCCCGCCAAGAAACTGCCTAGGCATCGAGCCTCCGAAACTGAATCCCGAGATCAAGGAATCGCTCAACGAGACCGTCTTAAATAGAGACGCTCGTATTGTAGAAAAACAAACAAAAGTTTCGACGGCCTTAGCAGCTGTCGGTAAAGTTGCAAACGAGTTCATCAGGCGAGAAGAAGGACGAATAATTAACGTGGCAATGCTAAGCACGGTCAGTGACATTGGTCGCCTACTGGCAGACATCCAACGTGACGAGTCAAACATCAGGAAAACTTTGATTTTATCAATTTTGAATTCTTCACTGGAAGAAACCCTCAAAGCATCATCTCCCGATGGCTTTCTTTTTGGACAAAATCTAGAGGAAAAAATTAAAGCCCGGAAACTGATAGAGAATTCGGTGAAAGAACTAAAGACTCAACCAAAATACCAAGGTAAACCGACAAAAAACTTGAAGACCCCGCTTCGAACAACAAGATCCAAGACGATGCCACCAGTTTCAAGCGGGTACAAACCTCGGGCATCCAACTACAGGAATCGTGCTCCTCATCAACCGAAAGAACGGACCAATCGGAAACCCGATTACCCACAACGGAAACGGGTCTAAATCCGGTAAGTTCGACAACTGGGAGGCTCTCCCACTTTTCGGAGTCATGGCAACAGATAACATCTGATCCACGGATTTTATCCTGGATTAAGGGTTATCAGATTCCTTTTCACTCTCGGGTTTTCCAAGAGAAGGTGCCCAAACAGAGAACATGGTCATCCTCTTAATATGTAACCGCGTCTAACCTAATAAAACAATTGATGAAGGATGGAGTTATCCAGACGTCAGGAGTGTGAAGGACAGTTCATATTTGACATCTTCTTAAGGGGGTATCCCCACCTTTAAATGGATTAACATTCTGAGAAAGAGATTTATATTTTACAGCGAATTTGAAAGTCTGATCAAATCCAAAAAAATCATGAAGTTTAGGGGGGGGTTGACCCTCATTATCCTCATATAACATTGGATATTACTTTGAGTCTAATAGTAGTTATGCTCAATATAGTAAAATACAAAATCACTCGGTTGTCGTAAAGAATCAGTAGTATCGTTGGACCAATTCTGGAGTTTTTGGTCCTCAATTGCTCAGAAGAGATGCCTCTATGATGTGAACATAGAACTTTTTGATATCACAAAAATTGCCTGACTCACCTAATTTTTACTGAGATTTTTCTAATTCTTCAATTTTTTTTCTCTACTTTTTCTATTATCTCAACCAAAAATAGTAATATCAAAAAGTTCTATATTCACATTATAGAGGCATCTCTTCTGAGCAATTGAGGACCAAAAACTCCAGAATTGGTCCAACGATACTCCTGATTCTTTACGACAACCGGTCAAAATATTCATTCTCCAGAAATCAACTTTTAAACTTTTCATTTTTTTTTTTTTTTTTTATTTGCTACTTTTTCCAGAGTTTTTTTTTTTTTTTCATTCATTTTTGATAAAATCTAGGGTTGGGCTTCGGGCTATACTTGACGGCAAGGTTCTCCACGACGTAGGTTAAGACCGATCGGAGTAAAATACTTCGACACAGTTTTCCATCCTCCTTTTTGATCCGGGCTTTGGACCGGCACGGGCGAAGTTAAAAGCTTGTTTTTCGACTTAGCCGACGTCGTGAGCTACCTTACTTCTAGAAGGCTCCTCGCTCATAACTACTACCTTCCATCTAGACTGCCTCCTCTCGCTGATTCATATGTAGTTGCCTCAGAGCGACACGTGCCTCCTTCGTACTCTGCTCTGCACGCCTATCAGCCGACTTGATCCGGGACAAATCCTGGTGTTTTGCTGCAGCGAATGAGTGGCGTCTTGGCTCAATTGAAAGCTTTTGCATGATTTCTAACATACCTCGCTGTCCTTTGGAAAAAGTTACCGCTGCGATGTTGGCTGCAACTTGAACGACTTCACGCCCTGCAAATAACGTCTTCGGACAAAGCTTCCATATCACGCTGTTCAGGGACTCGTTGGCATTCTGTGTCTTACCTCCGACACAACGCTTCAGCAAGGCATCGTCGCTTAGGTCAACGAAGATTGGTTTTATCACGTCCATGACGGCCTTCGGGAGAACAGCTCGGTGTTTAAACGTACCAACAGTTCCAGCTGCAACCGCCTGTTGGTACTTACACCAGGATCTCTGACCCTCCGGGCAGAGATGATGTTGCGGCTCATCGTCAGTCGAGGACTTGTGGTGCCATATAGCCCATATAGCTTTTTTCATACCTTCGACCGATTTGGCGTTGTTCCTTATGGCGTTTCCATAGTACGACTGGATCTGATCGATGACGTTGTCCGTGAGTCTACCTTTGCCTCCGATGGTCTTGCCGTCCGCCAACTTCTGTCCCCTGAGTCTTGTCTTTAGTTTTCTCATGCGTGATCCTAACCTTTTTTGTACGTGGCCACAGCACTCGAGTTTCTCGATCTTCGTGTTCGGTCCGTAGGGCTCTGCTTTCACGACGCTGGCATAGCTCTTCGTATCGCCGTCACCAATGTACCCAACGTACTTTGCTGCATGAAGTTGCTCCGATCTTTTAAAAATTCTTACCATGCCGGTGACTTCCATTGCTCCGGACGAACCTTGGTGATTAGCCTGGCAGCTGCTCTTGTGGTTCTGGTACCAAGAATTCCACCGATCCCCTGACTGCTTCCCCTTCCAGCTAGCACACGCCTTGCAGAACCTAGATAAGACTTCAATGTCCAAAACCTTACCTGTCTCCGTGCCAATGACAGCACATACACCATTTAGAGAGCTGAATCCACGCTTCTGCCAGGTACCGTCACACTGCACGACTATTTCTCGGGCTTCCGGGTTCTTTGAGGCTTCTATCTCTTCTTCGGCAGCCTCATGCATCATCGAGCTCGCCACATCAGTTGTTGCCTTGACTACCTGTTTTAGAACTTTTCGATATGTCGAATCCCCGACAGGCGGTGGAAGGTCCATCATTCCACAGAATTTGGCGAGACCTACGCTGCCCTGACCGATGCACCTGCTTGCCAGTATCGACCTTCGATTTATTTCAAAAACGTTATTCTTTTTACCTATCATTCTGCAGGTGTTGAACTTCGGGCTGAAAGGACACTTCTGGCACTTGATTTCGTAGGTTCCACCTAAGCCGTGAACCCTAACCTCTCTGATTCGGAAAGCACTGCCGCATTTGTTGCAACAGAGGTTATCCTGTAAACTTTGAAAAAGAATACCTAAATCGAAGAGCATGTACCCTTGCTCATCGCTGTCGAAATACTCGTCATCGCTGATTTTACTCGACGATGCACTTGAAGGTCTTTCGAACGGATCCTCGGGCACGACGGAGTGTCGCTGTTGCCCTGGGAAAGATCTTTTTCTCTTCCTAGACCGCCCAACTGAACGTTTCACGTCAATGAAGGTGCTCCTATCACTTCGGTTACTCATGATTGTCAAGTCAATCGAAATTTTCCAGTAAATCAAAGATTTTATTCTCAAGTTAAATTGTCGGAGACGCGTAAATGCTAGCAGACAACAAGAGAATGGCGGGATTCGTGAAATCCGCGTGATATTCGCTCACGGGTTGTGCCGGTTGCGCGCCGCACGGCGCGCGCCAGCACTCAGTCATTTAAATGGCTGTAACTTCTTTATTTTTACGAAATTCGATACGCCGATTTTTTTACAGATAGTTTGGGCCAATAGTGTTCCAAAAACGCAAAAAAGCAAAAATCGATTTTTCGAAAATTCAAAGGTGTAGATACCCCCTCAACTCCGAAGACAGACGGAACGTTCAGGCTAATCTTGAATTTGAAAAAATTAAACGAATTCGTTTACACAGAGCATTTCAAATTAGAAAATTGGAGAACAGTAGTCAAATTGATGACACCAAGCTGCTTCATGAGTACGATCGATCTGAAAAATGCATACTATTTAATTCCTATCGAGCATTCCAATAGAAAATATCTTAGATTTGTATTCAACGGGACTTTATTAGAATTCAACTGCCTGCCCTTTGGCCTCAGCTCAGCACCTTATGTTTTCACAAAATTGATGAAACCGGTAATGTCTTTCTTGAGAAATAGAGGCTTCACCTCTGTCATCTATTTGGACGACTTTTGGCTTAACGGAAATAACTCTAGGGAATGCGAAGAGAACGTCGAATTTACACGCAATCTATTACAAAATTTGGGTTTTATCATTAACACTCAAAAAAGCAAATTAATTCCAAATACAGAATGCAAATACTTGGGGTTTATCTTTAATTCAGTTAATATGGAAATGGAAATAACCCCCACAAAAAGAGCTAAAATTACAGACGTGACGGAAAAAATGCTAAAAACCAAACAGTGTAATATTCGCGAATTTGCGGAATTTATTGGTTGTTTGGTCTCTTGCTGTCCAGCCATGAGATATGGCTGGGCACATACAAAGATATTAGAACGGGAAAAATACCTAGCACTAGAATCAGCTAACAACAATTACAATAATAAAATGACCTTAACAGATACATTACAGCCAGACTTACGATGGTGGAAGGACAATGCCGCTACAGCAAAAAACTCAACTATAGCACCGAGTTTTTCCCTCGAGATTTTCTCGGATGCCAACCTTTCAGGGTGGGGTATCGCATGCGGTAAAACAAGGACGCACGGTTTTTGGAATACAGAAGAACGACTACTTCCAATAAATGTCCTGGAACTAAAAGCGGCATACTTCGGACTGAAATGTCTTGCTAAGAACGCAATGAATTGTCATATACTTGTTCGGATTGACAATACGGTGGCAATTTCATATATAAACAGAATGGGCGGGGTTAGATTCGAAAACCTCAATATCATTGCTCGGAAAATATGGTCTTGGTGCGAAGACAGAAATATTGTAGTATTTGCATCATACATCAAATCGGAAGAAAATATAGAGGCGGACAAGGAATCTCGAAGACTAGAGCCTGAAACCGAATATAAATTATCAGATAGTGCATTTAGAAAAATAACAGCTTCTCTTGGAAAACCCGAAATAGACCTGTTCGCATCCCGTATAAACACAAAATGTAGAACTTATATATATCGTGGTTTCAAGATCCAGATAGTATTGCAGTAGATGCCTTCACTGTAGAGTGGAAAAATTACTTCTTTTATGCATTCCCTCCATTTTCAATTATGTTAAGAGTATTACAAAAGATCAAAAGTGAAAACGACGAGGAGATCGTCGTGGTCCCCGAATGGCAGTCCCAAGCATGGTTCCCATTATTCCGTTCGATGTCAATATCTGAACCAGTACTTCTCAAACCAAACATTAATTTGTTATCCTCTTCTAACAGAGATCCTCACCCACTGTGGCAGAACCTTACACTAATTGCCGCAGTGTTATCAGGAAAAGCCTCGAGATGAGAAGGGTACCAACCGAAGCAATGGAAGTTATGGTATCATCTCTAAGCAGAGCTTCACTCAGCCAGCACGACTGCGCCCTGAAAAAGTGGTGGAAATTCTGCCAGGACATGGAAACTAACCTGTATGAAGGATCCACATCAGACGTCCTTACATGCTTGGCGCAAGAGTACGAAAAGGGAGCCAAATATGGATCTCTAAATAGCCTTAGATCAGCAATAGCATTAATCTTAGGACCAAACATAGGTGAAGACGACAGGATCAAGAGATTCTTCAAAGGAGTAGCTAGACTACGGCCCGTCGCTCCAAGATACGACGAGACTTGGGACCCGAAAGTGGTTCTCGATTTTATGTCAAACCTAGACTACAACGAGACGTTGACATTCGAAATGTTAACAAAGAAAACGGTTACTCTGCTAGCCCTTGTAACAGGGCATCGGCTACAAACTTTATCCCTCATAAAGATCCGAAATAAAAAAATTAAGGTGGCTCAAGCACGAAGGTCCGATTTTTGCGGGGGCTAAAGCAAGGCCCTTTTTTTGCCCCCTAAAACGCATCTTTGTGACAATACAGTTACTTCTAATCAAATTATTGATAATTTCACGTGCATAATTATTTAGTTTATATCGCTAAATAAAGACCGTAAAATAAGAGTAATTTTACGTTACGGTACTGTACAGAGAAGAACGGCAACGTCGCAATCAGCCACTGACGGATGCTTCGAATGATAGGTTAGGTCTACCCAGCAAACACAGTTGTATTACATTTGCATAACCGTAATGCTACATGGTATACCATGTAACGTAACCTCAGTAACACACCAGTCTAACATGGGAGTTAGAATTTCCCACTCACTGGTAGTATAGTTGCTGCACAACGAATGTGTAACATTGTTACACCATGAGTTATCGTTGTTATGTATAACAGCAATACGTTCGTTACTCTATGATAAATGTAACTGTTATGTAACAGCAATACGTTTGTTACTCTACATGATTAATGTAGCTGTTATATAACAGCAATACGTTCATTACACTGGAATGAATCTGGGTTTCATATAATAAATACTGCAAGTAAACTCGATATATATTTATATGTTAATATTCAGAGGATTATTATTTGTAAATCATAATATATTGACAATAACTATAATATAACCAGTTTCTAATATTTACAATAATTTTTACGCAGTGTGGACATTTTTTCGTGTGGCGGGACTTATTATCAAGAGACCGATGAATCGTTAACGTGTTCTATGCCTCGTACGAGTTATAGTTGTAGGTTAAGCACGATTCATGTATATAAATATGATTACAATCAGAATAATATAAAGATCATGCATAATGAAACAAAATCGAATCAGCGTGTTTAATAATCTTCAATCATCTTTATTCGAGTACTCACTTGTTGAAAATATCAGCAGATTTTCTGTAGTCTCAGCAGGACGCAATGAAACGCGAGAAGACATGTGATGGCGTCCAAAGGTGGGCATTAACTCGTTAATCCGTTAATCGTTAATTAACGAAGTTAACAATCTGCTTAACGGATTAACTTTTAAGTTAACTTCAAAAAATGTTAAGGCTTTTGTTAACTTCCGTTAAATTGAACTTCCGTTAACTTCAGTCCGTTACATCAACTGAAAAAACCTTTTTTTTTCAGTGTATATTTCATATTGCAGTTATTCTTGTTATTTATTGTGAATTTTTATTCATTTGGCGTAAGGATACCAATATAACGATATGCGCGTGCGCCATTTATAAGAAAATAAAAAGGTGGAAATGGCCGCAAAGTGGGTGCAACAAGGCTTGATTAAAAGTTCAGGTCCATATGTCTTTTTCTACGGACAAAGATATTTTACGGGCTAAACGATCGTCGCTGTCGGATGAAAATTTTAATATGCTAATGTTTATTAAGGGCAACATGCACCTAATTCAAAACTATGATCAATAATGAATAGCCTTCTTTTAACCCTTCATTGTCACACCTCCGATTTCAATCAAGCTGGTCACACCCGGGTCGAATTAACCCGAGCCATTTTTAGACCGTTGTCGCGTGAAAACTATCCGTCCGATCGGCACCGAAAAAAATACTGAAAAATACTTTGAACCTTCTAGAAGATGTAGCAAAAGTTGGTACATCAAAATCCAAATGACATGTTAAAAAAAAAAAATCGTAAAGAGGTCAATGCCTTTTAGGATTTTTTTTTTCATTTTTTTTTTATTTTACATTTTTTATGTTTTTTGAGTTCTTCGGCCACGGACTTACCGATATTAACCTTAAAGGTTTATGCTCGGGTCATTTTGACCCGTGGTGACCAGGAAGGGTTATAGCTGTGTGTTTAATTTTAATCTACCTACGTGTTTTTGTCTTATTCACCTATGTATCCAGCCCAAAAGCAGTATAAGTTTTGGATATTTAACTTTTAACGGTTAACTTTAACTTGCGTTAAATTTTCGAAAATGTAACGTTTTAAGGTGGTTCTTTACCTACTTCCCACCAAACGTGGGTTTCAGAGCAGATTTTGAATACTTCTCGATGGGGGAAAAATCTGAAAAAAATCAAGCATGTAGAAGATCCTCGAGAGATTGATTTTGCATAATAATAATTCAAAAAAGTTATTAACAAATAGATGGAAAAAAAAACTGTTCAAGCAATTAGCCGATGACCCAACTTTTTTTTTAGGTGAAAATTCTTTTTTAATTTTTCTGAATACGTATGATTTTTTTCAGAATTTTGTTAAATCTTTGAAAATTGGGTTTTTCATACCTGACAAACCTTTTTTTTTCATTATTTTTTTTCCAAACCTGACATACCTTTTTTTTTCATCGAAAATAGTGCGAAACGACCTCAACTTCTCAATCCCGCAAGCCAAATTTGACTTCTCAAAACCTTTTGGATTTGAGAAACAATTTTATATGAATTGTACATTTCGGTGACACTATATATGGGGTAGTCTCCCTCGAACGGGACACTTTTCTGCGCATAGGTCACAGATTTTGGTGCCACGCGAGATTGTGACTTCGAACCGATCCCCAACAAGGAATCCAGAGCCATTCGCCTTGGTATCAAGTGGTTCGGAAGTTATTCGATGTTCAAAATATGAAAAAATCTGTTTTCGAGCGCACGGAACGATCTTTAGGCGTACGTAACTTCCGTTTGAGCGATCATACAGACGTTTTTCACTTGTGATTCGGAATCGCAAAACTTTCACCTTTCACGCTGTGAGCTCAGAAATTTTGGAAAAAAAATTTTTCACTACGATTTTTTCAAAAAACTTTCGTTTTTTAGTTTTCGAAACGAAGGCCATAATTTTTGATGATGAATATTTTACTGTAGGTAGTCCTTTGAATACTGAAGAATCTCTGAAATTTGTGGAAGGGTGTTCGGCCTTGTTTTTGTTCAAATAATTCGACGATGAATTTTAATCATTGGATCAACGCGCCTGGAGTCTTTTTGTTCAACCAATAGGCCATAGTTTCCACTATAAAGATTTTACGGAACTTGACGTATTCAGAAAAATTGCTATCAGAGAATCATAAAATTTTATATTCAAAATTTAAAATTTTTAAAAATTTTAAATTTCATGATTCTCTGATAGCAATTTTTCTGAATACGTCAAGTTCCGTAAAATCTTCATAGTGTAAACTATGGCCTATTGGTTGAACAAAAAGACTCCAGGCGCGTTACTCCAATGATTGAAATTCATCGTCGAATTATTTGAACAAGAACGAGGTCGATCACCCTTCCACAAATTTCAGAGATTCTTCAGTATTCAAAGGACTACCTACAGTAAAATATTCATCATCGAAAATTATGGCCTTCGTTTCGAAAACTGGAAAACAAAAGTTTTTTGAAAAAATCGTAGTCAAAAATTTTTTTTCCAAAATTTCTGAGCTCACAGCGTGTAAGGTGAAAGTTTAGCGATTCCGAATCACTAGTGAAAAACATCTGTATGATCGCTCAAACCGAAATTACGTACGCCTAAAGATCGTTCTGTGCGCTCGAAAACAGATTTTTTCATATTTTGAACATCGAATAACTTCCGAACCACTTGATACCAAGGCGAATGGCTCTAGATTCCTTGTTGGGGATCCGTTAGGAGTCAAAATCTCGCGTGGCACCAAAATCGGTGACCTATGCGCAGAAAAGTGTCCCGCTTGAGGGAGACCACCCCATATATACATTTTTTCTGAGCATTTGTGCATTTCCATGACACTGTATATACAATCTCATATATATAGATTTTATATTATAAAATCTCGTATGCATAGATGTTTACATGTACCGTTTTTTCCCCCATAAAATCTAACCTCCTTATATGGTCTTTTTCTGTCGAAAAACAATATGTTGGTAGTGTAAACCATAGAATATAAGAATCGAGCACCGGAATCAGCAGAAATAGCGATATCGGAGTAGTAAGGCTGGATTCCCATGGGCCCGGAATTCACGGATCCGGAACTGAATCGGAAATCTAGGGGGTTTTCAAGAGCCAATCAGAGATGTTCCGGTCATTCTTTGTTACGGGAGAATATTTTCCTACGTTCCCATGGTACGTAATTCACGGCGACGGAACGCTCAGTTGCGAATCACAGCGTTTCTTTCTACCGGTAAATTTAAAATCTATCATTCTGATTGGCTGCCGCTCGTTCCGGTATTAATAATTCCGGTCCATGGGAGCCATGGACTCGAACAGGAACGGATCCGTATACTCACACAACCATGCAGTTCTTATAAACCCGTGCTATAAACGCTATGCGAATAAAAATTTATTCAATCCTTAAATATGTATACTTACGGGATTTACAACGCGACTCATTTTTACCAATTCTTTATAATATTCAACAATAATACTGTCTCTCGTGGCTGTTTCACTGTTCACACATAGATACATACAAAGGGCAATCCGTCGGTTTCGTTGACATATGACAAATGGCCGCAATGCACACGGAACGTGCTGACCGAAACGTCTCTGATTGGCTCTTGAAAACCCCCTAGATTTCGGATTCCGTTCCGGATCCGTGAATTCTAGTGACTTTTTCTATGCGTAGATGTATATATATACACGCAATACATAGAAAAAGTCACTAGAATTCCGTTCCGGATCCGTGAAGTCCGGCCCCATGGGAATCCAGCCTCAGGCTGCCGTCCCATGTGGGGCCGGAACGGAAAAACGGAACGGAATCTAGTGACTTTTTCCATGTATTGCGTGTATGTATACACCTACACATTCAACGTTCCGTTCCGTTTTTCCGTTCCGGCTCTACATGGGACGGCAGACTGAGTCAAAGAAGTATCGTTTTTCTATTTTGGTGACAATTATCCATATTTCAGCAGTACTGAGATACAGATAGAGGTTCAAGATGTGTATGTCACGGAGCGAATACATTTCGGCGACGTTACGGGACTGAACAATTCAGCATCCAAAGGGTCACCGAAATGATTCCATGAATGATTGTTTGTACATTTCGGTGACACATGTCTTTATCTCACAATCAGCGGTGCTGATCCAGAGCTCGCTCATTATTATAATTCCGCAAACGACCTGAGATTTTTACCTTACGCTCAACTCATCTGAAATCGCAAATTAAAATGCAACTAGAGGGACCGATGTTATTCCGCTGTATCCACGTTCCGTTTTGAGAGTTTGATAGTGATGTGTACAATCACTAAGCCGATCGTAGAAATCATCTGATTTCTGTTATTCTCATCGGCGTGAGTGAAAAATTGTACACAACAACATTCATTATCAATTCGGACATATAAGCCTCGTATTTGGACAGCGGTTGTCGAACAACAATCAGCCGTCACAAATATATGTATATATATATTCCAGACTAAAAACATTTCGGTGACGTCACGGAAATGTACAATTCATCATCCAAAGGACCACCGAAATGATTCCAAGAGTGATTGTTTGTACATTTCGGTGACACATGTCTATGTATCTCACAATCAGCGATGCTGATCCATAGCTTGCTCATTATTATAATTCCGCAAACGATCTGAGATTCTTACCTTACGCTCAACTCTCTGAAATCGTAGATTACAATGCAGCTGGAAGGACCGATGTTATTCCGCTGCATCCCGCGTTCCGTCTTGAGAGATGAAAAAAAAGCCTGAAAAAAAAAAACCTGAAGAATTATTAAAAAACAAAAATGAAAAATAACTCCATCTCGAAAATTGTAGGGTCTTTTAAGTACATAAAGATCTACCTACGGTCCAATTTTCATCAAAAAAAATTATGCCCTTCGATCACAGGACGAAAAACAAAAATACATTGTAAAATTCGTTGGCAAAAGTATTTTGTCGAAAATCTTGGATATCACAGCGTGAAAGGTAGGAGTTTTCTGATTCTAGAGCACTGGTTGAAAATATATTTTGGACCCCTCGAACCAAAGATACGTACGTTTGAAGACAGTGCGATGCGCTCGAAAACTGATTCTCTCGTATTTTGTAGATCTGATAACTTATGAACCAGTTGAAATCAGGGGGTATGACTCTGGATTTGTTGTGAGAGATTGGCCAAGAACCAAAATCTCGCGTGGCACTAAAATCGGTAATTCATGCGCAGAAAAGTGTCTAGGATGAGCGAGAATATCCCATATGTATATATATATATTTCAGAGCAAAAACATTTCGGTGACGTCAAGGAAATGTACAATTCATCATCCAAAGGGTTACCGGAATGATTCCACGAATGATTGTTTGTACATTTCGGTGACACATATGTCTATATCTCACAATCAGCGGTGCTGATCCAGAGCTCGCTCATTATTATAATTCCGCAAACGACCTGAGATTCTTACCTTACGCTCAACTCTCTGAAATCGCAGATCAAAATGCAGCTGGAGGGACCGATGTTATTCCGCTGTATCCCACGTTCCGTCTTGAGCGTTTGATAGTGATATATACAATCACTAAGCTACAATCATCTGATTTCTGTTATTCTCATCGGTGTGTGTGAAAAATTGTACGCAACGACGTTCATTATCAATTAGGACATTTCAACCACGTATTTGGACGGCGGTTGTCGAACAACAATCAGCCGTCACAAATATATGTGTATATATATTCCAGAGTAAAAACATTTCGGTGACGTCACGGAAATGTACAATTCATCATCCAAAGGACCACCGAAATGATTCCAAGAGTGATTGTTTGTACATTTCGGTGACACATGTCTATATCTCACAATCAGTGGTGCTGATCCAGAGCTTGCTCATTATTATAATTCCGCAAACGACCTGAGATTTTCACCTTACGCTCAACTTTCTGAAATCGTAGATTAAAATGCAGCTGGAGGGACCGATGTTATTCCGCTGTATCCACGTTCCGTCTCGAGCGTTTGATAGTGATTTATGCAATCACTAAGTCGATCGTAGAAAACATCTGATTTCTGTTATTTTTACCGGTTCGAGTGAAAAATTGTACGCAACGACGTATATATAGTCGAGCAGTGCCCGCGTCGGATCGATTCTTATCGTCCGACGTTTCAGTCCTATTCTGGATGAGTATGATGGCTTTATCTCCTGGAGATGTCTCTGTACGGTATACGCATCCGTTCTCGTAGTCCAGGTCCTCGGCTTCGTAGTTCTCGTTGTCCAGGTCGTTCGCTTCGTATTCCTCGTAGTCTAGGTCGTTTGCTCTGTATTTCTTGTAGTCGAAGTCGTCGGCTTCGTAGTTCCCGCTGTCCAGGTCGTTCGCCCAGTATTCCCTCTAGTCCAGGTCGTTCGCTAAGTATTCCTCCTAGTCCAGGTCGTTCGCTAAATATTTTTCGTAGTCTAAGTCCTTTGCTTCGTATTTCTCGTAGTGTAGGTCCTTTTCTTTGTATTTCTCGTAGTCCAGGTCCTCGGCTCCGAGGAATACGAAGCCAAGGACCTGGACTACGCCAAATACTAAGCGAACGACCAGGATTACGAGAAATACGAAGCCGAACGACCTGAACTACGAGGAACACAAAGCGACCGACCTGGAGAACGAGAACTACGGAGCCGAGGACCTGAGATTCTTACCCTACGCTCAATTCATAATCAAAAGAGTCACCGAAATGATTCTACTCATGATTATTTGTACATTTCGGTGACACATGTCTATATCTCACAATCAGCAGTGCTGATCCAGAGCTCGCTGATTATTATAATTCCGCAAACGACCCGAGATTCTCACCTTACGCTTAACTCTCTGAAATCGCAGTTCAAAATGCAGCTGGCAGGTCATTCACATATTTCCGAAAAAAAAGAAACATTTTGGTGACGTCACCGAAATGTACAATTTATGTTTATATGATAGTCACCAAAATGTATTCAATAACGATTGTTTGGACATTTTGGTGACAGTATGTAATTCGCACTGATACATGTGAGCGAGATCTATTTATGATCATAATCATTCAGACTAAGACCTCTGATTCCATTTCTGATATCAGAGTGATCGAGCTATCAAGTAATCAGTGAATATTGTGTCAAATTGTACAAAAATTGAAATTTGAATACTGTCACGGAAATGTTCAAATGTCATGTATAGATGAATATGTGTTATGTGCATTTCGATGACTGTCGCCGAAGTGTACGAATTAACCGAAAAACATTTCGGTGACGTCACGGAAAGGTCGTGAAGTCACGGAAATGCACAAATTATATTCAAAAATGTCATCGAAATGGCTAAATAACATACATATATATATATATATCTATATATATTATATATATAAGTTTATTAATTCAGCCTTGCGGCCTAGAATTCGGACTTGGTCGTACACTTTTTCGATCTTTTTCTTACTCTCTCTCATCCTTCCATTCTCTTATCTCCTATTCCTCTTCCCTATTCTTCGGTGTTTCTACCCCATTCCCGCTCTCTCTCTTTTCTAACTCTCTCACGTGCGTTCCTAACCCTGCCTATCCATTCTAGTGCCTCTCTCTCTCCTCCCTCCCCCAGTAACGTTCCTATTTCTATTTCCCGGATATCTTCCTCCGTGCAGCCCCTCATGAGATGTTCGAAGTTTCCTCTCGCCCTTCCGCATATTACGCAGCTCCTCTTCTCTTCTGACAGCCAGTATTTGTTCGCTTCTTCTTCATTGCCACATCTCAGCCTGGCGACAGCTTTGCAGCTTCCTTTTTTTCCGATTTTCTGCAAGTACTGAGGGCGTTCTTCCGTCATACATGCTATATATCTCGGGTTATTTCTGGATGCTTCAATGCTTTCTCGTTGTTCTTGCTTTTGAATATCTCTTCCCCTTCTGTTCAGTAGTTCTACTATGTTAACTCCTCCCGCTCTCTCCACATCTATCCCCTGTTTGCTGAACCCATGCTTCTCAAAGAACTTCTCTCTTGCGATCTGCCCCGCAGTCTCTGATTTCCTCTCTTTGTCTTTTAGGCATTCTTTTAATAGAGTCCTCCCTTCTGTTTCTCTTATCTTTTCTTCAAACTTCATCGCCCTTGCCCCTGCCCTCACCCCTATTGCATCTCGCTTGGCCTCCTCTCTCACTATGTATCCCGGTGTGCATGTGTCCAGGCCTAATGTCCACCTGATGTATCTTTCCTGTAAGCTTTCCAATCTTGGGCATTCCATCCAGCCCCATATTTCAACTCCGTACATTAGCACACTCAATACCAGGTAGTCGAAGAGCATCATTCGCCTTCGGAAGTCTTCCTTCAGTCTCCTCTCCCCCAGCCCCCAGATCTGCTTGATTAGTATGTTTCCTCTCCGTGCCCTCTCTCTTATGTGGCCTTCCTCGCTGCCGTTCCGTTTGAACCAATATCCCAGGTAGACAAAGTCCTTGACCTCTTCTATGGTCTTTCCTTCCCATACCCACTATATTTTCCTTTCTTTCCCTCCTCCCTTCTTGAACCTCATCATTTTAGACTTCTCTGCATTTAATGATAGCTTCTTCTTCTTGAGGTACTTTTCCAGCGTCCTCATCATATCCTGCATTTCTTTTTCTTCTCTTGCCACTAAGACTAAGTCATCCGCGTATGCCAGGGACCAGAATTTTTCTTTGCCCACTACTACTCCGCCCGCTTGGCCTTTCCTTAGTCTGTCCTCCATGTCCGCGATTAGGATTGCAAATAGCGTTGGGCTCAGGGGACAACCTTGCCTCACCCCTTTCTCTGTGTAAAAGACCCCTGAACTCTTGTCGTCCACTCGTACCGCGTTCTTTGTTCTGCTATATATGTCTCTAACTCTGTCTATCAGCCCTCCTCTTAGTCCCCCTTCCTCCATAGCTTCCCATAGTTTCGGCCGGTCTACTTTGTCAAACGCAGCCTTCAGGTCGACGAAGAAGGCATACAATTTTCCTCTTTTCCTCGCTAGCTCTTTTTCGACCGCGTGTTGAAGGATGAAGATGTTGTCCATCGTGCTCCTGCCTTTACGGAATCCTGCCTGCGTCTCTGGGAGTATATTCTTCTCCTCTACGTCTTGCCTAATCCTCTCTGCTAAGACTGCCGCGTAGATTTTATAGCCCGTATTCAGTAGGGTTATCCCGCGGTAGTTCTCGGGGCTGTGGCGGTCTCCTTTCTTATGGAGTGGCGCTATCACTCCTTCCCTCCAGCTTTCTGGCATCCCTTCGCCCTTCCAGGTCCTTTTGATTATTTCCTTTAGTCTGCTTCTTGTTCTCTCCCCGCTGTACTTCCATACCTCGTTTGGGATTCCATCGCTTCCTGGCGCTTTTTGTGGTTTTAGTTTTTCTATCTGTCTGTCTATTTCCTCATCTGTTAGTTCTTCCTCCTCCCGGTATCGGGTACCCATGTCCTCTTCCTTGTTTTCCTCTTCTATTTCATCTTTTCCTTCCAGTAATTCTTTGAAGTGCTTTCTCCAGTTCTCTATGTTAATCCTGTCGCTTACGACGCTCCGGGTCTTCCTTTCTCTATTTAGTAGTTTCAGAGCCTGTCCCTCAGATCTTACGTTTTTCAATTCATTCTCCAGCTTTTCGGCGCCCTCTCTTCTTTTCCGTTCGCAGGATTCCCTGAACGCTTTTCTCTTTTCTACGTATTCGTCCTTTCCTGACTCTTTTCTCTTCCATCTTTTGTATAGTTTCTTCAGTTCTCTCTTTTCTTTGCGGCATTCCCTATCCCACCAGCTTTTCCATCCCAGCCCTCTTTCTTTTATCTTTATTTTCCTCTTCGTTACCTCTTCCCACGCTTTTTTCCGGATTTCTTCCCAGGCCTCCTCTATATCGTCTTGCTCAAAAGTTAGCGCTGCTGTCCTCTCTCTGTACTTCTTAATCTCTTCCTTCCCCCAGACCGTGATTTCCCGCGTCTTTTCACTCTTCGTGTTCTCCTTATTTCCAATTTTGCTCTTCAGTACTACCTTGATTGGCTGGTGATCTGATTCCGTTCTGTCCTCTATTCTGAATTCCATTATTGCATCTCTCGTCTCCTCATTTACCACTGCGTAGTCTATAACAGTTGCCCCTTGTACACCTACATATGTAAATTCTCCTTCTTCGTCCCCTGTAGTGTTTCCGTTCAATATTGACCACCCCCTATCTTCTATTAGTTCTAGCAATATTTCCCCTTCCTGGTTCCCTATTCTGTCTTTCGTCTCCCTCTCTTCTTGTTGTAGTTCTTCTCCTTCTGTTCTGTAAATCCCTCCTTTCTTACCTATCCTAGCATTGAAATCCCCACCTATCAGCAGGTTTCCCTCCTCTTGTTCATCTATCATTTTTGTTAGTACGCTTCTCGTTCTGCTCATACCCTTGTTGGAGTACACCGCTACTACTCTCCAGCTTTCGTTCTCTATCCTAACCTTTCTCTCATGCACTCCCGACACACTCACTCCTTCTCCCCTCTCCTCAATTTCTTTTATTTCCTCTCTCACACCCGATATTATTCCCCCGCTAGCTCTACCTTTTTTTGCTTTTCTTTCTGCGAATTGGATCTTCCATTTGTACCCTCTTGGCATCAGTCCCACCAGTCTTTCCCAGCTTCTTTCTTCTACCCATGTCTCCAGCAGGTTAATGATGTCGAACTGTTCTATGTAGCTCCATGTTTCCTTATCCTTTTTTTCTAGTCCCGCTACGTTCCAGAATAATATCCTGATGTTTCTGTCTTTCCTGTCTTTTGTGCCTGTGTGCTCCTTCCTCCTTCTGTCCCTCTGGTTGCTAGTCTTGTTCTTGTTCTTGTTCGTTGCGAAAATTCCTGTCTGGTCTCAGTTCTCCTTTCCCCTCGTCCCAGAACCACCATTTGTTTTGTAATTGGATTTTCATGTAGCCCACCTTGGCCTGGTTTCCCTTGCTCTTCTCTTCCTTCATTTTCTTCACCAGTCTGCTCTGGATGTCTCTTTCTTTTTTTGTTAGATCGCAGTCTATGTAGACCTGCTTCTCCTTCAGGTTACTTTTCTTTGACAACACCTCCACCTTGTCTTCCCAGCTTTCCAGTTCTATTATGGCTAGGTTCCTTTTGTAGCCTTGTACTCGAACTCTTCTTGTCTTCTTTTCTGCTCCCAGCTCTTCCTTCAGGAACCTTTCGACCTCTTCCTTTTCGTTTACTTCACTCCATTTCTTTCCTCTAATAACAATGTTGTTCCTCCTTTCCCTTCTTTCCATATTCTCGCAGATCCTGTCGAGCTGTTCAAGCCTCTCATTTCGAGCGCTGCCTTCGCCACTGTTGACAGCCCCGGCTGTTGACGTTGACGGACCCTCTCCTCCCTGGCTGTGGCCTCTGTCCTCGATCTCTTTCAGCCTCTTCTCTGCTTCCTCTACACGCTCACGGCTCGCGATCTCTGCCTTTTCCGCCCTCAGCTCCAGTTTTTTCATGCGTTCCTCTATCTCTTCGCACTTCTTTTCCCATTTCCCGTCCCGGTCTTGGATTTCGCTTCTTATCATGTTCACCTCCTTTCTTAGTTCATCTCTGTCTTTTCGTGCCTGCTCTCTCTCTAGTTTGAGTTCTGATGTCGTTTCTTCTCTGAATTTTCTGAGTTCTCCCATTATGCCACCCCACCATTCCTCCCCGGGCACCGCCTTCTCCTCTTCTTTTTTCTCTTTTCTCTCTTCTTTCTTCTTCACCTCTTCTCCTTCCTTCACTTCCGTGTTCTTTTGTGGTGGCGACCGTGTTATCTTAGCGCTCTTCTTGAATGGGTGCCAGAACTCGATGTCCCTGGGTCTCTCCCCCCCCATCTCTATCTCTCTTTCTCGATGAGGCCTCTATGATCCCAACGCTATTCGATCTTTGCCTCCCTGCCCTTGCTAGCTGCTCCGCCTTCGTGGGTCTCCCTCTCTTGGCCGTATCTTCATTGCCTATTGTGTGTGGGTTACCCACCGCCGGTACCTCTGCTTGCCCTGCAGCCGGTAATACCGACCGAGGCCGGTCTACGCCCATGTCGTGTGCGCCCAGGCAGGTGGCCTTCCCTGTCTCTATTTCCCGGCTCTCACTCATTCTCTCGTTTCTCTGTATTCCCACTCACACACCCTCGAGCTTCTAGCTTGACTACCTAACCTCAAAATCTTGCCCTATCTTAAATCCTACCCCTGCCCTATTACCTCTTTTTGCGCTGCCTCTTTACTCTCTCCTAATACTTCCGCTTTCTGCCTCCCTCTTATTGCGCTCTCCGCTGGGTTTCAAACAATATTCACTAACAATATAGACTTATCACTACTCTCTCTCCCACACTCATCCGCTCACCACGCTGTCCCGTGACCAAGTCCCATATATCTATATATATATATATATCTTATATATATATATATATATCTATCTATATATATATATATATATATATATATATATATACCTATATCAATTAAGTATATATACCCATATATATATATATATATATATATATATATATATATATATATATATATATATATATATATATATATATATATATATATAAGTATATATACCCATATATATATATATATATATATATATATATGGGTATATATACTTGGCTACTATACTATATATATATATATCATATATATATATTTTTCATATACTATATATACTATATATATATATATATAGGTGTATATATTATATATATATATATATATATAGTATATGTATATACAGGGTGTTCCACACCTCGCGACGAATATTTCACAGGGTAAATCTTGATCAAAAATGGGATCGAAATTCCCTCAGCCGATTTTTTCGGAGATGCATGGATTTTCCGTTATAATTATTTTAATTGCAGCTAATGACATGCGACTTATAAACGGCCGTTTGTCGGTGTAATCACCGCTCGGTTGTGTGCGCGTCTCTCGCCCTATTGTCGCCACGAAAAAAAGTGCACACAACCGAGCGGTAAGCACACCGACGTGCGGCCGTTCGTAAGCCGCGCGTCATTGACTGAAATTGAATTAATTATAACGGAAAAGATATGCATTTTAAAAAAAATCGGCTGAGGAAATTTCGATCCCATTTTTGATCAAGATTTACCCTGTGAAATATTCGTCGCGAGGTCTGGAACACCCTGTATATATGTATATATATATATATACATATATATATATATATATATATATATATATATATATATATATACATATATATATATATATACTACATATAGCATATATATAAGCCTAGCTATGCGGCCTAAAAACGGTGACAAAAAACGTTACAACGCTTTTTTTTAAAGAGGATCAACAGGTCCTCGGTTTCTTCATCTTCGGTATTACCTTCGTTTGTCTCGAGACATTTTCGATGTACCCAACGTTGACACACCGAGCAAATTATTTTATCTTGGCTTATTAGTAAATTCAATTTTTGGAAACATTGAATGCAGTTATTATTAATATTGTTCGAGTTTATTAATAATCTCTGCGCGACTTCACTCCGAAATTTCGTTGGCTCGAATGTTTTGCCATACGATCTGTTTTCTCCTATACACTTCATGTAAAACATTACATATACGCCACAATTTGACCCGTCGTTTTCATTTTGGAATGGGCGGTTCTCTTCATCAGTTAGAGTCCAGTTTTTATTTGTTAATTCACTCAAGGTCGATTGCTTATGGCATTCAATCACATATTTTGTAAATGCTGTGACTACGCGTTGCGAATCACTGTCTTTCTGATAGGGATCCAGCAATGTTAATGTTTCCTGCGTAATGTTGATGACGAGTAACCGCCAATGTCCATTCAGGGCATAAGGCATTAATAGTGTGTTTGGCAATTTTGTACCGATATTAAAAAGCTTCATTGCAGGACTCTTTCTTTTCTCCCAAAAGATACCAATACAGGTGCACCCAATATCACTCGGCATATACCCAATATCATCCCACTCGTCCATGATAGTTGTGGTATATGCATCTATCACCTGTCCATCTATCCAGCCCGAAAGTCTGACCACGCTACTGAACTCACGAGGTGACAATTCGAATTTCGTATGGACTAATGGAAGATTCAAATTTGCAGAGTATTCACCTTGTTGCGAGAGATGATAAAGAGGTTCGTTAGATATGTGTAAATTAATTAGTAAGAGAGAGGCTTAGGATGAGTGACCTACGGGATAAATGTGTCTTGGAAAAGCTTACACGGATTTTCCTTTTCTTTTCTTAAAACTCGTGTCTTTATTTTTTAATTCTCACGATGAGATATATACATACAGGTATTTGACCACGAGGCCGAGAAGTGTACAATGTTTCCCACAGGGAGATCTGAGACGTACTGATTTTTCATATATATGGACTTTGATTTAGTCCGCAGGAATACAAACATAAATTGAATAGTTCTTACGCTCGGTGCGCAATGAGACGGTAGGCGTACGATTTTAGGCAGGTAAACACTGCACGATGGTGTGTGTGCCTTCGATAGGTACTGGCCGGCCAGCTGATCTCAGCGATCGATTATACTTTGCCCGAACACACCTATTTTAATACAATGTGACCGGGATTGTATGTAATACACGATATCGTTTATTAGTCCGTTTCCTAATATATCAATTTTTTTACTAGGACAACTTAAGTCTGAGAGCTGTGTATTCGTGTTGTTTTGAATTAAGGCATCACTATCTATTTCTAATTTGAGCTCATCTGGGGAATTAGAATGAACGATTTTTTCTTCAGAATTTAGGCATGTATCATTTTTTTCATAATTTGTCTTTTCTTCATGGATATTTTGTTTAGTATTCATTATGCTGTCCATATCTACCGTGTTTGTTTTGTCTGTTGCCTGATCGATTTTTTTACTTATTTTTATAAACTCCCTACCCTCCATATGAACATTCTTACGTCGTTTTGTTTTTTGGCTTGCTAAATCCTTCTGTTTCCTGCCCCATTTTTTTATTTCAAAAGGATTTGCTGCTGCTTCCGGGTATAATGGATAGTTGCTTATTTTTCTTTTTCCTTTTGTTTCAACGTTTAGGCCGTCTTCTTGGACTAAACACTTATTATATTTTTGTAAAAGACGACAGGCTTCAGCAACAGTTACGTTTTTCTTGCCTTCTAAAATTATTTGCTTATAGGTTTTCATATGCGTTTCTGCATATACATTCGTCACACGCGAAACCCTGGAGTCCACAAGGTCGAGCATCATGCCGGTCCACAGCGGACAATATGGCATAAAAACTTTCATAATATAGTCTGCAAACTGTGGAGCATAATATTTATTAGTCACATGTTCGATATTTTGCTCGTTTTCCGTAATGCCATCTTTCATGGACATTCATTTTTTCCAGAAGTGTTCAAAAAACGGTGAGTTAGCATAAATCGCTGAGCTCTTGCCATATGAATGATTGAATTTCTCCGCTATTTCGCAAGTTTTTTCACCCAAATCATCGGAATCTGTAAAGATTTGACTAATATCTTTTTCCTGTCTTCTTTTTCTACCAGTTAGGTATAGTAAATCCGATTCAGCCGTATTTTGATTTTTTCTTAATATAACCCATAAAATGTCGATGAATAAACTGTCTAATTCTTCTAAACTTCGAGTTAGTATCATCAATGCCATACACTCCATCAAAAAAGTCTTGATATTTTTTAATTCGGGATAATCTTTTTCAATACTTTTGGAAACTCGATGCATTATATGAGCGCAACAACTCAGAATCACGATGATTTCTTTTGGTCTATCATTCTTCGTTAAATATTTATAAGAAATCTCCAGATAAACGTCAATAGTCATATGATTCCACTCGGACAACAAACTATTCATGAAGACCCAGCTCCAGTCCACAACTATAGCCTTGACGAACCGCCACTTATTCCAGACCTTTACAACAAAATCTCGATATTTTCTGAGAAGTGTGGAAATGGAAGAAATATCATGCTCTGACGTTAACATCCCGCATATAGGTGTTACGTATCCCACTCTATTCAATACCTCTCTTACTCCCAATCTAAGACACAACATCCTGTGTACACCTTACATTCGGAGAACTCCATCCCTACCTATCCACCTGCATAAACGCGCCCATGCCCGGGACAATGGAAAAGATGATCTCAGCTCATCAGTAGCCATTATTAATATTGCACTTGCAACAACTTACTTACTCCTAAATCGTTAACCAAACCAGTCGTTCTTAAACTTGCATCCGAAACGACTCTTAATTAACTCTCGAAATCATAAACTCAAATCACTCATCGCTTTCACTTAATAACGTATAACAATCATATCGATGGTTCTACTATCCTAGTAATCACTATACCAATAAACAACTATTTAGTTATTTACATATTATATTCGTTTCAATCACCTACCATCCAAAATCCGGTTACCCAGCTAAGGTGTAAAAACGAGGAACGAACTCGACGACAGCTATCCACGTATACACAAAAGGTGGGAGCTATTATAATATACATAACATAGGAATTATGGATTTCGTTCCTCTGTAAAGTATAGCGTAGTAGAAAATTTTACTACAATTTAAAAATTGTGGTTTTCTAGCATTAGAACCAGTAGCATCTAAATGTAATATCGTAGGTCGAGTTCTATCTATGACATCTAGCTGACTTTCTGAGAATAATAATACCTGCAATGGTAAAGAAACTTGTCGTACATATGGATCCTTCATTTTATGAGCTTCCATAAATAATTCGACTACATCAGAAATGTCTTGGGATTTTAATTGTCTTCTACTCGCGCACCTATCTTCTGATTTTATTTTATATAAAGTTCGCAAATTGCACACATCTTGTGTGTGCCCATCTGAAAATAATTCTTTATCACACTTCTGTATAGATTCTAGTTGGACGGTTCGGGCTGAACGGTATTTCAGAAGTTTTTTCATTTCTTTGCGCTTCGTATCTCTAATTTGTATGAATGGTTTTTCATCATTTTCATCATGCCTAAATGGAATCTTTTTATCACTTGAAACATTAATTTCTATAATATTTGCGTCTATTTCAAGGATATCAAATTTAAATTTGGCATTATGGCTAGTAACAAGGCAGTGGGCATAAGCCACGTATTTTCCGACATTCGTACAAATACCTCCGTAAAATCCTAACGACAAGCACAACGAAATTCTTCTCTCATCCCCAAATTAATGGCAGCGCGTAATGGTCTCTCATTTAAATAGCCGTCACTCGTTGCTATAGTATGTGTACTAATATCTATTTTACCAACAAAGTTTTGATAGATATTTCGTTTTTTACGCTTTTTCTTGGTATCAGGACTTGATGTTAATTGTAATTCGTCTGATTTTGAGTCCTCACTACTCTCACTATTCGAAGTACTCAAAATAATGTTATGGGTTTGTGCTGCTCGATCCCAATGACGATTAAACTCTCCAGACTCATTTTCATGATCACTTGCATCTACATTAATGTCATTATTATTCATATCAAAATTATCATTATCAAAATCATAAGGGTCACTAAAATAATTCACCCCTCTTTCTGCTCCCCTGTTTGTTGTTTTTGTATGATCCTGCAATTCTTCAGAATTTCTGGCTTCCGCATGTAATTTTTTGCTGTGATCATTCATATAACCATACTCGTCATTTTTTTCTTGTCCATTGATTTCATCCACCTCATCTCCTTCTCTGTCCTGCTCCTTCCTTGTATGAATTTCTTTCAAAACTTCAAAATGTCCATTTGTCCGTGTTCCACTGAATAGTAAGTTAATCCATTCCTGTTGTACACTCCGATTGTTTTCATCTACTTGAAGTGCAGCGATACAAACATACGCTTCTTGATTTTTCATGAAAATTTTTACATTTTTTTTTGTAGATCTTTAGGAACATCGCAATTTCAAAATCAGTCCCTTTCGTCCCGGCAGCCCCCATACATAATTTGTAGGCTTCAGAATCTGTGTATGTTACCGTTTCACAGGTAGCATTAAGCAGGTCGATGTTCTCCTCCCAGTGTTTCGCAACGTATTCGACTATTTTTTCACGTATTTCTGTATGACATGACTGCGTACCAAATATGCCATATGACAGAGATCGGAAAAGGCAATTTCCATCTCCGACAATGGTTGCAACTTCGTATCCAGAAGGTGATAACTTTGGGGTCCTTTCTTGACCAACAATTGGAGGAGTTTCAAGTTCAGATGGTGGCATATAGTTGGCATCACTTTGAACGACAGTTTGTTGAGCGGTTTTACGGTCAGGCTCTGGTGAATTTTCGGTACGCCTAATTTCAAACTGATCTAGAGTATCTTGTGTTTCACTGACATAATATGTGGTCACGACAGTATGTAAACGAAATGTATTTCTTATTTGAATATTGCCGCGTCCCCTCCCGCGCTAGTACAATAGGTCGTGACACATACGGTAGAGAGCAGCATATGTAGAGAGAAACATATGTAGACTCGTGAAAGATGATCCGAAGGATTACGATTACTTTATTAATTCAATAATCAATAGATTAAACGATTCAGGAGTTGACACCGTAATTATTGACATTAAATGTCGTTTCTCTATTACAGGTAGGGACGCTGATAAATAAGTCAATAAGTAAACGAAATGTATTTCCAATAAGTAATATAAGATATATGTCAACACGATGTGAAATGATGAAAATATAACCTCTATTACAGGGAAACTCAGCTTTGTCTATATTAATTGGAGTCAAATTTCCTGAGCAAATAACAAACGCATTATAAAACGACATTTATTGGAAAATGGAAAAACTCAAATTCGTATTCAAAGCAAAAGCAGCACCAGATGGGAAAACGACTTATATTGCCATAACCTCAATCATCACTCAAGATGACAAAGCATTTTTGCTTCCTGAAGAATTGCAAGCAGCGACGCTACACAAAGCAGTGGTTAGTACAAGAGTTTTTGCAAACATTAAAAACACAATTAAAAAACGGCACCAAACCAGGAGTGTATGGATAGGCGTGACAGATGAAATTCACAAATCCTACTTTGATGAGGACGGGAACATGTTCTTTGAAGGCCAATATTTAGAAGAGGATTTTCAAGAACAACAACCTCCAATTGCAGGCACAAGAGATTTAGAGGACCCGATTGTAAAAATCTTAGAAAAACTGGTTGAAAACCAACAGAACAAAGAACGACAGAATGTAAAAAAATTAGCGGAAAGATTCGTAATAGAAAAATTTGATGGCAAAAATGTTTGTGCACATCAATGGATACAAATTTTCGAAAAGGAATGTGATCGATTCAATG
Source organism: Tenthredo mesomela (assembly GCA_943736025.1). NCBI lineage: Eukaryota > Metazoa > Arthropoda > Insecta > Hymenoptera > Tenthredinidae > Tenthredo > Tenthredo mesomela. The sequence goes on from OX031018.1 coordinate 23,652,233, forward strand.
CGACAGAGGACGAAATTAAAATCGAGATATTGAGACTATTTCTTGAAAAATCATGCCTCGACTGGTACAGTTCTATGATGATTAAACATACTCTACAATCCGAATGGTCAGAATGGAAACGAAACTTCTGCGAAACCTATGCTAACAAAGGTTGGTCGACTAGCAGATATGCATTAGCATTCAAATACCAAGCAGGCTCTTTATTAGAATACGCCATAAAAAAAGAAAAACTGTTACTAGAAATGAGGAAAACCATAGATCCTGGAACCTTGATCGATATCATTGCAGCCGGCCTACCAAACTTCGTAACTGACAGAATAGATAAAGAAGAAGTATTGGAAACAACAGACCTATTCAATGAGATCGGAAAACTGGAACATTTAGTTAGCAAGAAAAAGTTCGTGGAGAAAAGAAGTGACACAAGAACCAACATAATAAAGAAACAAAAATGTAGCATCTGTGAGAAACTAAAAAAGGGTGTCCGCTATCACCCAGAGTCTTCATGCTGGTTCAAAACGAGATATGATGAAAATGAAGATAAGAATAAGATTAAAATTATCAATAACTCAGAATTGGAATGTGAACTGGAAAATGAAGATCAAAAAAACTAATTACGCAGCCATTAATCAGAATCAAGGTAGTCTTGAATGATAATCTGGAAATATTCGGAATCTACGACTCAGGAGCAAACGTTTCTTTAATAAATTCAAGACTACTAAAACTGAAAGAAAGCAAAATAGATAATTCAAAAAATTCTAACTTGAGGACAATTAATGGCGTTAGAAAAACGAATGGAATGGTAAAATTGAAAGCAAAAATTTTTGATGTAGAAAAATCGATCGATGTTTTTGTAATAGATAACGAAAATTTCAGTTATGATTTTTTAATTGGACTAGACTGCATAACGAAGTTTTGTCTAGCTCAAGTTGAAAATCTAAACATCACACAAAAAATTCCCTTAACCGATAGACGCAATAAGGTAACGACGATTACTAAAAAGATTTCTGAGGAATCAACGAACCCCAAAATCGAAGAAGGAATTTCTGACTGTTCAGACGATACCATGAAAAATAACAACAACGGTGAAAGGAAATATTCAGTAAACTTCAATGAACATGTGGAGGATAAGAATTTCAAGCTGTGCACAGAACACTTAGAATCCGAGCGAAAGTCGGAAATAGACAAATTAGTAACCAATCATAAATCAATTTTTGCCAAAGATAAGTACGATATCGGAACAGTAACAGATTACGAAGCACACATTGATTTAATTATAGATAAATATTGCAGCAAAAGGCCGTACCGATGTACAATTGAAGACAAAAAAGAGATTGAAGCACAAGTCGCAAAATTATTGGAGAAAAAGCTAATAGAGGAATCATACAGCCCGTTCGCTGCCCCGGTAACACTGGCGTATAAGAGAGAGGAGAATAAAAGATCAAGATTGTGCATAGATTTTCGGGAGCTTAATAAAATTGTTATTCCTCAATCTCAACCATTTCCATTGCTTGAGGATTTAATGGTGAAAACGAGGAACTGCAACTACTTCTCAACGCTGGACATAAATTCAGCATTCTGGTCAATACCTCTGCGGATTACAGACAGACATAGAACGGCTTTTGTTACACAAGAGGGCCACTACCAATGGACTTGCCTACCATTTGGTCTGAAGACTTCGCCAGCGATTTTTCAACGAATATTGGGTAACATAATAAGAAAACACAAACTCTCAGATTTCACGGTAAATTACATAGACGATATTTTAATATTCTCGAAAACATTCTCCGAACATATCAAGCACTTGACACAACTTTTTCAAGCAATAGAAGAAGAAGGCTTCAAATTAAAATTCTCGAAATGCACGTTTGCATCCGATTCAGTAAAATACTTAGGTCACATAATACGAAACAACTCGATCCGACCGATGAAAGACAACCTAATTTCAATAAAAGACTTCCCCATTCCAAAAACACAGAAAAATGTGAGACAGTTCCTAGGAAAAATAAACTTTTACAATAAATACGTACCAGACATAGCAATCACGTTGGACCCATTGCACAAATTGTTGAGGAAAGGACAAGAATTCACATGGACAAAAGAATGCCAGGAATCATTTGATAAAATGAAAAAACTATTATGTTCCCAACCTGTCCTGACAATCTTTGACCCAGATCTACCTATAAATATCTACACAGATGCAAGCTTGCAAGGAGTAGGAGCAGTACTTAAACAGCCACAACAAAACAATGAAGAAAAACCTATAGCATACTTTTCAAAAAAATTAAATGAAGTGCAAAAAAGGAAGAAAGCCATATATTTAGAATGCTTAGCGATTAAAGAAGCCGTAAAATATTGGCAATACTGGCTGATAGGTAGAAGATTCACTGTATTTTCAGATCACAAACCGCTAGAAAGGATGAATATCAAAGCAAGGACTGATGAAGAACTGGGAGATTTGACATACTACCTATCACAGTATAATTTCGAGGTCAAGTATTCCCCAGGAAGGTACAATTTGGAAGCGGATTGTCTTAGCAGGAATCCTGTATTGGAATCTCATGAAAACGAAGAAGAACAATTGAAAGTCGTGAACATGATAAATCTAGAAACGATCATAAATGATCAGAAAAAAAAATAAAGAAGTACAGAAGAACAAGAATAAATTGATACGAAAACACAACATATACCACAAGAAAGTAAAAAAAAAAGAAAAAATTGTGTTGTCAGAAGACTTCAGCTTAAAACTTATAAAAGAAGTACACGAACGCTACTGCCATATAGGCATAAAACAGATGCAGAATAAAATTAATCCGATATATACGGCAAACAATCTAACTAGGAATATCAAAACAATGTGCAGAAACTGTGGAACCTGCATAAAAAACAAGTCCAGAGGACAACATAAAATTGGTTGGATGTCTCATTTAGGCCCGGCCACAAATCCGTTCGAAATCATGTCCATAGACACGATAGGAGGATTTGGAGGATCCCGATCAACAAAAAGGTACCTACATCTTCTAGTCGACCACTTTACAAGGTATGCGTATATATTAACGTCGAAGACGCAAAGCTCGAACGACTTTATTAAACTTGTAAAAACCATATCGGACAATAATGAAATTGGTATGATACTAACAGACCAATATCCAGGCATAAACTCTAGAGAATTTAAAAAGTTTCTGCAGGACAGAAGCATAGCAATCATCTTTACAGCCGTTAACTCACCATTCTCCAATGGCCTGAACGAAAGATTGAACCAAACATTAGTCAACAAAATCAGGTGCAAAATCAATGAAAAAAGTAATAAGTCATCAGCGTGGACAACGATAGCACGGAAGTGTACAGAAATGTACAACGAAACTGAACACACTGTAACCGGATTCGCCCCAAAATACCTTTTGGAAGGTGCCGATATCAGGATTATACCGGAAGAACTAAAAAAAGAGAAGATCGACGATCTAACATCGGATAGAAGTACAGCGTTAGAAAACACACTAAAATCACATAATTATAACAAGGAACGATTCAACAAAGATAGAGAGGAACATGAATTTAATGTAGGAGACTGGGTATACGTTGAAAACGGAAATAGATTGAATCGAAAGAAATTGGATGAACTAAGGACTGGACCGCATCGAATACTGAATAAAATATCGACATCAATATACAAGATAGACACTGGACATAGGAAATCCGAATCGAATCTATTCCATATCACAAAACTTATCCCGGCTCCCGCCCAGGATATTGAAGATAAAAAAAGATGAGGGAAATGATTAATACAGCGGGCTCTTTGTCTTCCCCAGGGGGGGTGATGTAAACGAAATGTATTTCTTATTTGAATATTGCCGCGTCCCCTCCCGCGCTAGTACAATAGGTCGTGACACATACGGTAGAGAGCAGCATATGTAGAGAGAAACATATGTAGACTCGTGAAAGATGATCCGAAGGATTACGATTACTTTATTAATTCAATAATCAATAGATTAAACGATTCAGGAGTTGACACCGTAATTATTGACATTAAATGTCGTTTCTCTATTACAGGTAGGGACGCTGATAAATAAGTCAATAAGTAAACGAAATGTATTTCCAATAAGTAATATAAGATATATGTCAACACGATGTGAAATGATGAAAATATAACCTCTATTACAGGGAAACTCAGCTTTGTCTATATTAATTGGAGTCAAATTTCCTGAGCAAATAACAAACGCATTATAAGTATCTTTTTTTTTTCCAATATCTGTCTATTGGAATTCGTAGATATAGACTGTGATTCACGTTGCAGAGCGGCCAACACTTCTTCTCGCAAATGACCACTCTGCCACATGCATCTCAGCTTATTTCTCAATTTTCCGTCGCACTTGGTTTTCCATTTTTGTGCCACCTGCCAATAACGAAACACTGCTTTAATCCCAAACATTATAAACACACAATTCTTGAATATTATTTAATTTTATTATAAGAAAACAATCAGTAGGTATTATAGTGATTCCTATTTTGCGAATGTGATACATTTGAGGGTTTCTTCATCAAACGGGCCACCCATTTAATTTCAAATCTTCGAAAATTCCGTTATATAATTCGTACATGTTATTGACGATGAAATGAAAATTTTGTGAATTTTTCCAGATTTTTTGATCATTGCATTCCAGAAAAATTTGTACTCAATCATTTTCACGTAGCATGATAAATTGGGGAAGGAGAGAAAACTTGAAATGAAATATCTGCGTTTTTTTCTCAGCTTTTCGGTGAAATTGAAAAAACAAAAAATTCCCACCAATTTAACCTCCTTTTATAAAGAAAAAACATTAAAAAATGTGCCTCTTTCTAATTTGGACAGTTTTTTTTTTACCTTAAAAAAAATGTGTGAAAAATGATATTTATAATGGAGTTTTTTGACAAACAATTTTGAAACGAAAAAAAAAAAATGTTTAAATTAGGAAAAGGCACATTTCCAAACTTTTTTTTTATAAAAGGGGTTTAAATGACTTGGAATTTTTTTTTTTTTTTAATTTTACGGCAGAACTGAAAAAAATAAAGAAATTTCATCCTAACAATTTGTTTCTCATTTCCCAATTTATCACGCTGCGTGAAAATGATTGAGTAAAAATTTTTCTGGAATGCAATGGCCAAAAAATATGAACAAAATTCCCAACATTTTTATTCATCCTCAATAACACGTACGAATTATTACGGAATTTTTGAAGACCTCAAATTAAATGGGTGGCCCGTTTGACGAATAAACCTTCATATGTAGCATTAACATTGATTTCAATTAAAAATGACTATGGATCCCATCCATGCCTCACAATATTAGTAGAAAAAAATGGAGAAAAATCAATTTTTATTATTCAATTATTAATTATTAATAATAGCAATAATAGATAATTATTAACTAATTATCTATTGTATCAATTTTGATTACTAATAAAACGTCCATCAGTAAAAAAAGGGTAAGGCGAGGGGTAAGCCCTTTCTTACTGACGGACACGTTTTATTTTTACTCGTGCAATTTCATTCATCATACCCTGATATTGTTCGATATCTATTAATTATATGTATACATTAGGGTGGTCGTTAAAAAAAAAGTTTGCGCTCCAACTTGAAAAATATTAAGTTCACCTTGAAAAAAGAAGATCCTCAAAGTTTCAATGCTTCATCTAATTATTAAGGGGTGCCGGCAATTTGATGTTTTATTTTCATTTTTTTTCCCCATTATTTTTAAATTCTTACATTTTTTTTTCTCTAAAATTAGATTTTATTTGTTTTCAGACTGGGATCTTCTTGAATTTTATAACGATTCAAAGAAATCAAACGATAGACAGCTAAATCTAGGATTAAAAATACTTTTCACTCAAATATTTTCAATTTTTGATTCATTTTCTTATTTCTTCAATTTTTAATTCATTAATTTTTTTTTATGCTTGATTGATCTTTCGTTACTAATTTGATTTGTTGATTTTTTATTCTAGACTTCCTTGAAATTCTTTTTAGACTCATTCCTAGACTATATCGACAGCCTAATAACATAGTCACGTAAGCGCCAAAAATGGTCTTTTTCGAGGTCAGACAAAAAAATCTCCAAAAAAATGTTTCTCTGCATTGGAAATTCTTTGATGAAAGCATAGAGCCATCATCCATAATTCGGTGTGATAGTGATGTATCTCCACGTTTTTTGTGTGACACAGTCGTAACTCCACACTTACGTGGTCTCAACTTTTCCGAGTGTCAAATGATTTGTAACATAGTAACGTATCTCCATTCTTTTGTGGAGATACGTTACTCTGTTACCGAACCAGACTGTACATACGTCTGTTTCACACAAAAAAATGGCACTTACGCTTCTGTGTTTCAAATTTTTATTTATACCGCCAAAATGTTTCAAGTACATTGACGAGTGCGAAAATGAAAGAAAAATGGAGATACGTTTCTATCACATAAATATAAAAAAAGGCCAAAATTATGGCGCTTACGTGACTATGTTATTAGGCTGTCGATATATATTTTTGACGCCATGTTGAATATTCCATCATGAAAAATTGAAAATGTTTGAGTAAAAAGTATTTTCAATATCCCAGATTTATCTGTCTACCGTTTGATTTTTCATAAAATTCAGAAAGATCAAAGTCTGAAAACAAATAAAATCTAATTTTATTGGGGGGGGGGGGGATTCAATTTTTGAGAAATTTAAAAAAAATTAAAAATTAAAATTAAAATCAAATTTAAAATAAAACCAAAAATTGCCAGCACCCCTTAATAATGAGATAGAGCATTGGAACTTTGAGGATCTTCTTTTTTCAAGGTGAACTTGATATTTTTCATGTTGAAGCGCAAACTTTTCTTTAACAGCCAGTCTAATGTAGGGGAGACCGGGGCTAAAATTAACAGTGTTATAATTTGTAACATCGCGTCTATCTTTCTTCCTCAAGGAGACAGACGCGATGTTACAACCTATAACACTGTTACAACAGGTTACTGATTTAGTGGAAATGATTCAACTGCTGAGAAATATTAAAATGCAAAATATCGTGGACTTTTCTTGAAGATGCTGGAATTACGCTAGAACTACGCTAATTACGCTACTGTATATCTAGTATCGAATTTTGTAGGAATTATTTAGCATCACAGTGTTTTCACAGTTTGAAATAGTATTTTACTTCACGCAGTGTGATAATGGATGTTTTACCCACGCTTTGCGTGCAACCTCACACTCGACAGAAAAAGTTTTACCGCACTCGTATCGTAATGTACTATATCCGAACAAATCGCGTCCCTAATGTCATAAAAGCATATCGTCGCTATAGGCTTTTATGGCATACTAATGCCGAAAAAGCATATACTTTTTCTACTTATTCGCCTTTTTTGGCATCAGCAAAAAAAAAGAGAAAAAAAAATGAATGCTAAAAGGGCATATCTTTTTGACCATAGGCCCGTTTGGCAATTTTGGAAAACCGTTTTTTTTTAACTTCCTATACTATTTTCAGGTTTTCAGAGTGATGGGTAAATTCTGAGAAAACTATATGCCTTTTTGGTCTTAGTATGCCATAAAGGCATACAACGGCGATATGCCTTAATTATGGCATGAGAGACGCGATTTGTGATTAAATTTGAATTTGCGTGTTATATTTCATTTTTGTTTATATGCCTTTTTGGCATTATAATTATCATTTCGCCTAAAACCAAAGAGGCATATGTATGATTATTAGGGTGGTCCTTATTTGGGGTGTTTTTGAAATTTTCTACGGACAAGGCGGAAAAAGTTTGCGAATAAATTTAAAAAAAAGTACGCAAAAGTTGAAGTCTGTAGGTCAACTCAAAGTACTGCCTATAAGGCAGTGAATTTTCCCATTTGATTTACATAGGAACTCGGGCTCAATGTATTATTATTTTTTTTTTTTTTTCTCTGCCTTAATAGTGCTCCGAAAAATCTGAAATTTGGCATACGTCTACCCTATAGTCATGGGTATTCCATAAAAAATTGGGCGATTTTCAGCGATAAAAGTTTCGAAGTTCCAGAACGTCAAAACTTGTGTTTCGAAGCCGAAAATCACCATTTTTACGTTCTGAAACTTCGAAACTTTTATTACTGAAAACCGCCCAATTTTTTATGGAATACCTATGATTATAGGGTAGACGTATGCCAAATTTCAGATTTTTCGAAGCACTATTGAGGCAGAGCAAAAAAAAATAATGCATTGAGCCCGAGTTCCTATGTAAATCAAATGGGAAAATTCACTGCCTTATAGGCAGTACTTTGAGTTGACCTACAGACTTCAACTTTTGCGTACTTTTTTTTAAATTTATTAGCAAACTTTTTCCGCCTTGTCCGTAGAAAATTTAAAAAACACCCCAATTAAGGACCACCCTAATGATTATAGGCCCTTTTGGTCTTAGTTTTTTTTTTCTCAGAATATCCATTTCAAGTTACACTGATAGAAAGGTTCAGTTATTATTAACGAGGCTCGTTGACTATTAACGAAGTGCAGAGCAGGGTTGCAAATTTTTTAATTAAAAAATATTACATTTTCAATTTTAAAAAAATTAACAATTAAAATAATTTCAATATTCATTTTTTTTCAAATGGATAATTAAAATAATTTATTTATTGCATTTTTTAAACAATGGATAATTAAAATGATTTAATTGTTGCATTTTTGAAAAATATTTTTCAATTGTCAATTTGAAAAAAATGCATTGGTAAATTGAAGCCTTCCATGCAACAACGTCCTTAGCGCTCGGCCCGTCAAGAGAGAGCCAAAATTATACTATAGTTTTACCAGGTCAATTTTAGCTCTCTCTCTCTCGACGAGCCGAGCGCTAAAGACATTGTTGCATGGAAGGCTTCAATTTACCAATGCATTTTTCTTCAAATTGACAATTGAAAAACATTTTTCAAAAATGCAATAATTAAATTAATTTAATTACCCATTTTTAAAAAAATGCAATAATTAAATTATTTTAATTATCCATTTTTTTAAAAATGCTGAATTAAAATTTTTTAAATTTTTTAATTTTTTGAAAATTGGATAATTGGGATTATTTTAATTTTTAATGAAATAAAAAAATGGATAATTATATTAAATTGTAATTGATCATTTTCAATTAATTCATTAATTAAGTCGAAAATGCATTGAAAAAAAAAATGCATTTTTTGCAACCCTGGTGCAGAGTTGGATGCGAACAAATGAATATTCGTTAATACAAATGAATATTCGTTAATAGTTAACGAATAATTCAGTTGAGGGGTAAAAGTTGAGCACAATGTACCATCCGTTAATACAGTACAACCTCTCAATAGTGCTGCTCATGGGCTGTGAGGGGAATACATTTCTCAGAATCTCGGTTCCCCCACTCTGACTACAACCGCTTGTGAAAAACAGGTTTAACCTTCGTACCCTATTGTACACCGGGAGTGTAGTATGGTAGTGGGGGAAGCGCCCGAGCACGGATTAGGGGAAGTGGCACTATTGAGAGTGGCACTATTGAGAGGTTGTACTGTAGTAACAAATAAATATTCGTTGATAGTTAACGAATCCATATTTCAGAGGAATGAATCGGCAAAAAATTCCAACTAAATGGATTCGTTAATAATAACTAAACCTTTCTATCAGTGTATTCTGAAACAACTGGGCGAAAAAAATAATTTATATGCCTTTATCGCTCTCAGGGTAGATCTATATACAGCGTATGCCTTTATGGCATTAGGGACGCGTAAATATAATTTCAAATCTTCGACGAGTCAGATTTCCTTATAACCCGGTACTATCACTTACCTGAAAGCACAACGACCCTTTACTCAGCTTGTCAAACGAAACGTCGTCTAGTGATGAAATATTCGCGGCAATAATTTCTGCCACACTGCTCGTCATTTTCTAAGTCTCTCCTCTTTTTTTATAGTAAGCACGTATCCACCCTTAATTCAGACTTTTTCTACAAATAGACTTATTTTACGTTTTTTTTTTTTTTTTTTTTTTTTTTTTACCATTCAGGTATAACTTATTTTACGTTCAGTTATAGATATTAGGTAGTGAAATCCGCCAAAGAAGTAGTAACTCATAGGCACGATCTTTGCATGTGTGCGAACTGTACCCGTGCTATAGTGTTGCGCGACGATGCCTTGAGTGGGGATTCCGAACACTGTTTTGCTATAGTACCGCGCCTGAAGCCCAAGTATAGGGAAGGCGACTGCCAAACTCTGCCGCCAGGAGCGCTAGCGAGCCTTCGGTCACATCTGCCAAGCTTTTACGTGTGTTTGGTGCAAGTAAAAGTGTTTTACTTCACTCAGTGTGATAATGGACGTTATAAACACGCTTCGCGTGCATAAAACCCCCATTTTCACACCTTACGAAGTGAAATTTTATACAATACTCGTTCAAAATTCGTTCAAATGCTAATTACTTGCTATAGCTGTATACCTAATAACGTTAACTATGACCGAAAACTCGGTGCTGCCCTCTGCGCTTAGCTTTACGTGTCGCCTTCCCTATAGCTGTTCATTGTGTGCACGCGAATAAGAGCGTCGGTGACTGAGTCTGGCTGTATAAGTCAACCGTATGTGTGACGCCGGCATTGGCGGTACTCTTTCAACCGCTCATTCTCAATACTTGTTGAAGAGCGGACTAAACATTCACACAGGGAAAATGATTATTTCATCTAAATAAATTTTATTTACATATGAACGTAGGTAATGGAAAATCCATTTGCCGCAAATAAATTTTTCATTTGTGCGAAATATACAAAATTACCCACAAATGAATTTTATTTCTGTCAAATAAATAATCTATTAGGTTCATCATTCAAATAAATCTTTTTTCTGGGTGTTGGTGCGGACACTGATATTTGGTTATTGTTAACGAATCCATTTAGTTGGACATTTTTGCCGATTCATTCCTCTGAAATCTGAATTCGTTAACGGGATGTGATAGGCAGAGGTCGATGAAGAAGGGGGTGTTCTTACCAATTTTTTTTGTTTTACTCTGCATATCGCGACGAAGGCACAGAATGGATTTTCGCAGAGGCATTCGACGTATTATATGGTGAAGTATTGCCGTAGACGAATAAACGTATTGAAATCGAAAAATAGTTTATTTTCGTAAATTACAATCTGTAAAATAGGGTAAAAAAATGGCCGCTCGGGGCTCGACTCTCATATGCTGACCTTATTATTCAAGTTCACGTGGTATGCAGCCCTGACATGTATAGCTGCGTCAATTCTACGACCTCGCACAAAACGAACGATCCGTTTATTTGTGAATATTCCGTGAAAATGGAAGCGTGAGTTGTAATGCTGCATTTCGTCGACTCCAACCGAGTCAAAGCGGTTTTTGACAGTTACATACACTAACGTGTTGGATGCTGACCGGTATAAAGTTCGCCCCACAGTCTTCTCCCTGGCGGCTTCTGTGACACGCTTGATATACCGTAGATATATCGTCTGTTCATCGTTTTATCACCGTTGTAATACGTATAAACATGGAGTAAATACGGTAGATTTGCGCCGAAAATGAACAAAGTTTATACCGTATGTATGGGTACTTAACCGCGGTATTCATGAACGTCCGTTAAACAATTACGAGCGTAAAAGTTACGGCCGTTATATATAACAGCCGATTTCTTAAAAAAACCGACGAATAATCGCCGGTTACCAAGCGGCTGTTATTGACGCCGAGCGCGCGCCAACTACGATTGGTGCCTTCTATTGTTTATAGATTTTTACCTTCGTTTATACCGTTACGCATTATTTGCAGAAGTCAAACTATAACGATAGTAATATCAATAATTATTATGAGCGAAAAGCGTAAAAAGGGAAGACATTTTTCTTCACAAGAATGTTCCCTTTTGATCAGTCTTGTTGAAGAACGTGTAAAATTAATTGAAAACAAAAAAACGGATTTAGTGAGTGTAAAGAAGAAGAATGAGGTGTGGGATGAATTGTGCGCACAATTCAATCTTAGTGGCGACAACGGACCGCGTTCAACCCTGCAATTGCGAAACTATTACGAAAATTATAAAAGAAAGACGCGAAAGGATAATGCGGACGACAAGGTATAATACGATGAATTGACCAAAGACTCGCCATTATAACAATTATTATTATAACAATTAAGTCAAAATTTTTCGAAATTACCCCCTTATATATTATTTCAAATTCAAGATTTACGAAACAAATATGAATAGTAATTTTGAACTAATAATATATTATTGGATGTGTATTCATTCAGGGTGAATTATACAAGACTGGTGGTGGCAAATTTACCAAAAAGTTGGATGAAAATGGCGAACGACTTATAAGTCTAATCCGGCCACAGTTCCAGCCAGACCAAAATGTATTCGACTCTGCAACCGAATACCACGATATAAGCGGTGAATCGGAGTCTATCTCTACAAGTATTAAATCATAAATGACAAAAAAAAAATTGAGAATTAGTAGCCCACGCACCCACTTCATCCTACAATATCACTTATTGCAGTCAAACAAGACTTGACACAAATAGCTATTGACAGCGAAACCAGCAGTGATGTGGATGATTCGAGTAATGCCCGTATTACCGATCCGCCCGTTCGTTTGTCATCTGCATCCTCCCTTGTGAGTCATCACAAATGATATATGAATTAATTCTAGCGAATGATTACGTGATATTGAAATATTTATCAATGAATATTTGCAGCCTTCCTCCTCGACGGAAGTAAACAGAGTCCGACCGAGGCCAGCTGAAGACAGACCGGAGCAATCACGCGGAAGGCGAGAGAGAAAAAGCAGACCGAACACTGTGTATGAAAAGCTAATCGGACTCACGGGCGAAAAGAGTGAAAAGATGCATATGCAATCCACATACGAGTTAAAAAAGTTGGAAATATTAGAAATCGAAAAAAAAATAAAAGAGGATGTCTGCAAACATAATGTTGAAATGAACGGCCTGGCAAAAGTTAAATTGAATTTGGAAATCGAAGGTTTGAGGAAGATGCAGAAAAACGAGAATGAACTTTTTGAGCTGCGGAAAAAAAAATATATGATAGAAATGAGAGCACAAGAGAACAATCTTGAATCGCAAATAAAAGAATTAAAATCGAGACATGAAGGGATTTAGGTCCCTATCAATTATTGAAGCGTTTGATTAAACATTTCACCTCAATTTCAACCAGTACACAGAGAAAAAAGTTCCTCGTTTCGAGAAAAAGATTTCTTGTTTTAAGAAACTGCAGTTTCTTGAATGTTTTTTGTTGAAATCAAGGATATACATTTTTAATTCGAATTAAAACTACAGATTCTGAAAACAAGAAATCTTTTTAATTCGAATTAAGAACGTATTTCCTTGATTTAATCAAAAAACATTCAAGAAACTACAGTTTCTTAAAATGAGAAATCTTTTTCTTCAAACAAGGAATTTTTTTTATCTGTGTACCTTAACTATGAATACTCCATCTCACATCAATTGCTTGCAATAAATTTTAATTTACTGTTACAAATTAACATAACTCCTTGTTATACACAAATAATTGATCAATTAGTTAAATTAATCTTAAAATTATAGAAATTCAATCGAATCAATTATTCAGTGTGAATGAGAGTAAAAAAATTATTATTAAATAAAAAAAAAAAAAAAAAAATCAAGTAGGAAATAAAATAATAAAATATAGAACTTTAAATTAAATTCCCCTTATGTACATATATTACATTTGTTTTCATTGAAGTTTTTATTTATTAACTTTTACTATTGTGGTTGACTGAATACGGTTTCGATCAGGGTGCTCCGTACGGCAAAATTATTTCCAGGAAGTAAATGGTTCATCTGAACTGCATTAATTGCGGCGTTATCGACGACCGCAATAACTTCGGGTTCGCCATCACGCAGGTCAATGCTGACGTTATGTAGTACCGCAGCTGCTACGATGACATGTAATATTGTCTGATTTTTTACTCGCATTCCAAGTGATAAGCACGGAAATCGTCGTTTCCATAAGCCGAATGCCCTTTCAATAGTGTTTCTAGTCGCAATCTGAGATTCGTTGAATCTTTGTTCAGCCGGAGTATGAGGGTTATTAACCGGGGTCAACAAATACGGTTTACACGCGTAACCTGCATCTCCCAATAAATAACAATTTGGATAATCGCCAGATTCGAATTCAACTCGTAACGGCGAATCGTAAAATATGGTACTATCGTGAACAGATCCGGGCCATCGTGCAATCAGGTTAATAAATTTGAGATTCGAATCACAAACGGCTTGCACATTATAAGAAAACCAGCCTTTCCTGTTTCTATACAATTCGGCTTGTGGCCCACCTGGCGATTGTATTCGTATATGAGTGCAATCTATTGCACCTATCACGCCTGGGAATTGACGAATGCGGTGAAATTTAGTAATTATTTGTTCACGATCATTCAACGTGCCGGGCATTTTTATCATGTGCACACCTAACGCCGCTATTTCTCTGGTAACTCTCGGTATGATGCGAGATACGGTAGGTTGGCTGACATCAACATGATCACCTAATACTTTTTGAAAAGATCCCGTTGCGTAAAATCGCAATGTGATTAATAATTGCGTTAAAGCGGGTATTGGTCGGCTACGATTAGTGACCATCTCGATGGCTGGCCCTACAACTTCTAGCAAATGCATTACAGATTCCTTCGTAAATCTAAATCTGTTTTTGAAATCTATATTATCGTATTTCTCGAATGGGTTTCCGCGTTCTCTAAAGAGTCTTGGCCGATGCTGAGGCATAGCGTGCATCACATCGTCGACAAATTCCAAATCGGAATCACTTGAATTCGTTGAATCGTAGTCCATTTAAAACGTCACTGTATAATTGAGATGGAAAACATAGAATAATTATTGAGTAATTGGTGCTTATATCTGAACCCGACTCTTTGTAATGCAGATTTCAATTTTTCAGATATCAGTTCGTTTTAGTATTCAAATATCTATAACTTACGAGGGAATTTGAGAAGATTTCAACAAAAAAATCTCACATTTAGCTGTACCTTTAATGATTATAAGACATGCAGAGTGCTGGTGAACTAGAAATCTTTGTTGAAAACGACCGAAAGTGAATGCGTTATTAATTAAGGAATTAATTGGCGTTTTTGCGGTAATAGTAATCACAAAGAATGTTATTAATCTATATACAATAAGAGGCATCAATCGTAGTTGACGCTCACTCGGCGTCAATAACAGCCGCTTGGTAACCGGCAATTATTCGTCGTTTTTTTAAGAAAGCGGCTGTTATATATAACGGCCGTAACTTTTACGCTCGTAATTGTTTAACGGACGTTCATGAATACCGCGGTAAGACTCTCAACATACGGTTTGAACACCGTGTACATACCGTCCATCCGCCTATACAATATGCGACCTTTTGTGGTCCCTCCAAAATATACGTGAAGATACGATATCTATACCGCGGTCATACGGTATCAGTACTTCATTGTATCGTATCCAGGGCCGGATTTAGGGGAGGGCAACAGGGGCTGAAGCCCCGGGGCCTCCACACGAGAGGGGCCTCCACAACATCAATGTTTAGGTAAAATTTGCTAACGAATGATATGAAAAATTTGAAGAAAAAAATCACTCTAGAGTTCTGACAAAGAAAAAAAAGTTCTTACACTTTAATGAGGCATTTCGTATTTAAAATATTTCAAAGCGTATTTCTGTCAAAATTGATGGAAAACGCCAACTACGATGAATTCTCTGTTGCATGTGCATTAGGGTGTGTCACTTTTTTCTTGGTTCCGGGATCTCACCCCCTCAGTATTTCATACTATATGCCATAATGATGTCGTATGAATTTGAGCTATGTCGGATTTTTTTTAGAGGTTCCTCATCGAGTTTTTCGGTTTTCTATTCATTTAACATAGTAAATTTTGCGACCTTGGACATAATGCCATATATCTTTTGAGTTTTTCTTGTTAATTGCGACCACTATGCGGGGAATCGTTCAGATATATCTACACGATTTTTCGCACCATCATTAATTTTTTTTTTCTTCACTTATGCTCTATAATAAATGACTATAAAATGACTTTAAACAAACAAAAATTGAAAAAAAAAAAAAAAATGAATGAATAAATAAATAAATGATGGTGCGAAAAATCGTGTAGATATATCTGAACAATCCCCCGCATAGTGGTCGCAATTAACAAGAAAAACTCAAAAGATATATGGCATTATGTCCAAGGTCGCAAAATTTCATGTGTTAAATGAATGGAAACCAGAAAAACTCGATGAGGAACCTCTAAAAAAAAATCTGACACAGCTCGATTTCATACCACATCATTATGGCATATAGTATGAGATACTGAGGGGGTGAGATCCCGAAACGAAGAAAAAAAAGTGACAAGCAACAGATAACTCGCAAAGTTCCATTTGCCTAACATTATAATTTAATTTTGTTTCTTGATATGTTAGAATATCCACATATGTTCGTTAAAAAGATTTCCTTTGTCTCGCAATAAATTATTAAAATACTGTGAAAAAGAGAATTGTTCATCTTGTTTGAAAAATAATTAGGGGCCCCCACATCTCCGTTGCCCCAGGGCCTCCACACCTTTAAATCCGGCCCTGATCGTATCCATACCGCATTCACACCATAATCATACCGCATTCACACCATAATCATACCGCATTGAGAACGAACCGTACCGCGATGAAAAAAAAAACTTATCTTAAATTTCAGCATAGGTATTAATAGCGACGCCTCAGTGAAAGAACATACGTAGAGTTTTATTAAAAAATCATGCCGTTCCATATATCTTTATCGGATGGGACAGCATAATTTTAGAATTAAATCCGATATATGTTTTTTCGCTGAGGCGTCGCTATATTCTCATATTAGTAAAAGGGACATATTGAAATTTCAGCGAAATATGTATTTTATTCGCTGCATAGCGATATCCATACGTGATACATATACAGGTGATATATTACAATTGAATTCGGCCTAACACGGTCATTCGCATTCAGCATTCAATAAGAATTCCAATAACTATGCGGAAGTATGTGATTCATAAGTGACGTTTAATGGACGACAAAATTTGACTCGATACATACCGTATAAATGTGGTATTGTATACGTCGTGGTTGCTGACCTTATACCCTTTCCATCCGTACTTTATACGTACTTTATCCGTACTTCAACTGAAGCAAATACGGTTTTCATATCGTATAATCACTTATATATACGGTACAAACTTTGTGCATTTTGGGCGCAAATCTACCGTCTTCATTCGGTACAACAACGTTTAGATGCGGTCGTGCTACCGTCATCATACTCATACCGTATTTACTCGGTACATACAGCGTATATTCTACGCAAACCAAAAGCCGCCAGGGCTGTCTCTTTCTTCCCTCGCGCTAACTGTCAAAAAAAAGCTTTGACTCGGTTGGAGTCGACAAAATGCAGCATTACAACTCACGCTTCCATTTTCACGGAATATTCACAAATAAACGGATCGTTCGTTTTGTGCGAGGTCGTAGAATTGACGCAGCTATACATGTCAGGGCTGCATACCACGTGAACTTGAATAATAAGGTCAGCATATGAGAGTCGAGCCCCGAGCGGCCATTTTTTTAACCTATTTTACAGATTGTAATTTACGAAAACAAACTATTTTTCGATTTCAATACGTTTATTCGTCTACGGCAATACTTCACCATATAATACGTCGAATGCCTCTGCGAAAATCCATTCTGTGCCTTCGTTGCGATATGCAGAGTAAAACAAAAAAAATTGGTAAAAACACCCCCTTCTTCATCGACCTCTGCCTATCACATCCCGTTAACTATCAACGAATACTCATTTGTTACTATTGACGGATGGTACATTTTACCCATCAACCGAATTATTCGTTAACTATTAACGAATATTCATTTGTTCGTATCCAACTCTGCCCTTCGTTAATAGTTAACGAGCCTCGTTAATAATAACAAAAACTTTTTATCAGTGCGGAAGGCTGTAATAGGGGCGAGCGGGGCAAAGGGGGCACCTCGTAAAAAAACAAAAAAAAAAAAAAATTCTGGGAAGATTTTCGATTTCTTTTTTTGTTTTTCAATAAAAATTATTTCCTGAAAAATTTTTTTTTTCGATAATTTGAAAAAAAAAAAACCAAATGCAAACTTTTGTAATTTAACGTAATTTAAAATTATTTGCCGAATACATTTTTTTTTCGATGATTTTCGAGAAGAAAATTGCCGTGGTATACGGCCCCTGGTGTGTTCGAAATAATTATAGTTATTGAAGGGTGGCTAGGGGGATGGTTTCCGATGAGTTTGGGGAGTTGATTCCGGTTTCTAAAATCGAGTTCTAATTAATGATGATTTTTGAGAAAAAAATTGGCGTGGTATACGGCCCCTGGTCTGTGGGAAATAATTATAGTGCATACCATATGTGAATTTATCGGACCAGTCGAACCAAATTTTTAAGTCTTCTAACTGAAGCTCACCTCTATATAGAGCGTGCAATCTCCAGATAGACCGAAAAAAACGGAAGTGCATCATAATTATTTTTTCAAGTAAAAATTCCTTTAGCCCGGGTTTGAACCGGGACCTCCGCATTTGTACTGCGACGCCTTGTCCAATTAGACCACTGAAGGACTGAAGGAATCTTTACTTGAATTTCATGTTATTGTCATTGACCTCTTAGTCCACAGGTCTGTGTTTATTTCATTGTGTAGTGACTCTATCGTTCAAAACCTATTAATTCATACCATATGTGAATTTATCGGACCAGTCGAACCAAATTTTTAAGGGGTTAGGCCACTCTAGAATTTTTGAAAAACCTTTATTTTTTTATTTTCTTTTATGGTCCCCTAGGACCTCAAAAATAGTGTCCTAAAAGATTATGGCCGGGAAAAATCTTCAAGTACTCGGTTTTCGAATTTTAGTATACACAGCAACAAAATTAACGGCGCACCCGGCAATCGGCGAAATAACGCCGACTTTCAAAATGCTGTAACTCAATGAAAAATTGTAAAAAAAAAATCATTCGGGAAAGCATTTTGAAGGTTGAAACTTCATCTTCAAGACGGTTTTTGAAAATTTTTCTTACGGCCATTTTTGACGCCATGGCGTAGGTTTGAGTGCCGGATTGCGAAACGCCAGAAAAAAAAAGTTTTTCAAAGTTTTTCAAAGTTCTCTACGGGGCGTTAAAAAAATCGCAGAGAACTTTCGAAGCAGCCATTTTGTAGCCTGAAATCTACTCTTCCAAATGGTTCCTATAAATTTGTCGCACGATTTTTTTTCACCGAGTTTTTCAACTTTTGGTAAATTTTCATGATTTTCTACTACTCAAAACTTCAAACGCGTTTATCTCAAAACCGCATTTTTTAAGTTGGCCGGAAACATAACTCAGACAATTTTCAACCGATTCACTTGAAACTTCGAATATATCTTGAAAAATACATTGTCTATGGAAGTACGTAGGATTTTTTTTTTATATTGCACGGTTAATTTGTTATTAACACTTATCTGACGATTTTTTAGGCAAATTTTTCACTTTCCACTTTAGAAGTGCACCATTTCGCCAAAAATCAATATATCGAAAAAATCCTACGTACTTCTATAGCAGTTATTATGTATAATCGAGAAAAATTCATTGGCTTATCATAATTCAAAAATTACCGGAGCCGTTCGTCCGGCCGTGGACCCTAGAAAACCGGAGACGTCATCGCAAAAACGCTGCACAGCCGCCATTTTGAAATCAATCGCTCTAAAAAAAATTACTGTATACAGTCAGTGATATGTATAATAAACACCCATTTTTGTGGACTCGATTTATTTTGTAGTATTTCTGAAAAAAAATCCTCAAAAAGCCTATTTTTTTCGGCCTCTAGAGTGGCCTAACCCCTTAAGTCTTCTAACTGAAGCTCACCTCTATATAGAGCGTGCAATCTCCAGATGGACCGAAAAAAACGGAAGTGCATCATAATTATTTTTTCAAGTAAAAATTCCTTCAGCCCGGGTTTGAACCGGGACCTCCGCATTTGTACTGCGACGCCTTGTCCAATTGGACCACTGAAGGACTGAAGGAATCTTTACTTGAATTTCATGTTATTGTCATTGACCTCTTAGTCCACAGGTCTGTGTTTATTTCATTGTGTAGTGACTCTATCGTTCGAAACCTATTAATTCATCCCATATGTGAATTTATCGGACCAGTCGAACCAAATTTTTAAGTCTTTTAACTGAAGCTCACCTCTATATAGAGCGTGCAATCTCCAGATAGACCGAAAAAAACGGAAGTGCATCATAATTATTTTTTCATTTGGTTCGACTGGTCCGATAAATTCACATATGGTATGAATTAATAGGTTTCGAACGATAGAGTCACTACACAATGAAATAAACACAGACCTGTGGACTAAGAGGTCAATGACAATAACATGAAATTCAAGTAAAGATTCCTTCAGTCCTTCAGTGGTTTAATTGGACAAGGCGTCGCAGTACAAATGCGGAGGTCCCGGTTCAAACCCGGGCTGAAGGAATTTTTACTTGAAAAAATAATTATGATGCACTTCCGTTTTTTTCGGTCTATCTGGAGATTGCACGCTCTATATAGAGGTGAGCTTCAGTTAGAAGACTTAAAAGTTTGGTTCGACTGGTCCGATAAATTCACATATGGTATGAATTAATAGGTTTCGAACGATAGAGTCACTACACAATGAAATAATTATAGTGATTGAAGGGTGGCTAGGGGGGATGGTTTCCGATAAGTTTGGGGAGTTGATTCCGGTTTCTAAAATCCAGTTCTAATTAATGATGATTTTTGAGAAAAAAATTGCCGTGGTATACGGCCCCTGGTGTGTTCGAAATAATTATAGTTATTGAAGGGTGGCTAGGGGGATGGTTTCCGATGAGTTTGGGGAGTTGATTCCGGTTTCTAAAATCGAGTTCTAATTAATGATGATTTTTGAGAAGAAAATCGCCGTGGTATACGGCCCCTGGTGTGTTCGAAATAATTATAGTGATTGAAGGGTGGCTAGGGGGATGGTTTCCGATGAGTTTGGGGAATTGATTCCGGTGTCTAAAATCGAGTTCTAATTATTGATGATTTTTGAGAAAAAAATTGCCGTGGTATACGGCCCCTGGTGTGTTCGAAATAATTATAGTTATTGAAGGGTGGCTAGGGGGATGGTTTCCGATGAGTTTGGGGAGTTGATTCCGGTTTCTAAAATCGAGTTCTAATTAATTATGATTTTTGAGAAAAAAATTGGCGTGGTATACGGCCCCTGGTCTGTGGGAAATAATTATAGTGATTGAAGGGTGGCTAGGGGGATGGTTTCCGATGAGTTTGGGGAATTGATTCCGGTGTCTAAAATCGAGTTCTAATTAATGATGATTTTTGAGAAAAAATTGGCGTGGTATACGGCCCCTGGTCTGTGGGAAATGATTATAGCGACTGGGGGGTTGCTAGGGGGTAGCTTCCGATTACGATTTTTTCACTCATTCACTCACAATATTATTTTTTTAATTTTTCATTAGCATTTTCGTGTGATTGAGCGTGGTTTAAAAAGATCGATTTTTTCCGTTCAAATGAACGTTCGGAACTTCAGGTACATAAAATTATATCAATGCGTGGAAAGGCATAACCTCAGACCAAGTAATTTTGAGCTGGCTGCGGGGGTATAAAATACCATTTGCAAGCAAAGTCAAACAGATTTGTGCTCCCAGAGAGCCAAAATTTTCAAAAGAGGATTTCGCACATCTCTCAAAAGAAATAAAAAAGCTATTAGCGAAAGGAGCAATCTTAAAATGTAAACCTCAAAAAGAGCAATTTATTTCTTCATATTTCCTATCGTAGACAAACCTAACAGCGACAAGAGGTTTATTCTAAATTTGAAAAATCTCAATAAATTTATATTACCACCTCATTTTAAAATGGAGGACCGAAAAACGGCAACCAGATTAATGCATAAACACTGTTTTATGGCTTGTTTAGACTTGAAGGATGCGTATTTCTCAGTCCCTGTGCACCAGAACTACCGAAAATACCTTAGATTCAGTTTTGATGGTAATTTGTATGAATTCACTTGCCTGCCCTTCGGCCTCTGTACTGCACCGTTCGTTTTCACCAAGCTAACAAAGCCTGTTGTACATAAGTTAAGATCACAGGGACACATTTCTGTTATATATTTAGACGACCTTTTTCTTATTGGCAGATCACAGGAAGAATGCACAGTTAACGTCCAAGAGACTAGATCACTGTTAGAATCATTAGGCTTCATCCTAAACTTGGAAAAATGTCAATTAAAACCGTCAACAACATGCAGGTTCCTTGGTTTCATACTAAATTCAACTGAAATGCAGGTTGAATTAACGGATAAGAAAAGACAAACTATTCTAAGATTGGCACAAAAATTTATAAACAAACAACAGTGCAAAATCAGGGAATTAGCTCAATTTTTAGGAATCCTTGTAGCAGCCTGCCCGGCAGTGAAATATGGCCCCCTGTATACTAAAAGATTCGAGCGACAAAAGTTTTTGGCCTTAGAAAGATCCCATGGTAACTTTGATCAAACCATGAAGCTGTCCGACACATTGAATCCAGATCTAGACTGGTGGACCAAAATAATACCATCTGTTACTAACTAAATCAGAACCAATAACTTCAAACTTGAGATTTTTTCAGATGCCTCGTCAACAGGGTGGGGTGTTTACTCAAACGAAAACAAGTCACACGGCTGGTGGCATGTTCAGGATAAAAATGAGCACATTCATTTTTTGGAGCTAAAAGCTGCCTTTTACGGTCTGAAATGCTTCGCCAGGGAACTGAGATCATGCGAAATACTATTAAGAATCGACAACACAACAGCAATCTCATATGTTAACAGGATGGGTAGCGTTCAGTTCATAAAACTAAGTGAACTCTGTAGGCAAATTTGGGAGTGGTGCGAAGTACGGGATCTTTGGGTGTTCGCTTCGTATTGTAACAAATTTAATATTTGTTGTAATAATAAGTTAATATTTATGGATTCCCGAGGGAAATAAAGCGAATCAAGTGGAAGAATATCAATTAGGCAAAAGGTTTATGTATTTGGAAAATACAGGTCTGCTTCAGTACGAGGCTAAAGACAGACTAATTTGTTTTATAATAATGTTTGTTGTCGTAGCAACCGTAGTTCTTATACCGGGATGATTTCTTGATAGTATACAGGTGACAGCGCATGCGCCAAATAATTCATTTTCATTGCTCGGTAAAGTCGTCATGCAGTGGTATTTGAGGCCAGCCTGCCTCAGCATACGACGAAACTCGCGCATGCGCAGTCACCTGTATACTATCAAGAAATCATCCCGGTATTTTAGAAGATATCTTTTATCATACAGGCTACTTGATTTAGATCATATAGTATTACCCGAGTCGAAATTTTAGGCCTGCTTTGAACCTCCTTTAAACCTCGTAGTCTTGTCGAGAGTTGTCAAATCTTGGGAGTATCGAGGAGTCAAAGGAGGTTCGGTACGTTTAATGTTAGACTCCACTTGAACCTACAAAAGTGGCAGAAACTGAACATTTGGATTCAAAGGAGGTTATGGAGGGTACAAACGAATCCTCCGGACTCTCCTTTGGGCCTATTGCAGATGTTACACCAGCCCTACAGACCCTGCTTTCGGCCTAAATCGATCTTGCGTAGACCCTACAGACCCTTCTTTCGGCCTGAACCGAATCGCTCGTAGGGCCTACAGAGCCTCCTCTCGGCCTGAATCGAATCTCGCGTAGACCCTACAGACCACGAAGTAATAGTAAGGAGACCGGACTCAGCCGAGGCCTCGTTTCAAAATGGGGCAGCGGTTTCTGTATGACAAAGGAGGAGTCCGCTGAAAAGAATACCAAAATTTTCGCGCCGGCGCGTTACGCATTCTAGCGGTGTCTCTTTCTCTCTCACAGAAAGTGCAAGAGAGATAGCTCGGCCGTCATCACAAAATAATAAACAGTGATTTAGTGAGGTTATGGTGTTTTGTTGTTTTGTTGTTTTGTTGTTATCACGAAGTAATATAAAAGTATTAAAACCGGCAAGGGTATAACGAATATTAAACGAATATTATTATTATTATGATCGAACTATTCATCCAACATAATGACAAACATTAAATATATTTACGGAGGGAGCTCTGAATAACGTATGTTTGTTTTCATCATCCTAACCTCAAAATCGCAACTTCGCGATTTCTTGGCAATCCTGATGAAAAATAATGATCGTTATTTGTACTATTATACTGCAAATTGATCCTGTTTCATACTAGCTTTTTTCTTTATATTTTGTATTCACCAGTTAAAAACGCTCGTTAATGTCGCTACCCTTGCCGGTTCTAATACTTTTATATTACTTCGTGATAACAACAAAACACCATAACCTCACTAAATCACTGTTTATTATTTTGTGATGACGGCCGAGCTATCTCTCTTGCACTTTCTGTGAGAGAGAAAGAGACACCGCTAGAATGCGTAAAAATTTTGGTATTCTTTCCAGCGGACTCCTCCTTTGTCGTACAGTGAACATAGTCAAAATTGTATAACGAAGTCCGGTCTCCTTATTATTACTTCGTGCTACAGACCCTCCTTCTTTAGCAGAAATTTCAACCGGGCGCTAGCGAGGCAGAAAATTATTAATTAATAATAGTAGAAAAAAAAAACAAAAATACGATATTTGACGGTTATTATTGTCAGATGACCCAACCTACGCATTATTATGTTGTTAAAATCGCATTATGCACGCACTGAAAAGATCGCCGCATTTTTCGTCCCCGCCGGGATTTGAACCCACGTCCGCTCGGTTACTAGTCGCACGGCCTAACCACTACGCTAAACTATCATATGGCATTAGATTCAATACTCTACTACTTGTTCGAGGCCCATCAAAGTGTCAAGTTATAACTCGAAATATTTCAATGTTATCAAAATTTGGCATTTGAAATTTGGCATTTGAAATTTGACTAGATTGAAGTTCTTGCATATATTATTACCATTAATTACTAAATATTATATTATGCATTTTTCGTTTACGCGGTTATCTGTTTATCCGAATGAAATATGACAATTAGTTAGAAAAAAAAAAAAATGGTCCAGGAGGTCCACAAAAATGTATATGTTCATTTCGACACTTTTTTTTATTTGAAACATAAATTTACTTGAAGTGGAAAATTCCACTTCCGTCGTATGAACTAAAAACAGTGTTGAAATTACCGTAAAACTTTTAGTGGATCTCCTGGAACATTTTTTTTCTCTGACATTGTACCTATATATTCCATATTTTACAAATCCGGTGAACCGATTGAGCAATGATATAGACACCTATTATTGTGGGATCCACAACTGATCCTGATAGGGGACTTTGAGTTATCAAGGCTTGAGCGTTGGGCGCACGCTTACGAATCTGTGGATTACGTATTTTCGTGTGAACCACAGAGTTATGGATATAATAAACTAAGAACCGGAGTTGAAAGAACTAGTAGAGTTACAAAAAAACATGTCCCAGAATCCAGATTACTGCATTGACCCTACGTAACCTCCTTTGAATTCAGTCTCCTGCCTTGACCCTACATAGCCTCATTTGGATCCAAAGTTTTTGGTCCTATTGTTCTTGGCCAGCATTGGATCCAAAGTAGGCTATGTAGGGTCAGAGTAGGAGACTTTAGATCCAAAGGAGGCTACGTAGGGTGAAGACAGGGGTCTTCGGATTCAAATAAGGCTACGTAGGTTCATGTCCGCGAGATATTTGCGATCTGAAAGAGGTCTAGGAGGGCCATCGGAGGGTGAAGTGGAGTGAAAGGAGGTTCACCGACAACACTGAATTTTGCAAATAGGGCCTGGTAGGTTCAACGGAGGGTGGCGGCTTGCGCGATACAAAAGAAATAGGTTCAGGAGCATTCAAAGGAGGGCTAAAATTTCGACTCGGGTAATATATAAGGGTGATTTTACCAAATGTAACAGTATATTAAGTCAAAAGAAAACACGCCGATGCCGACTCCTGTGTGATCTCAGAAGAAACAGAATGGGAACTCAACAATCAAGTCTTTGCGAAAATAGAACAAACCTTTGGGAAGCTTGACATAGATCTATTTGCCACAAATATCAATGCAAAGTGCCACCTCTTTGTATCCTGGCATAAAGATCCAGAAGCAATCACTGTTGATGCCTTCACAATCTGTTGGTCAAGTTATTACTTTTATGCCTTTCCACCATTCTCCATTATCACTAGAGTTTTACAAAAAATAATAATTGAAGAGGCAGAGGGCATTGTGGTGGTTCCAAACTGGCCTACACAGCCATGGTTCCCGCTATTCAATCAACTGCTAGTATCAGAACCGATTTATTTTAAACCCAGTGAAGATTTATTAAAATCGCCTTTCAGAAAACAACATCTGATGAAAATTACCCTGGTGGCAGGGAGATTATCAGGCAGGCTTTCGAACGGAAAGGAGTACCTCAAGGAGCATCGCCTATGATATTAGCATCATTAGCATCGGGGACATTAATAGTATATTATGTGGCATGCTCGTAAACCAAGTGTTTTTCGGCGAGAATAATTATTCGAGTCAAAAACGGTTTACGGGTGCTCTCCATACTGTATTTTTTTCGGCATAGGCATTGAAAAGTCACTTTTTGACGCCTGTTTTCGATCCACAAAGTGTCAGCTTATACGGTTGATTTCAGAACTGCCCTATAAAGTCTTTATATGGCAGTCTGGATGCGCAGTTCGAAGTGCGCATTCCAAAGCTGCCGTATAAAGTCTTTATAGGGCAGTTCTGAAATAAACCGTATAAAGTGACACTTTGTGGATCGAAAACAGGCGTCAAAAAGTGACTTTTCAATGCCTATGCCGAAAAAACCAATATCAAAAACCAATGAGACTGTGGTGGCAGTTTTGCAAAAAAGAAATGATCTGTCCCTTCGAAGCCTCTGTAACAAAGATCTTAGAGTTTTTGACCGAGCAATTTCAGCAAGCTAGGTGTTACGGTACACTAAATAGCTATAGATCAGCTTTGTCCTTGATAACCACAGAAAATATAGGTAACGATGCTCGAATCAAGAGGTTCTTCAAAGGGGTCGCAGCGCTTAAACCTCAGAAACCAAAATATGACTATACATGGGAACCAACGCCTGTTCTAAAGTTCTTATCCTCACTTTGGCCAAACGATAGATTAAATCTCAAACAGCTAACAAGGAAACTAGTAACCCTGTTGGCATTGATTACCGGCCAGCGGGTACAGACACTAAGTAAAATTAACCTGGAGAATATAAGAGAATCGCAAGAGATGATTCAAATCAGGATTTCTGAAAGGATAAAGACTTCAGGAATCAATCGTTGCCAGCCAATATTAAAAATACCATTCTATAAAAATAAACCAGAGCTTTGTGCTGCAACAACCCTACAACAATACTTGAAGGTCACAAGACCCATTCGTCCTAAAGGAGATAAAAGCTTATTTCTTACCCTGAAGAAGCCTCATCGAACAGTCAAGACTGCCACAATCAGCCTATGGATAAAAGAAACCCTAATGGACAGTGGAGTTGACACAACAATATTCACAGCGCATAGTACCAGACATGCCACGATATCAGCGGCATACAGAAGTGGCACAAACATAGAGATAATTAGAAAAGCAGCTGGTTGGAGTAAGGACTCCGAAACATTTGCCCGTTTCTATAACCGTCCATTAATAGATACGGACAGTTTCGCAAATGCTATAATTAACCCTACGGCCCACAGTGGGACGGAATCCGAAATTCCTGGCCAAAAGTCGAAAAACGAAGTTTCGTTTTCCGGGTTTTCAAGGGGGGGCTTAGGTAAAGTAATAGTCTGAGGGTCGGATTGCAGACAGGGCAGGGGACCATCCCTTATACCTGCTATTGTATTCCAGTTCAAAAGTGACCCTCGCTCGAACTACTGTCGGCGCAAAAAGGTTTGGCCCCTCTATTTGAGTGATCATAACTTCTACAGGAAAATTGGTAGAGCATCGAGTCTGGAAAGATCGGAAAGCGCCAAGTTTTCTGCGTCTAATGGTTGTTTGCAAATTTCCGTGTAAAAATCGTGAAAGCAGCTAGGGGACACAGGCGGCCCCACGCAAATTTGAAAAATTGTTGACGTCGATTACTGGAAGTCCGCTATTGCGAACCAAAAACTGATTACGGAATCAAAAAGTGTATATCCTGACGATAATTTTGAGCTGGCTCAGGTTCTTCCGTACCGATCCGTTCCCCAAATCGCACCATTGGACCTTTTTGCACCTGGCGAATTGAAGTTGACGTATGGCGATGGACTCCGAAAAACTACGTTTTTTAACTTTTCGGAGATCATAACGGCTTTCACGATTTTTACACGGAAATTTGCGAACAACGATTAGACGTAGAAAACTTGGCGCTTTCCGATCTTTCCAGACTCGATGCTCTCCCAGTAAACACGTTTGGATCAGGCATGTAACAGTTATATAACAGCGTAACATCACTGTGACATACTGTTGGTCTTGTAACTTTTATATAACATCGATTTAACGGATCAACTTATCTACGCCAGGGATGTTATGTTTCTGGACCACTGATACATCATAGAAATGTAACAAGTCATACGTCAAATTTGCGTCACTCAAGGCTTTACTTTTACTTTACTGAAAAGTTACGTAATTGTTACACGACAACGACAGACCTTAGTTTTGTAACTCACAAAGCACATAGTACGAGTAAAATTTATGTCACAAAGTTCTATTATTGTGTGTTTTATGAAATCGATTATTTTGTGATATAACATAAATCTATCAGCGTTACGTTATCCCAAATATTATATGTTCTCTGTAAAATCAACGTCTCAATTACATGTATGTATATACGTATATTGCATAACTGTGAAAAAAAAAAAACATTTTATCGCCGATGTACTACGATTTCTAGTCAATCTTCGTAGCTGCTCCGCAATTTTGAGGTTAAACTGCAATCCACTCTACATAACAGAACTCCTATATATATCTTTGAAAGTAACAAATAATAATTATATTGGCCGCGACGCTAAATTTTTGCGGTCACTTCATAAACTTTTGTTATAAATTAAGATGCCTAAGGTGCACCGTAAAGAATTTTGTGATTTATCAAAAAGACATCGGAGAAGACTCGTGCAGGACGAACTGAAGATCATCCAGTTGAATATGATTTCTAATTTAAAATCTGATTCTTCCGTAAACGACGGAGGAATTACTCTAGACAGTCAACTTTCCTCAATTGATACACCTTCAATCTCAATGTCTAATATAACAAATTCATCAGTTGTTGTTGAAATAAATCCCACCACGAATGAACCGTTACTAGCTAATGATGAACCAACAGATCATAGTGACGTATCTGATCCCGCAGAAGTTTTAGAAAGCTCTTTCAGTGAAATTGACTCTGACAGCGAATATGATATTGAGGATACAAATGATGTCGCAGATAATGATACGATTATTTTGAATAATCCTCAAAATGATAAGACATTTTGTGAAGACCTGCGAAATTGGGCTTCAACGTGTGCTATAAATCAAGCGCATTTAAATCATCTACTGAAAATCTTACGCCAGCACGGGCACCGTGACTTACCATCTGATTCTAGAACTCTGTTGAGAACTCCGAGAAATGTTCAAGTGTTAGATGTAGAACCAGGAAAATATTATCATTTTGGCTTGCGTCCAGGTATAATTGCATCAATATCCAATTACTACCATACACTTGACGAATGCCCAACCGAAATCAAATTGAATATTAATGTAGATGGGCTTCCATTGACCAAGAGTTCGGGGAGCCAATTTTGGCCAATCTTGGCAGCGCTGGTAGCCGATTTTTACACCGGACCTTTTGTGGTTGGCATGTACCACGGTTATGCAAAACCCACAGATAGTAATGCCTTCCTTAAATATTTCACGGAAGATTTTGCAAATATTTCAGACACCGGTTTATTCATCGAAGATAAAAAATTCTCGATAAAAGTTAATGCTATTAGCTCCCGGGTAACAATTTGAAGTGGCAGCCGTATGGCCGCTACATGGCCAACCGACCAAGCCAATGTGGCCGCCATGTCAGCCGACCCCAGTTTTATCATGGCTAGTACCTGGCAACGACGACCAAACTATGTCGCTCCTTGATGGCAGCTAGGTGGATAAACAGCATGGTTTACTTATGGTTTCGACCTGGCAGCGATATGGCGGCGCTATCTCGCTGCCATGTGGAGGCCAACTAGTTGCCAGGTAACAATCCAACGCGGCAACCATACGGCCGCTACATGGCCAACCCACCTAACCAATGTGGCCGCTATGTCGGCAGTGGTCGGTTTTATCATGGCTTTCACCTAACAACGACGACCAAACTATGTCGCTCCTTGATGGCAACTAAGTCCATAAACAATATAGTTCATTTATGGTTTTGACCTGGCAGCGACATGGCAGCGCTTACTCGTTGCTATGTGTGGGCCATCTGGTTGCCAGTAATTTTGATACCTCTCTGAAACATGAAAGCCATGAAGTAACCATGAAATTTCCACAGTTAGCTGTCATGTGACAGTCACTCTATTTTGTAACGAGTACCGCTCCTTGAGTTCTATTTTACTTTTAAGTATATATTTCATTCACACAGTAGTCATTCCAAAAGAACTGTTATGAACTATACTACCGGGTAGGCGGTATGAGTCGCTTGACTCGTAGGTGAATTATGATTGTGGTCGGCCGGCAACGGGTAGGTGTAGCCAAGCCGACGTTACTTTACTTGCGAGCGTTGTCGCTCATCTACCGGCATAACAAGGTACTAAGGTAGGTGGCGACGCATTGTATAGACCAGGTAAATGCCAGGCTACCTTAAGACATGGCCGTGCCAGCTTGCCCCACCTAAAAGCTATATGGCAATGCGAGGTGGCGGCCAGGTAGTTGCCAGCGGTCGCCAGTTAACGTTAAGACACAGCAATACCAGGTTGGCCCACATAAAAGCCATATGGCATCGCGAGGTGGCGGCCAGGTAGTCGCCAGTTAACGCTAAGACACGGCAGTACCAGGTTGGCCCACATCAACGCCATATGGCATCGCGAGGTGGCGGCCAGGTAGTCGCCAGCGGTCGCCAGCGGTTGCCAGTTCACGTTAAGACACAGCAGTACCAGGTTAGCCCACGTGAAAGCCATATGGCATCGCGATGTGGCGGCCGAGTAGTTGCCAGTTAACGTCAATACACGGCAGTACCAGGTTGGCATACATAAAAGTCATATGGCATCGCGAGGTGGTGGCCAGGTAGTCGCCAGTTAACGCTAAGACACGATAGTACCAGGTTGGCCCACATCAAAGCCATATGGCATCGCGAGGTGGCAGTCAGGTAGTCGCCAGCGGTCGCCAGTTAACGTTAAGACACAGCAGTACCAGGTTGGCCCACATCAAAGCCATATATGGCATCGTGAGGTGGCGGCCAGGTAGTCGCCAGTTCACGTGAAGACATGGCAGTGCCAGGTTTGCCCGTATGAAAGCCATATGGCATTGCGAAGTGGCGGCCAGGTCAATGCTAGGTAGTGACGGAACATCGCAGTGCCAGCTTGGCCCACATAAAATCGATGTCGTGGCGCAAGGTGGCGGCCAAGATGGTGCAACATTGGTAGCCTAGCTTAGTTAGCCATATTATCGCCATGTGAAAAGGCCATGTTGAAACCATATAGCCGCCGCATGGTTATCGAACATTGGCCTGCTATGTGGCTGGCCGACAGCATTGCCGTGCTCATGCCACATGGCATTAATGTGGCTTGTGGGCTGGCCATGTAAATTGTTACCCGGGCTGTGATGCTCCGGCAAAAGCATTCATTTCCGGAACTAAAGGGCACAATGCTTACTTTGGCTGTGGGAAATGTATCCAGGAAGGTGATTACGTGGAACATAGAGTAACGTTTCCTGAAACAAAGGCTACATTGAGGACGGATGATTCGTTCAAATTTAAACTTCAAGAAGAGCATCACAAAAAAATCTGTATACTTGAAAGCCTTAATATTGGGATGGTTACACAATTCCCTCTTGATTATCAACATTTAGTTTGCCTCGGCATCATGAAGAAATTATTACAATTTTATACCAAAGGAAAGCGACACGTAAGAATTCCGGACGCACAAATACCAGTTGTATCGAAGCATTTGTTGTCGCTAAGAGAATTCATACCAAAGGAATTCGCAAGAAAGCCTAGATCACTTGTGGAAGTAGAAAGATTCAAGGCGACCGAATTCCGCCAGTTTTTATTGTACACAGGACCAATTGTATTAGCGAAAACCTTAACAACCGACCAATTTAAACACTTCCTTGCATTAAGCGTGAGTATTCGAATTCTCTCCTCTGCGGAGTACTGTATATCAATGATCGATTATGCACACGATTTATTACTATATTTCGTAGAAACTTACTCCTTGCTGTACGGTCGTCACAATTTATCATACAACGTACATAATCTCGTACACCTGTGCAATGATGTCAAATTATTTGGACCGCTGGATAATTTCAGTACTTTCAAATTTGAGAACCATATGCAAAAAATTAAAAAAATGGTGAAAACATCAAGCAGACCATTGCAGCAGTTCATACACCGCTCAATAGAATTGACGGAGAATAAGAACATTTACATGAACGAATCGTTAACTAACAATCCCGAAATTAAATATAGCACAGAGGCACGATCACATGATCAACGAACAATAAAATCTCTTCGGCATAAAGGATTTCTCTTAGATTCGAAGATGCCCAATAATTGTTGCGTCTTGGATGATGGAACGATCGTAAGCATAAGTCGGATAGTACAACTTTGAAACGATAAAATATTTTTAATCGGAAACCATTATTTAAATGTTGAACCATATTTTAAAGTTCCCTATTGTTCTTCAAAAGTTGGTATACACGTCGTATTAGAGGGCATGTGCGGTAGTCTCAACGTTAACGAGGATCGCATTAAATACAAATGTGTTAAATTCAAATTAACGGAGAGTCAAAGTGTGATTTTCCCTTTGTTACATAAATAATATTCTGTCGATCTTCATATCATTCTGATACAATTACCCAAGTTCATATTCCGCATTGGTGAAACTCACTGAAACTAAAAAAAAAAAAAAAAAAAAAGAAACATGGTGCACGGTAGTGTTCCCGCGCAATTTAGCGTCCACGCTGTTACCCACGCGAGCTATCCGCGTCACACGTGTTGCCGGCACCGAGAAGTTCACAAACTTAACAAGAAATTCCTGTTATATTATTATTCTGGAAATCACTTGTCATTTGAAGGTACGTAAAATTCTATACTTTGATACCAATTCTCATATATACACACCCAGGACTTTTCCAGCCTACAATATAATATGATCCAAATAACCTAACTTAACCTAACATATTGATACGAAATTAGCTTTCGTGAGTTTAGTGATTAAATTAACGAGGATCCCTGAGTTGAGAAATAAAGATTCAAGTCTAAATGCAAAGATTATAATCAGGGAAAATTGCGTATATTGAAAAATGCGTGCGATTGAGTTTATGTCTAAATCAAGACTGTTATTTACAACAATATTGGTTGATCAAGCAACCGAATTAATAATAACAATCAATTAATTAATCAATTAATTAGTCAATTAATTAATTAATTAACAATCAATTAATTAATCAATCAATTAACTAATCAATTAATTAATTAATTAACAATATTAACCTGTCACAGATAAATTTTCAACAATTTAACTTTTTTGCTCTATTTTGACGGACTATTTTCTGGTGGTAGTTAGCTTGTAAAATACTGTGAGGCAATCGATTCTCAAAATCGCTCGTAATGTTAAGAAGCCGTTACTACGAGATGGACTCACTGCCCTATGCTGTTGTGTCATTCATTGACGACAACTTGGATGACGAAGAAGAAGTTACGTCAGAAGTACCATCCTGTTGGCTGTCAGCTGATAAACATAATTGTTGGTGGCCCAAAACTAAAAGCATCAATACATTCATATCAAAATGTACTCGACCAGATGTAAAAAGCACTAAATGGGACCTCCATCCGATAGAACTTCATGGTTATCATGGTGAGTTTATACACATATTTTCTTTTATTTTTGTCATTCAATAGCTAAAAATAGTTGTCACACTCTATTTGATTCATTTCAATATTTGTTAAACTTTTCGCCAACACTATAATTGCCTTGCTTTTTTAGCCGATCAAAAAAGTTAAGCTGATATCATTTGTATAATTATCAAAGTGCTTTGTTGATGATATTTGGGTGTCATTCAATCCAATCGTAGACTTGAAGCTGTAGTTTTATTCATATCTCATGCCAAGTTATCAAAAAATTGGTGTAGAAACCATAGAAATTTGAATAAACTTGTACTTGGTATAACCAACACACACCTTAGCGTTGAGGTAGTCCGTGACCTCATAAGGTTTAATGAAACAACTATTGATGTGCGCAGTATGCGCTTGTATAAGATAGAGGAACAGTTTCTGTCAGGCTGCTTTGTGTAGAATTCACGGTACAAAAAAATGCTATGAGAATTTCAGTTTTTCTGGATAGTTTATTTTAATGCATTGATAAGACATTTTCCATAATTCAAGCCTTGCTCAATGATTTAAGCTGCTTGCGGAGTATAGCATCCAGACATATCTTATTCGGAGTAACTTGATTGTCCCTAGCGCACCTTGCAGTGAGACTTTTCATAATGAATTCAATTAGCAGTCTGCGCTTACATAAGATAAAGCTATAGTTTCTATCAGGCCGTTTTGTCTAAAATTCACCATTCAATCCAACCAAATAGTTTTTGCATAAGATTAATGACAATTCGAATGTATTGGAATTGGAATTGAATTGTTTAGAAACATTAGAGAAGGCACGGAAAAAGGCTGATTGTATTCAATCATCGAGTGAGGAAACCAATTCGCAAGTCCCAGAACGACGCTTGAGGAAAAAAAAAATCACTTGCACCACCTGTGATCGAAGAATCCACAGATTCTGAGACAGCAGCAACTTTGCAGAGAAAGAAAAGCATCCCTGATCCTCCGAATATGTTGAATGAAAACCATAGCTTGTTCGATGTGACTCCGATTGTCATCCATAATATTTCAGATCAACGGGACCTCGAAAGTATGTTCATATCAAATTCTACAATGCATTTAGCACTAACTTGACTTGTAGTAATCAAAATCTGACTTTCAATATAGGAACAATATTGTTTCTAAATATTTCCAAGAAATGTCATAGGCTGCTAATCATATAATTATGTTACCTACCTGGTTTTTAGGTCATTTACTTACTGACAGTATGCTATTGGATATGTGTGATTCGATAATGCCATCCACTTCAGAAATAATTGATGATGTCTTTGTACCGGTCGACTCGTCATCAGCTATTGAAACAATTGAAAATGCTATTGAAACCTCTCAGCGTAGAGTGGGTACTCCTTTGCAGGCTGGAAAATCTTCTGAGCCCATTGAATTGGTCGTAACGACACCAAAAACATCAATACGTGAGTATGAAATAACCACACCAAAATCAAAACACTAACAAGCGACCTATTTTCAGCTCTACCATTAGCGAACAGGTCACGGAGTCAACCACAGTCGTTTAGGTTAACTGCTGCAGTACTCCAGCTTTGTAAAACGGTAGGTCGATTACTGTTTAAAAATATTGAGTGTGGAACTATAATACAATTTGAAAAAAATTTATTTCAATAATAATACATATAATATTGACATTGTATTGTTTTTTCCTTATCGCAGATGTGATTCAACCGCTAATAGAAGTTCTGAAAGGTATGAATTCCAAATTATTGATAGTCCATTCGGATAGAATGTTTATTCTGTATCATACATCGTACTCTCATCTTTCCAGATAATTTTGATCAGGTTTTCACGACATTGGCAGAGATCAAAGTTCAACTGAAAGTAATTGAGACACGTGTAGGGAAAATCGAAGGACAATGCGGTAAAACCAACAGTCGATCTGTTGATAATCACAATTTTAGAGAGATCATTGTAGTTTTACCCTTTGATGACATTCAATCTATCAAAGATTTCGATGAGCGACTACAAATCGATCCAGAATTGTCAGCTAAGTTGGTAAGTAGCTCAACATTAAGTTATAATCGCTCAGTGCATGCTGTTTTTGAAAAAGAAAAAAAAAAAACAGAATTCCACTGACACTATAGTCTATCTATATCAGTGGTTCTTAAACGGTGGTCCCTGAAAGCACTTGAAGTGCTACGCAAAGTCATCTTATATGTTCTATAATATAGAACAATCTTATAATAATTTATCTTACTGCCGAACAGTTGATGATGGCAAAACAAAAATTTAGTCAAATGGTCCCTCATCACGAAAAGGTTAAGAACCACTGGTCGATATGGATGAAATTTGTGAGGTGATTGACTTTACTGGAAACTTGAGATTACTTGGATCTGTATTGTCGTCAAGGGATCTAGTTTGTCAAATTAAGGGGATACATACACCTTTAAAATAATTTTTTTCAAATCACTGCTACGCTCTGAGAAAACATTCTAGTGACTCAGTTTTCTTACAGTTGATTAGTGCTATTTTGATACATAGTTCATGATTTTTCCAGATTTTAGGTCCTCCGCTGAACATAGATTTAGTCCATCGAAGAAAAAGCAGTTGTCGTAGGGTACAGGTTGCTGCGTTGGATGAAATTTCTTCAACTTTTAATCAAATATTCTGTATCAAGATTCGCGGCAGCGAATCGCCGCCAAGTACCCGTAGGCCGGCGCGCCAGCCCCGAATCGTTATCCCGAGCAAGCTTTTGTTCTTGTAAAAAAACTGTCATATCTTTCGAACCGCTGAATATTTTTTAACAAAATTTGTAGAGGCGTAAGACCCACTCCACCTAACATTCCTCCAAAAAGTTGAACGAAATTGACCTGGTAGTTCCTGAGATATTGACTGTCAAAGTTGATCGAAAAACACAATCTCCTGGTTCTTCTTCGTCGCAGAACGTTCTTCTTGGGATTCTTGGGACCCCGATATCTGTCGAACCGTTGCACTTATGAACTTGCAATTTGGAGGGGGTGTTCTTAACACCAAAATCTCGCCCCCTATTGTTTTTTATCAACATTCGATCACGCATGCCGGAGTAATTAACAAAAAAATAATTATCTTATATATGCACGAAGATGTTGACATAGATACATATGTGTCTCGGGACCACGATATCTTCCGATAATTATCGAATCGAAATGATTAATATTATTAATAATATTATTATTAATATTATTATTAACATTATCATCATCATAATCATCATTATCGTTATCATTATCATCATTATTATCATTACTTTTTTTTTTTTATTCTTTAATTCATCATGAAGTACATTGACACAGCATTGCAGATCTTACTAGTGTTTTCAGAATCTATTATTGCAAAACAGTAGTTGAAGACAGGTTTGGTGCATGAAAGTCTAAAGATATATGAGATACGTGAGCGCCTGCAATCATGATGATTTCGCACATACGTGCGCAGTGCGTAGTATGGTGTTGTTTTTTCATGTTTCATTTCATGTACATTACCTGCTTCAAAGTTCGTTTTCACGAAGGGAAAGATTCTAGCAAAGGTTCGAATGTTCAGCTCGACTTCAAGTGGTTCATCATTAATTTTTTTAATATTTCATGTAATGAAACTCAAAGTTTTTTTTTTCTTCTTATTATTGATACATAATTATTTAATTAGTACCGCAATTCCTATGGAAAATTGGAACATAAATATCCCGAGAAAACAAAGAAGCAAGGAAGCTTCATTACTCATAAGCGTTTTGAATCTGAACTTTTTTTGAGCTGTCGAACCGTCACCCGCTCATTCACGCATTCAACGAACGAACACTATAATTAAATTTTTTCTAATAGCTTTGACGACTATCAGACACGAGAGCATAGTTGGCACGAATTATTTCTCGTGAAATTGCGGTAGTTATGTTATTTAAGAGGAAGCGAAATAATTTTTAGAGTTCTAATATTGATCAAATATTTATGAAAGAAATCAATGAGAGACCACTTGCAGTTGAGCTCAAAATTTGCCAATTTTCGGGAATTTTTTTCTGTTTGTGAAATGTCATTGCAGAGAAAAAACAATGAAAGAAAAAATCTAGCAGGTACGATATTTAAAAAACGAATGAACGGGTCCGGTTCGGGTTGGGCGAAGCATCGGACACGATGCTATAGACTACAAGCCATAACTCCAACATCTTGTCAATAGTTCCACAGAAAGTACGATTTTGCTCGCATAATTTACGTAAATTCAAAGATATTGTTGCACTATATGCTTGATTTGAAAATTATCAAATGTATATATACAAAAAGTAATGAAATACCCGGCAAAAACATTATAAATGTCGAAAGTTACCGCCAAGTACAAAAATGGTTTCACCAGCCAAAATTCAGAAGCATCATACTCTTTGCCAGTGACAGATTACAAACGTCATTTCTTTACACAAAATAATACAAAAACCTTGTACGTGAAATCAGGCAACATTAAAGCCAAGCACTCGATTAAATAATTTTGATATTTCGAATTATATTTTCTGAATGCTAGTCAATGGATATCAATGGAAAACCAATAGAAAATCATTCGTTACCTCCGACATAATAGCATATTGGCGACGGGAAATATTGCTTAAGGCAGTATCTCGTATGATGATACAAACTTGGCGGGCATAGATTGTTCTGCAAATTATCAATCACGGAAATGTAAGATACGATCAACAATCAGTGTGTCTTTGAATGTCGAATATACTTTAGTATATTCATTATTGTCTAACGAAAAAAACTGATGCGTTTCGATGCATATTTACTGTGAGTATAACAGAATATTCTGGTATCCCCAATAAATTTCCACATGGAAGACGTTCAATAAGCATTACCCTAGTCAATAGTGTACCGATGATAGGTAGGTTCAGGATATGTACCGTGAGCTATCACGGCGTTATAACCTTAGGTGAACGTTGGTGAATGACAGATGCATAATGAAATCAAACCCGTTTTCAAAACTTGAATTTAAATTCAAATTTCCAAAACCGCCGTTTATGGACTTATTAGTTCTCGCTATGAACACGCTATAGGTATGTTCAACTCAATATCAATTTTAACGAATTATTCACTCGTTTCTAACATTCATTTCTGCACTACCTTTTGTCAAAAACACGCTCTTCATTAAGCTTTCCAAGCACTAGTGCGTTGTAAAAGTTTTCTCATTTCTAAATCTGAGAAAAAAAAAAAAAAAACAATAAGATGGAGTACACAGGCACATAGAGGAACTTTATGACGAGTGTGAAAGTGCTGTATGATCCGCAGACGAGGTCCTTTCACGTCCTTGTCATACAAATGACTATTATTTCTTAGTTTCATTTTACAATGATGGATATTACCAATGCAAACGATGTTTAAATAGTCTTTCATCAAGCTCTCAACAGTTTTGTGGGTGTGATCGTCGCAGAGTGACTGAAATAAATGAATCAAAAAAAGAGTGCAATTGATAATTTTCAGAACAATCTATGCCCGCCAAGTTTGTATCATCATACGAGATACTGCCTTAAGCAATATTTCCCGTCGCCAATATGCTATTATGTCGGAGGTAACGAATGATTTTCTATTGGTCTTCCATTGATATCCATTGACTAGCATTCAGAAAATATAATTCGAAATATCAAAATTATTTAATGGAGTGCTTGGCTTTAATGTTGCCTGATTTCACGTACAAGGTTTTTGTATTATTTTGTGTAAAGAAATGACGTTTGTAATCTGTCGCTGGCAAACAGTATGATGCTTCTGAATTTTGGCTGGTGAAACCATTTTTGTACTTGGCGGTAACTTTCGACATTTATAATGTTTTTGCCGGGTATCAATGTAATTTCGGACCAAACCAATAATATTTTATGAATTTAATTTTTAGACATAGAAATTTTTGGTTTCAAAACATTTTTACCCAGAACGATGGAAAAAAAAATTCTTACAATAAAAATTTTCTACGTCTAAAACTTAAATTCATCAAATGTTATTGGTTTGAAAGTTGAAGAAATTTCATCCAACGCAGCAACATCTATCCTTAGACAACTGCTTTTTCTTCAATGTACTAAATCTATGTTCAGTGGAGGACCTAAAATCTGGAAAAATCATGAACTAAGTATCAAAATAGCAATTATCAACTGTAGAAAAACTAAGTCACTAGAATGTTTTCTCAGAGCGTGGCAGTGATTTGAAAAAAAATATTTTCAAGGTGTATGCACCCCATTAAGCGCATGTGTACTAATCTGCTAGAACTGAACAACTGTCTTCTTTTACAAATACATAGTACTTGGTATCATGGACACGTAGTACATGTTAATATCGCATGCATGATTACAGCATCTCTATTTGGCTGGAATCGGTGGTAATGGATTACGAGATAATATATCACGAATACTAAGAAAAATGTTCACTAACAAGGCTGCTAAAGTATGTACCTGGTGTGGCAAACGTGATAATTTTAAAATACGTCACTTGAGATTTCTACCTATTATAAGAGGTAACAAATACACTTATGAATCAGTAATTATATCGCGTTACTATGCTATAAGGTCGTAGGCGCCAAATTTTTTTTATTTTGCGGATCTGCCCAAATTATGTTATATGGCATGAAAAAGATTTTGCCACAAAAAAAAAAAAACGATTTTTTTTTTTTGGCGCTTACGACCTTATGGCATTAGCGACACGATATAGTCTACTCATACATGCTGACAATTCATTCCATAGTCATTCAACCATATGCATCGATATGTTGAGTAAATGCCTTTACTATGCATTTATTGAGGTAAACCCTGGTGAAAAAAAATCTCTGCCAAATCTCTCCAAAAATCTACAAATGAGAATGCCGAAAAATCTAGAGTTTTCCAGAGATGTAAACTCTGTCATTCGTCGTAAAAATCTGGAAAATTCTGAAGATTTCTGCTGTGGCGTCCCGCAGAATTTCCCCAAGTGCAGAAATTCCACCACGCTAGAAAAATGCAGAGTTTGGCGGAGAAATTGATGATTTTCGATGAAAAATTCTGGAAATCTCCGCTGTAGAGTTTCGCAGAATTTCCTCAAGTGCAACAATTAAACAAAGCCAGAAAAATGCAGAGTTTAGCGGAGAAATTGATGATTTTCGATGAAAAATTTTGGAAATCTCCGCTGTAGAGTTTCGCAGAATTTCCCCAAGTGCAACGATTAAACGAAGCCAGAAAAATGCAGAGTTTTACGGAGAAATTTATGATTTTCGATGAAAAATTCTGGAAATCTCCGCTGTAGAGTTTCGCAGAATTTCCCCAAGTGCAACGATTGAACGAAGCCAGAAAAATTGCAGAGTTTTGCGGAAAAATGTATGATTTTCTATGAAAAATTCTGGAAATCTCTGCAGTAGAGTTTTGCAGAATTTCCCCAAGTGCAACGATTAAACGAAGCCAGAAAAATGCAGAGTTTGGTAGAGAAATTTATGAATTCCGTTGAAAAATTCTGGAAACCTCCGCTGTAGAGTTTCGCAGAATTTCCCCAAGTGCAACGATTAAACGAAGCCAGAAAAAATGCAGAGTTTGGTAGAGAAATTTATGAATTTCGTTGAAAAATTCTGGAAACCTCCGCTGTAGAGTTTCGCAGAATTCCCCCAAGTGCAACGATTAAACGAAGCCAGAAAAAAATGCAGAGTTTGGTAGGGAAATTTATGAATTCCGTTGAAAAATTCTGGAAATCTCCGCTGTAGAGTTTCGCAGAATTTCCCCAAATGCAACGATTAAACGAAGCCAGAAAAATGCAGAGTTTTGCGGAGAAATGTATGATTTTCTATGAAAAATTCTGGAAATCTCCGCTGTAGAGTTTCGCAGAATTTCCCCAAGTGCAACGATTAAACAAAGCCAGAAAAAATGCAGAGTTTTGTGGAGAAATGTATGATTTTCCATGAAAAATTCTGGAAATCTCCGCTGTAGAGTTGCGCAGAATTTTCCCAAATGCAACGATTAAACGAAGCCAGAAAAATGCAGAGTCTTGCGGAGAAGCTTATGATTTTCTATGAAAAATTCTTGAAATCTCCGCTGTAGAGTTTCGCAGAATTTTCCCAAGTGCACCGATTAAACAAAGCCAGAAAAGTGCAGAGTTTTGCGGAGAAATTTATGATTTTCGATGAAAAATTCTGGAAATCTCCGCCGTAGAGTTTCGCTGAATTTCCCCAAGTGCAGATATTCAACGTCACTAGAAGAATCCGAAGTTTTTCGGATAAATTGATGATTTTCGATGAAAAATTCTGGAAATTTCCGCCGTAGAGTTTCGAAGAATCTCGCCAACTGCAGAAATTTGATAAAACCAGAAAAATGCAGAGTTTTGCGGAGAAATTGATGATTTTCGATGAAAAATTCTGGAAATCTACGCGGTAGAGTTTTGCCGAATTTCACGAATTTCAGAAATAATTACACTACAGCAGAAAAATCAAGAGTTTTTCAGAGAAATTGATGACTTTCGACGGTAAAGTCTGGAACTTTCTGCTCTCCATTTTCTCACTAATATTCGAAATGCAGACAATCTATGAATACGGAGGAATTTGCATTTTAGGAAAAACTGAGATCTGTAGGATATAAAGTATGTCGCATCATAGGGAGTTGAACACAGCCGGTGGGATCAACATTCCGGCGATGCGTATCGAGTAAGATACGAGCGAGTTGCGAGTTGGAGGGATAGATAGATAGATAGATAGATAGATATTTATTATTATGTCTATGGCAATGCTAGACAAGTACATGTGCATGTAGGTTTTACAAGAGCATATAAAGAAGACAGGAGATACAAACGTGAAGAGTAATACTAACAGACAGCAGTCCAGAGCAGAATATAAGAGGCAAATTGTAATATAAGATAACATAGTATAAGATAACATAAGAGACAAGTTGTCAAGAGACAAGTGAGAGGCAGAGGGAGAGGGAAAAGCCCTTATAAATTAGAGCAGCAGGCCGCTCTAGGCCTTTTTGATTACGCATATCGAGACGGAAAGTTATACTTTCCGCTCCGCCCGCACTTCGCTTCATACGCCTTTGATTTAGTTTTTGTATTTCGTTCGACCATTGAGTTTGTTTTCATTTAGAATTATTATTAGTTTGCTTAATTTGTACGCCATTCACGGGAGAAATAAATCGCTTTATATGACCTAGACTGTAATCCTTTTATTTGATTTCATGAATCCGACAAGTATAGTAATGGCGAGAAAGGACGTTCATTGTTGTAATGAAGATTATGTGGTGCTAGCGTGATTGCGTCGACTATTCATTATAGCATAAATATGTGAGGAAATATTGATACATACGAACATTGTGGAAGGGGATCTCGAAGAAATATTATGTATGATAGGGTGCATGTACATTTATTGCGAATATAAATTACATCATAAGAATCCTCGTACATGTAGTGCATCTTATATCTACCCGTACGACAGTTTCTGAGAAAGAAGTTCGTTGGTGAAATTGTGCGAAAACCATTTGAAAGTATAAAAAATTATTTCCTGCAGTTTTTACGTCATATAATTTTTTACGTTATGTACCTCCTCAAATCATATTGTACAGAAAAATCTTGAA
Source organism: Tenthredo mesomela (assembly GCA_943736025.1). Lineage (NCBI taxonomy): Eukaryota > Metazoa > Arthropoda > Insecta > Hymenoptera > Tenthredinidae > Tenthredo > Tenthredo mesomela. The sequence goes on from OX031018.1 coordinate 23,695,797, forward strand.
TCACATAGTCTTATAGTTAGAGTTGTGGAGTAAAACGTGTATTTTTCTGTGATAGAGATGTCAGTATGTATATAATAGACAATGCGTCAGTATTCGATCAATCACCACGACATCCTCGTCTGCCGTTAGTTGCCATAACAATGCATTGCCCTCGCGAAGCTCGTGGCTCACACATGTGTAGGGTGCCACGATCTGGGTAACACCGTCTAATGTGGGTTACATTTACGTGTGCTGTTGCAAGAAGAGGTGCATTTTCTACGTGGATTGTACGAAAGAAAATTAGCACTTTCGTTCCATTTTGAGATTCAATACTGCAGATATTGGTGATAACACCTCTCAATCCTGCATCCGTAATAATGATCGAGTCGTTAGTCTTTTTTGAGCGCCCGTATGATTCTGTAGCGTGGCGTATACCGTTACATACGATTTTTTCATACGCCAAACAATCAGCTGGTTGCCCCAAATGCGCGTTTTCAGTTTCGGTTAGTTTACATTTCTTCCCCGATCCAATAAGAACAGATTCTTCAATTCTTACGAATAGTTTCACCCGTTTTTCATAATATCTTATAAATTCTTGAAACCTATCCCCGTTTGGAAATTTCTGACACAGCTTAGGCACTGATTTATAGAATGAATTCCGCCTTGCGATTTGACTAGCTATACGAAACGGACTTTTTTTCATCGACAGCAGTTTCCGATTTTCATTTTCGAATGGAAAAGTATTAATCGCCCATAACGGTCCCCAATCAGATACATTTACACTCAAATGAAGTAATAAGTGGACGTTATAAGTCATCTTTTCTTTTCCAAAATAATTCTGGTAGAGTACAACATATTTAATGAGCGAGGTTTTTGCAGTATTCAACATGCTCGGGGTGATAGAATCCTGCAACAAAATTTCTATTGATGTTACGAGTAATGCTAAATGGCCCAGATATTTTGTTGGTATAACCCCGCGCAAGCAAACCAGTGAGTACCAAATCAACCATGATCTCCATTCTGAGGCCTTCCATAGTCGTCGATTACGAATACTCCTTGGTGTCCGTGTTATATATTTGGGTGTCCTTATCCATAACAAACGACTATCAATTACAGCTATCTGGTTCGGAGATCCAGCATAGTAATCATGGCCGGGTGAATTCAGTAAGATTTCGGTGTGTTGTCTGACAACGCCCAGTAGAACAGCATGGAGATAGTCTACAATTTGACCGGAAATTATCCCGTAGTATAACAAACCCATCAAGACAGATGGACCCCACACGCCTTTCACATCGTCTGTACTGTCAGACATAGATGCTTCCATCATGTATTGGATTGTTGACTCGTCAGTACGTAACTCAGGTACGTCTGTCGAAACGGTATATTTGCGGAGACCGTCAACACTTTCTGTCGGATGTTCGCAAAATGTACAACCATAACGACCATTGTACTGCTTCATTTTTAGCATGCTACATCGTGCCATAGAATCAACACACGAACATAAGGGGTAGACTCTGCTCGTAATTTTCTGCCCGTTCAATTCCCATTCGACCCCATCAGTTGATAATGAGTTGGCTTCGTCCACAAAAGGCTTCAAATATGTATTCATGTCCGGTTCTGATTCATTAGCCCACAAACCAACAAGTAGCATGTGTTTGGCACGAATCTCTGGTGGAAGTTCGTGTAACATAACGTAAATAGGCCAAACAGACACTTTACTCGAATCTGCTGCCTGGCAGCCATCGGTATTAAATGTATAAGATAAATTCCATCTATTACTTTGTTACGAACGAGCCGGAGGGTGTCGCAATTCGCCACGCGACACGGAAAAACGCGCTGGAGGGTGTCGCAATACACCTCGCGACACAGAAGAATTTAGGCTGCCGGTTCAGCGATTTCGTCATAGACATGAGCTAGTGGATGAGTGAACCAAACTGCGCGGGTGAATCAAAGGTTGGTTGCCCAAGAGGCTGACCAAGGAAATTCCATCCCCCGCCAAAGCCGATCGGTAAGGGATAAAAAGACCCCGTATCCCTTACACGTCAGTCAGAACTATCGCCGAAAGTGACCGTGCAACCGGGACCGTCACACCTTGTCGCTGGAGGTTATCCGACTGGAGAAGACCGGCTTGGTAAAGGAGCACATCTGCAACCGCCAAGACACCCTCAGTGGCTATACGTAATCTTCAACCATCGGCCTCCTTGGTGACAGGTTGTAGAAGCTGACGAACCGCGCAGTCAGGTATCACATTTCCACTGGCTCATACCCTTCTTAATCCCCCCCCCCTACCTTCGTAACTATCACTATTACTACAACTGTTATTACGAACAAATATCACTATTATTGTCATTACTATTACGAACGTAACTTTAACCATTACAACAAACAAATATCACTACTATTACAAAACTATTACTATTACTATTCTAAACTATTACTATTCATGATACGATTGCTATTCTAATTAGTGACGAGAATATATATATATCTTTGAACGTGTCAAAAGGGCATCATCAAGTTTGAATTATTATCCTTTCATCTTCCATTCAATCCTTCAGGTCCACTTTAGTGGTTTAATAAAGCAAAGACCCACAACGGGAGTCACTTTACCGCTCAGGTGACTTCCGTATTCTAAATTACGATCAAGAGTAGCCGGCAATCTCGCCAATGCTCGCTTGCACGTAACAGAATTGGTGCTAAGTGTGGGGTACGCTTAGAACTGAAGTTTTGAATAAAGATCTCTGAATTAAAAGATAACAGTAGTCAGAGCGCAAACAAGTCATCGACTTCTAGCGTAATACACTGGCAAACTACAGCAGACTGCTGACGCGCGCATACTTCGTACGGACGAACGTAACGAGTATCGGGTGACAACGGACGCCGACCCGATTACATGACGTAAATACCTTTGACTCTTTAATTACTGTATACACACGACGGCCTAAATTTACTATAAATCCTTTCCTCATATCTATCTTCATCCCGTCTTATCACACCTGTCAACCTGGAACCAGTATCAGACATGGCTACCACAGATCAACTGCTTACAACCCTGATCGAGTATACAAAAAGCTTCAGGAGCAGAGACACATTGTTTAAGGCCGTAGATCGAATACCAGAATTCGATGGTGAAAACCCGCCATTAGGCCAGGTTTTGAGGAAAATCAGCGATGGACTTACTCTGGTTGACTCAGAAGAAGAACGCGAATATGTGGAGCAGGTGATCACTCGACTTACCGGTGCTGCCAGAATCAGCGTGGAAGGCAAAACATTTAACACCGTAGACGCCTTGATAAAACACCTGAAGAAACGATACGCCCCTGGCAGGGATCCGCAGCTAGGTCGCCTGCAGATTCAGGATAGGGAGAGTTTGTCGAATTACATCGGACGCACCTCCAAGTTGGTAAACAAAGCTCGTGCAGCAATCAAAGGGGCTTACGCCGACAGCGCTGAGAACGTGACACAAATGGAAAAAACTGCATTGGAAAACTTCATCCGAGGGTTACCCGATCGCATATACTACACCATAGCGCCGAAATCGCCTAAAACGCTAGACGATGCCTATGACCTGGTAATAGAAGAAGATCGGGCGCGGCGAAATCGCAGATGCGCGCTGGGTAATTACCGGGATTACGACAGAGAAGATTCCCCGAATCGCAGTGCGTCAAGATTCGACCAGACTCGCAGGCCATCTTGGGAGTCGAAAAGAGAACACGAAAGCCGATACCAGGGACGAAGGGACAACATCGTCGTCACTACTGAGGACAGTAGTACTCCCTCCGGATCGGAGCGTCAATCACGATTTAGACGTTCGGATTTCAGCCCAACCACCCTGACCAGAGTTTTCAACGCGGGATTGAGAACGTTGAACCTAGGTAACTCTCGTTCTCCATCTAGAGAGCGAGATAACTCTACCCAAAGACGTGAGTACTCTAGAGATCAAGATCCATACTGCATTTACTGTAAACGCAAGGGCCATATTGTAGAGATATGCCAAACCCTAGCTCATAAACAGCGAGAAATGCAGGACCGAATCCAACAACTAGGATCAGCTGAACGAGGAGCAAGTACCGTACGGGATTCATCAGTTTCCAACTCGAATTCTTTAAACTACGAGGGCGGACGTCACGACGCGGAGCCTACGGAAGTAGCAAAAACTGTGCGATTCAAGGACGAGGGACGGGAGAGGCCCGCTCCCACTGCCATATTGCGCAGGCCCCAACACCAAGAATCAAGATCCGAGCCCCAGAGCTGGAGCAAGGTGAAGGACAATTCACGTTAGACACCGGCGCTGGAGTCAATCTGGTGCACATCGATGCACTAGGCGACGAGGCTCCCATCATCGACAGATGCAAATCCGAGATCTTAGGAGTATCGGAAGAGCCGCTCTACACATTGGGTACGACCACTATTACGACATTAGGTAAAAAGAGCCTGTTTTATGTTTATGACAGTATCAGCATAGTCGGAGACGGACTGCTGGGAGCGCCGTTCTTTCTCGAACATCAGGCTGAGATATCCTTCCATCATAAGACCATCGTATCTTGCGAGGAACCGATACGACCAATACCGTTCTGCAACAGGCGAGAGATCGACGCTGTGGAAAGGGAGTACCGCCGACATACTTTCCGCCTCGAGGCTAGGAGCAAGACGCAGATTCCTATCCCAGTTCGTAATGAGAGGATACGGGAAGGTTACCTACCAAGGATCACAACGCCACCCAGGGTTTACATTGGAGAGGCTGCAGTGACCAACCATGACGGAGTCTGCTACGTAATGGCCACTAATTCTACTGAAGAACCTGTAGAAATTGTTATTAGTCCACAGGAACTCGAGCCATATGATCTAGCTGTGGTTCATACGGACTCGGAAGATGAGCTTGCTGACTACCAGGACGAAGACCGCGTGGACCGAATCGTCAAGGCGCTCCGGCTGGACCATCTCAACGAAGAGGAGACGAAACACGTCCTGAAGATCGTGGAAGAATTCGCGGATTGCTTCTACCTTCCAGGAGACCAACTAGGGAAAACAAACACTGTAACTCACAAGATCGTTACCACCGATGAGACACCTGTACACACTAAGCAGTACCGGTATCCAGTCGTACATCAAGAGGAGATTAAGAAACAGATAGAAGGACTGCTGAAGAATGGCATAATAAAGCCCTCAACTTCACCGTATAATTCACCTCTCTGGATCGTCCCGAAGAAGCCTGATTCACAAGGGAATAAACGCTGGAGAATGGTGATCGACTACCGAACGCTCAACGAAAAGACTGTAGGTGACAGCTATCCACTCCCGAATATCACCGATATTTTGGATAGAGTCGGAGGAGCCCAATACTTTTCAGTCTTCGATCTGGCCAATGGATTTCACCAAATAGGTATGGACCCGGAAGATCAATGCAAGACTGCATTTTCCACACCCAATGGTCACTACGAGTACGAACGCATGCCGTTCGGGCTTAAGAACGCCCCTGCGACGTTCCAGCGACTAATGGATTTAGTTCTCTGTGGACTTCAGAGCATCGAGCTGTTCGTATACCTGGACGACGTAGTATCGTTTGCCTCAAATCTTCAACAACACGGGTATCAAGTCAGAAGATTCCTGCAAAGAATGAGAGAACACGGACTGAAGCTGCAAACGGACAAGTGCGAATTCCTACGGAAGGAGGTGACGTATTTGGGTCATATCCTAAGCAGAGACGGCGTAAGACCCAATCCACGTACTCTGGAAGCTGTCCAGAAATTTCCGGTCCCAAAGACGAGGCAGAACGTCCAGCAATTCCTTGGACTTGCCGGGTACTACCGTCGATTCATACCGAATTTCGCTGAGAAAAGTAAACCAATGACTAATATCCTGCGGAAGAAAGCAACGTTCGCTTGGGGGGAGGAGCAGCAGAAGAGTTTCGAGGAACTTCGAGATGCCTTGTGCGCCGAACCAGTACTGCAGTACCCTGACTTCAATCGTCCATTTGTCGTGACGACCGACGCATCCGATTACGCCATAGGCGCCGTACTAAGCCAAGGCGCAAGGGGGGAGGAGAGACCGATAAACTATGCCTCAAGGACTTTATCCCCAGCCGAGGAAAATTATTCTACTACAGAGAAGGAATGTTTAGCGGTAATATTTGCCATAAACTGTTTCAGACCGTACCTGTATGGGCGACAGTTCACCCTATACACCGATCACCAAGCCCTAGTTTGGTTGCACAATGTCAAGGACCCAACATCCCGACTGACTCGCTGGAGACTCAGATTGGCGGAGTACGATTTCCGGATTGTGTATAAGGCTGGAAGCGCCAATGCTAACGCCGACGCCTTATCTCGTAATCCCGTGGCCCACTGTCTGCCTTTACGAATGAAAGACGAGACCAAAGATCCGGAGTACAAGCCGACAACGAAACCCGATCAGACCGCTGATGTCAGCACTATAGCGAGCCGGCTGCGTGAACATAGGAGAATCGCACCCATGACCTACC